>JAJQJQ010000063.1:0-600000 GCA_028622995.1 Panagrolaimus kolymaensis
AATATCGTATTAATTATGTTTAAATAAAGCAAAATTTGAAAGATTTTCATCCAAGTTTTGGATTTGATAAAAATAAACTTTCTTTTTTTTAATTCTCTAGAAGCTGCTGGGAAAGAAAATTTAAGAAACGATAATGCAAATCGTATTAATTATGTTTAAATAAAGCAAAATTTGAAAGATTTTCATCCAAGTTTTGGATTTGATAAAAATAAACTTTCTTTTTTTTAATTCTCTAGAAGCTGCTGGGAAAGAAAATTGAAGAACGATAATGAAAATCGTATTAATTATGTTTAAATAAAGCAAAATTTGAAAGATTTTCATCCAAGTTTTGGATTTGATAAAAATAAACTTTCTTTTTTTTAATTCTCTAGAAGCTGCTGGGAAAGCCGGTTGAAGAAACGATAATGCATATCGTATTAATTATGTTTAAATAAAGCAAAATTTGAAAGATTTTCATCCAAGTTTTGGATTTGATAAAAATAAACTTTCTTTTTTTTAATTCTCTAGAAGCTGCTGGGAAAGAAAATTTAAGAAACGATAATGCAAATCGTATTAATTATGTTTAAATAAAGCAAAATTTGAAAGATTTTCATCCAAGTTTTGGATTTGATAAAAATAAACTTTCTTTTTTTTAATTCTCTAGAAGCTGCTGGGAAAGAAAATTTAAGAAACGATAATGCAAATCGTATTAATTATGTTTAAATAAAGCAAAATTTGAAAGATTTTCATCCAAGTTTTGGATTTGATAAAAATAAACTTTCTTTTTTTTAATTCTCTAGAAGCTGCTGGGAAAGCCGGTTGAAGAAACGATAATGCATATCGTATTAATTATGTTTAAATAAAGCAAAATTTGAAAGATTTTCATCCAAGTTTTGGATTTGATAAAAATAAACTTCTTTTTTTTAATTCTCTAGAAGCTGCTGGGAAAGCCGGTTGAAGAAACGATAATGCATATCGTATTAATTATGTTTAAATAAAGCAAAATTTGAAAGATTTTCATCCAAGTTTTGGATTTGATAAAATAAACTTTCTTTTTTTAATTCTCTAGAAGCTGCTGGGAAAGAAAATTTAAGAAACGATAATGCAAATCGTATTAATTATGTTTAAATAAAGCAAAATTTGAAAGATTTCATCCAAGTTTTGGATTTGATAAAAATAAACTTTCTTTTTTTAATTCTCTAGAAGCTGCTGGGAAAGAAAATTTAAGAAACGATAATGCAATCGTATTAATTATGTTTAAATAAAGCAAAATTTGAAAGATTTTCATCCAAGTTTTGGATTTGATAAAAATAAACTTTCTTTTTTTTAATTCTCTAGAAGCTGCTGGGAAAGAAAATTTTAAGAAACGATAATGCAAATCGTATTAATTATGTTTAAATAAAGCAAAATTTGAAAGATTTTCATCCAAGTTTTGGATTTGATAAAAATAAACTTTCTTTTTTTAATTCTCTAGAAGCTGCTGGGAAAGCCGGTTGAAGAAACGATAATGCATATCGTATTAATTATGTTTAAATAAAGCAAAATTTGAAAGATTTTCATCCAAGTTTTGGATTTGATAAAAATAACTTCTTTTTTTTATTTCTCTAGAAGCTGCTGGGAAAGCCGGTTGAAGAAACGATATTGCATATCGTATTATTATGTTTAAATAAAGCAAAATTTGAAGATTTTCATCCAAGTTTTGGATTTGATAAAAATAAACTTTCTTTTTTTTAATTCTCTAGAAGCTGCTGGGAAAGAAAATTTAAGAAACGATAATGCAAATCGTATTAATTATGTTTAAATAAAGCAAAATTTGAAAGATTTTCATCCAAGTTTTGGATTTGATAAAAATAAACTTTCTTTTTTTTAATTCTCTAGAAGCTGCTGGGAAAGCCGGTTGAAGAAACGATAATGCATATCGTATTAATTATGTTTAAATAAAGCAAAATTTGAAAGATTTTCATCCAAGTTTTGGATTTGATAAAAATAAACTTTCTTTTTTTTTAATTCTCTAGAAGCTGCTGGGAAAGCCGGTTGAAGAAACGATAATGCATATCGTATTAATTATGTTTAAATAAAGCAAAATTTGAAAGATTTTCATCCAAGTTTTGGATTTGATAAAAATAAACTTTCTTTTTTTTAATTCTCTAGAAGCTGCTGGGAAAGCCGGTTGAAGAAACGATAATGCATATCGTATTAATTATGTTTAAATCAAGCAAAATTTGAAAGATTTTCATCCAAGTTTTGGATTTGATAAAAATAAACTTTCTTTTTTTTAATTCTCTAGAAGCTGCTGGGAAAGAAAATTTAAGAAACGATAATGCAAATCGTATTAATTATGTTTAAATAAAGCAAATTTTGAAAGATTTTCATCCAAGTTTTGGATTTGATAAAATAAACTTTCTTTTTTTTAATTCTCTAGAAGCTGCTGGGAAAGCCGGTTGAAGAAACGATAATGCATATCGTATTAATTATGTTTAAATAAGCAAAATTTGAAAGATTTTCATCCAAGTTTTGGATTTGATAAAAATAAACTTTCTTTTTTTTTAATTCTCTAGAAGCTGCTGGGAAAGAAAATTTAAGAAACGATAATGCAAATCGTATTAATTATGTTTAAATAAAGCAAAATTTGAAAGATTTTCATCCAAGTTTTGGATTTGATAAAATAAACTTTCTTTTTTTTAATTCTCTAGAAGCTGCTGGGAAAGCCGGTTGAAGAAACGATAATGCATATCGTATTAATTATGTTTAAATAAAGCAAAATTTGAAAGATTTTCATCCAAGTTTTGGATTTGATAAAAATAAACTTTCTTTTTTTTTATTCTCTAGAAGCTGCTGGGAAGCCGGTTGAAGAAACGATAATGCATATCGTATTAATTATGTTTAAATAAAGCAAAATTTGAAAGATTTTCATCCAAGTTTTGGATTTGATAAAAATAAACTTTCTTTTTTTTAATTCTCTAGAAGCTGCTGGGAAAAAAAATTTAAGAAACGATAATGCAAATCGTATTAATTATGTTTAAATAAAGCAAAATTTGAAAGATTTTCATCCAAGTTTGGATTTGATAAAAATAAACTTTCTTTTTTTAATTCTCTAGAAGCTGCTGGGAAAGAAAATTTAAGAAACGATGATGCAAATCGTATTAATAATGTTTAAATAAAGCAAATTTGGAAAGATTTTCATCCAAGTTTTGGATTTGATAAAAATAAACTTTCTTTTTTTTAATTCTCTAGAAGCTGCTGGGAAAGAAAATTGAAGAAACGATAATGAAAATCGTATTAATTATGTTTAAATAAAGCAAATTTTGAAAGATTTTCATCCAAGTATTTGCTTTGATAAAAATAAACTTTCTTTTTTTTTTAATTCTCTAGAAGCTGCTGGGAAAGCTGGTTGAAGAAACGATAATGCATATCGTATTAATTATGTTTAAATAAAGCAAATTTTGAAAGATTTTCATCCAAGTTTTGGATTTGATAAAAATAAACTTTCTTTTTTTTTAATTCTCTAGAAGCTGCTGGGAAAGCTGGTTGAAGAAACGATAATGCATATCGTATTAATTATGTTTAAATAAAGCAAATTTTGAAAGATTTTCATCCAAGTTTTGGATTTGATAAAAATAAACTTTCTTTTTTTTTAATTCTCTAGAAGCTGCTGGGAAAGCTGGTTGAAGAAACGATAATGCATATCGTATTAATTATGTTTAAATAAAGCAAATTTTGAAAGATTTTCATCCAAGTTTTGGATTTGATAAAAATAAACTTTCTTTTTTTTTAATTCTCTAGAAGCTGCTGGGAAAGAAAATTGAAGAAACGATAATGAAAATCGTATTAATTATGTTTAAATAAAGCAAAATTTGGAAAGATTTTCATCCAAGTTTTGGATTTGATAAAAATAAACTTTCTTTTTTTTAATTCTCTAGAAGCTGCTGGGAAAGCTGGTTGAAGAAACGATAATGCATATCGTATTAATTATGTTTAAATAAAGCAAATTTTGAAAGATTTTCATCCAAGTTTTGGATTTGATAAAAATAAACTTTCTTTTTTTTTAATTCTCTAGAAGCTGCTGGGAAAGCTGGTTGAAGAAACGATAATGCATATCGTATTAATTATGTTTAAATAAAGCAAATTTTGAAAGATTTTCATCCAAGTTTTGGATTTGATAAAAATAAACTTTCTTTTTTTTTAATTCTCTAGAAGCTGCTGGGAAAGAAAATTGAAGAAACGATAATGCAAATCGTATTAATTATGTTTAAATAAAGCAAAATTTGGAAAGATTTTCATCCAAGTTTTGGATTTGATAAAAATAAACTTTCTTTTTTTTTAATTCTCTAGAAGCTGCTGGGAAAGCTGGTTGAAGAAACGATAATGCATATCGTATTAATTATGTTTAAATAAAGCAAATTTTGAAAGATTTTCATCCAAGTTTTGGATTTGATAAAAATAAACTTTCTTTTTTTTTAATTCTCTAGAAGCTGCTGGGAAAGAAAATTGAAGAAACGATAATGCAAATCGTATTAATTATGTTTAAATAAAGCAAAATTTGAAAGATTTTCATCCAAGTTTTGGATTTGATAAAAATAAACTTTCTTTTTTTTTAATTCTCTAGAAGCTGCTGGGAAAGAAAATTGAAGAAAGGATAATGCAAATCGAATTAATTATGTTTAAATAAAGCAAAATTTGAAAGATTTTCATCCAAGTATTTGCTTTGATAAAAATAAACTTTCTTTTTTTTTAATTCTCTAGAAGCTGCTGGGAAAGCTGGTTGAAGAAACGATAATGCATATCGTATTAATTATGTTTAAATAAAGCAAATTTTGAAAGATTTTCATCCAAGTTTTGGATTTGATAAAAATAAACTTTCTTTTTTTTTAATTCTCTAGAAGCTGCTGGGAAAGAAAATTGAAGAAACGATAATGCAAATCGTATTAATTATGTTTAAATAAAGCAAAATTTGAAAGATTTTCATCCAAGTTTTGGATTTGATAAAAATAAACTTTCTTTTTTTTTAATTCTCTAGAAGCTGCTGGGAAAGAAAATTGAAGAAACGATAATGCAAATCGTATTAATTATGTTTAAATAAAGCAAAATTTGGAAAGATTTTCATCCAAGTTTTGGATTTGATAAAAATAAACTTTCTTTTTTTTAATTCTCTAGAAGCTGCTGGGAAAGAAAATTGAAGAAACGATAATGAAAATCGTATTAATTATGTTTAAATAAAGCAAAATTTGGAAAGATTTTCATCCAAGTTTTGGATTTGATAAAAATAAACTTTCTTTTTTTTAATTCTCTAGAAGCTGCTGGGAAAGAAAATTGAAGAAACGATAATGAAAATCGTATTAATTATGTTTAAATAAAGCAAAATTTGAAAGATTTTCATCCAAGTTTTGGATTTGATAAAAATAAACTTTCTTTTTTTTTAATTCTCTAGAAGCTGCTGGGAAAGAAAATTGAAGAAAGGATAATGCAAATCGAATTAATTATGTTTAAATAAAGCAAAATTTGAAAGATTTTCATCCAAGTATTTGCTTTGATAAAAATAAACTTTCTTTTTTTTTAATTCTCTAGAAGCTGCTGGGAAAGCTGGTTGAAGAAACGATAATGCATATCGTATTAATTATGTTTAAATAAAGCAAATTTTGAAAGATTTTCATCCAAGTTTTGGATTTGATAAAAATAAACTTTCTTTTTTTTTAATTCTCTAGAAGCTGCTGGGAAAGAAAATTGAAGAAACGATAATGCAAATCGTATTAATTATGTTTAAATAAAGCAAAATTTGAAAGATTTTCATCCAAGTTTTGGATTTGATAAAAATAAACTTTCTTTTTTTTTAATTCTCTAGAAGCTGCTGGGAAAGAAAATTGAAGAAAGGATAATGCAAATCGAATTAATTATGTTTAAATAAAGCAAAATTTGAAAGATTTTCATCCAAGTATTTGCTTTGATAAAAATAAACTTTCTTTTTTTTTAATTCTCTAGAAGCTGCTGGGAAGCTGGTTGAAGAAACGATAATGCATATCGTATTAATTATGTTTAAATAAAGCAAATTTTGAAAGATTTTCATCCAAGTTTTGGATTTGATAAAAATAAACTTTCTTTTTTTTTAATTCTCTAGAAGCTGCTGGGAAAGAAAATTGAAGAAACGATAATGCAAATCGTATTAATTATGTTTAAATAAAGCAAAATTTGAAAGATTTTCATCCAAGTTTTGGATTTGATAAAAATAAACTTTCTTTTTTTTTAATTCTCTAGAAGCTGCTGGGAAAGAAAATTGAAGAAAGGATAATGCAAATCGAATTAATTATGTTTAAATAAAGCAAAATTTGAAAGATTTTCATCCAAGTATTTGCTTTGATAAAAATAAACTTTCTTTTTTTTAATTCTCTAGAAGCTGCTGGGAAAGCTGGTTGAAGAAACGATAATGCATATCGTATTAATTATGTTTAAATAAAGCAAATTTTGAAAGATTTTCATCCAAGTTTTGGATTTGATAAAAATAAACTTTCTTTTTTTTTAATTCTCTAGAAGCTGCTGGGAAAGAAAATTGAAGAAACGATAATGCAAATCGTATTAATTATGTTTAAATAAAGCAAAATTTGAAAGATTTTCATCCAAGTTTTGGATTTGATAAAAATAAACTTTCTTTTTTTTTAATTCTCTAGAAGCTGCTGGGAAAGAAAATTGAAGAAAGGATAATGCAAATCGAATTAATTATGTTTAAATAAAGCAAAATTTGAAAGATTTTCATCCAAGTATTTGCTTTGATAAAAATAAACTTTCTTTTTTTTTAATTCTCTAGAAGCTGCTGGGAAAGCTGGTTGAAGAAACGATAATGCATATCGTATTAATTATGTTTAAATAAAGCAAATTTTGAAAGATTTTCATCCAAGTTTTGGATTTGATAAAAATAAACTTTCTTTTTTTTTAATTCTCTAGAAGCTGCTGGGAAAGAAAATTGAAGAAACGATAATGCAAATCGTATTAATTATGTTTAAATAAAGCAAAATTTGAAAGATTTTCATCCAAGTTTTGGATTTGATAAAAATAAACTTTCTTTTTTTTTAATTCTCTAGAAGCTGCTGGGAAAGAAAATTGAAGAAACGATAATGCAAATCGTATTAATTATGTTTAAATAAAGCAAAATTTGGAAAGATTTTCATCCAAGTTTTGGATTTGATAAAAATAAACTTTCTTTTTTTTAATTCTCTAGAAGCTGCTGGGAAAGAAAATTGAAGAAACGATAATGAAAATCGTATTAATTATGTTTAAATAAAGCAAATTTGGAAAGATTTTCATCCAAGTTTTGGATTTGATAAAAATAAACTTTCTTTTTTTTAATTCTCTAGAAGCTGCTGGGAAAGAAAATTGAAGAAACGATAATGAAAATCGTATTAATTATGTTTAAATAAAGCAAAATTTGAAAGATTTTCATCCAAGTTTTGGATTTGATAAAAATAAACTTTCTTTTTTTTTAATTCTCTAGAAGCTGCTGGGAAAGAAAATTGAAGAAAGGATAATGCAAATCGAATTAATTATGTTTAAATAAAGCAAAATTTGAAAGATTTTCATCCAAGTATTTGCTTTGATAAAAATAAACTTTCTTTTTTTTTAATTCTCTAGAAGCTGCTGGGAAAGAAAATTGAAGAAACGATAATGCAAATCGTATTAATTATGTTTAAATAAAGCAAATTTTGAAAGATTTTCATCCAAGTTTTGGATTTGATAAAAATAAACTTTCTTTTTTTTAATTCTCTAGAAGCTGCTGGGAAAGAAAATTGAAGAAACGATAATGAAAATCGTATTAATTATGTTTAAATAAAGCAAATTTTGAAAGATTTTCATCCAAGTATTTGCTTTGATAAAAATAAACTTTCTTTTTTTTAATTCTCTAGAAGCTGCTGGGAAAGAAAATTGAAGAAACGATAATGAAAATCGTATTAATTATGTTTAAATAAAGCAAATTTTGAAAGATTTTCATCCAAGTTTTGGATTTGATAAAAATAAACTTTCTTTTTTTTTAATTCTCTAGAAGCTGCTGGGAAAGAAAATTGAAGAAACGATAATGCAAATCGTATTAATTATGTTTAAATAAAGCAAAATTTGAAAGATTTTCATCCAAGTTTTGGATTTGATAAAAATAAACTTTCTTTTTTTTTAATTCTCTAGAAGCTGCTGGGAAAGAAAATTGAAGAAACGATAATGCAAATCGTATTAATTATGTTTAAATAAAGCAAAATTTGGAAAGATTTTCATCCAAGTTTTGGATTTGATAAAAATAAACTTTCTTTTTTTTAATTCTCTAGAAGCTGCTGGGAAAGAAAATTGAAGAAACGATAATGAAAATCGTATTAATTATGTTTAAATAAAGCAAAATTTGGAAAGATTTTCATCCAAGTTTTGGATTTGATAAAAATAAACTTTCTTTTTTTTAATTCTCTAGAAGCTGCTGGGAAAGAAAATTGAAGAAACGATAATGAAAATCGTATTAATTATGTTTAAATAAAGCAAAATTTGAAAGATTTTCATCCAAGTTTTGGATTTGATAAAAATAAACTTTCTTTTTTTTTAATTCTCTAGAAGCTGCTGGGAAAGAAAATTGAAGAAAGGATAATGCAAATCGAATTAATTATGTTTAAATAAAGCAAAATTTGAAAGATTTTCATCCAAGTATTTGCTTTGATAAAAATAAACTTTCTTTTTTTTTAATTCTCTAGAAGCTGCTGGGAAAGAAAATTGAAGAAACGATAATGCAAATCGTATTAATTATGTTTAAATAAAGCAAAATTTGGAAAGATTTTCATCCAAGTTTTGGATTTGATAAAAATAAACTTTCTTTTTTTTAATTCTCTAGAAGCTGCTGGGAAAGAAAATTGAAGAAACGATAATGAAAATCGTATTAATTATGTTTAAATAAAGCAAATTTTGAAAGATTTTCATCCAAGTATTTGCTTTGATAAAAATAAACTTTCTTTTTTTTAATTCTCTAGAAGCTGCTGGGAAAGAAAATTGAAGAAACGATAATGAAAATCGTATTAATTATGTTTAAATAAAGCAAATTTTGAAAGATTTTCATCCAAGTTTTGGATTTGATAAAAATAAACTTTCTTTTTTTTTAATTCTCTAGAAGCTGCTGGGAAAGAAAATTGAAGAAACGATAATGCAAATCGTATTAATTATGTTTAAATAAAGCAAAATTTGGAAAGATTTTCATCCAAGTTTTGGATTTGATAAAAATAAACTTTCTTTTTTTTAATTCTCTAGAAGCTGCTGGGAAAGAAAATTGAAGAAACGATAATGAAAATCGTATTAATTATGTTTAAATAAAGCAAATTTTGAAAGATTTTCATCCAAGTATTTGCTTTGATAAAAATAAACTTTCTTTTTTTTTAATTCTCTAGAAGCTGCTGGGAAAGCTGGTTGAAGAAACGATAATGCATATCGTATTAATTATGTTTAAATAAAGCAAATTTTGAAAGATTTTCATCCAAGTTTTGGATTTGATAAAAATAAACTTTCTTTTTTTTTAATTCTCTAGAAGCTGCTGGGAAAGAAAATTGAAGAAACGATAATGAAAATCGTATTAATTATGTTTAAATAAAGCAAATTTTGAAAGATTTTCATCCAAGTTTTGGATTTGATAAAAATAAACTTTCTTTTTTTTAATTCTCTAGAAGCTGCTGGGAAAGAAAATTGAAGAAACGATAATGAAAATCGTATTAATTATGTTTAAATAAAGCAAAATTTGAAAGATTTTCATCCAAGTATTTGCTTTGATAAAAATAAACTTTCTTTTTTTTAATTCTCTAGAAGCTGCTGGGAAAGAAAATTGAAGAAACGATAATGAAAATCGTATTAATAATGTTTAAATAAAGCAAATTTTGAAAGATTTTCATCCAAGTTTTGGATTTGATAAAAATAAACTTTCTTTTTTTTTAATTCTCTAGAAGCTGCTGGGAAAGAAAATTGAAGAAACGATAATGCAAATCGTATTAATTATGTTTAAATAAAGCAAAATTTGGAAAGATTTTCATCCAAGTTTTGGATTTGATAAAAATAAACTTTCTTTTTTTTAATTCTCTAGAAGCTGCTGGGAAAGAAAATTGAAGAAACGATAATGAAAATCGTATTAATTATGTTTAAATAAAGCAAATTTTGAAAGATTTTCATCCAAGTTTTGGATTTGATAAAAATAAACTTTCTTTTTTTTAATTCTCTAGAAGCTGCTGGGAAAGAAAATTGAAGAAACGATAATGCAAATCGTATTAATTATGTTTAAATAAAGCAAAATTTGGAAAGATTTTCATCCAAGTTTTGGATTTGATAAAAATAAACTTTCTTTTTTTTAATTCTCTAGAAGCTGCTGGGAAAGAAAATTGAAGAAACGATAATGAAAATCGTATTAATTATGTTTAAATAAAGCAAATTTTGAAAGATTTTCATCCAAGTTTTGGCTTTGATAAAAATAAACTTTCTTTTTTTTTAATTCTCTAGAAGCTGCTGGGAAAGAAAATTGAAGAAACGATAATGAAAATCGTATTAATTATGTTTAAATAAAGCAAAATTTGAAAGATTTTCATCCAAGTATTTGCTTTGATAAAAATAAACTTTCTTTTTTTTAATTCTCTAGAAGCTGCTGGGAAAGAAAATTGAAGAAACGATAATGAAAATCGTATTAATTATGTTTAAATAAAGCAAATTTTGAAAGATTTTCATCCAAGTTTTGGATTTGATAAAAATAAACTTTCTTTTTTTTTAATTCTCTAGAAGCTGCTGGGAAAGAAAATTGAAGAAACGATAATGCAAATCGTATTAATTATGTTTAAATAAAGCAAAATTTGGAAAGATTTTCATCCAAGTTTTGGATTTGATAAAAATAAACTTTCTTTTTTTTAATTCTCTAGAAGCTGCTGGGAAAGAAAATTGAAGAAACGATAATGAAAATCGTATTAATTATGTTTAAATAAAGCAAATTTTGAAAGATTTTCATCCAAGTTTTGGATTTGATAAAAATAAACTTTCTTTTTTTTTAATTCTCTAGAAGCTGCTGGGAAAGAAAATTGAAGAAACGATAATGAAAATCGTATTAATTATGTTTAAATAAAGCAAAATTTGAAAGATTTTCATCCAAGTATTTGCTTTGATAAAAATAAACTTTCTTTTTTTTAATTCTCTAGAAGCTGCTGGGAAAGAAAATTGAAGAAACGATAATGAAAATCGTATTAATTATGTTTAAATAAAGCAAATTTTGAAAGATTTTCATCCAAGTTTTGGATTTGATAAAAATAAACTTTCTTTTTTTTTAATTCTCTAGAAGCTGCTGGGAAAGAAAATTGAAGAAACGATAATGCAAATCGTATTAATTATGTTTAAATAAAGCAAAATTTGGAAAGATTTTCATCCAAGTTTTGGATTTGATAAAAATAAACTTTCTTTTTTTTAATTCTCTAGAAGCTGCTGGGAAAGAAAATTGAAGAAACGATAATGAAAATCGTATTAATTATGTTTAAATAAAGCAAATTTTGAAAGATTTTCATCCAAGTTTTGGATTTGATAAAAATAAACTTTCTTTTTTTTTAATTCTCTAGAAGCTGCTGGGAAAGAAAATTGAAGAAACGATAATGAAAATCGTATTAATTATGTTTAAATAAAGCAAAATTTGAAAGATTTTCATCCAAGTATTTGCTTTGATAAAAATAAACTTTCTTTTTTTTAATTCTCTAGAAGCTGCTGGGAAAGAAAATTGAAGAAACGATAATGAAAATCGTATTAATTATGTTTAAATAAAGCAAATTTTGAAAGATTTTCATCCAAGTTTTGGATTTGATAAAAATAAACTTTCTTTTTTTTTAATTCTCTAGAAGCTGCTGGGAAAGAAAATTGAAGAAACGATAATGAAAATCGTATTAATTATGTTTAAATAAAGCAAATTTTGAAAGATTTTCATCCAAGTTTTGGATTTGATAAAAATAAACTTTCTTTTTTTTTAATTCTCTAGAAGCTGCTGGGAAAGAAAATTGAAGAAACGATAATGAAAATCGTATTAATTATGTTTAAATAAAACAAAATTTGAAAGATTTTCATCCAAGTATTTGCTTTGATAAAAATAAACTTTCTTTTTTTTAATTCTCTAGAAGCTGCTGGGAAAGAAAATTGAAGAAACGATAATGAAAATCGTATTAATTATGTTTAAATAAAGCAAATTTTGAAAGATTTTCATCCAAGTTTTGGATTTGATAAAAATAAACTTTCTTTTTTTTTAATTCTCTAGAAGCTGCTGGGAAAGAAAATTGAAGAAAGGATAATGCAAATCGTATTAATTATGTTTAAATAAAGCAAAATTTGAAAGATTTTCATCCAAGTATTTGCTTTGATAAAAATAAACTTTCTTTTTTTTAATTCTCTAGAAGCTGCTGGGAAAGAAAATTGAAGAAACGATAATGAAAATCGTATTAATTATGTTTAAATAAAGCAAATTTTGAAAGATTTTCATCCAAGTTTTGGATTTGATAAAAATAAACTTTCTTTTTTTTTAATTCTCTAGAAGCTGCTGGGAAAGAAAATTGAAGAAACGATAATGCAAATCGTATTAATTATGTTTAAATAAAGCAAAATTTGGAAAGATTTTCATCCAAGTTTTGGATTTGATAAAAATAAACTTTCTTTTTTTTAATTCTCTAGAAGCTGCTGGGAAAGAAAATTGAAGAAACGATAATGAAAATCGTATTAATTATGTTTAAATAAAGCAAATTTTGAAAGATTTTCATCCAAGTTTTGGATTTGATAAAAATAAACTTTCTTTTTTTTTAATTCTCTAGAAGCTGCTGGGAAAGAAAATTGAAGAAACGATAATGAAAATCGTATTAATTATGTTTAAATAAAGCAAAATTTGAAAGATTTTCATCCAAGTATTTGCTTTGATAAAAATAAACTTTCTTTTTTTTAATTCTCTAGAAGCTGCTGGGAAAGAAAATTGAAGAAACGATAATGAAAATCGTATTAATTATGTTTAAATAAAGCAAATTTTGAAAGATTTTCATCCAAGTTTTGGATTTGATAAAAATAAACTTTCTTTTTTTTTAATTCTCTAGAAGCTGCTGGGAAAGAAAATTGAAGAAACGATAATGCAAATCGTATTAATTATGTTTAAATAAAGCAAAATTTGGAAAGATTTTCATCCAAGTTTTGGATTTGATAAAAATAAACTTTCTTTTTTTTAATTCTCTAGAAGCTGCTGGGAAAGAAAATTGAAGAAACGATAATGAAAATCGTATTAATTATGTTTAAATAAAGCAAATTTTGAAAGATTTTCATCCAAGTTTTGGATTTGATAAAAATAAACTTTCTTTTTTTTTAATTCTCTAGAAGCTGCTGGGAAAGAAAATTGAAGAAACGATAATGAAAATCGTATTAATTATGTTTAAATAAAGCAAAATTTGAAAGATTTTCATCCAAGTATTTGCTTTGATAAAAATAAACTTTCTTTTTTTTAATTCTCTAGAAGCTGCTGGGAAAGAAAATTGAAGAAACGATAATGAAAATCGTATTAATTATGTTTAAATAAAGCAAATTTTGAAAGATTTTCATCCAAGTTTTGGATTTGATAAAAATAAACTTTCTTTTTTTTTAATTCTCTAGAAGCTGCTGGGAAAGAAAATTGAAGAAACGATAATGAAAATCGTATTAATTATGTTTAAATAAAGCAAATTTTGAAAGATTTTCATCCAAGTTTTGGATTTGATAAAAATAAACTTTCTTTTTTTTTAATTCTCTAGAAGCTGCTGGGAAAGAAAATTGAAGAAACGATAATGAAAATCGTATTAATTATGTTTAAATAAAGCAAAATTTGAAAGATTTTCATCCAAGTATTTGCTTTGATAAAAATAAACTTTCTTTTTTTTAATTCTCTAGAAGCTGCTGGGAAAGAAAATTGAAGAAACGATAATGAAAATCGTATTAATTATGTTTAAATAAAGCAAATTTTGAAAGATTTTCATCCAAGTTTTGGATTTGATAAAAATAAACTTTCTTTTTTTTTAATTCTCTAGAAGCTGCTGGGAAAGAAAATTGAAGAAAGGATAATGCAAATCGTATTAATTATGTTTAAATAAAGCAAAATTTGAAAGATTTTCATCCAAGTTTTGGATTTGATAAAAATAAACTTTCTTTTTTTTTAATTCTCTAGAAGCTGCTGGGAAAGAAAATTGAAGAAACGATAATGAAAATCGTATTAATTATGTTTAAATAAAGCAAATTTTGAAAGATTTTCATCCAAGTTTTGGATTTGATAAAAATAAACTTTCTTTTTTTTTAATTCTCTAGAAGCTGCTGGGAAAGAAAATTGAAGAAACGATAATGAAAATCGTATTAATTATGTTTAAATAAAGCAAAATTTGAAAGATTTTCATCCAAGTATTTGCTTTGATAAAAATAAACTTTCTTTTTTTTAATTCTCTAGAAGCTGCTGGGAAAGAAAATTGAAGAAACGATAATGAAAATCGTATTAATTATGTTTAAATAAAGCAAATTTTGAAAGATTTTCATCCAAGTTTTGGATTTGATAAAAATAAACTTTCTTTTTTTTTAATTCTCTAGAAGCTGCTGGGAAAGAAAATTGAAGAAAGGATAATGCAAATCGTATTAATTATGTTTAAATAAAGCAAAATTTGAAAGATTTTCATCCAAGTTTTGGATTTGATAAAAATAAACTTTCTTTTTTTTTAATTCTCTAGAAGCTGCTGGGAAAGAAAATTGAAGAAACGATAATGAAAATCGTATTAATTATGTTTAAATAAAGCAAAATTTGAAAGATTTTCATCCAAGTATTTGCTTTGATAAAAATAAACTTTCTTTTTTTTTAATTCTCTAGAAGCTGCTGGGAAAGCTGGTTGAAGAAACGATAATGCATATCGTATTAATTATGTTTAAATAAAGCAAATTTTGAAAGATTTTCATCCAAGTTTTGGATTTGATAAAAATAAACTTTCTTTTTTTTTAATTCTCTAGAAGCTGCTGGGAAAGAAAATTGAAGAAACGATAATGAAAATCGTATTAATTATGTTTAAATAAAGCAAAATTTGAAAGATTTTCATCCAAGTATTTGCTTTGATAAAAATAAACTTTCTTTTTTTTAATTCTCTAGAAGCTGCTGGGAAAGAAAATTGAAGAAACGATAATGAAAATCGTATTAATTATGTTTAAATAAAGCAAATTTTGAAAGATTTTCATCCAAGTTTTGGATTTGATAAAAATAAACTTTCTTTTTTTTTAATTCTCTAGAAGCTGCTGGGAAAGAAAATTGAAGAAAGGATAATGCAAATCGTATTAATTATGTTTAAATAAAGCAAAATTTGAAAGATTTTCATCCAAGTTTTGGATTTGATAAAAATAAACTTTCTTTTTTTTAATTCTCTAGAAGCTGCTGGGAAAGAAAATTGAAGAAACGATAATGAAAATCGTATTAATTATGTTTAAATAAAGCAAATTTTGAAAGATTTTCATCCAAGTTTTGGATTTGATAAAAATAAACTTTCTTTTTTTTTAATTCTCTAGAAGCTGCTGGGAAAGAAAATTGAAGAAACGATAATGCAAATCGTATTAATTATGTTTAAATAAAGCAAAATTTGGAAAGATTTTCATCCAAGTTTTGGATTTGATAAAAATAAACTTTCTTTTTTTTAATTCTCTAGAAGCTGCTGGGAAAGAAAATTGAAGAAACGATAATGAAAATCGTATTAATTATGTTTAAATAAAGCAAATTTTGAAAGATTTTCATCCAAGTTTTGGATTTGATAAAAATAAACTTTCTTTTTTTTTAATTCTCTAGAAGCTGCTGGGAAAGAAAATTGAAGAAACGATAATGAAAATCGTATTAATTATGTTTAAATAAAGCAAAATTTGAAAGATTTTCATCCAAGTATTTGCTTTGATAAAAATAAACTTTCTTTTTTTTAATTCTCTAGAAGCTGCTGGGAAAGAAAATTGAAGAAACGATAATGAAAATCGTATTAATTATGTTTAAATAAAGCAAATTTTGAAAGATTTTCATCCAAGTTTTGGATTTGATAAAAATAAACTTTCTTTTTTTTTAATTCTCTAGAAGCTGCTGGGAAAGAAAATTGAAGAAACGATAATGCAAATCGTATTAATTATGTTTAAATAAAGCAAAATTTGAAAGATTTTCATCCAAGTTTTGGATTTGATAAAAATAAACTTTCTTTTTTTTTAATTCTCTAGAAGCTGCTGGGAAAGAAAATTGAAGAAACGATAATGAAAATCGTATTAATTATGTTTAAATAAAGCAAATTTTGAAAAATTTTCATCCATGTTTTGGATTTGATAAAAATAAACTTTCTTTTTTTTTAATTCTCTAGAAGCTGCTGGGAAAGAAAATTGAAGAAACGATAATGAAAATCGTATTAATTATGTTTAAATAAAGCAAATTTTGAAAAATTTTCATCCAAGTTTTGGATTTGATAAAAATAAACTTTCTTTTTTTTTAATTCTCTAGAAGCTGCTGGGAAAGAAAATTGAAGAAACGATAATGCAAATCGTATTAATTATGTTTAAATAAAGCAAAATTTGAAAGATTTTCATCCAAGTTTTGGATTTGATAAAAATAAACTTTCTTTTTTTTTAATTCTCTAGAAGCTGCTGGGAAAGAAAATTGAAGAAACGATAATGCAAATCGTATTAATTATGTTTAAATAAAGCAAATTTTGAAAGATTTTCATCCATGTTTTGGATTTGAAAAAAATAAACTTTCTTTTTTTTTAATTCTCTAGAAGCTGCTGGGAAAGAAAATTGAAGAAACGATAATGAAAATCGTATTAATTATGTTTAAATAAAGCAAATTTTGAAAAATTTTCATCCAAGTTTTGGATTTGATAAAAATAAACTTTCTTTTTTTTTAATTCTCTAGAAGCTGCTGGGAAAGAAAATTGAAGAAACGATAATGCATATCGTATTAATTATGTTTAAATAAAGCAAATTTTGAAAGATTTTCATCCATGTTTTGGATTTGATAAAAATAAACTTTCTTTTTTTTTAATTCTCTAGAAGCTGCTGGGAAAGAAAATTGAAGAAACGATAATGAAAATCGTATTAATTATGTTTAAATAAAGCAAATTTTGAAAAATTTTCATCCAAGTTTTGGATTTGATAAAAATAAACTTTCTTTTTTTTTAATTCTCTAGAAGCTGCTGGGAAAGAAAATTGAAGAAACGATAATGAAAATCGTATTAATTATGTTTAAATAAAGCAAATTTTGAAAAATTTTCATCCAAGTTTTGGATTTGATAAAAATAAACTTTCTTTTTTTTTAATTCTCTAGAAGCTGCTGGGAAAGAAAATTGAAGAAACGATAATGCAAATCGTATTAATTATGTTTAAATAAAGCAAAATTTGAAAGATTTTCATCCAAGTTTTGGATTTGATAAAAATAAACTTTCTTTTTTTTTAATTCTCTAGAAGCTGCTGGGAAAGAAAATTGAAGAAACGATAATGCAAATCGTATTAATTATGTTTAAATAAAGCAAAATTTGAAAGATTTTCATCCAAGTTTTGGATTTGATAAAAATAAACTTTCTTTTTTTTTAATTCTCTAGAAGCTGCTGGGAAAGAAAATTGAAGAAACGATAATGAAAATCGTATTAATTATGTTTAAATAAAGCAAATTTTGAAAAATTTTCATCCAAGTTTTGGATTTGATAAAAATAAACTTTCTTTTTTTTTAATTCTCTAGAAGCTGCTGGGAAAGAAAATTGAAGAAACGATAATGAAAATCGTATTAATTATGTTTAAATAAAGCAAATTTTGAAAGATTTTCATCCATGTTTTGGATTTGATAAAAATAAACTTTCTTTTTTTTTAATTCTCTAGAAGCTGCTGGGAAAGAAAATTGAAGAAACGATAATGAAAATCGTATTAATTATGTTTAAATAAAGCAAATTTTGAAAAATTTTCATCCAAGTTTTGGATTTGATAAAAATAAACTTTCTTTTTTTTTAATTCTCTAGAAGCTGCTGGGAAAGAAAATTGAAGAAACGATAATGAAAATCGTATTAATTATGTTTAAATAAAGCAAATTTTGAAAAATTTTCATCCAAGTTTTGGATTTGATAAAAATAAACTTTCTTTTTTTTTAATTCTCTAGAAGCTGCTGGGAAAGAAAATTGAAGAAACGATAATGCAAATCGTATTAATTATGTTTAAATAAAGCAAAATTTGAAAGATTTTCATCCAAGTTTTGGATTTGATAAAAATAAACTTTCTTTTTTTTTAATTCTCTAGAAGCTGCTGGGAAAGAAAATTGAAGAAACGATAATGAAAATCGTATTAATTATGTTTAAATAAAGCAAATTTTGAAAAATTTTCATCCAAGTTTTGGATTTGATAAAAATAAACTTTCTTTTTTTTTAATTCTCTAGAAGCTGCTGGGAAAGAAAATTGAAGAAACGATAATGCAAATCGTATTAATTATGTTTAAATAAAGCAAAATTTGAAAGATTTTCATCCAAGTTTTGGATTTGATAAAAATAAACTTTCTTTTTTTTTAATTCTCTAGAAGCTGCTGGGAAAGAAAATTGAAGAAACGATAATGAAAATCGTATTAATTATGTTTAAATAAAGCAAATTTTGAAAGATTTTCATCCATGTTTTGGATTTGATAAAAATAAACTTTCTTTTTTTTTAATTCTCTAGAAGCTGCTGGGAAAGAAAATTGAAGAAACGATAATGAAAATCGTATTAATTATGTTTAAATAAAGCAAATTTTGAAAAATTTTCATCCAAGTTTTGGATTTGATAAAAATAAACTTTCTTTTTTTTTAATTCTCTAGAAGCTGCTGGGAAAGAAAATTGAAGAAACGATAATGAAAATCGTATTAATTATGTTTAAATAAAGCAAATTTTGAAAAATTTTCATCCAAGTTTTGGATTTGATAAAAATAAACTTTCTTTTTTTTTAATTCTCTAGAAGCTGCTGGGAAAGAAAATTGAAGAAACGATAATGCAAATCGTATTAATTATGTTTAAATAAAGCAAAATTTGAAAGATTTTCATCCAAGTTTTGGATTTGATAAAAATAAACTTTCTTTTTTTTTAATTCTCTAGAAGCTGCTGGGAAAGAAAATTGAAGAAACGATAATGAAAATCGTATTAATTATGTTTAAATAAAGCAAATTTTGAAAAATTTTCATCCAAGTTTTGGATTTGATAAAAATAAACTTTCTTTTTTTTTAATTCTCTAGAAGCTGCTGGGAAAGAAAATTGAAGAAACGATAATGAAAATCGTATTAATTATGTTTAAATAAAGCAAATTTTGAAAGATTTTCATCCATGTTTTGGATTTGATAAAAATAAACTTTCTTTTTTTTTAATTCTCTAGAAGCTGCTGGGAAAGAAAATTGAAGAAACGATAATGAAAATCGTATTAATTATGTTTAAATAAAGCAAATTTTGAAAAATTTTCATCCAAGTTTTGGATTTGATAAAAATAAACTTTCTTTTTTTTTAATTCTCTAGAAGCTGCTGGGAAAGAAAATTGAAGAAACGATAATGAAAATCGTATTAATTATGTTTAAATAAAGCAAATTTTGAAAAATTTTCATCCAAGTTTTGGATTTGATAAAAATAAACTTTCTTTTTTTTTAATTCTCTAGAAGCTGCTGGGAAAGAAAATTGAAGAAACGATAATGCAAATCGTATTAATTATGTTTAAATAAAGCAAAATTTGAAAGATTTTCATCCAAGTTTTGGATTTGATAAAAATAAACTTTCTTTTTTTTTAATTCTCTAGAAGCTGCTGGGAAAGCTGGTTGAAGAAACGATAATGCATATCGTATTAATTATGTTTAAATAAAGCAAATTTTGAAAGATTTTCATCCATGTTTTGGATTTGATAAAAATAAACTTTCTTTTTTTTTAATTCTCTAGAAGCTGCTGGGAAAGAAAATTGAAGAAACGATAATGAAAATCGTATTAATTATGTTTAAATAAAGCAAAATTTGAAAGATTTTCATCCAAGTTTTGGATTTGATAAAAATAAACTTTCTTTTTTTTAATTCTCTAGAAGCTACTGGGAAAGAAAATTGAAGAAACGATAATGAAAATCGTATTAATTATGTTTAAATAAAGCAAATTTTGAAAGATTTTCATCCAAGTTTTGGATTTGATAAAAATAAACTTTCTTTTTTTTTAATTCTCTAGAAGTTGCTGGGAAAGAAAATTGAAGAAACGATAATGAAAATCGTATTAATTATGTTTAAATAAAGCAAATTTTGAAAGATTTTCATCCAAGTTTTGGATTTGATAAAAATAAACTTTCTTTTTTTTAATTCTCTAGAAGCTACTGGGAAAGAAAATTGAAGAAACGATAATGAAAATCGTATTAATTATGTTTAAATAAAGCAAAATTTGAAAGATTTTCATCCAAGTTTTGGATTTGATAAAAATAAACTTTCTTTTTTTTTAATTCTCTAGAAGCTGCTGGGAAAGAAAATTGAAGAAACGATAATGAAAATCGTATTAATTATGTTTAAATAAAGCAAATTTTGAAAAATTTTCATCCAAGTTTTGGATTTGATAAAAATAAACTTTCTTTTTTTTTAATTCTCTAGAAGCTGCTGGGAAAGAAAATTGAAGAAACGATAATGCAAATCGTATTAATTATGTTTAAATAAAGCAAAATTTGAAAGATTTTCATCCAAGTTTTGGATTTGATAAAAATAAACTTTCTTTTTTTTTAATTCTCTAGAAGCTGCTGGGAAAGCTGGTTGAAGAAACGATAATGCATATCGTATTAATTATGTTTAAATAAAGCAAATTTTGAAAGATTTTCATCCATGTTTTGGATTTGATAAAAATAAACTTTCTTTTTTTTTAATTCTCTAGAAGCTGCTGAGAAAGAAAATTGAAGAAACGATAATGAAAATCGTATTAATTATGTTTAAATAAAGCAAATTTTGAAAGATTTTCATCCAAGTTTTGGATTTGATAAAAATAAACTTTCTTTTTTTTTAATTCTCTAGAAGCTGCTGGGAAAGAAAATTGAAGAAACGATAATGAAAATCGTATTAATTATGTTTAAATAAAGCAAAATTTGAAAGATTTTCATCCAAGTTTTGGATTTGATAAAAATAAACTTTCTTTTTTTTAATTCTCTAGAAGCTACTGGGAAAGAAAATTGAAGAAACGATAATGAAAATCGTATTAATTATGTTTAAATAAAGCAAATTTTGAAAGATTTTCATCCAAGTTTTGGATTTGATAAAAATAAACTTTCTTTTTTTTTAATTCTCTAGAAGCTGCTGGGAAAGAAAATTGAAGAAACGATAATGAAAATCGTATTAATTATGTTTAAATAAAGCAAATTTTGAAAGATTTTCATCCAAGTTTTGGATTTGATAAAAATAAACTTTCTTTTTTTTAATTCTCTAGAAGCTACTGGGAAAGAAAATTGAAGAAACGATAATGAAAATCGTATTAATTATGTTTAAATAAAGCAAAATTTGAAAGATTTTCATCCAAGTTTTGGATTTGATAAAAATAAACTTTCTTTTTTTTAATTCTCTAGAAGCTACTGGGAAAGAAAATTGAAG
The DNA here is from genome assembly GCA_028622995.1 of Panagrolaimus kolymaensis. NCBI lineage: Eukaryota > Metazoa > Nematoda > Chromadorea > Rhabditida > Panagrolaimidae > Panagrolaimus > Panagrolaimus kolymaensis. The sequence goes on from JAJQJQ010000063.1 coordinate 21,573, forward strand.
AAACGATAATGCATATCGTATTAATTATGTTTAAATAAAGCAAATTTTGAAAGATTTTCATCCAAGTTTTGGATTTGATAAAAATAAACTTTCTTTTTTTTAATTCTCTAGAAGCTACTGGGAAAGAAAATTGAAGAAACGATAATGAAAATCGTATTAATTATGTTTAAATAAAGCAAAATTTGAAAGATTTTCATCCAAGTTTTGGATTTGATAAAAATAAACTTTCTTTTTTTTAATTCTCTAGAAGCTACTGGGAAAGAAAATTGAAGAAACGATAATGCATATCGTATTAATTATGTTTAAATAAAGCAAATTTTGAAAGATTTTCATCCAAGTATTTGCTTTGATAAAAATAAACTTTCTTTTTTTTTAATTCTCTAGAAGCTGCTGGGAAAGAAAATTGAAGAAACGATAATGCATATCGTATTAATTATGTTTAAATAAACAAAATTTGAAAGATTTTCATCCAAGTTTTGGATTTGATAAAAATAAACTTTCTTTTTTTTAATTCTCTTGAAGCTGCTGGGAAAGCCGGTTGAAGAAACGATAATGCATATCGTATTAATTATGTTTAAATAAAGCAAATTTTGAAAGATTTTCATCCATGTTTTGGATATGATAAAAATAAACTTTCTTTTTTTTAATTCTCTAGAAGCTGCTGGGAAAGAAAATTGAAGAAACGATAATGCAAATCGTATTAATTATGTTTAAATAAAGCAAAATTTGAAAGATTTTCATCCAAGTTTTGGATTTGATAAAAATAAACTTTCTTTTTTTTAATTCTCTTGAAGCTGCTGGGAAAGCCGGTTGAAGAAACGATAATGCATATCGTATTAATTATGTTTAAATAAAGCAAATTTTGAAAGATTTTCATCCAAGTTTTGGATTTGATAAAAATAAACTTTCTTTTTTTTAATTCTCTTGAAGCTGCTGGGAAAGCCGGTTGAAGAAACGATAATGCATATCGTATTAATTATGTTTAAATAAAGCAAATTTTGAAAGATTTTCATCCATGTTTTGGATATGATAAAAATAAACTTTCTTTTTTTTAATTCTCTAGAAGCTGCTGGGAAAGAAAATTGAAGAAACGATAATGCATATCGTATTAATTATGTTTAAATAAAGCAAATTTTGAAAGATTTTCATCCATGTTTTGGATATGATAAAAATAAACTTTCTTTTTTTTAATTCTCTAGAAGCTACTGGGAAAGAAAATTGAAGAAACGATAATGCATATCGTATTAATTATGTTTAAATAAAGCAAATTTTGAAAGATTTTCATCCAAGTATTTGCTTTGATAAAAATAAACTTTCTTTTTTTTTAATTCTCTAGAAGCTACTGGGAAAGAAAATTGAAGAAACGATAATGCATATCGTATTAATTATGTTTAAATAAAGCAAATTTTGAAAGATTTTCATCCAAGTTTTGGATATGATAAAAATAAACTTTCTTTTTTTTAATTCTCTAGAAGCTACTGGGAAAGAAAATTGAAGAAACGATAATGCATATCGTATTAATTATGTTTAAATAAAGCAAATTTTGAAAGATTTTCATCCATGTTTTGGATATGATAAAAATAAACTTTCTTTTTTTTAATTCTCTAGAAGCTGCTGGGAAAGAAAATTGAAGAAACGATAATGCATATCGTATTAATTATGTTTAAATAAAGCAAATTTTGAAAGATTTTCATCCAAGTATTTGCTTTGATAAAAATAAACTTTCTTTTTTTTTAATTCTCTAGAAGCTGCTGGGAAAGAAAATTGAAGAAACGATAATGCATATCGTATTAATTATGTTTAAATAAAGCAAATTTTGAAAGATTTTCATCCAAGTATTTGCTTTGATAAAAATAAACTTTCTTTTTTTTTAATTCTCTAGAAGCTACTGGGAAAGAAAATTGAAGAAACGATAATGCATATCGTATTAATTATGTTTAAATAAAGCAAATTTTGAAAGATTTTCATCCAAGTATTTGCTTTGATAAAAATAAACTTTCTTTTTTTTAATTCTCTAGAAGCTACTGGGAAAGAAAATTGAAGAAACGATAATGCATATCGTATTAATTATGTTTAAATAAAGCAAATTTTGAAAGATTTTCATCCAAGTATTTGCTTTGATAAAAATAAACTTTCTTTTTTTTTAATTCTCTAGAAGCTACTGGGAAAGAAAATTGAAGAAACGATAATGAAAATCGTATTAATTATGTTTAAATAAAGGAAAATTTGAAAGATTTTCATCCAAGTTTTGGATTTGATAAAAATAAACTTTCTTTTTTTTAATTCTCTAGAAGCTACTGGGAAAGAAAATTGAAGAAACGATAATGCATATCGTATTAATTATGTTTAAATAAAGCAAATTTTGAAAGATTTTCATCCAAGTATTTGCTTTGATAAAAATAAACTTTCTTTTTTTTTAATTCTCTAGAAGCTGCTGGGAAAGAAAATTGAAGAAACGATAATGAAAATCGTATTAATTATGTTTAAATAAAGCAAAATTTGAAAGATTTTCATCCAAGTTTTGGATTTGATAAAAATAAACTTTCTTTTTTTTAATTCTCTAGAAGCTACTGGGAAAGAAAATTGAAGAAACGATAATGCATATCGTATTAATTATGTTTAAATAAAGCAAATTTTGAAAGATTTTCATCCAAGTATTTGCTTTGATAAAAATAAACTTTCTTTTTTTTTAATTCTCTAGAAGCTGCTGGGAAAGAAAATTGAAGAAACGATAATGCATATCGTATTAATTATGTTTAAATAAAGCAAATTTTGAAAGATTTTCATCCAAGTTTTGGATTTGATAAAAATAAACTTTCTTTTTTTTAATTCTCTAGAAGCTGCTGGGAAAGAAAATTGAAGAAACGATAATGCAAATCGTATTAATTATGTTTAAATAAAGCAAATTTTGAAAGATTTTCATCCAAGTTTTTGCTTTGATAAAAATAAACTTTCTTTTTTTTTAATTCTCTAGAAGCTGCTGGGAAAGAAAATTGAAGAAACGATAATGCATATCGTATTAATTATGTTTAAATAAAGCAAATTTTGAAAGATTTTCATCCAAGTTTTGGATTTGATAAAAATAAACTTTCTTTTTTTTAATTCTCTAGAAGCTGCTGGGAAAGAAAATTGAAGAAACGATAATGCAAATCGTATTAATTATGTTTAAATAAAGCAAATTTTGAAAGATTTTCATCCAAGTTTTTGCTTTGATAAAAATAAACTTTCTTTTTTTTTAATTCTCTAGAAGCTGCTGGGAAAGAAAATTGAAGAAACGATAATGCAAATCGTATTAATTATGTTTAAATAAAGCAAATTTTGAAAGATTTTCATCCAAGTTTTTGCTTTGATAAAAATAAACTTTCTTTTTTTTTAATTCTCTAGAAGCTGCTGGGAAAGAAAATTGAAGAAACGATAATGCAAATCGTATTAATTATGTTTAAATAAAGCAAATTTTGAAAGATTTTCATCCAAGTTTTTGCTTTGATAAAAATAAACTTTCTTTTTTTTTAATTCTCTAGAAGCTGCTGGGAAAGAAAATTGAAGAAACGATAATGCATATCGTATTAATTATGTTTAAATAAAGCAAATTTTGAAAGATTTTCATCCAAGTTTTGGATTTGATAAAAATAAACTTTCTTTTTTTTTAATTCTCTAGAAGCTGCTGGGAAAGAAAATTGAAGAAACGATAATGCAAATCGTATTAATTATGTTTAAATAAAGCAAATTTTGAAAGATTTTCATCCAAGTTTTTGCTTTGATAAAAATAAACTTTCTTTTTTTTTAATTCTCTAGAAGCTGCTGGGAAAGAAAATTGAAGAAACGATAATGCAAATCGTATTAATTATGTTTAAATAAAGCAAATTTTGAAAGATTTTCATCCAAGTTTTTGCTTTGATAAAAATAAACTTTCTTTTTTTTTAATTCTCTAGAAGCTGCTGGGAAAGAAAATTGAAGAAACGATAATGCAAATCGTATTAATTATGTTTAAATAAAGCAAATTTTGAAAGATTTTCATCCAAGTTTTTGCTTTGATAAAAATAAACTTTCTTTTTTTTTAATTCTCTAGAAGCTGCTGGGAAAGAAAATTGAAGAAACGATAATGCATATCGTATTAATTATGTTTAAATAAAGCAAAATTTGAAAGATTTTCATCCAAGTTTTTGCTTTGATAAAAATAAACTTTCTTTTTTTTTAATTCTCTAGAAGCTGCTGGGAAAGAAAATTGAAGAAACGATAATGCAAATCGTATTAATTATGTTTAAATAAAGCAAATTTTGAAAGATTTTCATCCAAGTTTTGGATTTGATAAAAATAAACTTTCTTTTTTTTAATTCTCTAGAAGCTGCTGGGAAAGAAAATTGAAGAAACGATAATGCAAATCGTATTAATTATGTTTAAATAAAGCAAAATTTGAAAGATTTTCATCCAAGTTTTGGATTTGATAAAAATAAACTTTCTTTTTTTTAATTCTCTTGAAGCTGCTGGGAAAGCCGGTTGAAGAAACGATAATGCATATCGTATTAATTATGTTTAAATAAAGCAAAATTTGAAAGATTTTCATCCAATTTTTTGCTTTGATAAAAATAAACTTTCTTTTTTTTTAATTCTCTAGAAGCTGCTGGGAAAGAAAATTGAAGAAACGATAATGCAAATCGTATTAATTATGTTTAAATAAAGCAAATTTTGAAAGATTTTCATCCAAGTTTTTGCTTTGATAAAAATAAACTTTCTTTTTTTTTAATTCTCTAGAAGCTGCTGGGAAAGAAAATTGAAGAAACGATAATGCAAATCGTATTAATTATGTTTAAATAAAGCAAAATTTGAAAGATTTTCATCCAATTTTTTGCTTTGATAAAAATAAACTTTCTTTTTTTTTAATTCTCTAGAAGCTGCTGGGAAAGAAAATTGAAGAAACGATAATGCAAATCGTATTAATTATGTTTAAATAAAGCAAATTTTGAAAGATTTTCATCCAAGTTTTTGCTTTGATAAAAATAAACTTTCTTTTTTTTTAATTCTCTAGAAGCTGCTGGGAAAGAAAATTGAAGAAACGATAATGCAAATCGTATTAATTATGTTTAAATAAAGCAAATTTTGAAAGATTTTCATCCAAGTTTTTGCTTTGATAAAAATAAACTTTCTTTTTTTTTAATTCTCTAGAAGCTGCTGGGAAAGAAAATTGAAGAAACGATAATGCATATCGTATTAATTATATTTAAATAAAGCAAATTTTGAAAGATTTTCATCCAAGTTTTGGATTTGATAAAAATAAACTTTCTTTTTTTTTAATTCTCTAGAAGCTGCTGGGAAAGAAAATTGAAGAAACGATAATGCATATCGTATTAATTATGTTTAAATAAAGCAAATTTTGAAAGATTTTCATCCAAGTTTTTGCTTTGATAAAAATAAACTTTCTTTTTTTTTAATTCTCTAGAAGCTGCTGGGAAAGAAAATTGAAGAAACGATAATGCATATCGTATTAATAATGTTAAAATAAAGCAAATTTTGAAAGATTTTCATCCAAGTTTTTGCTTTGATAAAAATAAACTTTCTTTTTTTTTAATTCTCTAGAAGCTGCTGGGAAAGAAAATTGAAGAAACGATAATGCAAATCGTATTAATTATGTTTAAATAAAGCAAATTTTGAAAGATTTTCATCCAAGTTTTTGCTTTGATAAAAATAAACTTTCTTTTTTTTTAATTCTCTAGAAGCTGCTGGGAAAGAAAATTGAAGAAACGATAATGCATATCGTATTAATTATATTTAAATAAAGCAAATTTTGAAAGATTTTCATCCAAGTTTTGGATTTGATAAAAATAAACTTTCTTTTTTTTTAATTCTCTAGAAGCTGCTGGGAAAGAAAATTGAAGAAACGATAATGCATATCGTATTAATTATGTTTAAATAAAGCAAATTTTGAAAGATTTTCATCCAAGTTTTTGCTTTGATAAAAATAAACTTTCTTTTTTTTTAATTCTCTAGAAGCTGCTGGGAAAGAAAATTGAAGAAACGATAATGCATATCGTATTAATAATGTTAAAATAAAGCAAATTTTGAAAGATTTTCATCCAAGTTTTTGATTTGATAAAAATAAACTTTCTTTTTTTTAATTCTCTAGAAGCTGCTGGAAAAGAAAATTTAAGAAACGATAGTGCATATCGTATTAATAATGTTAAAATAAAGCAAATTTTGAAAGATTTTCATCCAAGTTTTTGATTTGATAAAAATAAACTTTCTTTTTTTTAATTCTATAGAAGCTGCTGGGAAAGAAAATTTAAGAAACGATAATGCATATCGTATTAATTATGTTAAAATAAAGCAAATTTTGAAAGATTTTCATCCAAGTTTTTGATTTGATAAAAATAAACTTTCTTTTTTTTAATTCTCTAGAAGCTGCTGGGAAAGAAAATTTAAGAAACGATAATGCAAATCGTATTAATAATGTTTTAATAAAGCAAATTGTGAAAGATTTTCATCCATGTTTTGGATTTGATAAAAATAAACTTTCTTTTTTTTTAATTCTCTAGAAGCTGCTGGGAAAGAAAATTGAAGAAACGATAATGCATATCGTATTAATTATATTTAAATAAAGCAAATTTTGAAAGATTTTCATCCAAGTTTTGGATTTGATAAAAATAAACTTTCTTTTTTTTTAATTCTCTAGAAGCTGCTGGGAAAGAAAATTGAAGAAACGATAATGCATATCGTATTAATTATGTTTAAATAAAGCAAATTTTGAAAGATTTTCATCCAAGTTTTTGCTTTGATAAAAATAAACTTTCTTTTTTTTTAATTCTCTAGAAGCTGCTGGGAAAGAAAATTGAAGAAACGATAATGCATATCGTATTAATTATATTTAAATAAAGCAAATTTTGAAAGATTTTCATCCAAGTTTTGGATTTGATAAAAATAAACTTTCTTTTTTTTTAATTCTCTAGAAGCTGCTGGGAAAGAAAATTGAAGAAACGATAATGCATATCGTATTAATTATGTTTAAATAAAGCAAATTTTGAAAGATTTTCATCCAAGTTTTTGCTTTGATAAAAATAAACTTTCTTTTTTTTTAATTCTCTAGAAGCTGCTGGGAAAGAAAATTGAAGAAACGATAATGCATATCGTATTAATAATGTTAAAATAAAGCAAATTTTGAAAGATTTTCATCCAAGTTTTTGATTTGATAAAAATAAACTTTCTTTTTTTTAATTCTCTAGAAGCTGCTGGAAAAGAAAATTTAAGAAACGATAGTGCATATCGTATTAATAATGTTAAAATAAAGCAAATTTTGAAAGATTTTCATCCAAGTTTTTGATTTGATAAAAATAAACTTTCTTTTTTTTAATTCTATAGAAGCTGCTGGGAAAGAAAATTTAAGAAACGATAATGCATATCGTATTAATTATGTTAAAATAAAGCAAATTTTGAAAGATTTTCATCCAAGTTTTTGATTTGATAAAAATAAACTTTCTTTTTTTTAATTCTCTAGAAGCTGCTGGGAAAGAAAATTTAAGAAACGATAATGCAAATCGTATTAATAATGTTTTAATAAAGCAAATTGTGAAAGATTTTCATCCATGTTTTGGATTTGATAAAAATAAACTTTCTTTTTTTTAATTCTCTAGAAGCTGCTGGGAAAGAAAATTTAAGAAACGATAGTGCATATCGTATTAATAATGTTAAAATAAAGCAAATTTTGAAAGATTTTCATCCAAGTTTTTGATTTGATAAAAATAAACTTTCTTTTTTTTAATTCTATAGAAGCTGCTGGGAAAGAAAATTTAAGAAACGATAATGCATATCGTATTAATTATGTTAAAATAAAGCAAATTTTGAAAGATTTTCATCCAAGTTTTTGATTTGATAAAAATAAACTTTCTTTTTTTTAATTCTCTAGAAGCTGCTGGGAAAGAAAATTTAAGAAACGATAATGCAAATCGTATTAATAATGTTTAAATAAAGCAAATTTTGAAAGATTTTCATCCATGTTTTGGATTTGATAAAAATAAACTTTCTTTTTTTTAATTCTCTAGAAGCTGCTGGGAAAGAAAATTTAAGAAACGATAGTGCATATCGTATTAATAATGTTAAAATAAAGCAAATTTTGAAAGATTTTCATCCAAGTTTTTGATTTGATAAAAATAAACTTTCTTTTTTTTAATTCTCTAGAAGCTGCTGGGAAAGAAAATTTAAGAAACGATAATGCAAATCGTATTAATAATGTTTTAATAAAGCAAATTGTGAAAGATTTTCATCCATGTTTTGGATTTGATAAAAATAAACTTTCTTTTTTTTAATTCTCTAGAAGCTGCTGGGAAAGAAAATTTAAGAAACGATAGTGCATATCGTATTAATAATGTTAAAATAAAGCAAATTTTGAAAGATTTTCATCCAAGTTTTTGATTTGATAAAAATAAACTTTCTTTTTTTTAATTCTATAGAAGCTGCTGGGAAAGAAAATTTAAGAAACGATAATGCATATCGTATTAATTATGTTAAAATAAAGCAAATTTTGAAAGATTTTCATCCAAGTTTTTGATTTGATAAAAATAAACTTTCTTTTTTTTAATTCTCTAGAAGCTGCTGGGAAAGAAAATTTAAGAAACGATAATGCAAATCGTATTAATAATGTTTAAATAAAGCAAATTTTGAAAGATTTTCATCCATGTTTTGGATTTGATAAAAATAAACTTTCTTTTTTTTAATTCTCTAGAAGCTGCTGGGAAAGAAAATTTAAGAAACGATAGTGCATATCGTATTAATAATGTTAAAATAAAGCAAATTTTGAAAGATTTTCATCCAAGTTTTTGATTTGATAAAAATAAACTTTCTTTTTTTTAATTCTCTAGAAGCTGCTGGGAAAGAAAATTTAAGAAACGATAATGTAAATCGTATTAATAATGTTTTAATAAAGCAAATTGTGAAAGATTTTCATCCATGTTTTGGATTTGATAAAAATAAACTTTCTTTTTTTTAATTCTCTAGAAGCTGCTGGGAAAGAAAATTTAAGAAACGATAATGCATATCGTATTAATTATGTTTAAATAAAGCAAATTTTGAAAGATTTTCATCCAAGTTTTTGATTTGATAAAAATAAACTTTCTTTTTTTTAATTCTATAGAAGCTGCTGGGAAAGAAAATTTAAGAAACGATAATGCATATCGTATTAATTATGTTAAAATAAAGCAAATTTTGAAAGATTTTCATCCAAGTTTTTGATTTGATAAAAATAAACTTTCTTTTTTTTAATTCTCTAGAAGCTGCTGGGAAAGAAAATTTAAGAAACGATAATGCAAATCGTATTAATAATGTTTAAATAAAGCAAATTTTGAAAGATTTTCATCCATGTTTTGGATTTGATAAAAATAAACTTTCTTTTTTTTAATTCTCTAGAAGCTGCTGGGAAAGAAAATTTAAGAAACGATAGTGCATATCGTATTAATAATGTTAAAATAAAGCAAATTTTGAAAGATTTTCATCCAAGTTTTTGATTTGATAAAAATAAACTTTCTTTTTTTTAATTCTCTAGAAGCTGCTGGGAAAGAAAATTTAAGAAACGATAATGCAAATCGTATTAATAATGTTTTAATAAAGCAAATTGTGAAAGATTTTCATCCATGTTTTGGATTTGATAAAAATAAACTTTCTTTTTTTTAATTCTCTAGAAGCTGCTGGGAAAGCCGGTTGAAGAAACGATAATGCATATCGTATTAATTATGTTTAAATAAAGCAAATTTTGAAAGATTTTCATCCAAGTTTTTGATTTGATAAAAATAAACTTTCTTTTTTTTAATTCTCTAGAAGCTGCTGGGAAAATTGAGAAATAACAAAAAATGGAATTTTGGAAAAGCAGCTTATAAAAGTTTAAATAAGTAAAAAACATACAAAAAAGAAGAATTTTAAATTTTTTCCAGGCAAAAAATAGCCAAATTAGGGCAGAGTTTGAGGTAAAAAACGTTAGTTTTGTCATTCGATTAATCGAATAATCGACAACACTGGTCCCAATCAAAGATGGAACTAATATTATAACATGAAGAATTTAATTTTGCATATAAAAATACAAATGAAAATCACTACTTGATATACTTTTTAATTATAAAAACTAATAATTATTTATGATATGATTAAAAAAATGCTTTTTTGATAGAAAAAAGCATTTTGGCATTAAAGGTCAAAACGCCAGCCCTTTGACAAAGCTTTTTTTCAAAGCAAAAAAGCAAAAGAAAAAATTGTGTTCCTCCTCAATACGAAAAAAATATGATTATTTGAAGTTTGTATCGCATTTTTTATTTATATTTTAATTAACTTTCGACATTTTGTTAATTTTAAAAGCTATTTCAATCGGTAAACTTATCATTTTAAAACAAAATCATCCAACTCTGCCGATATTGTTTTTTGTTATCGTTGCGCGTTTTTTTTTGTATTTTGTATGCCAAATGTAAAAAGTATTTAGAAGTTTATTTTTAAATTTTTAGGATCAATTCGACGACAACTTTCATTGAAATGTCTTATCCATTCCGAAGTAAGAAAAGGGTAATTGGAGGACCTGCTGGTGATGCTGTAAATAAACCAATTAAAAAAAATCGGATAGCTGACAAATCTTCTGGTAAGTTATATTATAATATTTTTTTTGTGCTTTTTTTATTTTTTAAAAAACTTTCTCGTGATTACTACTACGTATTACAATTTTAAGTGCCACCACCTGATCCATCTAATTCATCAAAAGAAGATAAAACAAATGTAACGAATCAAAGGTTAGTTTTTTTTAGTATACTTTATTTTTGTGATACAATAATGATTTTAGTGAATTGCAAACAACAATTATCAAAACAGTGGCTGGATCTGTACCATCAAATAGCAAAGATACTTCTGAAACTTCGTTGGATAATCAGTCAATAGATGAACAAATTGAAAAACTTGCATTAGCTGATACGAAACATTCGAAAAATGGTGGTCAAGCTACAGAAAAAACAAAGAAAGAAACTAAGAAAGCTCTTAGATACGGTAGCTTTTTTCCATCTAATTTTCAATATTTATGAACCTTTTTTAGATTCATTTATTTACAAAGAAAATAATGGTAAATACTATTTATATCACAAGTATTGGCAAATTCCATATCGTGAAACAACTGGCTGTTTTCGCTGTCCTAAGTAAGTGTTTCAATAATTTTTCTTTATTAGGCTTTGTCCAAAAAATATTTGCAGAGTTTAAAAAAAGGTTAAAGGCTATTATAATATTAAATAAATAAAATCTCTTCTCTTTTTTATTATTAATATCATTTTATCATTTCTGCATTTTTAGATGCTTCATGAGTCTTCACATTGAATGCAAAGTTGGATTTGTAATGATAAGTGATCAAAATTGGCATAAAGATAAGAAGTGTTTAAGTAAGTTTTTTCATTAATGTTTTGCTCTAATGAATTTCATACTAAATTTTTTACTTTTTTTTAGTTAGAGGAAGACCTGCACCGCAAAAAGGCCACCATGTTTGAATTCAGTACAAATCTGAAAATCAAGAAAGATTCAAGTTTCGAGAGGAAGTGATTACTAATGAAGAAGTTGATCGCAAAAGAAAATCGCTTGAAAATCAAGGTCATAAGCCAATACTTAATCATGTTTTTCCTGATGCATTTTGTCAAAAAGAAATTGAAATCAATGAATTGGATGATCTTTATTGTGATACAAGTTCAATAGAAACCGACGAAACAGTAGATTCTGACACTGATGAAACTCAAGAAGATTCTAACAAGACAATCAGCGGTAAGATTATTTTAATTTTATTTGTTTACGAATAGCGATTTGATTATGTTGTTAATAAATACTAACTATTTCATTTTTTTAGATTTTGGTTCTGGAGAAAGTCATGTCTAGGATGATGAATCTTATGCTCCATCAGTATGTTTTGTTTAATTTTTGTTAAATCTTTTTTATTACTTTTTTGGATGGAAAGCTTTTCTGAAGAGGATTATGGATTTTTGTTTAATGATTGAATTTCTTACAATACAAATGCAAAATGTACTTTTCAAAAAAGAACCAATGCAACTTCCAATCTTAAATCTAGTAAACATGTAAAATTTGTTTTTTTATATTTAATATTCTTGATGTTTTATGTTCAAATTTGTATCAAATAATAAAAAATTAGTTTATGCAATCATTTGGAAAACTAAAAATACAATTTATTTGGTATAATTTTTTGGAACTTGAAGCAAGAGGGAAGGTTTTTTGAAAAAAATGAACAAAATCGTCGAAATTAGAAATAAATGCAGCCACGAATACTAGAATTTCCTCCACGTTTTGTTTTTTAAAACATACTTATACTTATTTTTTTCAATCTGATTGCTATAGGAAAGGTTTAGCTGCTGGGAAATTCTGTTTATGAAATGATAATGGAAATCGTATAAATATTTTGAGAATCAACAGAAAGATTTATTTTCAAATAACTTAACAATAATAAAAAAAATAACAAACAAAAAAGAGCAGCGAAATTAATAAAATACAATTTTTTTTATAAAAGTTCCAAAAGCATTTCACGATCAAAATTTTTGATTTTTTTTTTTAATTTTTCGTCTTTGTTTTCGTTGTAGAATTCTGAACATTTGTTTAAAAGGTCTTCAAACTTATATTTGAATGCTAAAGTAAAAATTGGAACGAAGCTTTCCACTGTTAAATTCTTTTCCAAAATTTCAAGGCATTGGTGCTAAATAAATAAAACTTTAATTAATTTTATGTTGATTGAAAATTGAATTTGAACGAAATTCTTTTAATTTTTTGGTAATGCAAAAAGTTTTTTTTATTAAAATAGCCTTTTATTTTCGCGACGAGAAATTTTTTTTTAAACTTACAAATAATTCCACCATTTTATATTCAATTGCAAAATTACATAAATCAAGTAAATCTCCATTTAAATCACATTTTGAATCATAACAAAATGCAATCGCTTGTTTAATGATTTTATCAGAATAATTTAATTCCATTTCGATCATCATTCCATTCCCATCCATTTCTTTGTCTTCAAAAACAGCTTTAAAAATTTCAGATTTGGTTGTCAAAATTTCTTGATGAGTTTCAATTATTTCACCATTGAGGGATTTAAATTTTAAATCAATTGGATTTTTAACTTTTTCTTTTAATTTTTCTAAATTTGGTAAAATTTCTCGAATGTAAATTGTACATTCTTGACGAATTGGATGGGATGCGGTTTTTAAACCTTTGATTATTTTAATAGTTTTCCCTTGTAAAGTCCATCGATATCGTTTTGTATCAACTAATTCAGGGTCAAATTTACGAATGATTATTACATCAGAAAAAGTTCTACCATGGCTGTCTAAAAATTGGGTAACTTTAATATTTGTATCAAAATTAAATAAAAATTTTCAAGAGTTTTATTTTTTTATTATTATTTAGATTCGAAATTATTTTATTCGTCCGAAAATTTTTTTCCGCTTATCAAAATACACCAATTTTAAATTCTCTTCATTTTCATTCTTTAAATAAAAAAAACAAAAACAAACTTTGCATAAATAATTCATAGTTATTCTGATTTAAACATTTCATTTCTAATTGCCATTGAGATTCAACACGTTCAGAAAAAATTCGTTTAATTTCATATTCAATTTCAATTCCATTAAAAATTGTAATTTTATCAAGAAAAAATTCATGAAAATTTAAACTTTTCAAAAATTCATCTTCCAATGGTAAATAATAAACTGAAGGAAATAATTTATTTTTAATTCTCTCGTCGTCAGCTTTTTTGAAAATTGAGGTTATGTTAATTCCAATTTGAACATAATTGGACGAGGATGGAGTAAAATGATATTTATTTTTATCAACTTTTTTAATTAAATCATATTCATCATCGATTTCTAAAATAAATTAATAATATAATATTTTTTGTGGAAATTAAAAAAATAAATTTATTTGTTTGTTATTTACTTACCTGTCATGGAAGCAGAAATATCGCCTTTAAAATTATCAAAAATAATTTCATAAACTCCCGTTGTTATTTCATTTTTTGTCCATTTAATTTCAAATCCAGTTTCATTATTAATTTCAATATTTTTAAATGTTTCATTTTTATTTAAAATTAAATGAGTTTCATAAGTATAATAATTTTCAGACGACATTCTTCTTTTAATGCCTCACGTCTGAAACGACTAAGTCAAAACATTGCATTGGACTTTTTGCCAAAATTCGAAATTTTCACTTGTTTCGATTGAAGAGAATTGAACCTTCACCTATTTTTGATTAAGGTATTTGAGCTTCTAGGTCATTTTTTTGCTATATTTAGCTATCCAGAAATGATTTTTTTGACCCCAAAATCCCCATGGTAGTAAGAATTCCTAATAAAGTTTTCATTTTACAGTTTTTAAAATGTCGAAATCTGGATTTTTTTCAACGAAAATACAAATCCACACGTACGTATGTTCTCGAGGTCGAGGGGAACGTTTCTGGATAGCCAGAATATCAAAATTCCTAATCTAGAAGCTCAGGAATTTCTATCAAAGATTAGTAAATTTTCCATTGAAAAAGTCGTAAATTTCGATTTTTGGCAAAAGGTGCAATGCAATGCAGTTTCAGACGTGGCCTCCAATGGATACAACAACAAAAAATTTGATATGAAAAAAAAGCGCCAAAAAAAAAACTCTGACTATTTTTTCGACAAAATAAAAAGAAAGAAGAGTGGAAAACGAACGATTTGACTTGACTGTTGCAAAAATGGATGTTTCAATCAATTTTTTAAGGGGTCAACAAGCAAGAAGACTATGCAAACCAAGAATTTTTTTCTTCGTTCTTTGGCTTTCAAAGGTCATTCATTTATCCTTATCGACTTTTATTTATTTTTGCAGCAAAATTTGAGAGAAAATGAAATCTTTCTTTCGTTGGTTGCTTTTTTTTTTATTAATTACAAGATTATTAGCAAAAATTTTATAACTTGTGGAATAAAAAAAATAAATGCAATCGCAAAAATAAAAAATGCTCATTTTGATTTTGTGAATGGAGTTTGTTGATTTTTGCTTGAATCAAAAAAATATGTTTTAAAATATGTTTTGATTTCTTGAGCTTTTCTGGAATGCCCCAGAATGTACTTTTTCCATCCATGAAAAAAATGGTGGCTGCTGATAAGAAGAAAAAGGAAAAGAAAATTATAGACAGTTAATGCTGGCAATGAAAAAAAACTTTAACTTCCTCAAAAAAAAAATTTTTCTAGCTTCTGATCCTTGATTGACATGAATTTTCCTTTATTGTTTTAAAGCTTAATTTTATTGATAATGAAAAATCGGACCACATATTTATTGCTTTCTTATCATACACCCATAAAATTTACAACAACAACTACTTGGGGTAAAAAGAAAAAAAACGCATAAAATAAAATATATTTTTTATGCTAACTTACCATTTTTATTTCTGACAAACACAAGCCAGCAAGCAGCCAGTTGGGAGACTGCTTTTTGCCATGGAAACAACAACCATGAAATGGATTGTTTCAGTTTTGTTATTAACTTTTAGCTTTATTGGTGGAGTCAATTCATCAATAAGATATAATGAAACTCTAACAAAATATTTTATTTGGCCCATGGCTGCTGCAGCATATTCCAATCATCCTGAACTTTGTGTAGCTGATAATTTTAAGCAAAGTGAAGTAGGTTTGAGCTTTTTTCTATTTTTCAAACAACTTTACTCAAACAAACCGGGAACCGCTAAACTAGCACCCTAAAAGCACAAATTTGGTGGCAAAATTCCTCCAGAATAGGGTTGACGCCCGTCCCCGCGGGGACGGGGAGTCCCCGTTTCCCCGTCCCCGTCCCCGAAAAAAATCCTCCCCGTTTTTCTCCCCGTCCCCCAAGGATTTTCTCCACGAAATAAAAAATTAAGATTTTTTTATTGAGTTTTCTTCATTTTTTTGGACATTTGACTCAAATAGTCTAAAACAAACATAGTGTGACCCATTCCAATTAATAATAAACAAGAAAAAAAAATTTTTCCTTAATAAATAACATTAAAAAAATTTTTTACTCCCTCGTCTCCCCGTCCCCGAAGATTTTTGTCCCCTACCGGGGAGAACGTGGAGGAAAAATTCAAAAACGGGGACTCCCCGTTCCCCGGTTTTTTTGAAAAACGGGGACGGGCATCAACCCTACTCCAGAATTTTTCAGAGAAACTTTCCAATTTATTGAAAGGACTTTCCAATAATTTTCCGAATTTTCCATGCTTTTGCATTTTTTAAACTTAATTTCAACCATTAAAATTTTTTTCTCCGCAGTCCTAGACAAAAAATCAGGCTCACAGATATTAACATGTCAGAAAAATAAAGCTAGTGAAATCCATTATTTTTTTGCTTTTTTTCCCACGAAAATAGGCGATTTCAAAAATCTTGAAGAGATTACAAGAAATTTCTCAAAACCTAAAAATATCATACTCTCGAAAAATATAAATTAACTTTTTTTATTCATTATTTTTAGTTTAAACGGAACATTCAAGTTCAATGTGATTTATTACAAGGTGACAATTGTGGAGCATTTACAGCGGTTTCACATTGTGATAAAGCCATAATTATTTCATATCGAGGTTCAGTGGATTCTGAAGTAACTATGGAAGTTATTGATGCTATTACAGTACTCCCTATTTCGGAATTTAATGGTAAAGCAAAAGTAAATGAATATTTTTATGTTGCTTTTAATGATTTATGGAATGCTGGAATAAAAAATGATTT
Source organism: Panagrolaimus kolymaensis (assembly GCA_028622995.1). Classification (NCBI taxonomy): domain Eukaryota; kingdom Metazoa; phylum Nematoda; class Chromadorea; order Rhabditida; family Panagrolaimidae; genus Panagrolaimus; species Panagrolaimus kolymaensis. The sequence continues at coordinate 38,281 of JAJQJQ010000063.1, forward strand.
TTTAACTTTAAAAAATGCTAATCCTTCTTATGATGTATGGATTACTGGGCATTCATTAGGTATGTTATTATTTTATTGGGAAATTGTCGGCTGTTAAAAGCCATTAATGAAAGCTCACTTTTTTCGAGAAAAAAAACCAATTTAAAAATGGACACCAATTTTCACGGATTTGATGGCTGATTTTCAGTTTTCTATAGGTTTTTGAAAGTCGGAGAAAAACACGAAACTGGTGTCTGTCATTTGAATGATTTGGAACTAAAAATCTACAAAGAACAAAAATTTATTTTTTGACTAGTTTATTAAACACATAAAATTAATTTTTTAAATTTTGATTAAGTTTTTGGAATCAAAAATTTAGAATTTGGAGGGAAAAGATAGAAACTAACCAAATTTCTGCGAAACTATTTAAATTTTTGTTTTTGTATATCAAAAAATTGCCGAGAAAAAAATGATTTTGAATCGAAAAAAAAATCAGACAAACAACGACTGCCAAAAAAAATTAGCTTTAATATTCCGAAATTTTCTCTATCTTATTTTTAAAAAATTTTCAGGAGCTGCAATGGCATCTTTAACAGCCACAAATCTTGTCACAACCAATATAGTTCCTGCTGAAAAGATTAAACTTATTACATTTGGACAACCAAGAGTTGGAGATAAAACTTATGCCTCTCTTATTGATTCATTAATTCCATATGCATTTCGAGTGATTCATAAAAATGATTTGGTTTCACAAATTCCTCCCAATTTTCTTTATGGTTATTTCCATCATAAATCTGAAATATGGTATAATAATGATATGGCTAATGGAGAACCATATATCGAATGCGATGAAGATGAAAGTAAAAAATGTAGTGAAAGTGTAATAGATTTAAGCATTCCCGATCATTCAATTTATTTTAATATTTCCACTGGATTTGCAAATAATGGATGTAAAGGATGGAATAAATTTATTATGTAAAAAATAAATAATAAAATTTTTATGTTTTGTTTTGTCAAAAAATAAAGCATAGTTAGCTAATGTTCACAAAAATTAAATCCGATCAGTGTTGCACTAAATCGAAAAAAGTTAGCATTCGAGAAATATAAAATTTAAAAAATATTTAATTTTTTATCTGAAAAACGAAATGAAAAAGTGAAAAATGCGCAAAAACTTAGCAAAATATTTGTAAATGAAACAATATTTCTCCGAAATTCTTAAAAAATTAGCTTCGGGACTTTTGATCTTTGAAACTTTCAAAAACAAATTTGCGAATCGTTAAATGAAAGTAAAAAAAAGCCTACGAAATTTTGACAATTTTAACAGGAATAGCCGTTCCATACATAAAAATTTAAAGAAAATAAGAAATGAAATACTTATTCATTTATCAAACAATAAAAAAAATTTCATTTTTTTAAACTTACACAAAAGCATGCTCCATTGTTGATTTGAATAAAGATTGGTGTGTTGCTTTCTTTACTATACACATTTTGTTACGCTTTAGAAAAAAATGATCCGCCGTTCCGTTTGATTGCCCTTTAAAAAAAAAACATTTTTGTTGTGGCAGAATCGATTTTTTTTTCTTTCGCGGAGCTTTATTAGTTGAATTTCTATTTATTTAAAGAAAAAACAAAGAAAAGAATTTCTTTTAGTCAAAAAAATCGAGCGTTTTTTTTATTTTCATCGTATTTTTTTTGAATATTCTAATCATTCTTTTTTTATCTTTGAATTAATTTATTTTTATTTTTACAAAATGATTTGATAAAGGTTTGAAGTTATTTTGCTTTGCAATATCTAATCAAAACAACGGATTAATAAAAAACAAGCATATATTTATTAACTTTAGGAATCACTGATCCAAGTTCCAATAAAAGTTTCTTGAACACAAATTAAGCCGGAACATGCTGCTTTTTTTTGGGCGAAATAATATTAAATATGATATTTATTTAACAAGGCAACCATTATAGTACAATTGATTACAAGAAATATCGGATTCTGATTTTACATTTATTACAATCGGATAAACCACGGGCAAAATGTTCACAGTACTAATTTTTCATAATGAATAAATAAATTTAAAAATAAATTTTCGCTTCTATTTTTATGTTTAATAAATCTTTTTTTGCATTTAACAATAAAAAAAAATTTTTTCTGCACGATTTATTTATTAATTATAAAAACAAAGAAAAAATACTAATTAAACATGGACTAAATTAAAAAAAAAACAAATACGAATTTTAAAATATAATTGGATAATCTGTTGTGGAGGTACAAACGGTTGTATAAAAAGAAAATATTTATATATAAAAGAAAGATGTTGAATATTTACTCATGTGTTTGAGTTTTAAAATAATAAAAAGAGTTTAAAAAAGGTGGCTGAGGTGGAACGGTTGTATAAAAAAATGAATAGAAAGAAAAAAAGTATAATAATGAAGAAGACAACTTGGGAAAAAAAATAATAAACAATCAAAGTAATAATAAAAAAATAATGGCATTACAAAAAAAACAAAAATAAATCAAAAATGTTATATATAAAAAAAGAGTTTAATAACTGGCGTTTTTTAAAAAACAAATGTAAAAAAAGACACGTTTAAAAAAAGATTTTTTTGAGAAACAAAAATTAACAAATTTATCAAAATAAAAGAATTTTGCCTGAGCGAGTTAAACTTGAGAATAAAAAAAAACAAAAATGAGTGTAGAGTGGTTGTTGTTTTTTAGATAAAAATATTTTTTGATTCTCATAACGAAAATAAATTTTCGCTTGAAAATAATGCACAAAAATATGTTTATTTTATGTGGTAAAAAAATTTAAAAAAAAGAGAGAGAGTAATAAAATGAAATTGATGAATATGGAAAAAAAATGTACACGAATTAGAAAATAAAGAGAAGATAAATTAATAAAATTAAATTTTCAGAAAAAAATAATAATAGACTTTTATAGTAAAAAAAAAAGAAAAGAAAGATACGGCACGGACTCCGTCGTTTTTTTTTTTGGTTTCTCGACGATACCATTCCCTGAGATGTATTTCTTCTAACTATTTTGTTTGTATATTAAAAAAAACTATTGAACCGTTTTAACGAATGAGAGTAAATGACCGCGCTTTAGAATTTTTTTTTAGTGGTAATGAAAAAAATAATAATATTAAAAAAGAAAAGTGGATTGATTAGAAAATGAAAATAGATAAAATTAACGCAAAAATTTGTTGCTTTTTTAAACTCTCAAAATAATTTGAAATTTTAGATTAAAAACAAACTGAAAAAGGCTAAATATTTTTCCTGACACGAAGTTGTTTTTATATAAAAAAAGAAATACGATGATACAGTAAGAACGGAGAAGATAACATTAAAAGCAAATAATAATAAAAATGGATTTTTTTTGGTGAAATTTGAAAAGAAAAAATGATGAAAATATATTTTCTTGATTTGACGATGCACAGGACTTGAAAAAAGTATTAATCACGCGCCGGGGTTTTTTGAAGATGGACGACGAAAGACGCTTTTGTTTTTTGAAAAATAAATTTGAGAGTCAAATATGGAAATATTTAATCATGTTTGACACGCCATAAATGAATATTAAAATGCAAAGCAGAAGGTAAAATTTCTCCACATCTATTACATTTTAATGGATCATCATAACCATGATAGCCTTTATGAATATTATATAATGCTTCATCTTCAAATCCTATTTTACAATGTTCACAATTATTTGCATATGTTGGTTTTGGTGGAGCGGATTGAGATTCCTGAAAATAAAAAATAAATAAATTAGTTAAAAGTTGTTTGCTTTTTAAAAAAATTGAAAGAAATGGAATTAAAAAAAAGGGAAGGGTTTCACACTTTTCTATCTAAATTAAAGTTTTGCAAAAAAAGGAAACTAAGAAAATTAATAAAAATAAAAAAATAAGCAAAACACGCTTTAAAAAAATAGTTTTGGAGCTGAAAATTTTGCGGCTGTTAATTAATTTTATGCAGTTTAAGAATTAAGTCTTTCAATGAAAAAATATTATGTAATTTCTTGCTTCGAGAGAATGCAAACCAAAATTGTTTATATTTTAGAGCCATAAACTAAATAATTATAAAAAGCCCAAAGCTTTAAAGAAAAATTAAGTAAGAAAAAAAGCAAATTAAAAAATGTAAAACAGCGGACGCACAAAAACATTTTAAATTTTTTTAATAACACTTTAAACTTTTTTTCCATGAATTAAATTTCTTAACGCTTTTATAGTAAAATTTCTTTTGCCTTAATGCTGCCGCCTATAATGCTTTTCCAGTATCCATCTTATACTTTCAAGCATTATTTTTTTTGTTATTTTTTTTCCTTCCGATTGCTTTAGATATAATACCACCAATGTGAAAGAATCGATAAGAAAAAAAAACTAGCCTTTAATAAATAAACTTTGATAAAAAATAAAATATATAAACACAACAACAACGAAGAAGAAGATACTATATAAAAATCTTTTTTTTATAAATATTCTTTTCCGTAGTTTTTTTTGATTTGTTGATTTCTAGGAAAGACTTGAGAGATCCTTATTTAGTTGAAGATCGAGGTTCCTTCCGTTTCAGGAAATTTCTCTTTTAATTCTCTAAAAAAAACACCACCAATTTGATACAATTCTTGTTTTTTTCTTTGAAGCAAAAAAAAAATCGAACTTTTATCTTTCAAACACCTTTGAAAGAAGTTTGTACAAAAATTTAGAAAATTTGCATAAATTTAAAAAAAGTGCACGGGGGTTAGCGTTTTTCTAAGCTAAGCATGGTTATTTATTATTTTTAGCTTGTTTTTTAATTTTAAGAAAAGCGTGTTTTAACTATTTTTTTGTGGGTGATTTAAAAAATAATTAGAAAAGATGATTTTTTTAAAAATCGCGAACATACCATATAATTTTGTTGTTGCTGTTGTCGATAAGCTGGAATTGGAATGGGTGCTGCAATAATTGCATGACTACTTTCAATATCAATTTGTTCAGGAGAATTTTTTCCTTGAAGCCTTTGAGAAATTTGTTCCAATTTCCCCGAAGTGGCTTTTCGCTTCCTTGATGAAGAGGATGAAGAACCATGGGATCCAATGGATGATGCATCTCCATTCACGTGATTATCCTTGGAATCCATGGGAGATGTGGAACTTCGATCTAAACTAGAATTATCTCCTCCGCCATTAATGCTATGAGTTGGGGAAGTTGGGCCGCCATGTTGTTGTTGGATTTCCATTTTCAAGTGACTGGTATATTCAGTTCCAGAATGTTCTGAATCATGATGAATTTGATTTTGTTGATGTTGTTGATTAGCTCGAAAAATCATTTCTGTTGAAGTTGGATGAAATGCTGAAAGTTGATTTAAGCTTCCAATCGTAGTGGCTGCTGCGGATGCTGCGGCAACATTATTATTTCCATTTGGAATATTTGCTGAATGAGCTGCAGTATTTCCAAGTTGAACATTATTTTGAATATATTGCAATAAAGCATTTAATGGAGTGGATGGAGCACTCGCAGTTTGATTTTGTTGAATATGAACCATATTATGATGGAGAAGTTGCTCAAGATGTGGGGTACTGTAATCACAAACAGTGCAAGTAAAATTATTAGCAGCGGCAGCAGCAACTGCTTGAGCTTGAGCTTGTTGTTGGCGACGAGCAATTTCATTAATTTGTTCTTGATTTTGGCGAATTAAATTAGCATATTGGAAATTTGTTGATGTATTATTATTATTCGTCGATGATGAAATAGGCTGCAATAATACACTTCCAATTCCGCTGCTGCTATTATTATTGCTGTTGTTACTGTGACTTGATGTATCTGGAGCGGTGGGTGGAGCAGATGAAACTGGAGGAGGTAAATGATGAAGAAGAAGATTACCATTTTTATGATCCAAATTATTCAAATCAGGATGCATGGAATCACTAAATGATTCAGAATGAATGGAAACTCCATCTTCATCCAATGATGGATCATTAGCTAAAGCCTCTTCCGCATCATCCACATTCAAGCCGGGTTTCCTACGATGATTGTATTTTCGTAAATGCATTTTTAAACTATGACAATATTTTGATTGATAACTGCAATCCATACATCCAAATTGATATTCAGTGGAATGAGATTTCATGTGAGAATTCAACATGGATTTATTCACGCATGAATAATTACATTTTGTGCATCGAAATGGTTTAGAACCATAATGATTTCGAATGTGATATTCTAAATGGTGTTTATATTCTGTCACGAATTCACATTGTTTACATTGTAATATTTTATCTTGAGGTATATGAGCTCGATTATGCCGCCATGATTCTTCTTTAGAAGTTGAAACAAATGCACATTGTTTGCAAGTGTATTGTTTGGCTTTGCCACCCGATGAACGACGAGGAGGTTCTCGAGGGGTTGAAGGCCCGGCAGCAGCATCGAAGGAATCATTGGAATTGTTATTATCTGGCATTTGAAGTAAACTTGCGAGACTGCCTTGTCCATTTTCGGTTAATGCTCGAATGGAATCCAATGCATTGGATATTGGTGAACCACCGCCACCATTTCCATCTCCATCATTATTCATTGCAGCTGCTCGATTTGCTGCTTCCATAATCGATGAAATAGCTGAATGAAAATCTGCTGCAGCTATATTTTGATTTGGTGTGGGTGTTGGAGGTTCCGCTGGAACTTCAATTCCTGCAGCTATTTGCTCTTCACGTGAATGATATTCTTTCATATGTTTTTTAAGTCGACCTTCCGTTCGAGACTAAAATAAAATATGGTAATTATTTTTAAAGGAATTATCAAAACAATAAAAATTTAGGATTTTATTTATTTTAGCAGATTTAAAGAATTTATTGCCTTCAAAGCTTCTTGCATTTTCGAATAACTTTGTTTTTTGGCAGGCGAATTATTTTTTATATTTGTTTTACTTAAAAAAACCAAGCAAAAGTAAAAGAAAAAAATCCTTAGTTTTTTAAATAAATAAAATAACTAAAAAAAACATACTTGGTAGTCGCACATTGAACATTGATGATCTCCATGAGTATTCATATGAGAATTATAATGAAATTTGGATGGACAAGAAAAATTACATATTGAACATACGAATGCTTTAGAACTATCTTGTTGTAATTCACTTGGTCCTCCATGTCCTGGAGCGCGGAAGAAGGCTCGAGTATTTCGAGGAGGGGTGGTTGAAGCAGCTGGAAGTTGTTGTTGTGTAGGTTGTTGTTGGTGTTGCTTATGATGGATAACAACAGCAGGTTGAGGAGCAAATGGTTCAACATCAAATTGGGCGATCGCCACTGAATTAACTACAGATTCAATACTTTGAACTTTTTCTTTTGTCATTTGAAGTTCCGGTTGAGGTTGAAGCTTTTCATGCATAATTTTTTCTTCAATTCTTAATGCAGCGAGTTGTTGTTGATCTTGTTGTTGTTGTCCGGCGGATGGAATAATAACATTATTATTATTATTCGTGGTGGGAGTAGAAGGGGCAGTAGTTGAAGACGAAGAAGTTACAGATGATGAAGATGCTGGTGGCAGTTGTGATAGATTCAATAATAAATTTGATGCTTCTTTATCTGAAGTTTTTTCCACTGTAATTTTCGCTATAGGAGTTGTTGCTTCAGTTGTTGGAATAGAATCACTAAATTCTGATTTAATTTCTGGTGTTGGAATTCGTTGTTGTTGTTTAGCAACTGCTTCTCCTCCATTTCCTTCAACTTCTTCAGGCCCTATCGATTGTCTTTGAGAAGATGGAGTGGATTCAGTGGAATTTGCACTGGGTGTCGCAGTTCTCACTGCATCATTATTTGGTGATAATTTTGATGGAGTATTTTGTGACCATAATTTTTCATTCCAATCTATTATAGGCTTTTTTTCTTCTGTATCATATTCACCAACTACAACATTTGAATTAGGTGGATGATGCCCATGATTATGATGATTATATATTCCATTGGCATCAGAAGAATATGGTGGAACTATAGCAGGAAAATTACCATTTTCATGAAATGATGATGTTAAAGCTGTTTGACCATTTTGATCAATCTAGAAAAAAAAAATATTCAAAATTAACAAAAAATGTAACAATTTTTTTAAAATTTTGAGTCCCGAAAAGAATGATGATAGTAAGTCAAGAATTACAAAAATTCGTAGTTTATGCTTTACTTTCCATATTTTTTGTATATTTGAAAATGAAAAAAGTATTTTAAAATTATCATATTATTTCTCAAAAAATAAATATTTTTACTTACCGCAATTGAAGTCCGTTCAGCTAAATGCCGTGTGAGCTGGTCGTGAGGTGGAGGCCATTTAGCTGTCATAATTTTTTTTGATCAGTTTTTTTCTTCAGTTTTCAAGACAAATAATTTTAATTTTTAATTAATTGAATAACAATTATAATAATAACGTTGTGCTAATAAATTATGCAACAACAAAAAATTCCTGAGTTTAATAATAAAAATAAAATTGAGCGACGAAAGCAAAGAAATCGTTGTCGTTGTTATTGTTTCGGATAAATTTGATTTGAATAAATTTAACTGCATTCGATGATCATAAAATTATTATAATTAATTAAATGCAGAAGAAGGCGCAAAGGGAATTTTTATTGTTAAAATTTATTGTTGTCGTTGGTCTTGAATGGAAAAATAATACCAAAGAATTTGATTTTAAAGATGCAATATTTGGAGAAAAAAATCAGCAAATAATTTTGAATAATAATGACTTTTTTTGTAGTTTGAGGAATGCCACAAAACGAAATAATAAATTTATAATAAATTTACTATGAATGATGAAAGCATTTCTGAAAAAAAAGGAATGAAAGTTAAAAAAATGATTGCGAAAAGTTTTTTGAAAGTTTAAAAAACACGTGGAAACAACGAAAGAAAAAATAAGAAAGAAGGGTTGAATGATCAAAAAACAAAACAAAGCAAAAAAATGAATGAATGAAAGTAATGAAACAGAAAAAAAAATTATGGAACTCCCGAGATAAAAAAAATATTTCTACAGTAGTCTTAATTTTTTTATTAATAAACAAAGAACTATTTTGGCGAACTTTAGTTTTAGGTATATAAAAATGTCAAAAAACTGGATTTCTTTCTTAGCTACGATATGAAAAGAAAAAGAAAAGAAAAAACACAAAATCCTTCTGAGATCAAAATACAAATTCCGCTACTTTCTCACTCAGGAGAGACGACCTCCCATGAATTTTTTTTACTTACACTATACTTATTTTTTTATAAGAAAAAAACCCTATAAGCATCTTAAACTTTCAGAAAAAGCTACTTTGGTTATTTCTAATATCTCTACCATATCACAAAAAATAAAAATGTAAATAATTATTATGATTATTATGTTGTTATGTATCAAAACAAAAAAATACTATGACAAAAAGAAAAGAAAAAAGCTACTTAAAAAAATGACTAAACATTGACTATAAAAATTTAATAATAATTATCACATGAAAATGGAAAAAGAAAAGAAAGAAAGCGGATGAGAAAAAAATTTATATATAAAAATATGGCTTAAAAATCAGCTGAGAATGAGTGAGTTTAATTTAATTTATTTTTACTTGGCAAAAGGCCGTAAATAAAAAACAAAACAAAAAAAGTATTATAAGAATGGAATGAGTGGGGTTAAGAGACACGTAGAGGCCAGGAAGTAAATAAATAAGTAAGTAGCAAGCGATGAAAAAAATATAACATTAAAAACCAAAAAAAAAGAAGAAAAAACAGGCGTTCTCATGATGAGTGTTTTTTTTTGTTGCTGGAATTTTAAAAGACAGCAATTTTTTTAAGAAACACAAAAAAATAAAAAACATTTCAAAATTTTAGTTGGTTGGTTGCTGAGTTTTTTGGTTAAAAGTGCAGTCTTTTTTTTCCAAAATGGAAAATGGAATGAAGTGGTGGTTGGAGAAAAATGAATTTTGAGGTCCTCCTTCTCTTCGAACTATGTCGAAAAAAATGGAATGGAATAGAGAGAAAAAAATAACCGAATTGAACATAGCAAAAAAGAGCTGTCGTCGTTGTCGTCGTGTATGTTGTTTGTTTTTTTCGAAGTCGAATGAAAAAAAAGACGAAGAAAAACCGCGTGTGCAATTGAATTTTTATTTTTTGAATTGGAATGTTGCCAAATAACAACGTTAAAGTATTTTTTTTGTTTGAGAAAAAACTAAAAAAAACAAGTGTGTATGCATCGAGAAAAAAAAAGACAGCTGCCTCTGCTGCGCCTAAGTATTTTTTTTTCTTTCTCCCCACAGAGAGCTGCTTAAAAACCACGCATTCGCTCGCTCGCTCAGTCACGTAAAAAATGGAAAAGAAAAAATTTTATCTAAAAAACCAACAACAAACAAAAAAACACATTTTCTTTCATCCATGCTTGCTTGCTTTTTGCGACTCACAGCAGTGATGTTTAGTTTTTTTTGTGTGTGTGGTGCTTCGCTCAAAAAATAAAAATAAAAAAACCTGTCCCATAGGCGCAGCAGCAGCAGCAACAAAAGAGGCACCAAACACGTGAGATAAGATGGCTGAGAGACGTTTTTTCTTCTCTCTACCCCCTGATAATTTATTTTTTCTTTCTTCTTTCTTTTCCCCAACCAATCGCATTATTTTTTTATTTCGACTTTTTTTTTTTGAGAGTCGCGTGTTTTTTATATGTAAGCCTACTTTTTTTATTTCATCTTTTTTTACCCATTAAAAAAACAGTCATGAAAAAAAGAGAGAAAGAGAAAAGACGAGTAAGTATAAGGAAGTGCAACCATTTCATCTTCTTTTATTTTAAATTAAAAAAGTGAATTAAAAATTTTAAAAAAAATAGAAAATTTTGATGTTTTCTTGTCAAAACAAACCATTGTTGCAAAAAAATAACATTTTTAGCGGCAAAATTTAGCAAAAAATGCAGACAATTTTTAAACTAATAACTTTGCTAATTGAAATTTAAAAAAAACGTAATTTGTCTCATCATCAAACAATAATGAAGCTAGACATAAAAATGTAAAAGAAAAAGTTCACTCGAGACATCCATGACATGACGACAGGAAACTATTTTCATTGGAAGTCAGCAGACAGTCATTTTTTTAATATCAAAAAAAGTTACCGTAATTTATTATTTTTTTAATGCTATGATTACTCAAAAAAGGCTATAAAAAAAACAGAAAAAAATAGTGAGTAAAAAAAAACAAGTATGATTTCGGAAGGATGTTGCCAAGAAGAAAAAAAAACCATTCAATGAGTCATTCGACTTTTTTTTTGAAATTTCACAAAAAATAAAGTAAAGACCCATTTTTTTGCTTTTTTTGTTGCAAAATGGCTTAGAAAAAAAATGTTCCATCAGATATCAAACAAAGTCAAAAAATAAAATACGAACATGGAACTAAAAAAAGAAACAAAATAACTCAAAGAGAAAGAAGAAGAAAAAAATGCTAATGTTTTGTGGCAGTTTTTTTAGTTTTTTTTGGTGGTGGAAACAAAACAAAAAAAGGCTTTGGGACGAATTTCGAGGTTGCTGCTGTTCGAGGATAGAAAAAAAACTATGTTTAGAAAAAATTTTTCTAGTTCCTTCAAAAAAAGATATTTAATTCGAAAAAATTAAAAATATTGAATTAATAAAAAAAATCTGAGGCATCATTTTCGAAAATCCTCAAAGCATAAGTAAGTATCGGCCATCGTAAATACTTTAAAAAAATGTTGAAACAAAACCTTTCGATGGATGTCGTTCGTCGCTGTCGGCGGCAGCTTTTTTAAAGCATTCAAACTTATAAACTTAATAAAAAAAAGAAAAGAAAGACGACGACAATATGATTGACAAAAAACAAAACTAAAAACCGCAGTTTCAAAAATGTTTGTAGGAAAAAAAGACAGCTGTAATGAAAAATGAAAATGAAAGAGAAAAAATTTCTGAGAGGGATGAAAGGCTTTTATGTATTTTGTCACCGCTGTTTTTTCCCCAGCCAGGGTGAGACACAAAAAAATAAAATAAAAAAATAAGGTGAAGCACAAATGTATTTTTTATTTTAGTTTTTTTTTCTTTCTGATTAGACTCACGAGGGCAGAAAGACAAAAAATAAAAAAATGAGAAGGAGACAGGAAAGGAAAGGAAAAAAGATAAGAAAGAGAAGGGAGAAGAAAAAAACCGAAATGAAATGTTATTTTTTTGAAGTAAGTAATAAAAGAAATTAAAAGTATTTTTTATGAGAAAAAAAAATTTCTAGGGACAAAAAATAATAGGAAGGAGGGAGGAAGGAATGGTGACGTAAAAAAGTGAGTGAAGCCATCATGAAAAAGTTTCGTGGCAAATACAAAAAGGAAGTTTTTTTACAGTAAAATTCTTGATTCAACAGAATATTAAATTTTATTTTATATTTTTTGAGCAAAGATAGGTTTTGATGCAAAAAATGTTTCATTTTCTGAACCATCGATCTTTGAAACCCAAAAAAGCAAGCGACTACAATTTTTCATTTTTTTTTTGTTCTTCGGCTAAAAAAACATTTCCATTCATTCATTCATATTTTTTTTGGAAGCCTCCTCTGCCTTAAGGGCTTAAAAAAATAAAAAAATAAAGAAGATAAAAATAAGGCAGATGTTTCTTTTATATTTTTTGTTTTGCTGAGCATGGAGAGTTTTTTATTTGACTGAAACACGCAGAATTACAAAAAAGGCTTTTTTATTTTATTTTATTTTTTTGCATGCATTGGTCAGTTTTTTATCTGGTATGGCATTTTTTACTTTATTCTGTTCCCTGAGGGTAGAATGGGCCAAAAAAGAAAATGAAGATAGAAAAAACAAAATAGAAAAAATGTTTGAATAAAAGTATTTTGAATCGAAGAAATGAAGCTTTTGTTTTAGGATCAAATGTAAAAAAATATGAAAGCATAGGATTGATTAATCATACCATTTTTTTACGCTAATTGGAGATTAAATTAAAAATTATTATCTTTTGATCCAAAAATAAACATCACCCAAATCGATCACTTTGTACTATTAGCTATAATAATCACCTTATGCAACAACAACTAATCAGCCAAAGCCAAAAATTTAAATAAAGCTAGGTAAGTCGACAGGTTTTATTTATTCTTTTATATTTATTTTTTGCCTATCTTTCTATCCCATAAGAAAAAAAATTTCTACTGATCATTATTTCAAAAAAACAAAGAAAGGAGAAAATAAAAAAAATAAATTGTCCCTAATGGCCGGGGCCTACCATTTTTTTTGTTTTGTTGTCTTTCATCTATCTATCATTCTCCCTTCCATCTTTCCATCCATTTTTTCTCCTCTGTGTCTTTGGGTTTCATTTTCTTCTCTCCTCTCAAAAACACAACCACAAACACACACACATTTTTTTAACCTTAACCCCAGAAAAAAAAAAGATAGATAGTTTCTAGTAAGTCAGACGACTCTCGAACATCGAACAATAAAACAAAAAACCAACCAACAACGACAGCCGCGTTTTTTTAAAAAATTTTTTTTTATTTCAAGACTGCTGAAAAAGAAAAAACGGAAGATTTTTTTTATTGTAACAAACTTTTTTTCCTTTTCTATTTTTTTTGTGCTCCTCCACAATTGCCTATGATTGATTCTGTTCCAGCTCAAAACTCTCTCTCTCTCTCTGTGTGTTTTTTTATCGCTCGTTTACATTCAAAAATTAAAAAAAACGACCGAGGAAGAGAGACGAGAAAAAATAACTTTGCCCCAATCAAAAAAAAAATTGAAAGAAGAAAAAAAACTCGTTTTTTTAGTTGGTGTTTTTAGTTTTTTAACACTTAACTTTTTTTATATATTATTTATTTATTTATATTTATTTCAAAGTAGTTTTTTTTAATGATATTAAAAAAAACTCATTTGGCAAGAAGCCAGAAGAAAAAGAAAAGAAACAAAAGAATAAAAATAATTCGACTATAAAAAAAAGTCAGGTGAAAAAAAGGGAAGCTAACCCCTCGGAAATCAGATTAAAAAAATGTATGTATTATTTCAAAATCTCTTCTTTCTTAGTTTAGTGACTATAAAAAGTTTCCTTTTTTCTTTGTCATTGAAGGCCGCAGATACTTTTTAAGACTTCAAAGATCGGTTGAAAAAAAAAGAAGAAAATTTTAAATGAATTAAAAAAAACACGAGTAAAAAGTAGGAAAAAGGAGAAAAAAAGGAATTTGTTTTTCATGTGTTTGTAAATTTGAAGAAGAATGATGATTAGTAAATTTTTTTGTGGATTAGAAAAATCATATATGGTAAGAGAAAGAAGATTACGGTAAAATACAAAAGCGTAGTCTTGGAATTTAAAAAAATAACAATAAAGAAAAGTAAAAGATTGCTTATTTTTTTTCTTTGAGAGTGTTGGAGATGATTTTTTTTCTATTATGGTAAAAATTAAATAAAAAAGCCTTAATTAATTAATAAAAAATGTAAAAAAAACAATATCGAAGCAAGTTTTGAAATTGCAGAAATCTATCAATGAATGAAAAATTGCTTAAAAATTGAATACGTAAAATTATTTGGAAACAACTCCCTTTTAAGCTTACTAAGTGTCAATCATAGAATGCAAAAAACAACTGATATCGAATGAAAAACGACCTTAAAAAGAAATAATTCAAGAATGTTCCATAAAAGAATTATGGAAAAAAATAAGCCGGGGAAAAAATAATATTAAAAAAACGATTGTTTGAAACATTCAACATCGTCGAAAAGAGGAAAAAAAGTCACGCGCAATCAAAAATAAAAAATAAAAAATGAAAAATGAAAAAAGTAGTTTTTTGACAACAAAACAAGAAAAAAATAGTTGCAAATATTTTTTTTATTCTTTCATTTGTTTGAAAAAAAAAGTGAAAAAAAGACAGAGGAGCATTGAAGCAAGCACATGGAAAATAAAAAACAACAACCACTAAACCACCACCATCAAAACGAAAAAAAAAATTTTATTTTTTGTTATGCGAAAGCTATTTTTTCTTTTTCATAAATGCATGGAGGGAAAGGAGAGCGACAGCAAACTACCACCACAGTTGGTTTTTCTTCTTTTTTTCTTTTTCAGCTGACATTTTTTTTTATCAAACAAAAAAAAAAGAAAGAGGAGAGAGGAGCGCCTGAGGGGTGATGGGAAGAAAGAAAGAAAGACTAACATCCAAAAAATGATGAGAGTAGTAAGCCCTTTTTTATATTTTTTATTTTGGAGAGTATGGAAAAAAAGAACTGCAAAGGGATGGGATAGATGGATGCACTCTGAAATAGAAATACTGTTGTGCATACATGTGTATGTTTTTTTTTATTTGGAGGGTGCAGCAGCACATCATTTTTTCCTTCTTTTTTTTAGTTGGTTCAAATCATTGGTGCTCTATCTTTTTTTTGTGTGCGTTGACGACGACTGACGACGCTGTCAGAAAGAAATAAAAAAAATACTCGTGGCTCAGTTCTTTTTCGTTTTTTTTTGTCCTCCGTAGAACGACCGACTGGCTTGGTTGTGAGTAGTTGTCAGTCCAACGAAGCAAGGCATTTTTTACCTCCTAAACAATCAACCCAGCCATTCTATTGTTGCTGCTACCAGTCGTTTTCTTTCTTTCCTCTTTTTTTTAACCAAACACAAAAATAAAAAAGTGGGGTGAAGAGAGTAGAATAGAAAAAACGGCAGCAGCTTCTTTTTTTTCTTTCTTTACCCAAAGCAACAACCAAATAAAATGCACACAAAAAAGTGAACTCTGTGAGGCCAGAAAAAACAGAAGAAGAAAAAAAAAAGAATTGAAGGGTGGTTAAAAAAATATTCAACTCTCGTTGTTGACAACATACGCCACACATACGACGACCTCTGAACGACGACGACAATATAAAAAAAAAGACGAAAAAAACACTAACATAAAATAACAAAAAAAAAGAAGATAGAGGAAGAGGAAGCATGTGAGCAAACGAACGACCGAATGAAGAAGAAAAAAAAACGTGAAAAAAAAGCTATTTTTTTGTTGTCATCAAAAAAAAAGATGGGGAAAAAACAATTGCGTTTTTTTTGTTTGAAAAAGAAAAGAAGGAAACGAGAAAAAATTGCTGATATTATTGCGGCGGAATTGGGGACTTTTTTTATTTTTTGAAAAAAACAAAAAGCGGAAACAAAAAAAATAAAAAAAGAAGAAAAAAGTTGTTTTTGAGAAGAAAAAAAATGAAAATGAAAAATTAGGGAATACTGTGGAAAATAAAAAGGTGAAAAAGAGAGTGTTCAAAGGTCAAAAAAAGTTGACTTGATTGACTGATGAGCAAAGAAGCAAGCGTTTCTTATCAGTGAAAACGAAAAAAAAAAAGAAAATATTTCTTTTGGAAGTGAAGTTATGGTTTTTGAAATTTATTTTTGAAGTAAAGAAGGGATTTTTAAAGATATAAAAAAATTGAAGGCGCTCGTGAAAATGTTTTTTTTACAGAAATTTCTTAGGGCAAAAAATATTAAAAGTGTCCATGGGTTCCAGATTCTCTATTACCGCAAAAACTTGAATACCGTTAATTTCAGCTTTATAAAAAAAATAATTCAGCATTCGCACCTTCAACCCTGAAATTTTTTCTTCCACCCAGAAAAAAAACCCGACTGACCCAAAGAGATTTTTATTTTTTATTATTTGAAATAAAAAAAAAGAAAGATGGCCCGTCGACGAAAAACAACATCGAATAAACAACAACTCAAAAACAAAAAAACGAACGATGGCAATGGCTCGGCCGATGGGGCTACGCGATTGTTTTTCTCTTTTTTCTTTTTCTCTTTGCGGTGATGGTTTTGGTTTGGGGTGTCCTTGTAAAAAAAAAGCAAGCAAAAACAAAACAAAAAATAAAATAAACGTGGTGCCAGCCTTTTTGTGAAAAAACCAGCGACTAAAAAAAGACAGAAAAAAGAAAAAAAGATTGTTTTCGCGCATTGACCATTGCGATGACCCGAAACTCTCATTTCTACGCCAGCCAGCCATTATTATTATTATTACCATACACACGCGTTTTTCTTATTCATATTTTTTTTTTGTCGAAAAAAGAAGAAAAAATGTAATAAAAAAAAGTGACGACGAAAAAGGAAGGAATGGAATAAAAGTTTTGGAATTGGAAGAAGAAGAGATATCAAAAAGCAAAAAAAAAGTTTTTTGAATAATAAAGAGAAAAATTGGAGATTTGGAATCAAAGCTAAGAAGTCGAGGAAGTTGATGGAAGATGCCAGGATTATGAATTCATTTAGAAGAAAAGCTGTGAATCCGAAGAAAAATAACTTTTATTTATCTTTTTTTCCATGAATCTTTAAAAATAAAAAAATTACAAATTTTGAAGAACTTTACCCACAAAAAATATGAAACCTCAGATCTTCTGGATACTATTCCTTGAAATTACCATTCAATTATCAAAACACATAAGCAAAGTCATTTTTTAATTCATTTAAGACCCCTAAATTTAATAATAAAAAAAATTACTTGGAGGCAGCAGATTTTTAATGGCTACCGTAATTTTAAACTCCTGGTTTCAAACCAAAAGGTTTTTAGACCAGTTTATAAACCATTTCTAAACTAGGCCCAGTTAATTCCAAAAACATCTCAACCAAAAATAAAACAAAGCAGCCTTCAAACAAAAAAAATTAAACTTTAAAATTCCCCATCATTTTTTAAATTAAAAATTATTTAAAATAAACAACGATAAAATAAAAAAAATTTATTATGGTGGTTGTGTAAGTCGTCTTCGGGTGTCAGCAAGCAGCAAAAAAAATTGTGCATACTAATATATATTTTTTCTTTCCTTCCTTCATTTATTTTTCTCGGGGTGGCCTTCTTGCGTTCAGTCGTTTTCAAACAACAACACAAAAAAAAAATACGACAACGACGACGACAAACTCTTTTTTAGAGAACGGCGTTCCTTTTTTTTTCTTTTTCTCTCTTGCGTCTTTCGTTCTTTCCGTTTTTATGTTTTTCCCGTTCCTTATTCCCAGTGTTCTCTCTTTTTTTATATATTCTCTCTTTTTCTTTTTTTTTTCTTTCTCTCGTCATTCATCAGTTTTTATGTTTGGTTGAAGAAAGGAAGAAAGAAAAAAATGCAACACCGACATAACAGCTGAATATTTTTTTTGGGACACCCGGCTGTTTTCTATCTTCCTTCCTTCTCTTTTTTTTAGTTGAAAAAAGGGTGGAGTTTTTTTATTTGTCGCTCGCTTTTCTAAAACTCAACTGAACGCTCTCGCCTTTATGTTTGCTGCATTTGGTGGAAAAAAGGAACGAACGCGTCGGAGAGAGTGACCAATGGTCAAAAATAAATATACTTTTTGATGTTCCTTTTTTCTTTCTATATTCTTTTTCTTTTTTTTGTCGGGTTATTTTTTTCCGTTCCAGGCGCTGCCTGGTTCCGTTTTTTTTTCTTCGTTTTTCTTTTTCTCGTTTCGACGAAATAACTAACAAAAAAAAATGCAATGGTCAGTCGTCGTCAGTCAGAAAAAATATATGAGTGTTTGTTGGTCAGCCGCGAATGGCAGCGGCAGCGGCGGCGACAACGTTTTTCCTTTTTTTATAGTGACCAGTCGACGACGATGACCGTCGTCATCAGTCAGTCAGTTGTCTCGTTTGCGACAAACGTTTTGACCAGTACCACCAAAAAAACCTCAGCTGACACAGCAGAAAGAAAAAAATAGAAAGAAAAACTAAAAACTAAAAAGCTTATATTAAAAAAAATTTAGACAGGCGCGTGCCTTGGCGCAGCAGCAGCGTTGGACACACTTATATGCCTAAAAAATACTATAGTGTGTATAATTTTTCTTTTTTTGCTGAACGAACGCTGAACATTTTTCTGAAAAGTTTTTTGACCTTCATTGACCAGCCAACCACCCTCTCTTTCTTTTTTTTTGTCGTTCGTTTTTTATGTTTGTTGCAACATTGGAGAGAAAAAAAAGCAAAACGAACACCCAACCGAGTGTAGTGGACATTGGTCACTCTCCGTCGTCGTCGTCGTCGTGCCGGTTGCGGTGCCAGCCTTAAACAAAAATACATAAAAATAAAGTATATATCGCAAATATCTTTTTTTTCTTCTGCTTTTTTTTCCGTTGTTGTTATAGAAAAAAAGCTTTTCTCTTTTTTCCTTCTTTTTTGCTTCGTTGTTGTTTTTAGGTTTTTCAATTTTTCTGTCTCTTTTTTTCTTTCCCTTGCGGAAGAGGAAAAAGAGAAACCACCGTAAACAAAAAATAAAATAAAATTTTTGGACCTCCCACTTTTTTTTATTTTTCGAAAAATTGGAAAGAAAGAAAAAAATTTGACCACTAAAAAAAGCTAGCGGTGTTGTTGTTGGGATGTATGTTACACACTCACAGTTTTTCTATGATGTGGAGGAGGATAAAGAAAAACCTAAAAACCTAATACTAAAAAAGAACCCCAAAAAAAGCTCTCAATCAAAAACAAACATTTTTATATTATTTTTCTCGAACCAAAAAAGCTGAATGAATGACCATCAGCTGCAAGCAAGCAAGTCTTTGTGACAGCCGGCTGTCCCCAACTTTCGTCGGCAAAAAAAGCGAGATATAGATAAAAGAAAAGAAATTTTTTTTTTGCCATTGGCATAGGCAAACAAAAAAATATATTTTTCGCAATGAGGGGTTTTAAACCTCCTCTGGCTCTTTTGGCTCCCTTGGTGGGCTTGCTTCATTCATATTTCCAACAAAAAGCTTCCCTTCCTATTTTTTCTCCCCTCAAGCATTTTATTTTTCATTCAAGTAACAAGCAAAGCCAGAAGAGAGCGGACAGTGATCAAAAAAAAAGGAGACCGATGATGCTAGGTTGTGCCATCCAATGTCAACCAAAAAAAGCTTTAATTTTGAACGAACGAAACGAAACAAGCGCAACATAAAAAAAAGAGAAAAGAAAAAATAATAATAAAAAAAAGAAACCCAAAAACAAAAATTTTATTTTTGTGTTTAAAAACATATTATTAAAAAGAAAGAAACAATTTGCAAAAGAAAAAAGGGATATAAAAAAAGAGGTTCAAGAAATAAAATAAAAAATTAAGCAAAAACGATTACGGTGATTAAAAGCTTTCTTCTAAAAAAAAAATAAATTTAAATAAAAAAAGGTAAATTAATTTCTTGGCAAAAAAATTAAAATATTGAAAAGTATCGGTCGAGTAAAAAATTAAATGAAAAGTTTAAATTTAAGCTTCAAGATTGTAAGATTCTTAAAACAAAAAGTTTTAAAGTTTTTTATTTAAATTTTTTCACAAATGATAAAAGTTTTTGAATGGAAAAATGTTTAGAATTCATAGAAAGCTTGTAAAATTTCTAATTATTAACACAAATTTTAAGTTAAACGTATTGCAACAGAATTTCTTGATTCTTGAATGCATTTTTAAGTTTTTTTGGTTTATCTTTTTTTCTTCTTCTGTTAACCCGAATCAAACCGTTTTTAATTATTTTTTGTTTGTGAGGAAAATTTAAACCTTTTTTGTTTCTAAAACAGTTTTTTTCTTATTCGTGTTGTTTTTGGTTTTATTTTCTACCTCTCCTCTCCAACATTCATCTCGCCGGAAACAACCTCTTAGTGTTATTTTTCATCTTTTTTTTTGTGTGTGCAAACAAAAATCTCCATTTACTTATTTTTTGACATTTTTTTTCTTCATTGGTTGTTTGTTTCAATTTTTGTTGTTTGACAAATATTTTGGTTTATAATATTCGTCGAAACTAAAAAAATCGGTTGTCTTTAAACCCAAAGCCTCTGTTTAAAAAAAAGTAAGAAAAAAAATGAAAAACCGAAACGTAAAAAATATATTTCGCTGAGTCATGACTTTTTTTTTGTTAGGAGTCATGAATTTTTCACGAGTGTCGTCGTCAAATCAAAGCTTAAAAGGAAGAAGCAATGATAAGAATAAAATGAGGCCAAAGTGGAAAATGATAAGGAAAAAGGAGAGAAGAAGAAAAAAAGTAATGTTTGTTTACATTTTTACAGTAACAAAAAAAATTGGAAGAAAAGAAGGAAGTTAAGAAACTTTTATAACACAAATATTTAATAGAAAAGTTTTCGTCCCAAAACAAAGAAAAAATTGACAGTTATCAAAAAATATAAATTTATGTAAAAAACAAATTACTATCTTCCATGTGGGATTATTTTTCAATCATATTTTATTTGCATAAAAAGATGCTAATTAATAAATTTAAATTTTTTATGTTACCGTAAATTAAAAAATTATTAAAGAACGCAAAACAAAACAAAAATCTTAATTTTTCAGTTGAGCCTTGAAAAATGGCGTACAAAAAAATATGATGATAAAGTGACCTAACCTATTTTTTTCATAACAGAAAAAAGAAGCGAAAAAAAAAATAAAAAAAGAGAGATGAGAAAAAATCAATCATAACCAAAATTGAAAAGAATTTATAATTTTCTAATGGGAATTTTTTAAATGATATTAAAAAATATGCTAAAATGTACAAAGAAAATATGTCTCGAAAAACAAAAAATTCTGATATTTTTAACTTTGAAAAGCTATGAAAATAATGATCATTTAAATTTTAGAATATAAATTGATTTTCTTTGTAAGACCATAAGTGATAGTAATTCATTACAAAATAAAGTTAATTACTATCACCTCGTAGGACCAATTTTAATAATAATAAAAAAGTAAAAATTTACAGGCAATTCATAATACCATAGCCCCAAAGTAAAAAAAGGCAAAAGATAAAAATCGCCATCTTTCTCTCTAACATTTTACTTACGAAGAAGAGCTCAAAAAACAGCTTTAAAGAACATCAGTCAATGCCAGTCAAAAAAAGGCGCCTACGCAAAGTCATTCTCCTTCGATGCTTTCCTTTTCTTCTTTTTTTCTGAAAAAAATGTTTTTTTATTTTTAAAAAAATGCCTATCTGTCACAAACTTTTTCCATTTCTTTCATTTTATTTGAAAAATATCTTTTAAGTTTTATATTTCTTTTTTGCATAAAAAAATAAGCCAAAAAGCAGCATAAAAATGTCTAAAGTCAAATAGCTCACTCCTCAAAAATAGCTGGCGACTAACACGAGCACGAACGTGTGCTTCTTTAACAACAAACCACAAAAGATGGATGGATGTCAGTCAATAAGACGACGTAAATTTATAAACAAAAATGCATGGCTTTTTTTTTATATTGTTATGTTTTTTGTATTCGCGTTCTTTTTTTAAAAAAAACCACACTTGTTTTTTTTGTTGTTGCTGCTCAAACGTATTACTTCCTAATTAACCTGGCACGACCCAACACGGAAAAGACGCGTTTTTTAAAACAAAACAAAAAAACACTGGTGGTTCAACAATTAAAGATAGAGAGAGATTTAAAAAAAAATGACTACAAAAAATTTAATGCATTAAAACTAAAAAAGCAAGAAAGAATAATTATTTTATGAAAAAATTGTAAAGTAAAAATATAATAACGTGGAAATGAAGAAAATGTGAGGATAAGGGTCAAGCAGGCGAGGGTCAAAAAAAAAAATAAAGCAAACGAAACAATAATCTCGAGAGAAAAAAATCCACAAGAATTTGAATTTTGTTCAAACATGACGGAGAAATATGGAAATGCTGCAAAATTAATTATTTTGCTTCTCAATGGAAATCAAATAAATGAACACTATTTTCATAGTCCAGAACTTAAGAAGCAGTCGACTACCGTGAAAAAAATTTAAATAAAAAAGGTTAATTTTAAAACTTTTATGATTTCTAACTCTAAATTCACTATTATAATTTTTGAGATTTTACATTTTATTAAAGAATCCATAAACCAAACGAAAAAATACGTGTCTGTGAAACTGGTTAGATAAATGTATGCAGAAGCAAACAGACGACAGCGAAGGAAGAAGACGACAAATAATAAAAATTGTCTGCTTCTTTACTTCTTTTTTTTTGTTTCTTTCAGAAAAAAAGCAAGCACATGACGAAATTCCTAATAGCAGCTGTTTTTTCTTTTTCTATTCAATGTTTGTTTGACGACGGAAATATTTGCATTCTTTCTATTCTTTATTTTTTTCATTTTTCTGTTTTTTCTTTAGCTCGTTGCTGCTCTGCACTTTTAACCTTTTTTTTTGAAGGATTAAAAGCAGGGAGAAAAAAAGGAACACAACAACATTCCGTTTATTTCATCTTCAACTCTCGAAATAAAATGAGAGAGAGAGAGATTGACATGTTTTTAAAAGCTTTCAAAAATAAAAGAAGAAAATAAATAAAAATTGACTCAATTTTCTTTGCTTCTCGCTTCTTTCTCGTTTGCTTTCAAAGAGATCAACAAAAAGAAGAAAGGCAGGAAAACAAATGAAACCTAAGAAAAGTGAAAAGTGAAATAAGAAGAAAAGAAAAAATAGCTGTTATTCTTAAACTTTTTTGTTGTTTCTAAAACATCAAAGTTTAATTAAATTTGCAAAAGGAGAGTTTTTTTAATTTAAAAAAATAATTATTTTAAGGAATCCTTTGGCTTTGCGATTTGGATAAAATTTTAGACGATCAGAGACATACATTGTTTCACTCCCAAAAAGTTTTTTACTCTGACTTTTCACCAAAAAAAATTATTTTATTAACTTTTTTTCTTCGCTCATATTTTTCAATATTTAATATTTTTAATATTTCTAAATCCATCAAAAAATAAATGTTCCAAATCTTTTTTCTCTCTCTTTTTTCTTTTTAAAATATTTTAAATAGAAAAAAATGGAACGCAAAAAAAAAAGAAGAATATAAAATAAAAATACATATCTGCATATGCATATGACCTTGCGTAGTAGTGTTTTTATCCTTCCTCTCTCTCTTTCTCTTTCTCTCCGTCATTGATGACAAATTTTTTTAATGCCATTATTATTATTTCATATTATTCATTCCATACAGAAGCGAAGAAGAAGAGAAAAAAGGATAAAATAAAAAAATGAATAAAAAGAACATAGGTAAATTTTTATTTTGTTTCAAAATATTAAAATAAAAACAGGTAGTGAGAATTTGAATATCGTAAGCTTTTAAAAAAATCTAAAAAATTAATGCTTAAGGCACGAGTTTCCAGATTTTGAAAAAGCTATAAACCCCATAAAAAACCTGCTATTTTTTGAACTTTAAAAATTACTGTAAGCTACAGAAAAAAAGGATTTACTATTTAAAAAAAATTTTTCTTGCTGCACCAAAATTTTATTTTTAGGTACTATCACGAACTATTTTATCCTATTCCTTGTATCTTGATTTTTTTGTTGCAAAAAATTTATCTTTGCTTTTGATTGGTTTCTTTCACGTTCAATTTAGCATTATTATTTTAAAACCCATATGCGAAAACATTAAATTTAAAAATTTAAGTTTTCCCATTTAAACTTTTTTTTGAGTTTAAAAAAGTTTGTCTCTTTTTTTCTTCTCGAAAAATAAAATTTTAATACGTTTCTTTTTGCAATGCAAAGAAAGAAATAATAAAAAAAATAATTTACACTCTTACACAAACGTTTTTATTTCATTTGTTTTTCTTCTTTTTGCGGCGGCTGGTTGGAGGGGAGTCGTCGCCGTTCGCCTGCTTTTTTTCTACTGCCGTCGTCGTTGTCATCAAAAAAAGAGTCGAGTCGGAGTGGACAGCAGCGGTCATTTTTATTCTATGTATTTTTTTTATTTAAATTTTTTTCTTTCTTTCTCAAAACTGAAAAACCTAATAAGAGAGGAAGGAAGAAAAAGAGAGAGACATTTTTGTTAGTTATATCGTGTTTGCATATTATTTTTTCTTCTCGTTCGAGCTCTTTGTGTAATTTGAAAAACACACGGCAAAAAAATATATATATTCGAGGGTAGAGAGACGACGATAGCCAGCCAACCAGCCTCGGTGGCGTCGGGTGGCACGAGGGAAAAACAATCATCATTGCAAAAAAAAAAAGAGTGAGGGAGAGGAGCATTTGGCGTTCGTTCTTTCGTTTTTGTTGATGGTTTCTATTTTTTCATTTATTTTTTCTTTTCTTTTTTCTTTTATAAAATGTTGACCCCAAAAACAAAAATAATTTTTTGTTTTCAAAAATGAACAAAACAAAAAATATAAATAAATGAACGAAAAAAAATATGAGGGAGAGGAGGGAAATGGAAAAATAAATATTCAAAAAAGAGAAGAAAATTTATGTTAACAAAATCCAATTCTTGAATCTACAGTATTTCGGAAAGAAAGCAATTAACTTCTATTTAAAAAACCGCTAGGCAATATTGTATTTAATTACTGTATCGAAATCATGGAAAAAAATGTCGGATTTTTGACAGATAAAAAGATGCATTGGCAAATTTTCGTTGTAAAACAAACAGTCACTAAATTTTAAAAAGAATTTCATGATTAAAGCCAAATTGTGAATCTAAAAACCAAGCCTTTAAATTTTCCCAAAAAGTGGATAAATAATAGAATGTAATTTTTTGAAGAAAAAAAAATTAATAATTTTGATTGAAAAAAATCATTTAAGAATTTTTTTACGATCAATTATCTAAATGATTCAACATAAAGTTACTGTATTTTTATTTAGCGCACGATGAATTTAGTAAATCTATTTAGAATGAAATCAAAAAAAAAATAAAGTAATTAAAAATTTGGAACTTTTCACGAATAAAATTTACGATAATCGTTTCTATATCAGCAAGTAATTAAACGAAAAATAACGCAAAACTCTAAACTTTTCCGATTAAAACTATATTTGATTTTATGACTTCAAAAACATCTATGCTAAAAAAATAAAAAAATTTGCTGATGAAAAACAAATCAACAAATAAATCAAATATATTTTTTAATGTTATTAACCCAATTTTTAATCTTTTTTTATTTTTTGATTGAAGTAATTAAAAAAGACATTAAAAATTTAATGAACCGACTAAGAAAAAAAACTTCATTATTTTTAAACAAAAAAAATAGCTGATTGACATAAATCGAATCGAATTAACTGCTCAGAAGAAAAAGAAAAAATGACTGACACAGAAATGAAATGAATTAATTTGTTCAAAAGGTAGGTATCATCCTTAAATATGCTCACTCTTCTTCATCCATGTTTACGTTGAAAATATTTTTTTGTGATCAATCAACAAAAAAAAAATGGTAATAAACGCCCAAATAAAAATAATTCTATTTTAGTGAAGAAAATAAAAAAAGAACTGCTAAAATAAGGAAAAACGATCGACCGAGTTAATTGACAAGAGAGAGAAGAGAAAAAAAACGCCTACCCCCCAAAAAAAAGAAGAAGAAAAATAGGTGGTATCAGTTGGCTCTCCTCTGGGTGGGTCGGCGCCTAGATTTTTTTTCATTTTTTTACTTTATCGCTCGACACAGAACTGTCAACAACAACCTAAATAAAAAAAATTTACCGGTAAAAAGAAAGAAGAAAAGAAAAAAACGTAAAGTCATAAGTTTTTTTTATTATTATCGCAAACCAATCATTCAAAATAGCCCAAATAAAAGAAAAAAATGCTGTCTGCTGCTAAAAAAAGCCCACGACGGAGAAAGACGTTTATCGCCTGATTTTTTTTCCACAGCAATTTTTTTTGTTTTCTTCCTGTGTCCCATTTTTTTCTCGCCCGAAAAAAAAATAAGAAAGAAAAAATGAAGGAAGGAAAAAAGAGCTCAAAAGTACAAATACCTTTGCGAGCGAGAGTCAGCCTTTTTTTTCTTTTTCCTTTCTTATCTCTGTTTTTTCCAATGTCGTCGTCGCTCGCCGGAGTCTTATGAGAAAAAAATGAAGAGATGAAAAATGACATCAGCAATAAAAAAAACTACTCAACCCAAAAATAAAAAAACGAACATCGTTATTTTAGATTTTTGTTGTCCACGAAATGATGAAAAGAAAAAAAAGCTGTCAGTCGTAGTTAGATATTTATTTGAAAAATTAAGTAATGATTGAATGAGATTAAGATTGAGAGAGAGAGAGTAAAGTGTTTTTTATTTGACACAAAAAAACAACAAAAATGATGATTTAAACAAGTTTTCTTATTTTTATTTTTTTGAAATATGATACAGTAAGACGAGGCACGAGTTATTAGTTTAAGTATAAAAAAAAGGACGGAACTTTAACTATAAAAAAATAAAGCAAATAAAGCAACTTTTGAAGTTTTAAAAACCCAAAAAT
This sequence comes from Panagrolaimus kolymaensis, assembly GCA_028622995.1. Taxonomy (NCBI): domain Eukaryota; kingdom Metazoa; phylum Nematoda; class Chromadorea; order Rhabditida; family Panagrolaimidae; genus Panagrolaimus; species Panagrolaimus kolymaensis. The sequence continues at coordinate 65,242 of JAJQJQ010000063.1, forward strand.
CGAGAAACAAACACATCGAAAAAATAAAGATTGATAAAAAAGAAAACCCAAATTTTTTTAAACAATTTTAACCAACTTTAAAACCTTGCTATTTTACCTGCCAAAAATTAACAAGCTCGACGCCGGAGAAGAAAAAAAACAAAACCAATAAAAGTGTGAATAAGTGCGAAAATATATATTTTTTCTTTGAGTGGCGCTTACAAGGGTCAACTAAGGTCAAATGGTCAAATAATGCTGCGATCTCAAAGAATAAAAAAAAACCAAAGTGGTGAAAAGCAATATCGGCGAAAGAAGAAAAAAAAACATCGATGGCAAATAAAAAAGAAAGAAATCGAGAAAGAGAGAGAGATCGTTGTCGGTCGTTTGCCGAGAAAAAAAGAAAGGTTGCAAAAAATGACTATTATTGCTAAGAATTATTGGCAATGCCGAAGAATAAAAATGCAAATGCGATTGAATAAAAAAAAAGAAATAAAAATGTTTTACAAAAAAAGAGGCGCGCTTTGATTGTTTTTTATTAGTACCAAAACAAAAATATGGAATATTGTAAAAATTGTAAAATAAAAAGAGACGAGGAAGGAACGTACTTAAAAATAATTACAAAGAAATTGAAAAAACAGTTCTGGCAAAGATCAAGAAATCAATTAAAACTGTTTCAGAAATATAAATAAATTTCGTAACTGTGAGTCTTGTAACGAAAGTTTCCAAACTTAAGGTTGGTTGAAGAAAATTAGTTTTTCTGGCAGCGATGCTTTTCATCGAAATAAATTCACTCATATTATATATAATGATAATGCTCAGAAATTATATAGGATTAAATATATGTAGTTTGAAGAGATGCAAAAAATGAAAGAAGTTTGTGCTAATTTTAATTTATGCTTGATTTTATTTTGTTAACTTCAGATCACAATTTTTGGCGCCAAGCTCAGATGAAATTTTATGGTTCCAGTCTCATAAGATCAACTTATTTTTTTTTGTTGCAATCACTCATTTATCCTTTTTTGGATCAAGATAATCAAAGAATAAAAAAACAAAGTCAACGACATATAAGGTCAAATGATAGTAAAGCCATTAATTTAAAAAAAACGACGATAGACATAAAAGAAGAAAAAAAAGACTTTAATAGAAAGAAAAAAACTCAAAGAACCGTGACATTTTTTTCTTCTTCTTCCTTTGCTGCATCTGTTTTTGTCTTTTTTTAAAACTCATTTTTCAAAATCTTATCATTGTCACTAGAAGAAGAAGAAGAAAAAACTAATATTTATTTTTTTTTATAATATTCATGCGTGTATAAAAAACTAGTTCTTGTTTTTTTTAGTTTTTGCTTTTGATAAATTGAAGAAAAAAAAATAATTAATTAATGAGATAGAAAAACTAACAAATAAAAAAATGTGATAGTGGAGTTTTTTATTTTTGAGAATAAAAAATAATGAACATTTTACAGTAAGTCAAAGTGAGAAAAATTCGTGTGAAGACCAACGATTATAAAAAAATTCGATAGAAATTGAAATTAAAAAATTTAAAATATTAAAACGAACCTCAAAGTTTCAGCACTATTTGGAAATGTTGCTGTTTTTTCTTTCACCTCACGGCGGCGGCTTTATTTTTTTTTGTTAGAGCAACGATACTTCCAAATAATATTTATTATGGGTATTCGTTACCAGCTCACGACGGCTTTTGAACTTCTTTTTGCGATTGAAATGGAAAAATTTAAGAGCAACCAATGCAGCCCTAGTTTTAAGCGTAATCTAGAAAATTATTCAAAAAATTTAGAAATGTCGAATCACGAAACATAATTAATTAAATTTCGAATAACGCGAATCAATATTTTAATTTCAAAAAAAAACAAAAATTCAAAGCAAAAAAACAAATGTAAAAATGAAATTAAGTAAAATCGTGGGATTCGTTACTCATTTTAATAATGTCAAAATTAAATGATTTCTTATTACTTTTTTTTCCAGAAAAAAAAATCCCTTTATAGTATTAGCATTTTTCTTTAAGAAATTAAGTACCCCTGCCAAAAAATTTTTTAAATGTAAAGAGAAATGACATCAAAAATTTTATTTTTTAAATCCAATAAATCTGATTTTTTGTTTTAACAACATAAATGCCAAGTTAAAGGAAAAAAATAAGTTTTTTAAAAATTATTCTAATCTTGAAAAACCGAAATTGTTTATTTTTATATTTCGCTTGCAAAAAAGCAGCAGCAACCTTTAACTTAAAAAAATTTTATTTCTGCGAGAGACATTACAGTTTCTATTTATTTTTTCAGAGCTGAGTAATTCAAAATAACCTTTTCCTTTTTATTTATTTTTATTTATTGTTTTATAAATAAACTTTTTCTCTTTCACGCTTGCACAATTTCAGGTAAAATAATAACAAACAAAAAATATTAATGGCGCACAAAAAAGATGCTAATTAAAACAAAAAATAAAAATAATATTTTTTTCTTGGGTGAATAACTTATTGGAAAAAAACAAAACAAAATTCCTGTGACTATTAAGGTAATGTGGGGTAAAAATAAGAAAAAATTTAGAGCTTTTTTCTTTTCTTTTTTTTGTATTTTTTTTTATTATTCATAAATTAATAATCTCAAAGGAATATAAAAAAAAAAAAACGGTGTGCTCCACAAAAAAAACTTCTCTAGAAAAAAGTGTTTTCTAGCCACCATAGTCTCTTGTTTTTTTGTTGGGGCATGGGTGAAAAAAGAAAATGGCGAGGGTAATGAGAAGAAAAAAAAGACTACGGTGGAAATAAATAAGCTTTTTTTTCTCTATGGGTGCCTAAAAAAATAATAAAGTAATACAAAAAAATGTAGTTTGGATAGAAAAAAACAAAGAGTTAAAGGATTGTTGCTGGGTAAAGAAAAATAAAAAACGATGTGTGGTCATGGGTAAATAAGTAAAAAAAAGCGGATTTCTTTACAAAAAAAAAACAAAAATACAAATTTTAATTTAGGAAAAACGATGCCAAATGTTTAAGAAAAAATTACTTTAATGTCAAAAAAAAGTTAAGTGGCACCAAATCACTTTACAAAAAAGCCTCAGAAAGAGAATAGAAAAACTGATAACGGTAGGATTTAATTTTGATTATTTTTTTTGCATTTAATTTTTGGCAAATGTGGCAAAAAAACACCATAAAACAGAGTTCATCATCTTATAAGTATAATAAAAATGGAGCTGCAGTAATCTTGGATACTACAAGAAACGCACTTTTTTGGAGAAAAAATAACACGCAAAAAATAAATATGGAAGTTTCTTATTTAGAAGTAATTTTTTATCTGATACTTACGGGGCAAAAAAAATAAATAAGAATGCCAAAAGCACATTTTTTTGACACAAATTTTAAAATTAAAAATCAAAGAATAAAAATTATGTGATACCATAACATCCATTATGCAAAATATTTCTTTCGATATTAAAAAAAAAACCTTAAATGGAGCTTCTGGAATGCCAAAATCTGTAGCAGAAGTTAAATAAAAAAATAAACTAAATTGTGGGTTCTCAAATCGAAAATTCTTTTAAAATAAAGGAATTCCAAATTTAAAAATATAGGTTTCATCTCCAAAATTCCAACCCCTCATGGAAATAATCTTCAACCTTTTTTCTAAAATACTTGTTGTGTTGATATAAAAAAAAAAGATCAAAAGTTAAAGCCCCTGTTTTAAAGTGCAACATTTTAATGCTCAAAATGCAACAACAACAACGAAAAACTAAAGCGTTTAAACATTAAACAAAACAAAAAATTTATGTATAAACAAAAAAGCTGTTTTTTCCCTTCAATTTCCTGTCCCTCGAAAAAAAAGTTTAAACTATTTATGTATTTTTTTTAAACAAATTTAAGAAAACCAATCTCTGAACAAACAAAAAAAAAAAGAATTTTCGAGGGTAGAAAAAAAATCATTGATTAAACGAAAAAAGAGGAGAGAAAAAAACATTAGTTAGCTACCACTGAGGCAGCAGCAGCGGTGGCAAACAAACCAATAAAAAAATCTTAAAAAACAGATTGGGAAAAAAAGAAAAAAAAGATTGCAATTTTTTTTTGTTGGCTGGCTAAAGCAAAAAAATGTGTGCGGTGTAACTTGGTTGGCTATCACGCCCTTGAACAACAAAAAAATGGTCGTTTAAAATATAAAAAAATGATAGAAAGAAAATCAAAAAAGGTGTCTTTGATTTTTTTTTCTGGCAAAAAATTAAAAACAAATTTAAATACGAAATAGTAAATTCAGAAAACTATTCACAATAAAGCAAATCCAAAAAAATCAAAAGTAAATTTTCGCGACCAAGACTCAATGAAACAGCTAATGTTAGTAATCGATAATTTATGTGATTCAACTAATTTTATTTTAGATTAGAAAAATTTTAATTTAAAATTAAAGTTCTTGGTTTCACAACGAAATCAAAAAGTTTTGATTACCGAATTTCACACCAAAATAAAAAATTTTTACCAAATTTCCAATGTTTTCATTATTTTTTTTGATTCAAAATCAACGAAGAAAATCACTGCCACTCATTTTTTTTTTGATTTTCATTCATTTTTTGTTTGGAAAAACCTAAAGTTCATATCATTTTTTTTGTTGCTTCCACCTTTTTGCTCCTTCTTCCTTTCTTTCTCCTGTTTGCTTGCGAGCGTGTTTGTATGTGTTTAAAAAAAGCTATAAAAAACAAATATGCAAGCAAGCAAGGAAAAAAATATCGGGTGACTTTTTTTCTTTCTTTCAAATAAAAAAAACGACGAGGGAAGAAAAAAGGCTGAGAGTAGTGAAGAAGAAAAAAAGAAAAAAAACCAGCACCGAGGAGGACGTAAACAATCAAATCGAAAAAGCACAATCATTTTTCTTTCTTCTCTTTTTTTTTCTTTAATATTCCAGCCCCAGCAGTGGCAGTGGCAGTTAAAAAAAAGATTGAAGCCGAAAAAAACGACGGAAAAAAAGTCTCTCTCTCTCTCTCTCTCTCTCTATATATTTTCCTTTCCACTCTGAGCAGGCAATGTCCTTTGGTTTCAATTCCATCCATCTATTTTTATTTTTTTTGAAGAAAAAAAAAGAACTTTGAAAGAAGAAGAAAAAAACTCACATTTCAGTTTTTTTTAAACAGTGGCAATAAAAAATAAAATAAACGATGACACGCGAAAAGAAAAAACCCGAAAGACTTTTTTTTTTCTGGGGTGAAGAAAGGAGAAAAAGAAGACAAAAAACGAATGGTAGAAATGCTGCTGCTGCACTGCAGTTGTTTAGTGGCGGCTGTTTTTTTTTCTTCACCCCAGATAACACAAAAAAATAACCCTTGGTTTTTTTCCACTCTCGAAAAAAGAAAAAACACTAATGAAGAAGAAAAAAAAATGAAAAGAAAAGAAGAAAGTTTAGTCTCGGCTCGACGGTGGTTCTTTTTTTTTGTTGATGTCGGTTTTCTTCTTCCTTCAGTTAGCTTTGTTTTAAAACAATCGAAAAGAAAAAAAAATTGTGAATGGTGGTGGTGTAAAAAAGTGATAAGTTTAATATTTTTCTTTTTTGATGGGCACTGTTAATTACATACATACACACACCACAGGAAAGAGAGGAGAAAAAGGTAATTTTTTTAGGATTAAAAATAAAAAAACTTGAAATAGCGTCTTTGGGCATTAGGAAAAAAAGAAAAGAAAAAAGGTTACCTTTAGTTAAAAAATAATAATAGCCTCATATATAAAAAAATGAATGAGTAATGGTTTTGTTATATATTTTTTTGTAAGTTAATCTCAAAGGAATATTAAAAAGCTAAGCACTCAGAAAAAAAAAATTACTCCTTTGTAAAAATAAAAAAAACTGACGAGGGTTGAAGAGAGTAAAATGGCTACGGTGGAAAAAAAGCAATAGCATGAATTTGCTTTGCTATAAAATAATAAAAATAACTTGGTCTTTTTTTAAAAAAGTTTCAAAATAGTGTTTGAAAAAAAAAGTGAAATTTAAGAAACTCTTTCATTTTATTTCAAAAATATCTGTTTACAAAAGACAAAATCGTTTATTTTCATTTTTTTCTATTTCACCCCAAACATTTCAATCAAATAAAAAAAAATTTAGTTTCAATAACAAAAAAAATGAATTGCCTACAATATCGAATAGCATCAACAATAAAAAAAGCGTTCAAATTGAAATGGAAAAAGTGCAGCAAAAAAAAATTGTGGGGTGAAAGAAAAAGAAAAAAATTGAAAAAGGAAGGAGTTTTTTCTTCTTTTTTCAGAAAAAAAAATAAATTAGGCGATCTACGACGAAGGACGACGACGACAACGACGATAGTTGTGTCGTCGTCAAAAAAATCTGTGTACTGAGCGTTTTTTTATTTTATTTTTTCAGGGTGGAAAAATGGTTGGCTGGAAGAAGAGAAGAAAAAAATGACCTCGACGACAGAGAACCAACCAACCCAGCAGCAATAAAAAAAAAACCAAGCAGTCAAAGCCGTCAGTTTAAAGAAGAAGAAAAAAAAACTAACCTAAAAAAATGAAAGCACGCAAAAAAAAAATTTATAAAAAAACGTTGACGACCCAAGAATTTTTTTCTTCTTCTTTGCGTTGCTGCGTGTTGTTGGTTTTTTATTTTTCATGCGTGCGTTTTTTTTAAAGTTTAAAAAAATAAATAATGGGAGTCGCCGGTTGGATCAACGCAGCAAAAAAAAAAAATAAAGGAAATTGAGGGCAGCCATGTTTTTTCTTCTTCTTCAGGGTTTTAAAAAGAAGAAAAAATTGCTATCAAGAAATTTAATCTTAAAAAAACTAAAACACCCACAAAAAAGAAAGAAAAAAATAAAGACTGGTGGTTTAAAAAAATTGAAAACAAATATTTTTATGAATTAAATTAAAAAAAAGGCCGTTCCCTGTGGATTTTTGGATTACTGTAAAAAATTACAAAATTCTTTTGCAAACAAAACAAAAAATGATTCAAATTAAAAAAAGATAGAGAAATCAAAGAGTGTTATAATTTTTTTGGGTTGCCTGGAGTAAAAAGTGTTTTACCAAATTTAAATATTTGATGGCAGCAACAGCAGTTTGACCGTCGTTGAAAGAAGAAGAGAAAAACAGAATAAAACAAAGGATCTAACAACAACAAAAAAGCGTTCCACAAAAAAATGTGATTCTTCCCGCTCAAATATGTACGTTCCAAGCCAATAAAAAAAAATTACACCATTCGTTTAAAAAAAATTTAAACTGGCATTGACTAATCGCTTTTATAAATAAATTTTTTTATTTCTTTTGCAGCTAAAAAAAATTTGCATTCTCATTTATCACTTTTCAAGAAAGCAACACCCATTTTTTTTTAATTCATAGAGTTTCTCGATTTCGATGCAGAAAAAAAACACGAGCTTCTAAATATTAGAGAATGGTAAATTTAAGGGTTTGAAAAAAACAATAATAAAAAAAGATCTCTCGAAAAAAGATATAGAAAATATTTTACAAACGAAAACGATAATATCAAAATAAAACATTTAAAGTTCATGGCGGCTATCTCAATGATTAGTGGCAAATAAATTACAAGATTTAGAGAATCAATAAATTCTTGGCTCATTTTCAGAAAAAACTAAAATCGAAAAACTCCAATGACAACAATCAACCTATGTATTTATTTCTTCGTTTTTTGAAGAAAACAAAAATGCGGCTTTTCAGAAAAGGAAAAAAACTTTGCAACATTCAAAAAGAAAGACCTCCAACCAATAAAAGTAAGAAGAAAAAAACCTTAGAAAATTTGAGAAAAAAAGGGAAGCATAAAAACAAGGGTTTTCCAAAAAGAAATCGCTTCAAACACCCTCATAAATATTTTTTTTAAACGACACCGTTCCTAAAAAAATAGAAGAGATGAAGGAGGACGAGTATCCGTCGTCCAGTCCACCAGAAAGCAAAAAAACAGTCATTTATTTTTTGATGATGAAAAGGAGAAAGAAAAAAAACGATTGGCCTTCACAACAAAAAAAAGAGGAAACAAAAAAATTAGTTGGAAGCCATCACAGCAGCATGTATTTTTGCCGACAAAAAATAAAAGGAAAAAAATAAAAAATAAAAAAACACATCAAAATTTTTCTTTGTTCTTCTGTTTTCTGCAACCGACGATGAGTTTGGAAAAAAAGCCATCTTGTTTATTCCCATCAAAAAGAAAAAATAGAAAAAGAAAGCAACCTTTTTATTAAAAAATTTAAAACCTTCTAAAAGCAAAAAATATTATTTAGAATTTATAATCAAAAAAATAAATGATAGCTCTTTTAACAACCGCGATCAAAAAAAAGGCATCATAATTTTTGAAACTAACGCGTCACAGATTTCCCAAAAAATAAGCGGTTCTAAACAATTTTTTATTATTGAAACTAAAAAAGTTATTAATAATCAGTCATTTTTCATTTTTGACTTCTTAATTTCTTCAATTCTTTCATATATTTTTTTTTGTTCGAAAAAATTCATCCGTCCCCTTAGGGTGAAAAATATCTCTCCTCTCTTTCAATTTCTTCCATTTTTATTAATTTTTTTGTTGATTAAAGTCATCATAACTTCTTTACTCTTTTCTTTTTTTTTTGATTTGTTTATGTTTATCGGAAAAATATGTGGCAGCAAAAAAAATTTTATCTCTGCGAACAAGTTTTTTTTAAACTAAAAAATAAAATTAAAAAATGTTTAAGGTTTTGGTTTGGGTTTTGGTTGAATAAAAAAAATGAAGTTAATTATTGCCTAAGGCATTTGAGTCTTAATTATTAATTTCTTAGAATCAAATTTTGTTTTTTTTATCAAAAAAAAATGCGAGACAATGGAGCTTTAGTTATTTATTTATATTATTTTATTCAACTTGTATGGAGTTATTTGATATTTTCATAGATTTTCTTTTTTTTTTCAACAGATGCCATGTCGAATGATTTATGTAAGGAATCAAGCCCACAAATAAATTTAATGTAAGAAAATTTAAATATACAATAAATAATTTAATTTATTACTTTTATCAACAGAAAAAAAATTTTATATATAAATTTTGTTAAAAAAAACAAAGAAAAAACATTAACCAAAAATATTCAAACAAAAACCAAAAAAGCCTCACTCAAATTTGTTTTCAATTTTTTTCCAACTAAAAAAATAACAAAAAAAAGAGTCGATAAAAAAACTAAACCTTTTCTGAGTCCACCCGGCGGCGGCTTGCAAGACCGAATGTTAAATTGGTTGGAATCAGTGTTGTGACTGGCTCCGCCAGCTCCGGCTCCGGAGCGCTCCGCTCCGCTCCAGGTCGGAGCTCGGAGCGGAGCTGGAGCTAAATAAAAAAAACAGCTGGAGCGAGGAGCGGAGCCGGAGCCGAAAATATTTTTTGAAAAATTTTAAAAATTATTTTTAATAGGAAAAGAAGGCTTTGTTCAATTCCAATGACTCTAAAATAGCTCAGAAAAGCATAATAATAAGGTTATATTAGCTCTTTTTATGAATTGTGATTATTTGAAAAAAAATTTTTCGGAGCCGGAGCGGAGCTGGAGCTCGATTTAAAAAATGGCCGGAGCGCGGAGCGGAGCAGGAGCCAACAAAAATTTTTGCCCGGAGCTCGGAGCGGAGCTGGAGCCCAAATTTTGTGAAAGTAACAACACTGGTTGGAATAGCCAAGAGGCACATTTCTCAATGGCGTTCAAAAAAATGTATGTATGTGAAAGATGAACAAAATGGCGTTTACTTGAATTCCCCTCACTCTTGTTGCAGCTAAAAATAAAAAATCATTGATTCTTTATTTTTTGTTTTGTTTTTCAAGTTTGAATATTTCTAGCATTATTTTTTTTTCTCTTGTTTTTTTCTATAACATCGATTTTCTAATTTAAAAATGCTAAAGATATTACAGAAACAGTTGTTATGAAATCTAATTTTCTTTCTTTCTTAGCGGTTTACTTTTTCATTTATTCAAATGCCAAAAAAACTCCTGAATGCATTACATATTTAAATAAAATCTGCAGTATTTATCTTGAACAAAATAAAATAATATTTATGTGAAAAGCAAACACTTACTTCTCTTTTTTTGAGTATTAATTTTTATAAATCTCTAATATTCTAAGAATTTTGTATATTTTTGCAAGAAAAAAAAATCAAAACAAAGATAGTTTTTTAACATTACGCCGACGACCAACGCAGCAGACCGGTTTCAAACAACAAAATTGATTCCAGGGAAATTGATGAAAATTTATTTTTATTTTTTCTGTCATTTTTATTTTCGAAAAGCTTCGCTTAATTATTGTAAAATTTTCCATTAATTAAAAGCTTTTGATTTTTATTGACAAAAAAATAATAATAAACAAATGCTTCACAAAATTATCAATTACATTTGTAAGAAATTGATAAAAGCCATATACATGTCTCCTTTTTCCACACCTTTTCTCTCAATATAACAATGCTTACATCCAACATCTTCCCATTTACCTCCACAACTTTGAACATCTTTATATTTTCCTGCTCCATCTAAAATAAGAGAAAATTTACCATAATCTGGTTTTGTACCAAATCGAATAATTGCAGTGCTATGAGATTTAAGTTTAATCTAAAAAAAATTGATGGGATAAAAATTTTTAATTTGTAAATTTTTTTTCTAATATGTAAATTTTTTAAAACCTACTCTTAGTTCTTCTGCGCAAGCTCGACTCCATTCAGATTGGGTTGGAAAACTCATGGTATCCAATTTATCAGCGATTTCTTTAATTTCTGGAATTTTTGAACAATTTGATGTGTATCCCTCATTTAAGCCATAGTTTTTTGTTTCCAAATCTAAAATTGAAAGTTATAAAAAATTTGCATTTTAAATTGTAAAAACTCACTAGCATAATTAATATATTTGGAAAAATGCTATTTTAACGAAAGTTTAAATTTTGGTTCTTTATTTTGTTTTAAAGTTTTAAAAAAATATTTCATTATTTTGCTAATTTTAAAGTAACCAAAAAATCCATCGATTGTAGACTTTGTTGTTGTTGTTTCATTTAATGGAATCCTAGGAATCATAGCTAATGAAAAATTTTGGCCTATTTCACATCCTTTAGCTTCATGCTCTGCATAATATAAAAGGGCTAAAAATTCAATAGAACCACCATAAAATTCACCATAAAATGCTTCATCAATTTCACCATAATCTAAAGCGCTTTCATTTGCAACCAGAGTGCTTACGAACATGGGATTCGATGGATCTTTCTATAAAAATCTTTTTAAATATAGTAATAATTTTGACAGGGAAATTTTTTACCATTAAATCATGAGAAATAAATTTCACAAGATCTCGAAAATCTGCGGATGGATGGTCTTTTTTAGCTTTATCATAATATTTTTTCCAAAATGCAATATCACCATCACAATAGCCAGCAGCTCCATCTGTTTGTTGCATTTCATAAAAACTTGGGATATTTGCAAAAAATACAAATACAGCCAAGAAAAGGCTTAGAAAAATGGTAGCGACCGCTACCTTCAACATGTTGTTTGGGGCCAGCCAGAGCATGCAGCACGATCGCGAAGCGATCGTGCTGCATGCGATACAGCTGGCCCAAGTTGGGTCGGGACTTAGGGAGCGCAAGATCTCTTTTTTTTTCAACTAGCTTAATCATGTTTTTATGTTTATTAACTATGGCTGAAATTTGGTATACTTATGAGTGCCCATCTATATATTATATCTGTAAAGAAATCCAAAAAAAAAACTTTATTAGATCGAGATTTTTGACTAAAAATGTGTCCAAAAAAAAATGTCTGTTTGTTTGTCGTTCCGTTACAATTCTTAGAACGAAAATGTCTCAATCGAAAAAGGAAAGAAAAAGTGCATATTTTGAATTTATTGGGATGTTCGGAAAGTCCTGATCGCTACTGAATCGGTTCGCCAACTATGAATATGAAAGCTTTTAAAATGCGGTTTGCTGACGTTTGTAGACCCAATAAATGTGCTTTCAACGATAGAAATAGGTTTAGATACAATCTGAATAATTTTGGAGTTTTAAGCCATTTAATGATTAAGATGCCAATTCTCAACCCAACAAACTCTTAATTCGCTTTTGAAAAATTTGAAATTGACTTGAAATCGCTAAAAAACATTAAAATTAAGAATTTTACAAATTATTTAACAAAAATACATTAATATCTTTGGAAAAAATATGAATTTTTTAAGCCATCTTTAGCTTGGATGGAGCAACATGGCTATGTTGCTAAAAAATGAGTGTTTTGCCTATGTTTTGTTTATTTTTATGCTATATTTAGCTTTAAAAGGATGCTTTATAATTATTCTAAAAGTTTTGAATCAAATCTTAGGCAATAACCTTATTTTTGATAGCCATTTTGATATATCCATCATACAGAGCTATATAGAGCATAAAATGGTCGGTATATCTTTGCCATTTTCTTTCAATTTTTTTGGCTAGTTTTTGCTATTCTTTTGCTAAAAACCCTCTATTTATAGAACAAAAATAGTTGAAATTATTACAAAAAATGGAATGAAATTGGCAAAAATGGATCATCCATTTTATGCTATATATGGCTCTCTGTATGTCTGTATATGGTGGATACACCATAATGGCTAAAAAAAAATTAACTTCTTTATGTTCTGTTGATTCAAAATTTTTAGAATAACTATAAAATAACTAGTAAATGCTAAATAAATCAAAAAATAACAATTACATTGGCCAAACACTCATTTTTAGCAACATAGCCATGTTGCTCCATCTCAGCTAAAGATGGCTAAAAAAATGTTGATTTCTTTCAGGGATATGGATTTAATTTTGTTAATTCAAATGTAAAAATATTGGATTTCATGTTTTCTAGCAATTTCAAATCAAATTCAAATTGTCGCAGGCGAAATAAAAGTCTGTTCGGTTGAAAATTGGCATTTTAATAATTAAATGGCTTAGAAGTCCAAAATTATCCACATAGTATCTAAACCTGTTTCACTCGTCGAAAGCATAATTATTGGGTCTACAAACATCCGCAAATCCCATTTTAAAAGCACTCATCCTCATAGTTGGCCAACAGATTATGTCGCGGTCAGGACTTTCCGAACAACCCAATATTTTTTTTACAAATGGTTGAAGACCGCTGATATTAATAATTTTTTTAGTCGGATGAAGTTTATTTATAGTAACTCCTTTTGTTAATGTAATAATAATTATAAATAAACAATGTAGGATGTTAACTAGAAATTTTAAAAATATTGGTATTTGTTTTTTTGCATTTGAAACGACAAATATTTGTTGTTTCTAAATCTTTGAAATAAATTTAGGAGTTTTTTTGAGGTCACAATTCTTTATCTAAAAACTGATGTTCCATTTCTTTATATTTAGCAGGTCCCCGTATTTTCCCAAATTTTCACATTTTTCCCTTTATTAAAAATCCTGATATTATTTTCTGAGAGTTATTTTTTGAAGCTAATTTAGCGCTGCTTTTCTTAAATAAGAATTAATTTTTAATCATATTTAACTTATTTGCAGGCGGTTTTTATGCATTTAAACGTTAATGCTTTTATCCATAAAACAAAGAAAAGAATAAATTATGGAGTGTTAGGAATTTTTACTAATTCAAAGTTCCTGGTACATATCATTTTATTCAGATTAAAATATTTTAATTAATGCATTGAAATCATTTTCTTTATTATCTTTAGAAGTGGGAAAAAATAAAATTTAATCGAATTTTGCGGCCGATTATGTTTTTCGAACATCTCAAATATCCAAACATATTTTTGAATGGATTACGAGGAGTTAAATTAAAAGTTACAAAACAAAAAAGTTTAAAGTAAAAATTTAAAAAATTTGTGACACGTAGTAAACTATGTTTTTCTAATGTGGTTGGATTAGTATTTGATAAGGCTATTCCATAGCAAACCTAACTAAAAATATAGAACATTTTAAAAAACGATGATTCAATTTTCATTCTACGTATATGCGAGGAGAAAAAGTAGAAAAAGTTTCTTTCGCCCGAAGGGCGAAAGAGTTTTTCGCTTTTTCCGAGCTTTAATTTCCAATATTTAGTAGTAAATTTTAGGTTTTTAAAGGAATTATTTTTACTGTAAAAGTTAAAAGTAAAACGTCCCCGTTATTTCGCATGTATTTTTTTTTGTCATTAATGAAGTGAAATTCGTTCAAGTGTCTTTAATGAAATAAAGATTAGGATTACTAAAATTTGAATTGATATTGTTGCAAACGCAAAATATCAAGGTGAAATTGAATTTTTTTTAACTACAAACTCTTTGGCCGTTGTAAAATTAATTTGGAAATTTTAATAAAGCTGGGGTTATTTATAAAAATGCTTTGCATTAATTTTTTTTCTTATACAAATTCAAGATTTTTCCCATGCTACAAATTTTTACTTTCAACTTCTCCATTTGGCCAGATAGTACCGTCAGGTACTTCTTGCGAAGTATTATTTTATCCAGAGTTTATTGTTTTTTGATTTTATCTTTTTAAAATACTAATACAATTGTCAAGCGCCTTCTTTTTTTTAAATTTGGTATTGAGATTTCAAATTTACTGGTATAAATCTCTTCGAGCTCAATAAAAGAATGGAAATCATAACTATTACAAGGCTAAAAGCCTAAAAAAGGGGGAAGTTGAGTCTTGAGTCAATAAAAGCATGGAAATCATGAAAAGTTTGAGTCAATAAAAGTATGGAAATCTCAAAGATTCAAGCCGACTCAACTTCGCGCCCCAAAAAAAATTTTGCACCTCATTTTATTTTTGCTATAAATTTTTACATTTACTATTGTTTTAAATAAAATATAGCCAAAATATTTTCTTAATACTTAGTTCCTAATTTCGCATTAATCGACCTGTTAATTTCTCTTTTTCCTCCTTTTTTAAATTTTTCTGACGATACTAACTTTTCTTTAATGCTGTGATAACGTTTATTAATTAAAGTATTTTATTTTACTTTTAACTTTTTTAAATATATTTAAAATAAATAGCTCCCAAAAACATATTTCGACATCAAAAAATAATTTTTTCTGTTTTTGTTAAACTTTTTGTCGCTACTTGAAGTTTCATTTTTATCGTCATCTGAACTCTTTTTGACTTTTTTCTTAACCTATAATAAATAAAAGTTTACAAATATGTTCAAACAATTTATTCATTACCTCTCGTTATTCAATATAACAACTTTTTTTCAATGTTTTCTTAACACGAAGCTTGTGACCAAACAATTACCTCGATGTAAAGAAAAAAAATCACATTAAATCAATCTTCTCTTTTTTATCTAAAAATTTTTTTTGGGGCGCGAAGTTGAGTCGGCTTGAATCTTTGAGATTTCCATACTTTTATTGACTCAAACTTTTCATGATTTCCATGCTTTTATTGACTCAAGACTCAACTTCCCCCTTTTTTAGGCTTTTAGCCTTGTAATAGTTATGATGTTGCTTTAGATCTGAAATTCGTTTTCATACATTAACAGACTATTATTTTTTTGACCCGCCATGAATTTCGGCAAAGCATTAACATAATTTTTTTTAAATTTTTTATAGAAATCTTATTTAAAAGTTCTTGTTATAAAAAAAGGAAGAAAATAAATATTTTTCTTGGCCAAATAAAAAATGCCACCAAAAACGCGGGAGAAAAAAAGAACAATACTAAAATTGAGCTCACAAAAAAATGCCAATCAATGATTGCAAAAAGGAGTAGGTGAAGTTCAAGACGATGGCAAAACTAACAGACAAACAATAAAATATTTGCATACCGATGGACTCT
The DNA here is from genome assembly GCA_028622995.1 of Panagrolaimus kolymaensis. Lineage (NCBI taxonomy): Eukaryota > Metazoa > Nematoda > Chromadorea > Rhabditida > Panagrolaimidae > Panagrolaimus > Panagrolaimus kolymaensis. The sequence goes on from JAJQJQ010000063.1 coordinate 80,904, forward strand.
GTTCAATCATTGGAATCCCTGTGTATTTTTTTATGTGTGGATCAAAAAATGAGCAGTCAGGTCAGGAATTATGCAACGCTAAATATCTGCTGGAAAAAAAAGAGCCAATTCTTTATTTTTGACGACTCCACCACGCCATCGATCGACACAGAAAAAACACACACAATAATTGCTTCTTTTTTTTCATAATTTTTCTTTTTTGCATTTTTTTCTTATATTTGAAAATTTTAATTTTCCTTTTTTTGTTTAATTATTACGGTGGAGCAATGTCTCTTGTAGGGTTCATTGGAAGAATGTAAAATTAGAATATTTTCAAAATTCACTTTTAAAAAAAAATTGAAGTAGTTGATAACTCGGCAAAACGAATAGCGCCTTGGAATCTTTCAATTTAAACCTCCGGAATCACTTCAGCCACCCTCACCCACGAATGATGCTGTAGATCTCGCAAATCAATAAAAAAAAATTTAATAATGATTAAAATTTATGTTTTCAAATAAATTGTAAATTTATGTGTTAAGTCTTTGTTTATTTTTATTCTTTAAAGCTAGCAGATGCGATAGATATTTAACTAAACCTTACATTTAAATTATAAAAAAAAATTTATAGCAAAACCAAAACAGCAATTTTCAAACCGGAAAAAAACATGTTGACTTTCGCAGCGGAGGAGGTCGATGACGACAAACGCAAAAAGAAATAGAGAAAAAGACAAATGTCAATAAAATCATTTCATTTGTCGTCATTGATTTTTGTTATTTTTTTTATCACGGTCTTGCTTTAAATATTTTATCCATTTTTTTTGTTTTTTTATAAATAAAAAATTGTTATAGCAAAACTCAAAGTTTTTAATTTGATCATTCAATATTTATTTACCCATTTATTTCTTTTTCCAAACATAGGAATTAAACAGTACTGTTAACGATTGATTGGGCCAAAAAATATATAATAAAAACGACATTCGGAAATTATCAGAATGTACAAGAAATAATTAAAAAATAAAATGGTTAACTGAAAATATCCAACAATGCTCCGAAAAAAGTTGAAAAAATATGAAAGATGTTTTTAGTGAATTTCACTTTAAAAAATCGAAAAATAATAGTTTTGTTACTCTTGTCAAATCAAAGTAGAGATATTTTAATTCTTTATTTTATTTAATCAACGAATTAAGGTCTAAAATTTTAATACTAAACTTGAAAACAAAATCATAAAAAAATTTTTTTTTAAATATTGCTTAAAAAAAGAAAGGAACGTTTTGATATAAAAAAAACACCGTTGAACCTTGTTGACAGACTGAAAAAAGAGAAAACACATTTCAAATAAATGGTTGCGGCCTTTTTTTCAAGCAAAAAAAAAATGGAAGGATGTACATCAATCACATTGTATCTCCATTCTTACATAGAAAAAATTTCATCGATTGCTTTTCATTTTTATATTTGTGTTTCTTTTTTTGAATATTTTAAAATATTTTTTTTTATAAAAGTCTATGATCAAAAAATTTCTAAATTTCTTAGTTAAATGCAATTTCTTTAAATATTTAAGGTTGCATTTTTTCATATTATTCTTTGAAATAAAATATGTAAAATAATATAGAATTGTTAAAAGGGGTATTAATTCAAAATCTCGCTAACTGTTTAAACATATGATAAAATAAAATTGCAAACAACCTTTGGGTTGTGATAATCCAAGAAAAAAAGAATAAAATTTAAAAAATTTGTTTTTTGTGAAAAACATATGAATGAGCTAAGCAAAATGATAAAGATAACTATTTGAGTCTTTGAATTACAAAGAAAAGATCGATGCCTGAAATTTCAAAACTGAGACATTGTCTTTTCTCATTTTGTTTGAAAAAATTAATTGAAATCTGAAAGATAAACCAAACATTATTTGAAGGCTCATTGAGCCAAAGAAAAAATATCGTAAAAAGTATCCCGATCATTAACAATTAATTTATTTTTTATTAATGTGAAGATTTCTATGTTCCAGATGTCATTAATTTTATATAAACCAAATGAGGAATTTATTTTAAATCTTTTTTCACTTTTGATATGTAAAAATTTATTATTTTATCCTTTTTAAATTGTTTGTGCTTCCCTATATAGTGTTTAATTACTCATTTTTTGTACTGTGATGTCAACCAGCGTATTTTAAAAGAATATAAACACATGAACTAAAACAAAATATGTTGTTTAATTAGAACTTTTTCATTCATCCAAGAGTTAATATATTAGTAATTATTACTAACCTTTTTTCATAGAAAAACACACACGAAGAAAAAAAATAAGTAAAATTAAATATTCAAAAAAATCCAACTTTCATCTTTTTTTTGTTTGATAAAATAAATACTTTTTTCAAAAAAGCAGAGAAAAAAGAAATAGGGAGAAGAACGATTTGTTGGTTAAAGGGAGTGTCCCAAACGATGAGAAAACCCTTACAGCGGGTGTTCCTAGCCCGAAAGTTTTTCTTCACTGTCTCAAAGTCTTACAAAGTTTTACAAAGTTTTTTCAAAAGCTTACGAAATTTTCTCAAAATGCTACAAAAAGCTACAAAAATCCGTAGCACTTTGTAAGCTTTTGAGACAATGAAACTTTCGGGCTAGGAACACCCGTCGTAGTAAAATTATTCTCATCGTTTGGGACACTCCCTTTAACGGACGACCAAAAACTTGAACTTTGTGTTGGCTGACAAAGAAAAAACAGAAAGCGCACTTCCGGCGGGTGGTGGTTGTCCTCTTCCATCCTCCTTTTCAAAGCCATGCAAAAAAATGGAAGGACATACAAGCAAGCAATGGCCAAAACGAACCAAGGTCAACCACTTTCTCTTTTAGTCGAGAAACTAAATAACTCATTGATTGCTTTTTTTTCTCGTTTTTGTTTTGTAACGCTTCTTTTTTTATGCGTCGTTTATTTTTTGAATGTTTTAAACAAGAATTTTTTAATTTTTTTTTGTAAGAAAGTTTTTAAAATTTTTGTTTAGTAAAATCCGATTTTTAAAATTGGTTTCAAAGCAACCATTTTTTATTGCTTAATGGAGTAAAAATTTTTAGAAAAAGGTTAAATAAAATTTAGAAAGCTTCTCGGAGCCTCAGACTGGAAAGAGCAAGAATTTGAAATAAAAAACCTTGCTAACAACCTTTGGGTTGTGATAATCATAAATTTTAAAAAATATGAAAGTGTTTGAATATTTGCGAAAACCATTATGAAGAGCTCGTTAAAAGTAGAGATAAAAAAGAGAGACAAAATTCCAATTTAAAAAACCCAAAAAAGAAAAAAATGATAGCATTCTATGAACTTTAGAAAAAAAGCACTTTTTATTTTTACAACCAAAGTGAAATAAATGGAAAATTTCAAAACACAAACATCGCAGATTTCTATTGCGCTAGCAAAAATGGAATAATTATGTGTAAGATTTTTTCTTTTTTCTTTTTTCAACCTTTGACTCATTTTTGCGACGCCAAGGAAGTGCTTTTGTTTTTGGACGGCTTTCGAAATGCGCCTATCTTTCTTTTTTACGCGTATGTTTCATTAAAATATTTTTTGAGTGTCAGTTTTTTGCTTTGTTTTTGAATATTTTAACCATTTTTTCTGAGTTTTTTTATACCAAGTTTTAAATAAATAGCATAAGAAAATTAACCAATCATTAAAACAAAATTATGGCTTTGATAATTTTTTTAAAATTCGATATAGAATTGAAATAATTTTACAAAACAATCAAAGGAACTATTTTTGTTTTTGGATCAACAAATTCACACCTTTATCAAAGCGTGTTATTATCCATCATAGTTGGAAAATTTTAGTAAGAGCTGGTCAGTCTTCTTGAAGCGATTTGTTTTGCTTATTCAGTCATATTTGCAATTTTGCAATGTTACACATTTTTTAAATATTTTTTCCCACTCAATGGTTTTTATGGGTTCTTTCTTTTTTTTTTGCGCGGCAATAAAAATTTTTTTCTTTCTTTCTGCTTACATTTTTTTTCTTTGTAAAAAAAGCATGAATGAAGCAACAATAAAAAAAGTGGGATAGGTTTCCTTTTACTTTCTGAAGCAACAGCTCTTTTATTACCTTATTTTTTTAACGAAAAAAAGTGAGCATTCGTTTATTTTTTCTTATTTTTGCAATCACACAATTTTGCTGCAAAGGAATAAATGCTTTTTGAATATTTAAAAGTTTATTGTTTTCTTTCTTTTTTTTTATTAAAAGTTTTATTTTAATATTATTCATAGAAATCCTTTTAAGTGAAATGACAAATTTATTCTACAGGTTAGAAAAATTAAATCTGAAATTGAATAAACAAAAAATTGGATAAATGAAATGCGAAGACAAGAAATGCTATGTAAAAATGACAATGTTGATATTAAAACTGAAAAAATGACAATGTTGATATTAAAATTGAAAAAATGATTAAATCTCAATTATTATATTTAGTGATAATTTTGTGAAAGTTTAATAGAAGATATTATCAATGAAGAAATAATTAAACACATTATGATCAACCACTTAAATATATACATTCAAGAATTTTACAAGCAAATAATTTTTGTGCAATAAATTGTTTAAAAAAATAAATACAATAGATGATGAGGAAAAAAACCTCAAAAATTTCAAAACATCAAAACGAAATGCTTTAATACTATTTCTTTGACAAGCGGAAAAAAGTAAACAACAAAAAATTGAAAATAAGGTTGCTTGTATTTCTTTATATGTTTTTTTGGTGCCAAGTTAAAAAATGAATTTAAAAAACTGTCAATTGGTTAGTTGGATGAAAAATCACTCCTTTAAAAATACCTACAAAAAAGATAACAGTGGATTTTTTTAATAATTTTTTTGTAACTTCAAAAAATGCATTTTGGCTTCACTTTGCTATGAAATAAAGTTATCGTTGTTTGGATTATTGTCGTTGGTTTCAATAAATTTGGCTTTCATTGTTTTTTATTTATTTGTAGTCTAGTTTAAAGAAAGAACTCCTCATTTGTAGGGTTTCATGCTTCTTTCATTTTTGCCATTTTTCTTAGCGCGCAGCATTTTTCGTTGTTCACTTTTTTTGTGTCCGAAGATGGTCGGTCAAACAATGGAAAAAATTTAATGTGTCAGTTTTTTTTTTGAACATTGAGCAACTCTCCTTTTTTTGCCAAAGAAAAAAAAAGTAAGCATTCGTTCATTTTCCATTCTTTCTTCCTGCTTACATTTTTTTCCCTTGGAAAAAAAGCTTGAATGAAGGAACAACAAAGAAAGAGGGAGAGGTTTCTTTTTTCCCAAGCAACACCTCTTCTTTTTTTTACCTTATTTTTTGAACAAAAAAATAAATGAGCATTCGTGTTTTCTTATTTTTGCATTCATAGAAATTTGCTGCAAAGGAATAAATGCTTTTTGAATATTTAAAAGTTTATTGTTTTCTTTGTTTTTTTTGTTTTTTAAATTAAAATTTTAATTTTAAAAAATATATTAGATTTACATAATCCAAAAGTAATCAGATCAAAAACATCCATGGTTTCAAACTTTGTCCCAGCAATATCAGAATATATAAATTTTTTAATTATCGATGAAGGTGGACTTCTTTATCAATCATCACATGATTCCATAACTGCTGAATTAGCAAATTTGAATACTCATTTTAAAGATTGAAAAAAATCGGATTCCTTTCCTCCAATTGGCTTGCTAAAGTTTCTTAAAAATTATGAATATCGAATTGGCTTAGAAACTTTTAAATATGGTTTGAAAAAACAATAGAATTGGTTTTTACCAATTAAGAAAAAAACATTTCGATATGATTATGAATCAAGCAAGATGTTTCATAAGTCAAATAAATTGACTATTACCTTATTTACCATATCTTAATTTTTGGGATCAAATGTTATTTTCGTGGGATAAAGCCGCCAAAAAATTCTTTCTCCCCTTTCATTTTTTATATTCGATTTGAAGTCACTTATCATCATTTCCAATAAATAATGTCCCTTGTTCAATCATATCAACTTCATTCTTTAATTCATTAATGCATCATTAAAAATATGGTTCATTTACATTAAATATTGCGTAAACAATACTTAAATCATTGTTTTGGAGTGGAATAGAATACCAATTTTTTTTGTGTTCATATCCAAAGTCTTGTATTCTTTCTGCAATTTAATTTAATATTTTATTAAAAATATAAGTAAAGTTTTCAACTTTGTTAAAATACTGAGAAAAAAACGATGGAAAAAAAGTATTAAATTAAAATATTCAAAAAAAAGAAGAAGATTTGAAGAATTTTTTTGTAAAAACATATTTATTTTAAAAACAGAAGCAAAAAAAATTACATGAAAAAAAGAATGTTACATTTGGATAAAAAAAATTCTACTTGCTTGACTCTTGTGTTTGTTGTCGGCAGAGCTGTCGAGTTTCGAGTTTTCGAGTCGAGTTTCGAGTTCGAGTCGAGTTTCGAGTTTCGGTGCACCGAATCGACTCGAAAATCGTGATCTTCGAGTTTCGAGTCAACTCGAAAAACTCGAACTCGAAAAAAATCGAGTCGAGTCGGTGCACCGAAAACTCGACTCGAAGAAATTCGAGTCAAATTTTTTAATTTCCTTAAAATTCATAGATTTAAGCATCAGAATGCATTGGAATGGTTTAGAAATGAACTAAATTAGATGTTAATAGCATTTAAAGCCAAAAATTTTGCTATTTGGAAGTATTTTTAAATTTTAAAAAATCGGCTCGACTCGAGTTTTTATTCGAGTTTTCGAGTCGAGTTTCGGCGCACCGAAAACTCGACTCGTAAATATCGAGTTTTCGAGTTGGCTCGAAACTCGATGACTCGAAAACTTCGAGTTTCGAGTCGGTGCACCGAAACTCGACTCGAAGGATTTTCGGTGCACCGACAGCTCTGGTCGTCGGCTAACAAAAAAAAGAGAGAGCACTTTTCCAAACGGATGCATGTTTTTCTTCAAAGCAAAAAATAAAAAAAATGGAAGGATGGACACTGTGTGGCTGCAGCAAACAAAATTCAACCAAGTAAATGTGTGTATTTTTTTCCGTTAATTTTTTATGAGAAAATGCATCGATTGCTTCTTTCTTTTTCTTTCTAATGTTTTTATGCGTTTCTTTTCTTCTTTTTTTGTTTGAATATTTCAAAATATTTTTTAAATTGATTTTTGTTTAAATTTTGAAACTTATTGTTAAACGCGATTTTATTAAATCATTAAGATTGCAAGTGTTTTTTATAACTCTATGAAATAAAAATATTAAAAAAAATAAAATGGAATATTTTAATTGCTACAACGCAAAAACAGGTAAAATAGCAAAAAAAGTTAAAGAAATAAAATTGCAAACAACCTTTGGGTTGTGATAATCCAAGATAAAAAGAATTAAATTTAAAATTTATATGTATAAACCATCGCAATGAACTGAGCATGAAAAATGATAAAATTAAAGAAATATTCGAAAGTCTTTGGCTTACAAAGAAAAAATTAACTTAAAAAAAATTTATTACAAAAAATCAATAATAATTTTTTTTAAACATGAACATTGCCTTCGTCGTTTCTTATTCTATTCAACAAAAAAAAGCATAGAAAAAATAAATATGGAAAAGAACGATTTTTTGGTTAGGGGACGACCAAAAACTTGAACTTTGTGTTGGCTGACAAAAAAAAAGACAGAAAGCAACACACTTCCGGTCGGTGGTGGTCCTCTTTTCTCCTTTTCAAAACCATGCGAAAAAAATGAAAGGACTCACTCTCAATGCGCCCAAAACAAACCAAGGTCAACCGCTTTCTTTTTCGGTCGAGAAACTAACTAACTCATTGATTGCTTTCTTTCTCGTTTTTGTTTTGTAACGCTTCTTTTTTTATGCGTCGTTTCTTTTTTGAATGTTTTAAACAACATTTTTTCTTAATTTTTTTGTACGAAAGTTTTTTAAATTTTTTTATTGATAAAATTCAATGTTTTGAAATTGCATAAATGAAAACATTTTTAATCGGTGAATGAAATAAAAAAGTTTAGAAAAGTTAAATGAATATAATAAAGCTTTCTCTGAAACAGCAAATTGGCAAGGGAAGCAAATGAATAAAAGTAATTAAATAGTTTTTGCTAACAACCTTTGGGTTGTGATAATCAAAAAAATTTTAATAAAAAAATTAAATATTTGTGAAAACCATCATGATGAATTGCGAGTTAAAATTAATAAAAAAATAGCATTAAAAATTGTGAAAAACAAAAATAAAATAAAAAAGAAATGTGCAGTAATCAATTTAAGAAAAAATCACATGATTATTTTTTACATCAAAATGCTGCTCTTATAAAACAGAGATATCGCTGTTTTTTTATTACGCTAGAAAAAATTTGATAAATAAGTTTGGAATTTTCCTTTTTGATTCAACCTGTCGACTCACTTGTTTGGTGCTCTATCTTTATTCATCGCTTCTTTTATTTTCTTTCCATTGGTTCCTTCCTTTTGGTGTGGAGTAGGGTAAATTATCCCGTACCTTTCCCGCCGGGAATTCCCGCGGGAACGGTACGGGATACGTTCCCGTGTTCCCATTCCCGTCGAATTTCCATTCCCGTTTTATTCCCGAGAATCATTCCCGCCGACTTTTTGTTCCCGTTAACAAGTTTAACAATTTTTGCTAAAAGCCATATTTTAGTTTTAAATTATTCCAAACAATGAAATATGTGTTATTTTGATAAGCTTTTCATTAAACTTTATTATTTTATACTTATAAACCATATTTTATTCAAAAAATTAAAATATTCCCGTGGGAATTCCCGGCGGGACGGTACGGGATAAGTTCCCGTCTTCCCGTTCCCGAAAAATTTTTATTCCCGTTTTATTCCCGTGAAAAATCCCGTGGTCAAACGGGTACATTCCCGTTCCCGCATTTTTTGGAGACGGTACGGGATAATTTACCCTAGTGTGGAGCTAGAGTTCATATCTTACTTATTTGGTCTTGTAAAAAAAGAAAAGGCGCGCGTCTAAACATTTTCGGCCACACTAAAAATTTTCTCTTTTTTTGTTTTTTCTTTGAGTTCAATTTTCTATATACATGCCTCTTTTTTAAATCAATAAACAACTTTTTCTTTGAGCATGCACAACGACAAAAAATCTTTGTACTCAACAGACAGGAAAGATTTTTTCCTTTGCACATCTGTCGCTCGTGCAATCTTTTTTAGATCATTCACTCTTCTTTCTCTCCAAAAAATTGTGTGTTTTTTGAATTTTTTATTAGAATTATTTTCTTTTTTTTAAGGATTTTAAGCTAAAAGCTTTTTATTCGTTTTCAGTTTTCCATCATTTTGAAAATACAAAAGTGAAGAAACTATGGAAATAGTTTATAAAGCATTCCATATTACAACAAAATCCCCTCGATTCAGTAAACAAGAGACTTTGCAGTTCCAACGTGAATCGGGATTAACATTAACAACAAGAGGAATGGACAAGACCAGAAAATAATGTTTAAGGATAAATTAAAGTTTGATGTTTTTGCACCAAGGATAATGGTATCAAAATATAGGAAAAGGTATTCTTCGTTTTACAATTTACATCAAATGGAATTTGCCAATCATCGACAATATTCAATTGCTTCTAATTGGGATAAAAATTAGGATGAATTGTTCCAACGGTCAATTCAGTTGTTAGATCAAATTCGTTAGAATGATCTCTTTGATTTTGAAAAGAATAATTTTAACTTTTGAGATTCCATTTGCTTTAAAAGTTGGAGATGTAATTCTATGATATTCCTGAATTAGTAGGATCGTTCAAAAAAAAGCTCTTTCATTTAAAAAAACGAAAAAATAAAAATTAAAATATTCAAAAAAAAATCTGTTATAAAAAAGGCAGATGAAAATGTTTAAAAAAATAGAGAGCAAATGAATAAATAATTTTGTTGTTTAATAGTTTGCGATTGTATATTTTGTTTTTGGATATCTAAAAAAATTAAAATAAAAAGTCATAAGTGTGAAGTTGGGACGGCGGAAGGGTATTATTTATTATTGTTATTCAGATCAAATCTAGAAACTTATTGATTTATTAATTAATACCTTTTTTTGTTGTTGAAGGAAGAATGCCTTTAAAAATAAATAACCATCAAACAAATAAATTATGGAAGGTCAAAAATAAAATATTTCTTTTGAAGAAATCTAACTTTCATGGCATACAAAAAATAAGATAAAAAGTGTGAAAAAATTCTTGCAAAAAATCAATACATTTATTTATCTCTCATGAAACTTAATAAAAGTTTGTTTTCATTCATTTTTCATTTTTAAGAAAATTAGTTAGTCAGTCACATTGAGTTTCATTATTTTGTATTTTTTTGAATTTTTAAGTTAATATTTTTTTTCTTTTTTTTAACTAATGTAATGATGCTTCTTCATTTTGAGGTACATATAATCTTTATCGAAATGAGCAAGCACTGAATCGATATATCGTTGATTCAACGGAATAATTTATCTATGTAAATGATGGGACAAAAATTGTGGAATTTGAATTCAAATATGAGAAAAGATGAAATATGGAAACAAATATTATTGTAAAATTTAGAATCCATCATAATTCAATCACCAGCAAATATTTAAATGATTCAACAACTACTTTCTAAATACTCTGCTAATGTCACCATTGATATTCCTGGTCTATTAGTTATGAAAAAATTATGGATGGTTGGAAAAATGGCCATCCATTTAGTAACCCAATTTCAATTATCTATGATCGTTAAGTTGTAAGGAGAATTTGGTAACAAGTAATAATTACAAATTGAAAAGCCTATTTTCATTGATCCGCCTAGTTCATCCATTTTAAAAAGAAGAAGTTATTCGTCGTAAATTGAGTCTTGATTTAAAAAAAGAAGCAGTTGTTGAAATGGTTGATGAATGATTTAGGGATACTTAATTAATAAAAAACGGGTGAGAACTTTTAAAAATTATAAATAAATAAAATATTAAATATTAAAATATTCAAAAAAAAATTCTATTAAAAAGCACATGTCTCTTAAAGTACGAAAAAATTAGGTGTTATTAGTCGTAACTTTTTTTTAAATCTAAAGAAAAGAGATGCTAGCGCCGCAAAGGTTATTATTGATCCACTTGGAATAAAAAAATGCACAAATGAAAATGGCGCGAACCAAAAAAAAGAAAGAAGGAGACTCGCATATAGTCAAAAATTATATGTTTCAAAAGAAGCGGCAGTAATGGTCGTGAATTTAACCAAAAATAAAGAAAATAGAAATAAACATATTTTTATTTTAAATTTGTCGAACTGATTTTAAAAAATTTTGAATATTTTATTATTATTTTTTTCTTTTTTTAACGCTCACGGAGAAAAAAAAGAGCAATTTCTTAGTTTCTAAAGTTTTCGAAGCTTAAAAATGCACGCAGATTACTAACAAGTCGTTACCGCCACTACGCTGGCGTCACTCGTTTACTCCCATTTTTTTCTCCGTGCTTAATTTACCGGAGGAATATTAAAATAAAAAATATTGGAGATGTTAATTATTATTGGTACCGAAATAAATACGCTGCTCTTAATCTCATAATGATCTTTGATAGTTTCTAACAGATTAGATTTGCTTCAGCAAGAATGTCTGGATCCGCACATGACCTCATGGTATATAGAAATTCATTATTAACAGAAGAAATTCGTAATGGGTGGAGGTCATTTGAAAATGCTTGGATTCTTAGAGACAATGCATATCAAGAACCACACAATGATTTTATAATTCCTTATCCACGTGAAAGCCAAATTCAACTCAATCCATTAAGCTTTTACAATAAAAATAAAGTTTATTTTAACGTCAGGTGGACAACTATAGTGTTCATTCCCGATGTCAGTAATATTTTTAATTTCTTTAATAAATGATTCTTTATGGTTACTTTTTTCAAGCTATCCTACATTTTTTTTGTTTGCTTTTTCATTAATGTGAACAAGATTTTGAATCTTTTATTGAAACATGCTTTGAATGTTTCTAATTCTTGTTATTTAAGAGCTGCTTATTTAGAGTCAAACACCCGAATTTTCATTTGTTCCAACTTAATAATAAGCTTTTTATTTTGCTCCACAATTTCAGCTTTATATTTTTGTTCAATTTTTGGGTTTGCTTTCGATGAAATGGTTTTAAATATTTTCGAGGAGGCTCAAATTGGTAAATCTTTTATTATTAGTGGTAGCCCAAACTCCATTAGACCATCCAATCAAAATTTGATTCCACTGGCCATTCGAAAAACTATTTCTGTCATCTTTGGTTTTCTAGAATTTTGTTATAAATATAAATATTATACAATTAATTTAAAAAATCGAAACAACATTTTTAATTAGGAAAATTTATGGTTTCTAAAATGCAATGATTCACGTTTTTTGATTCAACCAATTTCATGAAATAAAAAGGAAACCATTGTGCAAAGTTTTCTTTATTTTAGAAATCATTTTTTGTAAACTTTTTAATAAAAGTTTGTTAATTGCTTTTTATTTCTTAAATTTTGAAGAAAAAAATGTTTCTCCGCCTCTTTATTTTTTTCTCATTTTTAATCTTTGTTAAAGCTGTTTGCCCCATTGGATGTATCGAAAGTGAATCAAAATGTTATAAAATAATTCAAAAGGATATGAGTTTTTCTGAAGCTGAATATGCTTGCACTCATTTTGGAGGACATTTGGTTTCAATTCATGATCCTTTCACAAATTCTTTTTTAATAAGTTTGTACAAAATTACAAATTATTTCTTAATTTCAATTTATTTTAGAAATAGTAAAAGAAGTGAGTGATGAAACAGATTTTTGGATTGGAACTTATAGATTTAAATCAAATGAAATATGGACTTGGACCGATGGAAGTACTCCATTTGATTTTACATATTGGAATAATGGTGAACCTAAAAATGACACTGAAGCTAATTGTGCTGCTTTGTCTTTGATTGATGGATATTGGAGTGCTCAAAATTGTAACGAAAATAAACTTTCTGTTTGTTCTATTTTTGATTACTCTGTTACAACAACAACAGATTCCCCTTATCTCAATTGTGGCGAAGGATGGATATACTTCGAACCAACTCAATCATGTTTTGGTGTAGGAATGCATGGTTTAAATGCAAATTGGAGCACATCTGAAATATTTTGTCAAAAACTTGGAGGCCATTTACCATCCGTTCAAAGCAATGAAGAATTTAACTTTTATAAAAGTAAGTTAAAAAGAAGAATTAAAAAATTAATTTTTACTCTTTTTTTCCTTCATAGCACTTGGAAATATTATGGAACGTCAAATTCGAACTGGAATTTTTACAATTGATAGTGGGAGAAATTGGCTAACCACAGATGGATCAACAGCTGTTTTTTTAACTTTTGCTCCATGGTGCTCTGATTTTTCACCTTCTAATACATCAACACATAGCTACGTCACGATTGGTAATAATGGTAGTAAAGATTGCTATTTTATTCAAGAACCTCAAGATCTTCAGTACACAATATGTCAAAAAAATTTGATTCTTTAAAATAACAATTGGAAAACATACAAATTGGTAATAAAAAAACTTTATGCATTTTTATTGTAACTAAAATAAAATGTTTGTAATTGAAAACTATGTATAACCAAAAAAAGAATGGGATCCAAACTCAAATAAACAAACTCGCAATTTTAAAAAAATACAAAAATGGAAATTATATTAATGTTGAAAAAATGACGTCTTGCAAAATTGAGAGAATCAAAGTTGACTTAAAAAGTTCCAGTAAAATATATTTAAAAAAATTATTATAACATTCGATGGGGTTATAACATTATTAGTACGATCGCACATTCTTCTATAAACTACTTTAGCTTTATCAAATTTTACTATTAAACAATTTTAAATTCAGTGGGCTTCTTCTTCCATTTCAGCTATTAATTATAAATATTGTGGCGTTATCCAAAAAATTTTTTTACTAAGATTTCCTAAAAATCGCAACGAAGTAGCAAAATTAAAAAAAATAATAAAAATTTAAATATTCAAAAGATTTACCTTTTCAATTAAAAAAACTATAAAACTCAAACACAAAAAATAACAAAGCTTTTTTTTCGTTTCTGTTTGTCGTTTCCTTATGTTTATTGATTTTTCCGTAGAAACAAAAAATGGGTGAAAAGAAAGCAAAAAAACGAAACACATTTGGATGGGATTGCAAAGGTGATGATTATTGATCCACAAACTTTTGGGATGTGTAAAATGCAAAAAATAAAATGGCGCGAAAAAACAACAACAACACGCTTTTGGACTGACTTTGCTGGTCTGAAAATAAAATCGATAATTACGAATGAAAACTTCAAAAAAGGATTTTTCTGACGAAAGAAAGATTTTTTTCTTTTGGTTTTAACTATTTTTTCTTTCAATATTTTTTAAAATATTTTATTAATTTTTTTTAATATTTTTGTTAAAAAAATGTAATACATTTCATTCTAATTTGTTGCTACTTTTTTTATAAGCTCTTACTTTTAACTGAACCACCTGTTGCAGTATTTTTTTCTCGTTTTTTTTTATCGTTTTGTTTTGAAATTTATTCCGATGGTAAAGTATGAGCACGAAGAACATTTTTTTAATTTAAAATATTGTATTTCCTTATTCTTGAAGTTCAACTTAAATGACTTTTTTTTAGTTATTCTAACTATTAAATCTTTCCGAAATAATAAAATATAATTATCACCAACATTATCTTTTAATGATAGAAAAACATACGAACCGAACCAGCCAACAAAAAACAAAAAGCTACATCTTCAAAAAAATAACACCACAAGCAACACAAATACTGTTTTTTTTATTGTTAAAAATAATCATAGAAAATAGTTTTTAGAGCATAAATAATATCCAACTGTTCTTCGCTCTTTTTTTTAAAACCTTAATTTTGCATATTCAGAGAAAAATAAAAAGGGTTTTTTATTGGCTCAAAAAAACATGAGAAAAAAAAACGACAAAATTTAATGTGAGGCCGAGTCTCGTAGGGCATCATCCTCCTTCACCTTTCTTTTTTTAGATACAAACAAATATGTTGCTTCTTTTCAACTGTTTTTATTGTTTGTGGACATTTTAAATAAAAAAAATTGTTTATTATAATAATTAAATTTCATTTAAATATTTTTGTATATAATATTTTGCATCTAATGGAATTTGCCAATCATCATTTAAAAAATATTCAGTTTTATGTAAAATAATTTTGATTGAAAGAAAAATAAAAGTAACGAATCGGTCAACATTGTACGAAGCATTTCGTAAAAGTTTTGCTTGATTTTTGCTTATTCTTTTATATTCATCGGATATTAATAAACGATGAAGAAATAAATAAATAAATAAAAAACCAAAGAGTTAACATTTTTTCACAAAAATAATAATCATAATTTTTTTGATAAACTTTTGATAAATTTTTTGTTATGCAATTTGTGAAAAGTTGAGTTTGATGGTTGTATTGATTTTCAATAAAATTAAATCGCTCATACAAAAATTCAAATTTTCCATCATAAGTTGGAAATGATGCGAGATCAGCTAAATTTTCATGAATCTATAAATAATTATTTTTTTAGAAAAATGCAAAAATGAGAGAAATGAATAATTAAAAACTATCGAAACGGAAACATAAAAAAAATTTAACTTTTACTTTAAGAATCGAAGATTTAAGTGCTTTTTTGATTCTTAGGTTTTGTTATAAATATTCTAAAACAATAGTGGAAAAAAAGGGAAACTTTAAAAAAATAAAAAAATTAATCGCTCTCGAAACGGAAAAAAAAAATTTCTTTATTACCAAAACATTCATAATTTTTTCGCTTTTAGAATTATGATACTCATATTTTAGCTCGAAAAAAGAAAATTATGTTTTATCCATCCTAGGAACAGTTAAAAAATAAACCATACTTTTTTTAAATAAGAATATTCTATTCTTAAATTATGATAATCCTCTTTTGATAATAGTTCGGCAAAACTGTCATCGCATGGTTGTTGAGCATAATTTTGAAACTGGATACCTCCATAACCAATTGCAGGAAACACCACAGCTATCATTAAAAATGCGGCTGACATTACAAATGAAAAGAAAGTGGTTAAAAAAAGAGAATTTACTTGTCAAAACTAAAAAAAATTAACAAAATTTAAAGTAAAAACAAAAATTACTTTAAAAAATAGAAAAACATACATTAGAATCATGAATTCCATAATTGTAACATTTACATAATTTTAATTTAAAAAATTTAGTCATTATGAAAGTACGAAATTAAAATATCAGAGCACATTTGAAATATGTTAACTCAAAACAGTTTCATTTAAAAATTATTGTTTTTTGGCGCCCAAATAAAAAATTGTTTGCTTTTTTTGGGTCAATCGATTAATTGCAAAAATGGAAAACATTTACCTGCCTCTTTACTTGCCATTTTATTTTCTTTTAACTTTGGCATTTGCGAAGCAGCTTCATATATATTTTAAAATTTATATTTTAGATATTAGTGAGAAAAAATTAAAAAAGTTATGAAAATATGGTATTGAGTGAATTAGATTTTGACCAAACTTTTAATGCGTTTAATTTGAAAACCCGCGCGCTTTCATTCAGATTTTCATTGTTTTTCGTTGGCCATTTTATTTTCGGATTTGAGAATTTTATAATTTATAAGAACAAGGAAAATTTAGATTTTCTCATTTTTTTATTTCAAGTCTCCGTAACCTTTCAATATCTTTATTTATCGGTTACACAAAATTTATAAACTTATGAAAAAGAATAAATAAAATAAAATACCAAACATAAAATATTCAAAAAATGAAACAACAAAAAAAGCATTTTTTCGGTTTGTTAAAGAAAATAGAGTCCAGTCGGCTGATATGGGCTTGAAAGCGTTTTTCTCGTCTTTTTTTTAAAGCAACCAAAAATGAACGACGGACATAACGTGACGGCTTTAACACCAAAGCAAATCAAATGTGTGTTTCTTCCAATATTTTAAATCGAGAAACTCATCGATTTTTGATTTTAATGTTTTTTGAATGTTTTTTTTGGAATCTTTTAAATTACTTTCTTTTTCGTTGATTTTCTTTCTTTGTTAAAACTTTTATAGTTGGTAAAAGTTTGGGTAAATTTATTTGTTTTGTGTAAAAGCTTTTCTGAGACCCAAGCAAGAAAGAGCAAAAAATAAAATGATTGCAGACAACCTTTGGATGTCATAATAAATGAGTTGGAATTGCAAAATTGTCAATAAACAATATTTAAAATATAATAAAAGAAATAAATAATTTATAGTACTTTTACTTATGTAAGTAAAGCGAATCATTTTTAACTTTTTTCTTCTTCATTTTTTGATGCCTTTGCAAAACATTCGCCATTATCTTTGCTTCCTTTTTTGTTGCTAATTCACACGAATTGAATTATAAAGTTTATTGGATTAAGTGGTACAAAGGCGACACTAATATTAATTTAAAATAAATTGAAAAACACAGAAATAAAGTAACAATAAACCAAATAAAAATAGCAGGATACAGTAAGTCCAAATAGCTCAAACAAAGTCTAACAGGAAAAAGAAAAAGGCAAAAGAAAAAAAGGTTAATAAAAAATTCAAAAAATATATTAAAAAAATCCACAAAAAAAGAGGAAAAATTCTTGATCGAAAAGGAAAAATAAATTTCACATTGTTATTGTTTTTCTCTAATAGACGACTGACCCTTGATAATCGCCAATATGCCCCTCTTTGTGCGTCTATTAGCTATGTGATCTGAGAGAATGGAAAATCAATGGCAAGAAAAGGTTTATGCGTAAATAAATATCATTCAAATGAGAATGTAGCTCATAAAAATCAAAAAACAATTTCTTAGATTTTTTTTCTCGTAAAATTTTTTTGTTTGTTTTTTATTTGAATATTTAAAATTTAATCTTTTTTAAACTTTTGTTCGTAGAAAAAATACAGTAATTTACCATGCATGAATGATATTACTCTTTAGTTTTTAGAGCATGGAAGTAATATAACTTGGAGGGTATTCTTAATGGGTTTTTTTTTGTAAATATTTTAATGGAAAAACAACCATGCAATGAACACGTGAAAACTTTAAGTGCTAATAAGATTTGGATTGCGATTGACATTTTATAAAATATGCCTCTCCTCCACCAATAAGTCATTTTTTGTTTTCATTTTGGTTAGAAAAAAGAGTCTTAACCTCATGATACGTAAAACTCAATGTTAAATTTAAGTGACAAAAAGACAATTATTTTTCCTTTTTTTCAACAGTTTGTTTTAAAAAAAAATATGTATGTAAATCAGTGATAAATTTTCTCACAAAAACAAAAAATAAAATTGAAGAATCGCTTTTTTTTCCATATTAATTACATGAAATTTATGATAATTTTTTTTCTCTCTTTTTTTTTTATTATCGTGTTCGGCCATAGCAAATCCATCAATAAATAAATTTATTTTGAGTTCCAGGTCTCTATGGCGTTATCTGAATTTGTAGAGTTTTTTTTAAAGAAGAAGAAATATCCATAAATTAAACTAATAGAAAATAAACTTTACAAAATTGTTGTATTTATTTTTAAATTTAGATTATTATTTTACAAACTATTTAAAGAAAATTCAAAAAATAAATTTAAAATATTCAAAACAAAACAAAAAATTTAAATAGAAGTAAGTAATTGATGAGTCGAAGAGAGTGAGTTTGTTTTGGACTTAAAATGACCATTAACAAAGACCGCTGCTTTGATGCAAAACGACTGGCCACTAGCTGCACACACGTAGTTCGAAAAAGGCGGAGATTCTTTGAGAAAATATGAAGGATGCACACACGATTTTTGGCTTTGCTTAACCAATGACACCAAGCTTTTTTGCCTCTTCAACTTCCGTCAACAAAT
The DNA here is from genome assembly GCA_028622995.1 of Panagrolaimus kolymaensis. Taxonomy (NCBI): domain Eukaryota; kingdom Metazoa; phylum Nematoda; class Chromadorea; order Rhabditida; family Panagrolaimidae; genus Panagrolaimus; species Panagrolaimus kolymaensis. The sequence continues at coordinate 99,680 of JAJQJQ010000063.1, forward strand.
TCATAAATTCATCGATTGCTTTTTTTTCTTTTAGTCTGTTTTTGCGAATTTTTTTGAATGTTTAAAATATTTTTAATGGTTTTGGTATAAAACGTTATTATATTTTTTGATTTTGCAATAAAACCCGGTCATTTTAAAAACTGTTTAAATAAAACTTTTTCTTACTAATTCAACGAAATTTTAAGATATTATTAAATAAGGAGAAATATTCAGGACCACAAAAGGGTAAATCCAGCATAAAATAATAATTAAACAAGCAAACAACCTTTGGGTTGTGATAATCAAAAAAAGAAAGAAGAATGTATTGAAATTTAAATATCCTTCCCTATACATGAAACATACAAAAACATGAAAAAGAAAAAACGCAAAAATTACATATTTCGTCATCTTTGGGCTTTAATGGAAAAAAAAGAATCACAATTTATTCTTATTTTTATTTTTTCATGTCGAAGACCATTGTGATTTTAAAACATAAACATCGAAGTTTTTCATTTGATTTGTGAAATGTGATATATTTGGAAGTCTTCTTTTTTTGCTGACTAACTTTTTTTGTTATTTTATCAACTCATTTTTATCTTTGCCAATATCGACAAAATAATTTTTAATGTTAGTTTTTTAAAGATTTTTTTTTGAATATTTGTTGTGACCGTGAGAGGGTCAAACAATAATTTTCTAATCAATTGCGTCGCGTGAAACTTTAAAATCATCAGCTCCTTTTATATATTTGAGAAAAAACACTTTTTTGCAAAAACTATGTTTAAATTTTTTTCCGTTTTAATTTATTTCTTGGGACAATTCCATGTTTAATCAAAAATTCTAAGTTTTTGTAGTTTTTTACCAATGAAATCTGCAATTTTACACGGTTCGATGAACATTAGATCATTTTCTTGATAACTAATTAAAATGTTTTTTATGATAGCAGCTTTTCTGTCTAAATTATTTTATTCAAAAATCCAATTATAAAGCAATAAATGAGATTTTTATATTTGAATCATGTTTAAAACCATATTTTTCAAGCAATATTTCAACCCCAAAATTTTTAGCCTTGAAAAAAAGTTTAGTTCAAAAGTAAAATAAGCATTTATAAAATATTCAAAGTGTCAAAACAAAATAAAATCGAAGAAATTTTTTGAACGACAAAAAAAAAATGAGTGAAGTGAGTCTCTGTCTCTTCTTGGCTATAGCCATTGGCCATATATATGCATGCCGCCTCTATGACCAACATCAATCCAACAACGAGAGACAAAGTGGAACTAGAAATAACAAAAAAAATGGAAATCTCTTTTCCCGGTGGCTGCTTTCCTCAGGCAAGGAAGGACGACACACATCGAATAGCTGCGTTAACTAACACCAACCAATTGTGTCCTCAATTCTATTTCTTTTTTAGTTTATTTTATTTATTTTTTTTCTACGACATAATTCATTCAATGAAAAAGGTAAATAAATAATTGGCAACAACCAAAAAAAAAAAATAAGCAAAATTGTCATATTTTCTTAGCTAGGACTTAAGTTTCAAGTCATAAAAAGAAAAATTTCTTGAGAAGTTGCTGCAGTTTATAAGCCATTTTTTCTAAAAATCGCACTTGGTTTGGGATTTCAAAAAAAAATAAATTTCGTAAATTGATTTTTCTTTGATTACCCTTAGGTTTTCGAGTTCGCTGATGACGAATCTGACCTCAGTTTCATTGGTTTCATAGCTATATCTCGAGATACAGCTGCCTTGATCAAAAAATTAAACTTTTTATTAAGACGCTTTTTTTAAAAAGTGTTTACATGGAAAAATAGTAAAAAATACGCTGATTATTTTCGTAACTGATGCCGATAATAGAAGCATAGGCACAAATGGGTCAAAAGTCCATTTTAATGCCTTTTTCATCCGTTTCTTGACTAAAACTCGAAGCGGTTGACATTTGTCCGACCTTTTGATTACAGATTCGAATTCCCCATAAAATTCTGCCCTAGAAAAAGCTTATCTTTAAAATATTCAAGGTGGCCCCCTGGGAATATTGACTGGCAGATTGAATTACATCAATATGAGGTATATGAACAAGTAATTAATAAATACATGTGAAAAATACAAACTCTTAGCTAAAAACGTATAAAAAATTATTTAATGATTTTACAAATCGATAAAACTTCAAGTTGTTATACTTTTCGATTTTTCCCACATTTTTAAAGGTTAATAGCAACTAATGATGGTCAAAAAAATAAAAATTCTCAAATTTAGGTATTTAATTTTAAAACTAGTCATTTCTAGACCTAATTTGGGTCGTAGAAACCGAATTTGATAACAGAAAAAATATTTCATAAGCTGGTTACTGAGTTATGAATTATTGAAATATGCAAATTTTTCACTATGCTATAACTAAATTTTGACATTGTCATCCTTAGAAACTGTTATCAAATTCGGTTTCTACGACCCAAATTAGGTCTAGAAATGACTAGTTTTAAAATTAAATACCTAAATTTGAGAATTTTTATTTTTTTGACCATCATTAGTTGCTATTAACCTTTAAAAATGTGGGAAAAATCGAAAAGTATAACAACTTGAAGTTTTATCAATTTGTAAAATCATTAAATAATTTTTTATACGTTTTTAGCTAAGAGTTTGTATTTTTCACATGTATTTATTAATTACTTGTTCATATACCTCATATTGATGTAATTCAATCTGCCAGTCAATATTCCCAGGGGGCCACCTTGAATATTTTAAAGATAAGCTTTTTCTAGGGCAGAATTTTATGGGGAATTCGAATCTGTAATCAAAAGGTCGGACAAATGTCAACCGCTTCGAGTTTTAGTCAAGAAACGGATGAAAAAGGCATTAAAATGGACTTTTGACCCATTTGTGCCTATGCTTCTATTATCGGCATCAGTTACGAAAATAATCAGCGTATTTTTTACTATTTTTCCATGTAAACACTTTTTAAAAAAAGCGTCTTAATAAAAAGTTTAATTTTTTGATCAAGGCAGCTGTATCTCGAGATATAGCTATGAAACCAATGAAACTGAGGTCAGATTCGTCATCAGCGAACTCGAAAACCTAATGGTAATAAAAGAAAAGTCAATTTACGAAATTTATTTTTTTTTGAAATCCCAAAGTCGTTTGAAAAAGTGCGATTTTTAGAAAAAATGGCTTTTATAAAGCCAAAGTTAAAGAGTTTCGTTAACTTTTAACGACCAAGAAAAAAAATTTAAGGTCACATTGGCGTGAAATGGATTTTATAAATTTTTATTTATTTATCTAATTTCTTGCATATTTGTCCTCAGCCTTGATTACATTATTAATGTGATGGGAAAAAATTCTTTCGAATCTTTTGGTCTATGAATGCTTATTGAATCTTGAACTCCATTTTCAAAAAAAAATTGTTGTAAGAAGAACGTCAAAGATTTTACATATATTTTACAAATGAAAGACCACCGTAAATTAAACTAAGATAAAATATTGTAATTAAAGCAACAAAAAAATAATTTAAATATTCAAAAGAAAATGCAAAAAAAAAAAATTTCAACTAAAAAGCGATCGATTCTCGACGAAAAAAAAGCAGTGACTTTGCCTCTGTCACTGACCATTGAGGATGATGTTCTTCGCAGCTTGGCTCTTCTGTCTGTGTACTACCAAATGCATATATGCAGTTCGAAAGAGATGGAGGGAGCTTTTCGAGAAAATATGTGAGTGTGTGCTTTAATGTTCACCGACTGGGAATAAAATGGACAAAAAAAAGAAAGAATAATTATGAACAATTTTTTTCATTACTTGGGTTTCTATTTTACTTTTTATTTTTGAATTTTTAAGTTTTGTTATTATTTTTTTACTTTATAAAAAATAGTTTAAAATTAATTGAAAGTTTATAATAAATTATAAAGAAATCCCAGCATTTTGGCCAAACTAAAATACTCTCTTATGATTTTTTTTAGTTTGTTAAAGATAGTATTAGAAGGTTCAGTTTACTCCATCATGACACTCTTATGCCTAAAATTAGAACATTTTCAATAGAATATGCTAACAAAAAAATTGAAGTATCGTACAAATTTAAAAGTATATTTAAAAAGAAATCATTGACGATTCATCGATGAGAAACAGAATGGTAGTTGAAAGAGGTTTTTCACCATTTTTTGGATACTAAAATTTGGGGATGAAATTGTTAAGCAATTTTAGAGAAAATCGAAAACAATAGAATTTAAAAAACAAAGTTTTAATCCTTAGATCGACTATAAAAATTAACCGTTTATTATAAATCCTTATTTTTATTTTTTAGCATTCTCCGGATAAACCCCAGAAATGCGTGATCCAAAAATTTAAGATTTTTTTCATTGACACAATTTTTCAATTGATCATGAAATTATTTTTCCACATACCTCAAGTTTGTGGGTAATAAACCAAAGAATCATTCCTTTTTGCTTTTATTTAAAGAAATCCATTCAAAAAATGGAAGACGCGGTGGACCAAAAAAATTCATTAAATTGAAAAATTTTTCTTTCGTTTCTCTGCATTCACTCTTTTTTTTTATTGTATTTTTTTAAAGACTGAAAGCTAAAAATTTTTTTAGTGCGTATATTTTTTTTTTGTTGAGTTTACAACCGACAAAAAAAAGTGTGCCTCTACAATTCGATTTTTTTTTTCTTTGAGTGGCAGAAAATAAAAAAGCGAGATGAACAATGAAACTCAACCCAAGGTCAGCCAGAAAGTCTGTCAACAACAACTTCTTCATCGATTGCTTTTTTCTCCTTTTTTTCTAAACATTTTTTTGAATATTTTATTAACCTTTTTTTCTTTATTTTGATTAAAAAATAGTAAAATAAAATGTAAAAAAATTGTTTTAACTCAAAGAAATTTTTTTTGTGTTAAAAACAAATTTTTTCAAGTTTTTTTTAAATAAATATCAGTTAATCCGCAGAGATAACGCTGCCTATTACGGATAAATAAAGTAAAATTGAATAGTCATTTAGCGAGACACAAGCAGGCAAATCAATAAAAATAAAGAAAAACGTATTTTTGAAGTCCGGTGGGCGGCAAGTAAAGGAATAAGAAAAATATTTACCGATGCACGAAAATTAAAATAAGATAAATTTGAATAATTAGGATTCTTTATTCCAAGTAAACATACTAAAAAATATTTCGAGCATTTTCAATGTAAGCAGCAAAGCTTTTCAAATAAACACGCCGCCGTCAATTAAAACATAAATACAATATTTATTTGTATCCATTTTTTATTTAATTAGAAATAACAAAAACAAGAAAAGAAAAGAAAACGGCCATAATATTTTTAGCCAAGACAATATCAAGCAATAAACAATAATGGATTTGGCCATTATGAAGGCTTAATGGATCACATCATCGATGGTGAACTGCACTGATTAAAACTCTAAATCGCGTCAACAAATTCGTGCCCTAAATTTTTATCTTGCTTAAAGCCCTCCAAAATTAATTCTTATATTCAAATCTTCAGAAAAATTTATTCCAAAAAGATTTAATTGGAGGAAGATTAGGAGCCAAAACCGTCAGCTATTCTTTCCACTACCAAAATAAAGCACCTTGAATTTATTTCATTTGAAAATGGAAGTCGTTAAAACAATTTTTACAAATGGATTCATTCAAGAATAAAAATTCTTTGCTGGAGATGATTCTTTTCGCCGGCCCATAACAATAAGTCGTCTCTGACTTTCATTTTTCTTTTAAAATTTTTATCGTTCGGGGGAAAATATCTTTTAATGCATTTTTAAACATTATTGTTTCTGGGTCGCTTAGTTGAGCTTCTTTAACTTGGGCAATATCGATGATTGTTGGCGAAGGATTGATTGCGTAAATTTTATCTTCAGATGCGGCTTTTGCAAGGGTTGCATAATCGGAGTAACATGTTGAAATTTAAAAGAAATAAAAAAAATATGTTTTAAAATATTCAAAGAAAAATATCCATTTTTCACACAAGCTTAAATGTAAAAAAAACTTTGAAAGAAAAAAAAGCGATCAATGAATTTTTTGATGAAATAAGAAAAATTTCGTTGAGTCTCTCTAATTGACAGACGACACTAGCCATTGTGAGTTGGAAGCAGTTGTTGTTGTTGGATAAGGTGCTTCTCCTTAACAAAACAGGGGAGGAATTAAAAAAAAATATGTGTGAATAAATTCCATTTGATTGATTGAAACCAAATCTGCCACAAAATTTAATGCATATTCTCTCTTTTCTTGAATTAACTTACAATATTTATGTAAAATTTTTTTTATTAAAATTAATGCATTTCTTTTTAAATGAAATATAAAAAATAATATTTCTTTCTTTATGAATGAAAAAAAGTACTGGTTTTGAGTGGAACTTTTTTTTTATTACTTATTGATTTCCATTGCATGCATCATGTCACATGCCGCGCGCCAAATGAATAAACTCATAATTATATTAATTGATGCTAGTTTCCATTTGAGTTAACTCAACCACATTGTCTGAATGTTTTATTCTAAAAGTAAAAAACATATCATTTGTAGGTGTCATAAAGAGAATGGCAAACCATTCGTTTCACCTTATTCCTTTATTATTTTATTTATATATTCAATGATTTTTGGATTATCAGACAATTGGATGAGTCACAGGCGACTAATATTGAAAGAACCAAATAGTTATATTGAAGAATATTGTATTTTTGACAAAGTTGTTGCTTCATCAAAAAAAATGTTAGTTGGAATTTATTACAAAAATATGCAAGTAAGTAAGTTTATAACCCAAAAAAAAAGAGTTTTTTTGAATGTCGTCGCAACAAGCGATAAACCCCTTTTTTTTCTTTTTTTAGGTATTTCAAGAAAATGACCAATGTTTCATCGAAGATACAAATTCCATTTCCTTATATCTCTTACCCATCAAAAAACTCAATCATTTTTATTTGATGACCAAAGAAAATTCTACAAAAAATGCATCTCTGACGCATTTCAATATTATTATTATTTTTATTTGTGTGATAGCTATTTTAATAACAAAAGTTTAATCTTATTTCTTTTTGGTTGCTTTGTTGCTATTATTCCTCATTTATTTGTGTATTACATCGCTGATTTATTTTACTTTAAAAAACCCCAGCATATTGGAGTATCATTGGAATTGACATTAGCGATAATGACTTCGTCATTGATTTGGCCACCTTTTTGTACTCATAAATCTTCATGCATTAAATTAAACAACCTTGATTTATTTATGCTTGAAAATAATATTTAATAAATAAAAAACATGGCTATTGACTAATTTTTATTTTGATTCCACGTTGTTGTTTTTCCTGGAACCATGTTTTGTTTTTGTTCATGTCAAGCACTAAAATTTTTACTTTGTCTTTGTTAATATTTATCTGTTCGCTTATTTTTTTGAATTTTGTTTATTTGAAAAATAAATATTGAAAAAGAAATATGTATTTTTAGTTGCATTCAACCGACGTTATTTTTGAAGTTTGATCAATAAAAAAATTCTTCAAAGTCAAAAAAAAAGTTTGTTGAAGAAAAAAGAAACAAACAAAAATTGAAACGAAAATTTCGAAGAACTTTGAAAAAATATTGCTTCTTTTTGGTTCAATCAATCGAAGTTCATCTGAATCAAGCTTTTGAATTTCGCGCTATTTACACGAATATCAAAGGCTATCTGATTGCAACGCTAATCCACTCGCAGTAGCCAACTAAAGCGTGGAGCTCTTTTTTTTTTGCCCAAAACTTTCTTCTTTTTTTCTTCCATCAAATTTATCAACCTTTTTTTCTTTGATTTTTTCCCTTCATTTCCATCCATTGTTTCTGCCTCTATTTTTGAACATTTCCTGCCTTTTTTGCCGTTTTTTGGACTCGTGTCGAGCTTACCCTTCTTTTTATCCTTTTTTCTTAACCTATTCCCCTTAAAATGATCAATCAAATAACGAGATTATTGCTTTAATCAGCGATATTATGAAACACTCAATTTGAAGATTATTGAATGAGGCGTGAGATCGTGCGTATTTATCCATCTTTGTTTCATTTTTTCGATAGCTTTTTTACCTTCCGTTGGCGTGATTCGTGCATTTTTGATATACTACTTTCGTGTTTTTTCTTCGCGTATTTGTTATTACTTTCGAATAATGATGATGATCTTGCTGAACGACTTCCTGATGATATACTTCCAACAATCAAGAAGCTGCAATCAATAAAAATGGTGTCAAAGATGGCCTTCTGGTAGAGCTCAAATGATGTTGAAGCTGATATTGGAGAAAAAGAAAATGATCCTTATGATTGCTCGACTCGTTGGTTAACATGGCAAGTTCTATGTTTATAATACTATAGCTTTCATTTTTCAGATACCTAGGGCTATGGTTTTACTTGTTATTGGTTTGGAAAATGTTTATGGATGTTCAGCTGCTTATCTTCAATCAACACAAGTACCAATCAATGTGAATATCAAATGGTTTAATGGTTGAATTATGTTGTGGATGTTTACAAGCTTTCGTTGCTTTCTTTTGTTTTGTTGATTATTAATGGATTACTTCTTTTGGATGATTTCTGATTGTGAATGCATTATGGTTTCGATGAGTTTCATTTTTCGTTTATGTTTACAACTTTGACTAGACACTGACGAGCTCGGGTCAGAGGTTGTTTGTTTTATGTTTACTATTTTCTTGTGTTCATGTTACTAATATAACAAGCTATCTGGTTAACGAGCGAAATAGCTTGCTTTAACCATTACATTAGGCAACGTGTTTATCTTCCATTTTTAATGCTTCATTTTTAGGTTGTATTGGTCGACTTATTGGTGCTTTATGAAATGGTTACAATGCTTCAAGTACATCAAGAACTGCAACATACACATATGCCTCAACAACAACTATCAATACCGCAAACTTCAAATGCTTCTTCAAGTTCTTCATTTATGTATTGGTTAATCATTGCTGCTTCTTCTTGTATTGTTGCCATGGACACTCATTCTGTTGTTCTTTATGCTGCTTTATCTTGTTATCAAATTGTATTTGATGAGTTTCTTTTATCATTGTTTTTATGTTTTGTTTTACTCCCTTCGTCAGCCACTGATGAGCCCGGATGAAGGAACGTTTATGCTTTACTTTTTCTTGTTGCTTTAACTACAATGCATTCATTGTATTAGCACTTCAAATATTAACGAGTAATATGGTTAACGGGCGAAATTACTTGTTATTCTTTCATAGGTTTAATCTTTTATGCTTTTTAGCTTTTCAGGGATGGAACAAAAGCGTTGAAATGAATGAAAGAATTGTTGTTTGTTTGTTTGTTATTGTTTTGTCCTTTTGTTGCTATGTAAAGATAATAAAAGGATTATTGAATACACTTGTGTCTATTGCTTATAAATAATGTTTTGGAGCTCAAGCAGCTTGATACCCTCAAGCGGTAAGACCCTAACCATTATATCGACGGTTGCCTTTTTACCGTAAGATGTTGCCCATCGAATTACTGAAGTTATTAACACTAATGTAACAACTTTTAAAGTGACTAAATTTAAGGTTATTGATACAATTGTTACAACGTGTTTATCTTCGACATGTCTTCAAGCAATGAACAACCTCCAAGTAAGATCCAAAAGATGGTTGATACTGAAGTTAAAAGTGGGACTGTAGATGTTCGCTCCTCAGCTGCTGATCTCTTTTTGACGCAAGATCTTGAAAATGGTCTTTTTGACGCTTCCTTTGAAATTGAAGGAAAAGTAAGCATTAAAAGAGTAAAATGAGTAAATGAGAGATAAACTTTTCCAGATACTTCATGCGAACAAATTCGTTCTGTGCTGTAATTCGGCAACATTTCGAGCAATGCTTTCTGATCGCTGGTCAATGGGTGATGCTCATATCAAGATTGAACGTTATTCATTCATTGATTTCAAAGAGTTCGTGTATTTCCTGTACACTGGTGAATACAAGCTCACAAGTCAGAACATCCTCGCAATGATTGACATGGCTGAATTTTATGGAATTGCATCATTGAAAGAAGCCTGTAATCAGAACATCCATTTTCAAAGCTACAGATTGAAGGATGGTTTCGTCATGTTTGATGCTGCTAAAGTATATTCATTGGATAAAGCTCGTGTATTTATGGCATCGTTCATCAAGGACGTCCTTTTCGCGCTTTTCAAGTGCCCACAAATTTCACGAGTTAGCATGCTTGAACTCATTGAATATGAAACATCTGATGAATCATTTGAAGCTGTAAGACATTTAATTATCCAACCAAATATTATTATAAAATTACTTTCAGGCCTTTCGTTGGGCGGTCTTCCGAACTCAAGATATGCCATGGCCTGACAACCCAGCCTTCAAAGAAGCTATCAAAGGTGAATTGGCTGAAATTATTCCAAAGATGAAGCTCACTAATTTTGGTCGTAATTTTTTCACTAACTATTTGAGTAAGTTACATATTTTTGAAGAATAATAATAATTTAAAGAAATTATTTTTAGTCCCTCGTCGTTATTTGTTTTCTGATTCTGGTTGGCGCGAGGTTATTAGGTTATAGTTCGCCATGCCGAAAGCTTCCATGCCTATTTTCAAGTACATGTACAATTTTTTTTAAAAGATTTAAAAATATCCCAATATATAAACATTTCTTTTCTCTTGTTTTTTTTTATTCTCCTTCCGTGTTCCTTTATTCGTTTTATGTATGTTTTTTGCGTTGTTTTTTGTATATGCTTGTGATTTATGCTTTATGTATGTTTGTTAATAATAAATAAAATAAAGTTTTTTTTTTCTTGTAAATGCAAGTTTTTTATTTACCAGGCATGCGGCCAGATGGTTGTTTTGGAGGTCATTGTACCTCCAAAAGTGCATACTACTACCAAAGATGGCGGTGGGATTTGGTGCAGCTTAGTCTTTGATGCTTGCATCCCCTAATATTTGTTTCTGTTTATGCGTTCGTTACTGTACTTCGTATATTTTTTCTTTGTAAATATTTAAGGTTAATTTTTTTTTATGGAGAATATTCCATATACAAAAGTTTCTTTCGGAAGATGAAAGAATTGTGGTTTAATTTTAACAGCTGGGTTGGTATTTAAAGCTGTTAGTTTTAAATTTATATTTAAAGGTATATTATCTAGAATTCCATTTAGCCTCTTTCTTACTGTATTGCTTATTTTATATAAGCTATTACAATGCTAGCTTTTCCTGACTTATATTTCCAGGAATATTGCTTTCTTTTAAATTAATGCAAATTTATACACGTTTCTCATATTAAAATCCCATCATTTAGTTAGAAAAAACTTTAAAACTACCGTAACGTAAAAAACAAGAATGTCTTTAGAAGTTAATCGTTTCCTTCCTTTTAGTCAATAATAGTGTCCTAAAGTTAAGTAAGTCATAGTAATTATATTATCATAGCATGAAGTAAATGATTGCAGATTGCTATGTGATTGATTTACAGGCGCTATAAAAATTAATTAATGATGGCTAAATACTAGCATTGTTTACGAAACAATATTGTATACTAAAGTATGTGAATACCAGAAATACGAAAGTTATTGATCCATTATCGTTTTGTGAAAGATGAATGCTTTAAAAAAATTGTTTTTCTTTGGAACAAATAGGCTATGACCCATACTTCTAAAATATAGGAAAAAAAAACAAATCCAAATAAAAAGTGTGAAGAAAAAAATCAAAAAATCAAAAATTCATTTAGAACCAACGAAAAATTCTCATTCATTTTTCATTTTTAGAATTTGGTTTTCAAAAAGTTTCATAAATCGCTCCTTTTTTTTGAATATTTTATTAATATTTTTTTATTTTTTGTCTTGATTTGTAATATTTTTTGTTTTAAAGAAAATTACTTAAGTTTGGTAAACTAAACCTTTAAAAAATTATTCGCTATTGCGTAAAGTTATTCACCTTGGAAAATTATTTTATGCATATTAATCTCAAAAAGTTTGATGATTAGCATTAGATGCTTTAAAAGGATGCAAGAAAAAAAAAGAAATCATAGTTTTGATTCCCCTTCCTGATTTCAGCTTTGATTTTAAAAGAGAATGGATCCGTAAGAACATATTCCAATATTTAAAAAAAAAGATTTAAATTTTTTTGTTTTAAATTCAAGCAGTATCAGTATTATAACTTGGCGGCTAAAAGCCAATAAAGGCATGGAAATTAAAAAAAAGTGGAAGGCGGTAATAAAAGAAGTGAAATAACTCAACTTCGCGGAGGGAAATAAGAGTCGTCGGCATTTATTTTATATTTGATAAACAAAATTCACATTTGGGATTTGAATACCGTAAAAAAATCCACCAAAAATTTAAATGCTTTGATTGTTGTTGGTTGCCCTAAAAGAGTTTTCGTTTCTTCTAAAATTGTTAAAATTAAAAATGGGTGAAAGCTCCGCAGAGTTGAGTGATAAAAAACATGTTTGTGTTCCACGAAAGTTGGCTGAAAGAAATCGATTTTTTTCATAATTTTAAAATATAATAGAAGCTGTCGAAAACGGAAATCATATTATTACTGTTACTAATTCAGATGGAAGCTTTAGTGTTTATATTTTTGTCTATGTCGATGTGCTTCAAATTTATTATTGAAAAAAAGCAATGAAATTATTTTAAATGAAACTAATTCACTTTTTAAAATTGTAGAAGCAACATTTCATCATTTCGAGCATTCACTTTTTTTTAAATTTTGTTCGTTTGACCGCATGTTAGTTGTAAAATCCATAAATTCCATTTAACCGTTTTATAATATTAATTTTATTTTTTCATTAACAACTTTTGTTAAAAGAATGCAAAAAAACCGATTTATTTATTTCAATTTTACCTATTTATTTTTATAAAATTATTTTATGGAAAAAAGCTCAAAAAAAGGCATGAAATTAAAATATTCAAAAACTCGATAACTTGACACTAAAAAAGTCAATAAAATAAATAAAAAAATTTGCTTTTTTTTTGCCTCTAACGTGTAGCGCCCCTTCCTTCGTGGGTTGACAAAGCAAATTTAAAATGCTAAAAAAAAGATGACCGACTTATATTTTGCATTCAATAGCCAAGGTCAAATGAAAGAGAGCCAAATTTCATTGAGCAAAAAAATACATTGCTTGCTTTTTATTTCGTCAATTTTTTTGTTGCATATTTTTTTAAAGCACGAAATAAAGAGAAGCTTTTTTGGTGGCTAAAATAAATAGCATCAATCTAAAGTTATTTTTGTTGTTTTTAAAAATTTCTTTTGAATTTTTTAATAATATTTTTTTTTGATTTTTTTAACAATCAAATAAAAAATTTTATCCAAAATATTGAAATAAAAGCTGAATCTTCCTCGTTTTTAAAATTGAATTAAATTACCTATAAAATTGTTTTATGCTAAAATTTTGGATCAATAAAATGATTTGAATAAAATAAGCAGCCAACAATTTTATTTTTAGTTAAGTGAAGCGCTTGGAACTTCAGTTGGCTCAGCTGAGGCTGAACGGGGCTTCGAAATAAATGAAGTGAAAAGAGCAACGCTTTTACTTTTAAAAAAGGATTACTGTTTTAGTGATTATTTTCATACATAGTTTTTAAACCTGCGCTGCCTCACTTTAGACATAAAAAAAAACAAACATATTTCAACCTTTTTTCTTTTCTTTTTTTCTTACCATTAATAAAGGACACACATTTTCATCCACAACAACTAAAGCTCGTTTTTATCAAAGAGCAAAATAAAGACTATACAAACAAACATCGAAGATGGTTGGTCCTCCAAAGTATTTATGCAATGGTAAAATTTCCCTCTCAATTCCATCGATTTTTTTTTTCTTCGTTCTCTCGCTTTTCTTTTATTTTGTTTTTGAATATTTTAATCAAATTTTTTTGTTTTTAAATAGCAAATAAATTTGATAAAATTAATCGTTAATTTTTATTTAAATGAAGACTTAGGTATCTTCTAATTTTTTATATGCAAAAAAAAAAGTGTTATGAGCTGGAGATTAAAAACTATTTTTGAAAAAATGGAAAAACTCTCACATTAAATATGTTGAAGTAAAAATAAATATTCCATTTCATGGAAATTTTGTATTGTAGAATTTAATGGCATCAATTTGGAGTATAAACACATGAAAAATTTTCTTTCTTTATTATTTATGAATTATAAAAAAAGTTTCGATTTCATATTTTTTTTTTGGGATAAAAATTTTTTTGGCACGGTAGTTATATCATAGAAAGAAAGAGGCCGATCATCATAAAAGTTAGCCGGTTGCTTACACCAAACAACAAATTTTGATAAACTCAAAATTTCGTTTTTTTCACCACAAACTCGAAAAAATTTTAATCAAAGAATTTTTGATAAAACTTTATTTTTTTATAAAGTTTTTTTTGACAAAGTTTTTACATCTCATTGGTTTGAAAAAATATTTAAATCTCCGTATGTGTTTATGAAATAGAAAAAATAATAGCAAGCCAGTTAGTTATTAAAAATAATGATTGATAAAATAGTAGTGTTAAAAAAACTAATTTTTAAACATTTCTTTTTTGTTTGTTTATCCATGTTTATGATCGGCCAAAATTAATTATTAGTCGCTAAAATTTTTAAATTTGCAAATAAAAGAAGCTCATTCATCCAAATTTTACAAACCGATTTTTTCGAGATTTAAAAAAAAATAATCAAAAACATTTTTTAATTTTATTTATGATTGATCAAAACAAAAAAGTTTCGGCTGAGTTTAAATTTAATTGGGCAATCACAACACTCGTTGCGCGACTGTTTAAGACATATGAAAGTTTTTTTTCTTCAAAAATTGTTTTTTATGTTACAAAATAAATTTAATTTTACTTTTAGCAAAGAATATTTCTAAATTCAATTTTTCATTTAAAAAAAACACGAAAGTTAAAACTTATAACAAAAAATAATATTTAAATATTCAAAAAGCAAAAAAAAAAATTAAAGAAACTAACTTTTTTTTCTTTTGTCTCCTTTTTTAAATAACGTTTTATGATTTGTTGTTTTTATTATTTTTTTCTACAACAACTACGACGACGACCGCCTGCCTAGATTTTTATTTTACAGCCACTCACATTCGTAAAAAATGTAACAGTGTCGTCTCATAAAAAGACGAGAAAAAAAAACTTGCTAAACTTGTTTTTTTTTGTTTATTCTACTAACAATAATTTTTTTTCCAATTGAACAGGTACAGCCGAATTACATAGAAATACGCTTACAATTCAAAATCTAGCTCCAACTAATTTAAAAAATCTTTAGTTGACGCCTTGTGGTGCTTTTCAGCATTTTTTGAGAAAAAAGATTCATAGATTTCTTTTTCAGTTGCATTGAGATTAGAACAAATGAAGCATAATGTTAAATGAAGAGACTTCCCGTCAAACTGAATATTACAATTTTTGAATGACCATCCTGAATGTTTTTACAGGGATTTGCTTGCATTTATTTAAAAACAAAAAATAAATAAATAAAAAATTAAATTAAATATTCAAAATAAAAAAAGGAAAAGAACTATTGTAAAAACTTTTTTCTATCCAAAAATAAAGATTTTTCCTTTTCACGTTTTTTTTTCTAGTTTGTGCTAACGAACGACGGCCGCCCGTATTGATTTAATTGACAGTCACTCAATTAAAAAGGAAAAAAGAATGAGAGATAGAGTTGCGACAAGGAAATGGAGTATGTGTTTATCGATAAAAAAAATTAAAACTCGTTTTTCACTTCTTTTTTTGTTTATTCAATATTTTTCTTACAACCTTTGTTTTTTTTTGCCCCTAAAAAATGAAAGAATCAAATAATTCGAAAAACTTGTCAAAAAAAAATATTTTAGATATAAAAGTTTTTTACAAAACACAAGAGATTTAAAATGTTCAAAAATAATAATTATAAATTAAAATTATTTTCTTTTTTCTTTATTGCTTTGATCGCAACAATGACCAATTGGGGTTTCTTTAAAAACTTTTGCATCCCCCTACGGGACAGTCACAACATTTATTTGGTTTTTTATTGTATGATATTTATTATAAAACTTTCAACTTTTATTTTGTTACTTTTCTAAATTTGTTTATGTTTATCTCTCAAAACTTAAATATCTTTAATTAAAACTTAAGAAACACAAATAAAAAGAAACTAAAAATTAAATATTCAAAACAAACAAAAAATTCTTTTTTTTCTTTTAACATCGCTGGAAGATGCCTCTAATTTAAAAAAAGACCAGAAATAAGAAAAAGAAAACAACGACGACCACACAACTTAAAATCAAGACGTCGATCGATCGGACACACAATTTTTCGTTGAGGCGCGTTTTTGACAATTTTTTAGTTATATTATTTTTTCATTCTTTCTTTTGTTTATTAAAGTTGCAGGTTAAATGATTTAAACTTTAATTCTATCGAACGTTGTTGAATATCAATTATCGCTATACAAGAACTTACTGTTTGAATTCTGCTTTCCAATTACTCCATTTTATTTTGTTAAAAGTTTTACAGTTTCATAAATTTTTATTAGTTTCAAATTTTTGAGATAATCATAAAAATTTTTTGTTTTAAAGTTTGTATTTATTGAAAAAAAAAATAAAAAATCAAAAGAAAAATATTCAAACAACGAAAAAAAAAGATGAGATAAAATTATTTAAAAGTGACGCGTTTTTTCTGATCGATAAACAGCACCGATTTAATAATTCGATTTTTGGCACAGAAAAAAGAAAAGAAAAAGAAACTCTCCAAAAGAAACTACATTTTTCTTATTCATTTAAGCTGTAGTTTGCTCAGCTTTGAATTTCATTGAAAAAAAGGATGCATTTATTAAATATATGCTTTTTTTGCGATATTTTAAACATAATTTGAATATTTTAATTATTTTTTCTTTTGTTAATTTTATTCAAAGATTGCTAAAATTTCTTTATAAGTGATTAATTAAAATCATAAACTTTAAACAATAATTAATAATTATGCTTTTTGGAATTATGCCTGAAGTTGGAAATGGTTAGCAGAAAAATTGTCGCTGTTGTTGTAAAGAAAAGTCTAATTCATATTTTCTCATAAAAGAAAACCTCGTAATAATAACAAAAAATTTGATTGAAATATTACCGCTATCCACCCTATCTTAAAAATAAAATGAATTCCATAAAATTTTTATTTTTTCGCTTAGTTTTTCATGAAATTTAAAATAATTTATTTCCCTCAACAAATTTCGAGTTTCAAAAAAGACAAAGTAAAAATCATCTTTTTTTCTTCCAAAATGTGTGTCAGTCATTTTACTTAAAAATTTTACATTAAATTTTCTTCTTTTTATGCATGTAAAACAATGATTCATTCTTCTTATTTTCTATTTTTGATAATTGGGTTCGCACAATTGGTCAATATTTTATTTTTTACTTCGCAGCACATACAACCCCCGGCGGGGCAATTATAGTTATAATTAATATTATTTTTAATTAAATAGTTTACTTTAAATTCATTTTTCGAGAGTAAATCATAAATATTTACTGTTAAATTTTGTTAGCTTTACTTTACGCTCATAATTATTTTTAAAGTTAAAAAAATAACAAAAAACGAAACTAAAATATTTAGAAAAAAAGGAAAAAAAGATGCATTGATTTTTTTTCTTTTCTCTTTTTTGACTGCAGCAGCAACGAGTCGGGTAACGCACTTTTTTAGTTGATACACATTCTTTCACAAAAAAAGAAAAAAGAAAAATAAAACCCCATCGTTTTTAAGTGTGAGGAAGGCCATAAATTGTTTTTGATGTTTTTTTTGACACTTTTTCTGTGTTTACATAAACTTTTTCTCGCAGCAAAAAATATTTTTTTCCTTTATTCTTTTTTTTATGCAAGTGTTGTTGCAGCAATTAATGCCAATTTTTATTTTATTTTATTGCTGTTTATGGATCACAACAGAACCCGACGATAAAGACTTAAAATTTTTGCAGGTGCCCATTGGGCATTGGCAGCATAGATACATTTAACTTTGTTTTATAAAGATATTTTTATTATATTAAAAAACCAAACTTTTTTGTTCTTTTTAACCATAATGTTATTATGATTTAATTTTTTTTGGAGGCAGAAATTAAGAAAAAATTAAATTAAAATATTCAAAATCAGTAAAATCGATAAGAAAAAGAAAAAGAAAACATGTTTTTTTAATTTTATTACTTCAAACAAAAAATGTGCTTTGCTTTTTTCTTTACTTTTTTTTCATCTTTTATAACAAACAACAACGTCATTGACGCCACCTGCCATTCCAAAATTTTAAAGACCGACAACACTTTCAAAACAGTTAAAAGAAAGAAAAAAATTAAGTTTTTTTGAATGACAGAAAAAAATTGCTCTTTTTCGTTGATAGCTTTTTCTTTCTTTCTTCTTTTGATGAATTTAACAACAATGAAACTAACTTTTATAGAAAGACAATATCAGCGTAATAAAAATGAAGGTGTGCATCTAATAAAAAAAAATTTCTTGGGGGGTTGTTTGGTCGAATTTTTTTTTATAAAAACTTGCTTTGATTCTTCTCTTAATAAAAAGTACTTTGTTCTCTCTTTTTTTTCATTACGATAAGAAAAAAATCACCCGACACACATGACAATTCTTTTTATTTTGTTGTCATTCATCGAAAGCAAGGACCACACCAACAATCAACCATCTCATGTCCTCGTCATTAAAAAAAAGGTGGGTGCGCCGCTACCAATTTTCTTGGGTGGTAGGTGGTTGACTTGAATTTTTCCAATTTTTTTGGAATGCAACCTAAAACGATTTTTTTTTACATTAAAAAAAGGAGTCCTATAAAAAATAAAAGAAAGACAGCAATCAAACCCGTCTAAGAATAGATAAAGCCTTCAATAATTATTTAAAAAATTTAAAAATTGTTATTTGTTCTTTTTTATTTTATTTTTAAATTTGTTATTTGCTTTTTTGAAATAAAAGTTAATGTTATCTTTTAAGCTTTTTTTGTTTTGTTTATACTTAAAAATTTGTAAATTTAAATAAAATAATTTTTTTACCCATTCAAAAGTTGTATTAACTTTGAAAGTGAAAGGAAACCCGCTTTCTTACTTGTATTAAATTGTACCGTAAAAAAGAGTCAAAAATAGTGTCTTGTTTTATAGTTTGCTTTTTTCCCTTTGAAAATTATTTTATGTAAGCCCTTTGAAAAATAAATATAAGCTTTTTCCCTTCTGGCACTCTGTTTGTGTCTGTGGTCTTTTTAAAGAATTTTTTACATATAAACCGCTGTCCGTCATCAATAAAGAAAACTACAAATTTTTGTTAACAACAACAACGCAGCTTTCACATTCATTTAAAATTTTTCTTTCTGCATGAAATTGTTTTTTTGGCTTTAAACTAAATTCTTTTTTAATAAAATTGGAGAAAAAATGTTTATTCATTTTTTCAGTTAAATAATTTTTTTTATCATTTATTTTTAAATATTTTAATAAATGTTTTTATTATTTTTTAATGGCGATGCCATCTTTTAATTTTATAACTAATAGCACAATGCAAGCCAACCTCACTACTTTGTTGTATTATAAACTCGTTTGAAATTCATACGGATGCCAGAAAAAAATGAATACGCGGCTGTCTTATTACAGAAAGATGAAGATGGTCATTTACATCATATTAGTTATTTTTCTCGTAAGATGAATCGGCATGAAGCAAATTACTCAAGTATCAAATTGGAAGTATTAACAGTTGTAACAGGTTTAAAAGAATTTCGTCCTTATATAGAAGGATCACGCGCAGCACAGAAAACCCTATTCGTTTAATCCTTTTTTTTCAAACTTCGAGACTGGATATTTCAGCGAGCAAGTTGTGGGCACTTGCGCCCAATACTTTCATTGTTGACCGATATATAATTTTATTTTTTAATTAAAATAATTTTTGTGAAAATCGTATTAAAACTAATCTCTTTCAATAATTTTGAATTCGTTAATAATATCTGTGGTATCTTTATATATTTATTTTCCTGATTGGTAATTAGTATTTGGTGCATGTATTATAAAGGCGACTTTAAATTTGAATTGAACTAATATCTTTAAAGTAAAAAAGCAAAAACTCATAATAATTCTTAAAAGTCAAAGCATTTCATATTTGTTCCAACTAAATTTTTTTACATATTTAAAATCAAATTTAAAAAAGTGTTTAAATATTCAAAAATAGAAAAAGTAGTTAATAAAAGTTCCGTGTATTTTTTCCTTTTTTACTTTTCATTGCGATTTACCGCTATTAAAAACATTAAAATCAACATACAACTAAAAAGACAAAAGGTGATTGCAAGTTTGTGGAGAAAAATTCACGTTTAGATTCACGTGAAAAAAGTCAATGTACAAAAGTTGTAGTATTATTGCTGCAAGCAAAAAAAATATTGTCTGTGTTAGATTCGTCTCTAACAAC
Organism: Panagrolaimus kolymaensis; assembly: GCA_028622995.1. Taxonomy (NCBI): domain Eukaryota; kingdom Metazoa; phylum Nematoda; class Chromadorea; order Rhabditida; family Panagrolaimidae; genus Panagrolaimus; species Panagrolaimus kolymaensis. The sequence goes on from JAJQJQ010000063.1 coordinate 119,950, forward strand.
GTTTTCTTTTTATTTGAAAATTATTAATGATTCATTTTATTTATGACTAAAAGCGAGAAGCAGATCTTTAACTGGCACTTGCTGTCTGTCTGACCGGAAACCGGAAACCGGAAATAAGCTATTCATAATTTTAGCTGTATTTCTACCGGTATAAAAGCTGAACCATATTCCTATCATTCATGTTTAATTTTTCTTTATCTAATTTTATTATTTTGTATTTATAATTAAATAAAGCGAATTATATTATTTCATCTTAATTTAGATTCCGAGGGAAACCTTGGGATCTAACAGTCTGCTTATTTTTTTTATTTTTTTCGAATATTCAAACAAATTTTTTTTTATTTGTAATAATGTTTCTATTTTTTAAATTGTGAATGAAAAAAGTTGAAAACATCAAAGATGTTATTGTTAAGTTGAATTCCACGTTTTAAACATGAGTGTAATGAACCTTGAGAAACCCAAAATTGATGTTAGAAAAAAATAACAACTGTAAAAAATGTAACATTTTCAATGATTGTTTTATAATTATAACAGAGAAGTTGCTGGACCAAAATATATGGAAAGAAAGAAAATATGAAATCAATTTTCTCATTGATTTAATACAGAGAAAATTGTTTGTTGAACGCATAAGCAAAATCAAAAATAAAAATAAACATTAAAACAAAACTATATAAATTACAAATTTTCGAACACTGCAGATCTGTAAATAGATGTACAAAAGGCAATTTTAATCATTTTTTTCTTCATAGTAAAAAAGTATTAATTTTTCTATCGCTTTTAAATTTAAATGTTTATTTTAATATTTATTCTTTACTATTTTCATGATATTTTGTTTTTGAATTCCCTAAATTAAATTATTTCATTTTTAATGTTTTCAATTGAGATTTCACCGCATTTTTATTATAATTTTTGATCGGTGAAGTAAATTGAAGTAAGATCTATGATTTCTGGTTTTTATAATTAATTATAAATTTCAACAATAATTTTAGTCAAGCGAATCCATCTCCGATTTTTATATTATTTTTTATTATTAATTCTTTTATTCAGAAAAAAAGAAAAAATGAAAAAAGAAATTCAAATATTTCAAAAGTAAAAAAAATTAAAAATGTATATCGATTCAATTTTTTTAACAATTTTTTTGTGTTTCTTGCTTCTTTTTTTCAGCTAGAAAAAAGGAAATAAAAATAAACAAACGCATCGCAAAGTTTTTTAATTTGATATTGATTTAATTGTATTTTTTTATTGACTCACTTTTTAAAAGCAATGCGAGAAAAAAAATATGTATGAAAGGAGAAATATCAATTTGCTTTTAAATTACTAAACATAATTATTTTTCTGAATATTTTAATTTAATTTTTTTTCAATTTTTGAAACAATTTTATTTGAAAATAACCTTTTTGTGTAAACTTTTTAACTCAAATCCTTTTTTTTAAATTAAAAACAGAAAAAATGTAGATGAAATTTTTATGAAATTAAACAAGATTAGGCACAATTAATGATCTGATGGCAATTAACGTTATAAGCAAATATATTCAATCAATACGTTTACGAAAAACAAAATAAATAAAGGTTAGATTTTTAAATTTAAAAAAAAAGCATTCAAACTAATGTATTTTTTAAAAAATGACAAGAAAAAAAGCTGATACTTTTCGATTTTTTTATTTTTTTGAATATTTCAACCATTCTTTTCTTCTTTTTTTTTCTTTGATAACAAACAACATCATCACTGCCGCCACCTGCCATTCCTAAATTTTAAAGACAGACAACGCTTTTAAAACGGTTAAAAGAAAGAAAAAAATTAAGTTTTTTTGAATGACAGAAAAAAATTGCTCTTTTTCGTTGATAGCTTTTTCTTTCTTTCTTCTTTTGATGAATTTAACTGCAAAGAAATTCGCTTTTATAACTAACAATGTTAGCCTATAAAAAAGATAAAGATACCCTCATAAATTTAAAATACAAACGCAAAAATCATGTGTAGAATTTTTTATAAAAAATTTTTAATTTGAAATTTAATTTTTTTATTAACAAAAACACGGCTTTCGACATTTAGTTTGATTTTTTTTTTCGGTTGATTTACCCCTCCTTTCTTGCATTACATTATTAAATTGCACGCCCAAATAGGACAATCACAACACCCAAAAAAAAGGTGTATTTATATTTAATTTTCCAGTTCAACGAAAGTTCGAATGGCTTAATTAAAAGTTAAATGCAAAAAAGAAAAAGAAAAAATAAAGTTATTAAATATTCAAAAGACAAAGATTTTTTTTCAAGAGTCAATTTTATTTTTATTTAGAGTTAGATAGAAATAAGTAAAGCGACAGCGGCTTTTTAATTGCAAACCGGATGGATGGCTCTCTTTAAAAACAACCAAGAAAAGCAGCAATAAATCAATAAAGTTGCAAAAAATTGGCTTTTTTTCTATGCTCAATGTATTTTTTCTTAGCACCTGCTTTGAATACTAAAGAGAATTTTAGAAGAAAAAAGGTATGCATTCATTTTTCATTTTTGCTTACTTTTTTGAATAGTTTATCCAATTTTTTTAATATTTTGTTACAAATTTAATTTAATCCTTATTAAAACTTGGTTTTGAGAAACAAAGCATCTGTAATGCCCATGATACCTTGCAAGAGCCGCCTCTTTTCTCTTGTCTCATTGTCTTTAAATAATGTCTCTTTTTCATCCTCTCATTCAGAGAGGGAGATTTCCATCGTTAAAGATGTGTTGTTTTTATGTTGGTAAAAGAACAAATAAAAGGTTACAACTTAGAATAAAGTGTATTGTAACACATCTATCAAGTCAATGAAAATAAAGAGGAATCCCAAATTTTCTCCATATAAAACTTCCATCAACCAAACCTATAACCTTTTCGGACTGCCCTCTTTCCAGCCAAGCTAACTGACCCTTTCTCTTTGTTTTTATGCCTTAGTCTTAATCTCGAGTTATCATATCTACGACTTGCCGTACTTTTAATCACCCCTTAATAAATATCTTTACCTTAGAACCTGTAGTAACAGCACAACAGTTACAATAGTATCAATAAAATGAGAAAAAAACCGAGTTGTCGAACAGCTCCTCGTCCATTCTTCGATCTCGCGCCTTATTCCGGTATTTAATTTTAAAAAACGTGGCAAAAACGTTGTGAGTGATTTTTTTGCTGTCATTCTATAGTAAATTTTCTCTGGAATTTAATCACATTTTTTGTTTATTTGTTTTACAAATGAAATAATAACATTTTTGCTTCGAATAAACACCGTTTTTAACATTCAAAAAGACTTTCATTTTTTCTATTTACTAGAAACGCCGCCGGCCGGCCTTGAAACTTGTTTTATGAAAATTATTACAAAAATTTTGTCATTAATTATGAGATCCCCAACTCCGCCACATCATAGTAAAATTTACTTCTTAATAATCCTCAAAGATTACTAAATTTAATCCCGCGTCTCCCATAGCTTACTCATCAATTACCAATAATTCTAAGCATCCCTCAATTTGGATCTCATAAAATCGTTTTCAAGGATCCCAAACCTATAAAACACCTCAAAGTTGACCAGCACAGGATTACAATGTAAAAAAATAAAAGGCTGTTCATGAAAAAAACTGTAGACGGCCGAAGAGATTAAATTTTTATTGATTTCAATAAATTATTTTATATGTTACACTGAAACAAACAGCCGCGCACCGTCTTCGATTTTTAACAGTTATTAAAGTTTTGGTTGGACAATTAATTTTATTTAAATTATTTGCTTAGATTAAATTACCTATTTTTAAACATGTTTTGTTTCGGAAATCAATAGAAAAATTTAATAAAAAATTTTGTAACTTACTTTATAATTATCTTTTTTCATTTTACACCTGAAGATTTTTACATTAAAAATCTTGCCGAATATACGAAATGGCTTTTTTATTTTATAAAACAATTTTTTTTAATAATAATTTTTGAAAAAGAAATTGGGTAGTAAAAATCGAAGATGGTGCGCGGCTGTTTGTTTCAGTGTAACATATAAAATAATTTATTGAAATCAATAAAAATTTAATCTCTTCGGCCGTCTACAGTTTTTTTCATGAACAGCCTTTTATTTTTTTACATTGTAATCCTGTGCACTAATATACTCTTTTCTACGATTTCTAGATTGTCTTCTTTTGACCATGATGACCTCATTGAAGTATCCTCCTTGAAGTGGATTATCATGGAATTTTTTGATAACTTGTTTTCCTTTATCTTTAAAAAAGCAAAAATCTTACACAACAAAAATAGAGGCTTTGTCTGTCCTTTAAGATCGTTTCTCAAAACAAAAAAAGAATAAAATAGAAATAAATAAATTTAAATATTCAAAAAATTCAAAAACTTTTAGCAAATTTTTAATTGAGTTTAAAAAAAAATTTTTGATTGGTTTTCAAAAGTAAAAGCGAAATAAGAACGAAAATAAAAGCAGGCGACGACAACAAACAAACTACAAAAAACGTTTTTTCATTCCTTCAATAAAGTTGTAATTTGCTCTACTTTCTAACGGGAAAAATTATTTTTTGACAACAAAAAATATGAGCATTGAATGCTTTTTTTCTTTACTTAGCTTTCTAATTTGAATATTTTATTAGAGTTTTTTTTAGTAACATGTTATTTTAATTTATAAATCTAATAATTGCTCATTCTTTAAATTTATAAAAAAGAAGTTGGGCCTTCCAAAAAAAATTTTTTTTCTTCTTCGTTTAAACATATAAAATAACTACATACGAAAGTATTAAAAGATAAGCTCACGAAAGAGCAGAGCTTTAGATGACTTTTTAATCGAAGGCGACGTAAAAAAATGTAATAAAAAGAATCCATTACTGACATCAAAAAAATTTAGGTTGATTGGGAAACATTAATAAAAGAAGACTATAAAGTTCGAAATCCGCCATTTTAGGCTAATAATGAAACAAAAGCCCTTGATGAAAACTACTTCTCAAACAATACGTTCACCGAAAACAAAATAAATAATGATGGTTAGATTTTTAAATTTAAAATAAACATTTAAACTAATGTATTTAAAAATTTTGACAGGAAAAAAAGAGCCAAACTTATTCTTTACGATTTTTTTTTATTTTTGAAAATTTCAACCATTTTTTTCTCTTTTTTTTATTGCAAAACTCCCCGCTTTTTTTGGATGGTTTTTATTGAAACAGAGGATAAGCGAATGGAAGGCGACCATCAAACATTTATTGTAACAACGGAGGTGCAACTGTTGTTACTTTAGTTTCGGTTCTTTAAGATCAAGATATTTATTTATTGCACTCTGTTATAACTAAAATTCTTTCATTGTTCTTTGTAACAGACCAACACTACTCTTATGTACTTGACCTAGCAAAATTCAGTGCCACTAAAGTGAAGCAATGAATATGTTTTTTAAACAGAAATGAAAGATTTTTTTTGTGCGCATCTGTCGCCCATTAAATCTTTTTTGAACATTCACTCTTTTTTCCCTCTAAAAATATGTTGTTTTTTTGAATTTTTTATTGGAATATCTCTTTCTTTTGGTTTTTAAAGATCTCAGTGTTTTTCGAAAAATCAAACTTTTTTTGATTTATCAAACATCCGAATCTCATTCAACTTTGGTAAGTCTGAAAAGGATGCACTCAAAAAAAAAATTATTTGAGAAAAACTTGAATGAGTGTCAAAGTCCCTTACTTTATCATTCGCGACCAGCGCTGGCGGTTTTCGGTTTTTCGGTTCAGTTTTCGGTGCATTTTCGGTTCGGTTTTCGGTGAACCGAACCGAACCGAAAATCGAAAACCGAAGTATCCCGGTTTCCGGTTCAAACCGATAAACCGAAAACCGAGAAACTTCGGTTTCGGTTCGGTGCACCGATTCGAACCGACAAAACCGAATTCGTTTTTCATAGAAAAATGTATCTAGTTGTTATCCAAAGTGTTAGCAAACATGCTAATAATGCATAAAAAGGCATTATTTAAGCAATACCTAATATTTTATCCCAAAAAATAACGATTTTGAATTTCAAACCGAACCGAAAACCGAAAAATTTTATAAACCGAAAAACCAAAAATCGAGGATTTCGGTTTTCGATTTAAACCGAAAAACCGAAAACCGATAAGCTACGGTTTCGGTTCGGTTAACCGAAACCGAAAACCGAAGGATTTCGGTAAACCGCCAGCGCTGTTCGCGACAATGACACTGGAAAATAAAATTGAATTTTGATTTTATTATTTTTGAATTGTCCATGAAAAATGCTTTTTATTGATAGCCATATTGTTCTGGTTTTTTTGAAATAAAAATATTTTTTGAGTGTGAACGTTTATTAAAAGCAAACTACAACTTTTTTTTGTTGATCTTAAAAGCAATTCGTAGTTTGCTAAGCTCTTTTAATTTTTTTCCGAAAAGTTGGATGAAAGAAAAATTTGTTGATTGAACACAACTTTTCTTTTTTGCTTTAACTAAAATTTGAATATTTTAACTTTATAATATTTTTATTTTATTGAAGTTCCAAGTTTTTCAAGCTGCAAATTTCAGCAGAAAAACCACGATCAACTGAAAATGGCGGCTCTTGTTCCCACCAATATGAATGAACTTCATGAAGCAGCAAACAAAACCCTTATCAACGAATTTAAAAAAGTAAAAGAAGTTAACAAATAGCTAGCATTAAAATTATTAATAACAAAAGCAAAAAATGAAATCAAATTTTGCCAAAAAAAATTCGGCAGAATACGAGAATGGAACCTCAAATAGCGTCCGTCTACATAAATAAATCAAAACTTTTTTTTATGTTTTTAAGCCGTAGTTAAGATATTCGACGACAAATTCCAAAGACTGAAAATGTTTAAAATGCAGTATCAAATCTAGAAAATAAAAAAAAAAACTTTGGAACTAGTATAGTTGTGCACCCACTTTTTTTTATTACTCTTTTTTCTGTGCAAGCTAATCATTGCCATTAACTAAAAAAATAATAATTCAAATTTTTTCAATTGATTTTGAAAAAAGAAAATAAGATGAAAAAATCAAAAAGTTAATGAGAAGAATGAAAAAAAAGAGTAATAAAAAAAGTGGGTGCACAACTATACTAGTGCCAATTAAACAATCTTTAGCCAACATTTATATTTTCATACTAGTTTCAAAACAGTCCAGCAGAATTATGTGTTTAATAGAGAATATCAGTTTTTATCATATATTGTCACCATTGGACTTGTATTTTCAAATATTTTTTCAATTAAATTATTGGACTTTCATCACCTATTTCATATTTTTTGTTGCTTTGATAACAAATTTATTGCTTTTTGTCTTTAAAAAAGCTAAAATCTTACACTAAAATAAAGCTTTTGTTTGTCCTTTAAAGACATCGTTTATCAAAACAAAAAAAGAATAAAATAAAAATAAATAAATTTAAATATTCAAAATAACAAAAACTTTTACCGAATTTTTAAATAAGTTTTAAAAAAAAACCTTTTCGATTGGTTTTCAAAAGTAAAAGCGAAAGAAACACGAAAATAAAAGCAGGCGACAACAAACAAACTACAAAAAATGTTTTTTCATTCTTTAAAAAAAGTTGTAATTTGCTCTACTTTCAAACGCGATAAGTTATTTTTTGCTAGCAAAAAATATGAGCATTGAATGCTTTTTTTCTTTACTTAGCTTTCTAATTTGAATATTTTAACTATTTTTTTTTCTTTTTTTAGTAACATGTGACTTTATTTATAAAACTATATATAAAATAAATTCATTTAAAACATCTCGAAAGAACCGATTTTTAAATGACTTTTTGATCGAATATGACGTAAAATGTAGTAAAAAAATTCCATCACTGACTTTTTCCAACAGAAAGTAAATGGCCTTACAAATAAAAGATTCATGAAACTTACTGAATATGAGCTTTGTCCTGTAACAAAAGATGCCGAAACTACGTATCGTGTTTATGTTTATTTTTTAAAAGAAAACGTTTTGGAAAATAATTATAATACCATTGGATTAATTGGATTTAAGCAACGTTTTTAAACTTCGACTTTTAGTTTTTATGCTTTATCTATTCTTTTTTACTTGCATGATTTAAAAAAACGTAGTCAAAATATTTTTTTCTTCAACTTCTTCCTTCTTGCTTTTTGTGAGACATATCCGTATCCAATTTTTGTATTAAACGATTTTTGTTTTATAATAATGGCTACTGGACCTATACAACATGGGTTATCCTTTAATTAATTCTTTAAATTATTTTAAAGGTCTGCCACAAAATGCCCGTCTTTTTTTGAAATTTTATGTTTCCGACAAGCTAATTTTATAGCAACATTTGAAATTTCAGTCAAAAATAATAACAAAAAAGTAAAACAAAATATTCAAAAAACTTAAAATAAAAAAAGATACTCATGTTTTGATTTATTTTATTGTTGAAAGAAAAAAGTCTTTTGATTCTTTATTTTTTATCTTTTTTTCTTGATAACGTCGATGCAAGAAACACACCTTTTTAATCGATATAAACAACACACTCTTACAAAAAAAAGTAATTCTAATTTTCAACAAATTATTGCAGGTGCCTACAGGACCAGTGTTCGTTTTTTTCTGAAAGGTCGCCGCCGCCGCCGACGGCGGCGGCGGCGGCGGCGGCGTTGGCGGCGATAGTTGGTAGTGCAAAATTTACCAAAGGGAGGACCCTTTGGATTTTAAAAATTTTTCGAAAAAAATTAGAACATTCTTGCTTTGTTCTCATAACTCTTTGGATTGCTCACAAATATCGAGAAAAAAATAGCAAAGAAAAAATTACGTTGAATTTAGGAAATTCTGGAAAAAAATTTGCCTTGGTTATCCCTTTGGTAATTTGTCAAACTTAATTTTTTGTATCGCCAACGGCGGCGGCGCCGCCGCCAACCCAAAATCTTCGCCGCCGCCGCCGGCGGCGGCGGCGTGACAACACTGTAACAGGACATTGGCAGCATATTAATGGATTTTTTTATGTTCATAAAAATTGCATTATGGAAACCATCGCTATTTTTTTATTTCATGGTTCATGTTTTTGTAATTTCTTTCATTTTGAAAGTTTTCAAATCTTTAATACAAGATTTTATTTTAATAGAATTATGAGATTCAACAAAAAAAAACTAAAATATTCAAAAAGCAATATATAAAAGCGAAAATATTTTTATGCATCAATTTTTTTTGAAGGTGCTTTGCTTTTTTTTTTACATCTTTGATAACAATGACGACTTGCCTCCCTTCGACAACAGCCACCACCTTTCTCATAAGTAAAAAAAGACGCGAGAACCAAAAACAACAAATGTCATAAAAAAATTTTTTGGCGCCGATGACATAACTTTTTTTTGTTTATGAAAAGGAAATTATTTTTTGAAGACTCTTTTACTATTTTTAAGTTTCTTTTAAAGCAATAAAGATAAACAATTAAGCAATTTTATAGCAATTTAAAGCGAGAATAAATTGATTTTTGTTTATTTTTGTTCATCAGATGATTCGTCGGAAGTTTGATTTTCTTTCTTGGTTGCTTCTTCCAACCATTTTCTGGACGCCATTTCTGCACTAGCTCAATTGGCGTTGTTTTAGCTTCTTTTGGATCTTTTAGAAGGTATTTATTCACTTTCGTGAAGAAGACTTTGATTTTGTTAAACCCTTGTTTGCTGGCTGATGTTTCATTTCTTTCTTGTTCATTTTCAGGTGCGTTCAAGCTGATGAGGACGATGATTCAGAAAAAGATTTTATTTTAATAAAATTATGAGTTTCAAGAAAAAATTAAAAAAAAGTAAAATATTCAAAAAGCAATAAATAAAACGCGAAAATCTTTTATATGCATCAATTTTTTTTAAAGGCGGCTTTGCTTTTTTTAACATTCATCCTTGATAACGACGAAGACGGTGATGTTGAGACGAACATCCCTTTTAAAACAGCCACCACCTTTCTCATAAGCAAAAAAAAGACGCGAGAACGAAAAACAACAAATGTCATATAAAATTTGCTGTTGATGAAATAACTTTTTTGTTTGTTGTGAAAAGAGAAATATTTTTTTGAACTGTTTTGCTTTTTTTAAAGCTGAAACAAAAAAATGTTCTAAATTAAAAAAAGAATGGTTAACTTTCATTTAAATATGTATTTTTCATTTATTGCTCCCGAATAATTCTATTATTTTTTTGCAACATATGCACCCTCCCGTTGGGCAATCGCAGCATTCATAATATCTTTTTTAACAATTTTTTTCTGGTTATTATTACTTTAAGTTATCAATAAAAAAATTTTATTATCATTTAAGCTTTTATTAGCTATTTAAATTTTCATTATTGAAATTATTATGGAAAAAAAGTAAAAAAACTAAATTAAAATATTCAAAACAAAAAAAAATTAAAAAAAATAAGAAGCAACCCTGCTCTTTTTCAATTAACTAAAGACACTTCTTCAAAAATCAAGGACAAAAACAACCATCACGCGTCCTCGTAAAAAAAAGAAGCGTCTGTCTCTCTTATAAAAATATATTTTTTTGGTTGTTGAAATTGATGTTTTCTAACTACCTTTTCAAGTTTTTTAACGCATCCTTTTTTCTTTAACAACTAAAAAATAAAGTATAAAATGCAATAAAATAATTTCCAATAAATGTCCAGTGAATTATCGGCTGATTTTTTTTCTTTACATGATATAAATGATGGGCGTTGTCTTACAGCACATACAAACGCTCCTATTGGGCAAATGCAGCAAGGATTGCTATCTTTTTAAAATACTTTTTTTTATTTGAATTTTAAACATTAAATTTTCATTTGTTATTATTTTATGTCATGCATTTGTGTCGTTTTATTGTATTATCTCAATTTATTAACGAAATCTTAATCGAAATAAAAATAAATACTAAAATTAAAGAAAAAAATATATTAAAATATTCACAAAAAAAAGAAGTTTAATGCATCGAGTTTTTTTTTGCTTCAGAAATGTACTTTGTTCTTTTTCTTTTCTTTATCATAAAAAAGCATCCCACACACATATTACACTTTTTAAGTTGATTGTTATTCTTCAATGGCAAGAACAACAACAACTACCCCTCTCATATCGTCGTAAAAAAAAGAAGATGGGTGTGTGTTTCCAATTAAAAAAAAAATTCTTAGGTGGTGGTTGTTGACATGACTTTCTATTTTTCAGGTTTTTGGATTTTACACTCACGAAATTTTTTTTCTTTAAACTACAAAGACCCATAAAAAAAATGAAAAAAAAACAGCAATCAAAACCATCGATCTTTAATTGCTCAAAGACTAAAAATCAAAAAACAGAAAATTAGTTAAAAGTATTCACTTTTTTTACTATTGTATTAAATCGATAATTTTATTTTATAATTATTATAGTTTTTATGAAAATATTATAAAAATAATCTCTTTCAATAATTCTGAATTGTTTAATTGTATGAATTGTGCCCTTTTTTAAGTTTTTGTCCGGGTTGCAATTAGTATTTGATGCATGAATTTACCGGCAATTTCATATTTCAATCAACCTAATAGCTTCGAAATAAAAAAGCAAAAATTCATAATAATTTTAAAAGTCGAAACAATTTATACTTATTCCAACTTAATTTTTATATCTAAAAACAAACAAAAAAATGTTAAAAGATTCAAAAATAGAAAAAATTAAAATTGAATCGATTTTTTTCTTTTCAACGCGCTTTCTCTTTATTTTTTAAAACATTATTAAAACGCAGCGTTTAACTAAAAAAAGAAAGTTGAAAGTTGGGTGAGAAACCACACACATTTAGATTCACGTGCATAAAGTCAATGTACAAAAGTTGAAGTATGATTGCCGCAAGCAAAAACAAATTTTCGCTGCTTTTTTTGAAAAAAATTTTGAAAATTCAAAAATAATTTTTTTTAATTTTCTTTTATAATAACTTTTTATTTTCAGCTCTTGCAAAAAGAAGAATACGGTTGAAGCCAAAAAACCAGGTTTTTGATAACAACGAGGACGTGTCTCCTTTTTAAAACAGCCACCTTTCTCTTTCTCATAAGTAATAAAAGAAAAAGACGCGAGATCGAAAAACAACAAACATCATAAAAAAATTGGATGTTGATGATATAACTTTTATTTTTTTCGGTAATCAAAAGGCAATTTTTTTGGGAAAATGATTTGCTTTTTTTAATTTTTATTATTGAACCTCTAAAAGATGGATTTGGAAAAAGCATCAATGATACAGCTCGCATTTCAAAAGAAACTAAAAAATCAATAGGGTATTAATAATTTTAAATCATTAAAATTTCTACTTTAAAATTTTTTTTTAATTGTGGATATTAATTAAAAACTTTATTTAATATTTAATGTCGCAACATCGTTTTCCCGTGGGGGTGGTTGAGAAACCAAATTTTTATGATTATCGTCATTTTTTTATTCTTGTTGACGTCGACTACAAATTTTTTTGTTTTTAAATTTATCAAGTTTTATTTTTGTTTATTTCCAACAAATTTTCTTTCCATATAAAATTTGAAAATTAAGTAAAAAACAAAAAATCAAAATTAAAATATACAAAAAAATAAAATAAAAACGCACTTTTCTCATACATCAATCTATTGGAAAAATGTGCATTTTTTTTTTACTTTTTTTATTTCTCTTTTGTTATTATTACCAACGACAATGAAGACAGCCTTTCACTTTTTTTAACTAGCGCCCGCCCAATAATGCATAAAAAAAAGTGAACCATGATCTTCTTTGTTTGACAATTGAGATGTCGATGAAAAATTTATATTTTCGATGGGTTTTTCTTGGTTTTGTCTTTGTAAAGTATCTTTTTTTCCACATTAAATTTTTGTTTGAAAGATTAAATTTTTTTTCATGTAGCTATGAACTCATTACATTGAGTCCAAGAATATATTCATGTAGCGAGTTTAAAATAATCATTAATAAATTTTATTTTTTAAATTAGAAAATATCTGAAAAGAAAAGATTCGAACATATTTTTCTTTATGTTCACAGAAAATATTATAAAAAAGCTTGTAAGCCTCAAAAAATCTGTTAAAAAATAAAGGATAAAATAATAAAATATTCAAAAAGAAAATTTAAAAAAAGTTTATTATTTTTATCGAAAAAAAATCAATGCTTTGGTTAAATCTTTAAGTTAAAAATTTACTAACGAAAAATTTAATTTGCATTAAACTAAAATAATATATTTTTAAACATTTAAAAGAAATTTAAAGTAAAGCAAAAAAGTCACGAGAAAAACAACGATCGACGAACAAACAAACTACAAAAAATTTATTTTGTTCACCACTTTTTCTAATTTATTTCTTTAAGTAAAAAAACACAGAAAAAATTTTTTATGGGCTTTAAATTTTTTTTGGTTGAATTACAACATTCAACAAAGTTTTGGACCTTTTAAGGGTATTAAGCATATTATCTTTCATCAAAATAATCTAATAAAAAATACATATTTTTAAGTTTCTCTTAAAACAACAAAAGAAAAATCTGAATCAAATAACATTTATTTTTAAGTCGTGTATTATTTATTAAGAAAAAAAGTAAGTGAAAAGCAATGAGAACTAGGAATTTAAACTTAAAAAAAAGAGAGAAATAGTATCAAAACAAAAAATTAGATTTTAAAATTTGATTCGATGTGTCTTTCTTTTTGCAGTATCTTTTTAATTTTAGTTTGGTCCAACTATAGAAGCAGTACATATTGTATGGATTATAATTATTCAATTTTTGCAACCTCATAAAAAAATATTTAATTTAAAAACAAGGTTTATGATTTATTTTTTTGCGATATTGTTTTAATTAGAATGAACACGAAAAAATGTTCGAAAAATTCTTGTCACAAAATAAAGAATAAAAAAGGAAACTTAAATATTCAAATAAATAGATAAATAAAAGTTATTTTGTGTTTAGTTAAATTTATTGATTCTCGTTAATGTCTCTGTTTATTTTTTTGATGAAAGAAAATAAAAGCAGCCGAAAACAAACTACAAAACTCTTTTCTTGTTCACCACATTTTGTAGTTTGTTTATCGCTAAAAAAATATTTGAAAATTTTCAATAAAAAATAATCGTGAAATTGCTTTCTCATTTTTTTTTCGAAATTTATTATTTTGTTTGAATATTTTATCCATTTTTTGTTTTAAAAAGTCAAAGATAGTTTAGCTTTAAATTAAATTTTTGCGATATTTCCTTGCTTTTTTAAAAATTTTAACTTTTTATAAACAAACGTTTCTTACTTTTTTTGTTAATACAAGCGCGATATAAATATTAATTTTAAAACGTAAATGAAAAGCGTTCTGATAATGCAGGATATTACCAAAAAAAGTTTATTTAAAATGAAATTAAAATTCCTTCAAACTTGCTTTCAAATACAGTACAATAAAAAAAATGGTGGAAAAAATTTGAAAAATTTGGAACTATTTTTTTGTGTACTCCATTTTTAGAATAATCTTTAAAACAAAAAATTATTTATTTCTTTAATCGATCAATTTTTTAATTTGCTTTGTTTCAATTTTTACATTTCAACAAAGTTATTTGCCCATAAATTTAAGAAGTTTAAAAATCTTTATGGTTCAGGAACGCAGGGGAAACCATCGATTGTCGGATTTTTAACAAGTCAAAGAAAATAATCAAATTTAAGAACCATCAATCTCCATTAAAAAGTTTTTTTGATTCTTTTATTTATTTAAATCTTTTAAATACTTCCTTCTTTTTGCAAGCTTTTTATTTGAGAAAGAGAAAAAAAAGAGGGATGTGGGATGAATAGTTGTGATTATTACAAGGTTATAAAAAAAGGTTTCGGGTGAAACACAAAATGAAAAAAACAAGAAGTAAGAAACGGGAGGTGTACTCTTACAGCTTTTGCATGTTCAATTCTTTCATATTAAAATTTTTTTTAAAACTATTTTTGTTGATTTATCTGTTTTTGTTTCCATTAATTATCGACATTGTGATATTATGTAAAGATTTTTCAGAAGCTGTATAATAATATTTTTAAATTGAAAACTATTGCAAGATCGAGTGTTTCTGTTTTATAATTAATTATAAATTTATACTAAATAAAAAAACATCGAGTTGAAATACATTAATGAAAAATTTTCCTTTTGACTTTTTAGTTCAAATAACCAATTCAAAATAAATGAGAATTTATTAAAAAATGAACATGAATTAGTTAAATCTACTGTGACATTTTAAAATAAAATATACAAAAAAAATTATATCAAGTCAAGATCGGTTTATTTCTTCTTCTTTTCTTTTTTTACATTTGCTTATACAGAATATTTTTTAAAAATAAAGTTAGAAACTTAATGAATGCCATTATTTTTGTGGTTGTTTTCTAAAGCATTTTCAATCACAAAAAATGATTAATAAAAATTTATTTAAATGCACCACATTTTTTTTTTGTTTGTAACTAGAAATTTCATTATTAAAAATTTACGAACACATTTGGATAAAAAAATCGATAAACAACGGCAAAGCAAAGACAGACAGCAATCTCTTCTTCATTTTTCTTGTTACAAAATTGATTGAATAAAAAATCATCCAAGACAAAGATTAAAACGCGAAAAAAATATTCTTCTTGCTGTTGCAATAATTTGTTTTAGGCATATTCGATAAAGAAATTTTCTTGGTCACTCAAAACCCGATAAATTTTATAAAAAAGAACAAATGATAAACATATTTTTTATCTGCTTTCTTTTAATTTTCTTTTCTTTCCAGGCACATTGATATCATAAAAAAAGGCCACTTTTTTCTACAAAGAAAAAACCATAAAATTGTTTCCTGTGTTTTTTTTTCTTTCTATCTCATAGTTATCAAAAAATGGAGGACAGAGAAATGCAGTCGAAGAAAAGCCTTTTTTCAAAATTTTATATCGATTTCTTTTTTTTTTATCGATCCCAATTTTATTTGAATATTTTGTAATTAATTTTTGTTTTTTGTTTTGTTTTTTATTTTTACATTTCTGTGGAGATGTCTCCGCATTCCAACATCATCATAAAGGCGCCTCCTTATTATCATTACTTGCGTCAGAAGGCTAATTAGCTACAGAGCAAGCCAGTTCTATCTTCCACAATTTAGTGTTGAATTTACAGCGTTACAAGAAACAACGATTGATATTTCAAAGAAGATGAAGAACCAATTTATGAACGACCATGGACAAGTTACACACGTATGCCAGCTCGAACACCAACACCTCATGATAATTAAATGCAAGAATTTTCTTATTTCCTCTCATTATAGAGGGAGGAAAGAAATTGAGTGAAAAAAAAATTTCTTTTTGTGGTTTTTGTAAAAGTTGAAGTCCTTTTTATATTAGTATGATACTATTAAAATAATAACTCATTAATCTTGTTTTGGTTTGTACCCTAAAAAAAATTGCTCTTAATTCTTTTTTTAACCCTGTTCTTGAAAATGTCATTCCACTTTTTTGGTAACATTGACATTTTTAATTGAAAGAAGATGTAATCCTGCTAAACTGGTCACGAAGCAAGCAATTGGAAGGGCAGTTATTGTTGGTGGCTGGCTCACTACTGAATTTTTTTTTCTTTCTTCACGATTATTCTGTATGTATATCCCTCATTCTTTTAAATTTAAATATATATTTTAAAAAATGATTATTTAAATATTCAAAAAAAATGAAGTTAAAAAAAAATTTTCTTTATACATTGACACGTTTAGCTAAAAAAAAAGTTTATAAAAAGCGCAAAAAAAAGATCGCGAAAAAAATATTGATTGAAAAGATTTTCGACAATAAATCATTTCATAGGCAACATTTTAAAAACGAAAAGAAAATAACAACAAATAGACTTGGACTTGGGTTTCTTTCATTTTTTTTCTTCTTATTTTTAGGCATTTGGGAAAAAATCAAACAACGAAACAATAAAAGGTCAGAATTGTTTTAAAAATAATATTTTGCGTTTTTTTATTTGCCACATAGTTGCAGGATGGCGGAGATGCTGTAAAATAGTTAGACCCGATTTTTTTTTTGTTGAGATAACTTATTGATTTCTCCTTTTTTTCTTTTTTCAATATTTTATAATTCTTTTTATTTTTTTATTTTTCAATCTTTAAAAAAAGCTTAGAGCTTTAATTAATTTTTTAAATCCCGTTTAATTCATAAAATATTGAAGATGGATCACATTTACCTTTAAAAATATCTCCACCAACTTATAAAGCTTTTGAAATTATATGTGGTGCACGAAGAGATATCAATAATTTGTAAAAAGAAAAAATTGAAGTTTTATAAATCCAAAACAAATGAAAAAGAAAAGTTCATGGAAAAAATTGTTTACTTTTTAAATTTGAATAACACCACCAATAATTTTTCCTTGTTTTTTAAGTTCTTCAATTTCGGCATCCCTGACTTTTTTTGCAAGGGCAAAAGATTTTTGTGTTTCTTCATCAACGAAATTAGTGATTCCAAAATTAGGGTCAAATTGAGTTTCTTCAAGCCTCGTTTTTCCTGCTTGCGCTATTTGTGCCGCCGAAGCTGGAACCCTAAGGGAATTATCATTTTCAAATGGATTCCAAATAGCTGATTGAATTTGATGATTTAAAACTTTATTTGGAAAATCTAAAAATTAAACAAAACAAAAAATAAATATTTTTTGTAAAACTGGCTTACCAAATTCTGAGGTTGCTGCTTTCCCAAGTCCAATTCCATCAAGATTTCCTGAACTCACAGCTTTTTCCATAGCCGCCACAGTTCGAAATCCACCCGTTGCAAACATGGTAAATTTAGGTGCAAAAGATTTGGCGGTGGTTACAACTTTAGAAAAAAGTGATTCTCGAGTAGCTGCACTTTCAAGGGGAAATTCTATGCTTCCACCTGCGAGCTCAATGAAAGTGTAATTGCATTCCTAAAAAAAATTATGAATAATAATTACATGAATTCACACTACTAAAATATTTTTTTGCTAATCCATTTTAAAAAATAGCAGGAAAAGGGAAAATGCTTTTTGTTCAAAGAAAAGCTCCAGAAACTCTTTTGGTTAATTATTTTGCGGATCTTAAATCGAAAAAATATAGCTAAAATAAACTTACTTCAACTTTTTTAATGAACTTTATAAAATCATCATAATTAACTCCAGCATTTTGAAATTTAGCTGTGCTTAATTTCACTCCTAAGACGAATTCTGCTTCAGCGGGTAAATTTGCTCTGAAAATAAGCTTTTAAAGGGACATAGCTATTTCATGCCTTTTTTGAAATTTCGATAGTGGGGACTGAAAGTTACACTTGGTAAGGCGCGTGTTTGAATTACCGTGTAAGACAGAAAGTGCACGGTAATTCAAACACGCGCCGCCCCAACTGTTCCTATCAGCCCCAGTATCGAAATTTTTGAAAAGGCATGAAATAGCTATGTCCCTTTAATATAAAAAACTTTGATGCTTTAAAAAAATCTTTACCTTACAACATTGGCTGCAGTTTCAATTAATTTTTCAGTTAATTCAAAATCAAATATTTCATTTTTAACCGCGGGCAAAAATTGAATTAAAATTCCATCAAACCCTCTATCTAGAACATATTTGGCAACGTAGGCCGTGGTTTTAAAAGACTTTTGTTGATCCTCAAAAGTTTGAGCTTCAAAAAAATTAAATTGATCTTCAATATTCGCAATTTGAGCCAAAATGATTGAATCATATTTTTTGCAAACTTTTGCAATATTTTCAAAACCTTTTTGACGCTCCATGGAATCTTCATTTTCTCCAATCAACATATTTCCTGGCACAAAATTTAAACCTTTTTTATCCATTATTATTGCGCCAGTTACAATAATTCCAAATCCACCAAACGCCCATTTTTCATATGCATTTATTATTTGTTGAGTTGGAATTCCCGTGGCTTTGAGATCTTTTGGATCGAAATGAGTGGTGTATTCAGACATTGGAGACTAAAACAATTTTTGCATCATATTATTTCTTTTTATCAAATCAAAGTATTTTGGTTGAAAACATTTTTTTCTGAAAATTAAAAAATGACAGAAATAAAAATTATCGAAAATTTTATTCTTCGAATATTAGTTTTTAGTGCTAAGACTTGACGTCGTAAAATGGAAATTATTTTCACTCAAAAAGTTATGAAAAAAAACTGAAAAAATTTTTATTTTGTCAAAAACTATAAAGAATAGTTTAAAACTGTAAATTTGAGATAAAAAATAATACTTATTTCCCCTTTGTAGCCATTTTTGTTATACAGTAATTTTTCGAATAAAAAACTTTTAAAGTTTTGTATTTTTTAAATCTTTTCGTTCCCTTTTAAAAAATGAATGAAACAGACCAGAAAATTAAAAGAAGCCGATATCGGAAAATTCCTTGTTTATTAATTTTAAAAATAATTAAAAATAAATAAATAAACAAACCTTGTAAAATCGATTTTTAGAAAATTTATTTAAATTTTCAAACTTTAATGGTTGCCGCAAAGCAGTTGGAATAACAATTTTAGAAATATCATAGCGACGAATTTGAACCATTTTTCTTGAATTATTTTTAATTGGATTGTAGTAAAAATTACTGCACAATAATGCAAAAAATAAAACAATTATTAATGGAAAATTACCAAAAAATAAGAAAAAAAGCCTTTGAATTTGAGAGGAAATCGTTTTTGAACGTTTTAAGAAAAAAATGTAAATAAAAGTTTTTGTTTGATTGAAATTTTTTTGATGGGTTTTTATAAGTGATTTGTTTTTGTCTTTGCGTTGATATGGACATATAAAATACACAAACCCAACCTTGGCGGGAGGCACAAACACAAAAGTATAAAATAAACAAAAAAAATGGAAGTTTGTGACTTGACTCTTTTTTTACATAAAACGATCTTATCAAATGGCAAAGTATAAACTTTGAAGTAAGACTTTACCGGAAAAAAGTATCCTGTAAAAGTGCACGTGTGAAAAAAGAAAATTTTGTGAAACAAAATATAAATTTTTTAGTCCTTTTTTGTACCCCAAATTTTAATACAACCAAATTTTTATTGTTGTAAAAAAGCAAGCTGATTTCCGAGAATAGGAGAGAAAAAATCTTTGGTTTCGAAAGAGTTCAGCGATAAAAAGCTTTTTGCTGCATGACTTTTGAAAGCTTCTTTTTTATTGCTAACCATTTGAAAAATTTTGTGCAATGTTTATAAGTGTTTTTCAATAATAATAAAATAAATGTATTTTGAATCATTCAAAATTTGTACTTTGAATTTTCATTAATTTTTAAGAGATAATTTATATCAAAAATAAGTTTTTATTTTCATTCAAAACAATTAAAATTTACAACAAAATTTTATTTTTCTTTCATTTTTTCGTATAAATTAATTTTTTAATTTTCATTAAAATCCAATTTTGGCGATGCAATAGAAATTCCACCATCCACGACTATGCATTGTCCAGTCATGTATGAAGCTTTATCGGAAGCCATAAACATTAAAAATTCGGCAAGTTCTTCAGGTTTTGCCCATCGACCAAGTGGAATTGTTGAAGCAATATTTTCATAATTCTAAAAAAATAAATATAAAAATAAAGAATAAATAAATAAAGTTTTTTTACTTTTTGAAATATCTCTGATGCTGGTCCATATTTAGTTAAAACTGCAGTTTCCGTTGCTCCAGGACAAAGGTTATTAATTCGAATTCCTAAAGGAGCTAAAATAGCTGCATAATTTCGAGCAAAATGATCCAAAGCTCCTTTAGAAATCATATATATTGGCATATCAGGTGATAATTTCAAGGAATCTTTTTGACCGATGTTAATAATATTTCCTTTAGTTTTTTTCAAATAGGGAATTGCAAGTTCGGTTAAGTAAATGGCACTAAAAATTGAAATGAGATAAGCACTTTCTAACTAAAAATTTTAATTAATTCAAACCTTTTAAGATTAACATTAAAAACAAAATCCATATTAGCCAATGAACGAAAATCAGTTTCACCAGGTTTCATTGCAACTGCAGCATTATTAATTAAAACATCAATTCGACCAAAAGTTTTAATTGTCTCTTCAATCAAAGCTTTTAAAACATTTTCATCTGATAAACAACCTTTAACAGAATGAATTCGTTCTTTAGGAATTCCAGCAGCGAGAATTAAATCGGAAGTTTTTTTCAATCCATCTTCGGATCGTCCATGAATAGTAACGGAAGCTCCAGCTTTAGCAAACAATACAGCCGCAGCTTGGCCAATTCCCGATGAACTTCCAGTAATTATTACAACTTTTCCATCAAAACTCATTTTTTCTTTAAAAAATCACTAAAGTCAGAAATGAAATAAACTAAAACAACTCTTAAATTTTCTATCATTAAAATTTTTCTTTTATACTTCACGGAACCAAACTTTTTTTTTAAATAAACAATTTAAAAAAATAATTCTTTGTTTGTACTTTGTTATTTATGTGTGCGACAACAACAAACTACTAACATCTCTAAAAAAGTGATTCAAATAAGTTTTTGATGAGAATTAATTGCTGTGGTTGGTAATTGATCGATTTAGTGTGCATAATTTTTTAAACATGTCTTTTTTGTTATTTTTTCAACTCAAAAATATACTACAAGTGGCCACAAAGAATCAACAATTTTTTCATGATTTTACTCTCTCTCTTTTTTCTTTTGTCAAAGATTAAAACATTCTAACTTTGACACAATTTGTTTGTTTCTTTTCTGTGTGTTTTATCTTTTTCTTTTATACGCATATAAATACCCAGTAAACAACCAATTAATCGATTTTTATTTTTGCAACCATTCATTCTACTTTTTTCATTTCTTGTTAACCAAATTCTTTGTTTTAGAAAAAATAAAGCAATGACTTTCACTGGAAAAGTTGTGATTATTACTGGAAGTTCATCGGGAATTGGACAAGCCGCGGCTGTTTTATTTACAAAGCATGGAGCCTCTGTAACAATTCATGGACGATCTGAGGAAGGCTTGAAAAAGACTCAAGATTTAATTCTGGCTGCAGGAATTTCCAAAGAACGAATTCATTCCGTTAAAGGAAGTTTATCGGATGAAAATGTTTTAAAAGCTCTCATTGATGAGACAATTAAAACTTTTGGTCGAATTGATGTTTTAATTAATAATGCAGGTGGAGTGAATGATGCTGATAAAAATCAACGATCCATGGCATCTCTTGATTATACTTTAGAACTAAACTTGAAAGTGTGAGCGAGCAGCCTATATCTAGTCAAATTATTTTTTTATATTATCCTATTTTTAGCCCCATCCATCTCACTGAACTTGCAATTCCACATCTTGAAAAAACCAAAGGCAATATTGTGAATGTTAGTAGCATCGCCTCACAAACAACCCATCCAACCAATCCTTTTTATGCCATCGCTAAAGCAGGATTGGATCATTTTGCTCGAAATTATGCAGCCATTTTAGCTCCATCTGGAGTTCGAATTAATAATTTAAATCCCGGTGCGACAGATACAGCCATTTTTAATCGAATTAGCATCCCTGCTGAAATGGTTGCAAAGGTAAATAATTTTTTTGGTTCTCGGAATAGTTTTTTCCAATTTTAATATAAAATAAAGAATTTTTTAAATATCTCTTTTCTTTTTTCAGCTCAAACAATTTTACACTGATTTAATTCCAATGCATCGTTGGGCAGCCCCAGAAGAAATGGGAGAATTTCTCATTTTTATGGCTTCTGAAAAAGCAGCGTATATGACTGGACAAATTATTAATGTTGATGGTGGAATTCTCATTCATTCACCAAGTTTTAAACTTGATTGAATTTAATGCATTTTTTTGTTGCATATACTTTTTTAATTTTAAATTAAAATTTTTAGTTGAAAAAAATAAATAACCTTATTTTTTGTTTTTGTTTTAGACTTTCTGGCAACATTTTTTTTGGCTTTCTTCAAGGAAGTAATAATCACTAAAACAAAAGGCTTATTTTTGAATTTTATCGAGATGAAAATTTTTTTATTTGGTGATGACCATTAATTTGATGTCTAAGCTTCTTTTTTATGTTTTCGTTTATAAAGCATAAAGCTACATTCTAGTTTACATTCATTGACCAAAGAAAATAGTCGATCAAAGTTAACGGTAATCCCACAAAAATAAAGAGGAATAAAACTCGAATTCTAGCCTAGAAAATAGAAATGCTAAAACCTTCAAAAATGTTTAGACTTTATTTTTTCTAATTAATACAAATTTTTTAAATACTTTACTAAACAGATTTGGAAATCTTAGGAATATTTCTTAAATTGATTTAACCTGGACTTTGAAAAATTCTAAGGTAATCAAACATATAATTTAAAAAAAATTAGAAACGTCTATCATAAATTTTCTTTTCGATCGAATCTTTTACTTAATTTTTTTCAAAACTAAAATGCTTTGACATAAAAATATTAGATATCCCGATATTTTAAAATGCAACCAACAAATCCAAAAAATTATTACTTTAAGTATCAAATTTTTAACTGAATTTTTTTTATAGATTTACTTGCTAAAATTAAATTATGCAACTAAAAATTCAGAGTGAAAGAAAAAAGTAAACAATTTGTAATAAAAAAAAATTTTACGAGAAAAAAGTGACGCTTTTTTGCTTTAAATTTAAAACAAAGAACAACAGATTTTTTTGTTTCTTGTATTTCGCTCATTTTTTATTTTTCATCCTCCTTCCTTCCATTCACTACACTTTACTTTTATTTTATTCCATCATCCAGCAAAGGTTAAATCAACAACAAAAAAAAAAGCATGAAAGCAGGGAATGAAAATACACACTATGACAACACCTACCTCTAAAGCGCATTTTTTTATTTTCTTCAAACACTTAATCCAAGGATTTTTTTCTTCATTCAAATGCAAATAAACTTTCTCTAAAAATATATCATCTCTCTTCTCAATTTCAGCTTTATTTATTTTTTCGTTGAACAAAACAGACACATTTTTTTCGAATGTGTTTCTTTTGTGCTTATCTTTTCTTCCTCAAAATTTGGTATAAAAATGTGAAAAGTTTTCAAGTTTGAGTACATTCAACCTTTTTTCTTTTCTTTTGTTTTGACTACAAAAAAAACTAATAAATAAAAATAAAAATAAAAATGTCTCAAGCTTTTGCTAAAAAAGTTGTAATAATTACTGGAAGTTCATCTGGGATTGGACAGGCCGCGGCTGTTTTATTTGCTAAAGCTGGAGCTTCTGTAACAATTCATGGACGATCCGAGGAAGGATTGAAAAAGACTCAAGAAATGATTCTTGGAGCTGGAGTTCCCAAACAACGAATTCATTCTGTTCGTGGCCCAGTTAGTGAAGAAAAAGTCCTTAAAGCTTTGATTGATGAAACGATCAAAACTTTTGGTCGAATTGATGTTTTAATTAATAATGTTGGAATTGCTCGAAAGGAAGGAGAAACCAATCCTCGATCCATGATAAGTTTTGATTATGTTTTTGATGTCAATCTTAAAAGGTATAAAAAAATATTTCTCTAACTTTTTTGTTTCATTAGCATAATTTTTAGTGTCATCCATCTCACTGAGCTCGCAATTCCTCATCTCGAAAAAACCAAGGGCAACATTGTGAATGTAAGCAGCATTGGTTCACAAAAATGCAATGCTGATGTTCCATTTTATTGCATTGCTAAAGCCGCTCTCGATCATTTCGCTCGAAATTATGCAGCCATCTTAGCTCCTTCAGGAATTAGAATCAATAATCTAAATCCCGGCGGAACATCCACTTCATTCATGTCTCGTCATGGAATTCCTAAAGAAATGATTGATAAGGTTCGTAAAATAAATGACAAAAAAATAAAAACCCAAAAACTTAAATTTTTGTAAAAAAATAATTTTTAGGCAGTTGAAAATTATACTAAACAAATTCCACTTGGACGTTGGGCATCGTCAGAAGAAATGGCCGAATTTCTCTTTTTCATTGCTTCCGATAAAGCCGCATATATGACTGGACAATGTGTCAACGTTGATGGAGGAGCATTAATTGCTTCACCAAATATTAAACTTGATTAAAAAAAATTTTAAAAAAACCTTTTCTGACAACTTTGATACTTACTTATAAAATAATCTGTTTTTAAATATTTTTCTCTCTCATTATTTTTGTAAATTGTTTTTAATTTTGTAACATTAATAATAATAAAAATTAGTTCTATTTATTGTATTGTAAATTTTATTTTTTTATTGAGAAACAAAGAATTATAAAATCTTCAGAGACGCAAAAGGAATTTTGAAGAAAAAAAAATTTGGAAAAAGGTTTCAACTTTGAAGAAAAAAAATTAGTTGGACAAAAGCGCTTGGAACTTTTACAAAAAACATTCTGAAGACTAAAAAGATGAAGAAATAAAGCAGCCATCACCAACAGAAGCAATCATTCGTTCGAGCTGTAGTTGATTTTGATTCATGAAGGAAAGAAAACAAAAAGATAGAACTCAGAAAAGGAGAGAGAAAAAAGTTATAAGGAATATTATAAGAAAAGTTCATATGTTTTTTTTATATCTCATTCGAATTTAAAAAATAAAAAGTTTAAAAATTCTTGTAAAAAAAAAACCAAAAAGTACATAGAATTTTTTACAGATGCAAAAAAAACCTAAATATTCACTCATAAAAAATTTGCAGCAAAAATTTCTTTGAAAAAAAAGGCGCAAAATTTGCATGTTCCGCGCAACACTTTCAATGCTTCTTTCTTCTTCATTCATCCATTCTTCCTTTTTCTTGTTTGCAACTTGAAACACTCTCGCTTTTATTTTAGTTTTTTGGATAGCAAAACGATCGTCTCAAAAAATGCCGCTCAAGCTTTTTATGATTTTTCTTTCAATTCTTTCAATATTTGCTTCTTCGTCTCCTTCTCGACCTAAACGATACGTCGATTCATCAACAGCAACAACGGATTCTTCATCATCTTCAATATCGACGTCAACCAAAAAATCTGGTGGAATTGAATGGACAATATTATGGATTTCAATTGGAATTGTATCACTGTGTATCATCATTCTTGCTTCTTTTGGAATGTAAGTTTATTTGTTTCTTTTATTTCCATTCGATTGTAATATATCTCACATTTTTAGATATGCATGTTATAAAAAGTTCTTTAGTGGCAAAAATACTAAATCAAAGCCAAAACCAAATCAGAAAGAACCTGGACCTTCTAAAGAACAACAAGAAGCAGCAGTGGCAAAACCAAAAGAAAAACCTCAAAAATCAATAACTATCGAACAAAATGAATCAAAGACCAAGGAGCTCAAAGTCGTCAAAAGTAAGCAACAACCATCAAATAAAACGGATTCAAAGACAACTCAAGTTTCCACAATTGCTGCTGTTGCTCCAAGTGTTTCAAAAGAACCTGTAAAAGAAGTCGTTGTTGTTGATGTAGCTGAACAAAATAAAGCTCTGATTGAACCTCATTGCTTTTCGTTATTACGAAATGGATGTCTTGGTGAACATGGTCTTGTGATTTCTGAAAGAATGTATGAGTAAGTTGCTTCTTTTTTTAATGCTTTCGATTATGCTTGTTGGGTAACGAATCATCATAAACTTACTACCTTTTATGATAGTCTAAAAGTTCGATGTTAAGCTTACTAACAACAAATTGATAATATCGTATAACTTTCTTATCCCATCTTTTGTTGTTTTAAAAAGTTACATTTCTAATTTTCCATATTTCAGGCGCTATCCGTTACTTCAACGAGATGATTATGAACGTGAAATCAAGCTTCTCAGCTCTCCAATCGATGAAATGTTTAAGAAAATCAAAAAACTTAGGTATGTTTTGCTTTTGTTTCACTATGTGCTTTATGCTTTTTTGTTTTTAGTTCCGAAGCTGAAACCGAATTAAAGCGATACCGAGTTCAATTTGATCATGAAAAGAAGATAGAATGGATGGGAGATGATGCCGAAGAATATCTGCTCAATTCAAAAACACCTGAAACTGATGCATATTTTTGTTTTGGAGCGGAATTCTACGAATTTATCAATCCTGATGTTACATCATTGTCTAAATATTCGATTCCGTTATTGTTTGTTATCGCAATGCAACCAAGATTTCCTGAAATAAATCGAAAAGAAGCTTGTAAATGGATATTGTATGTTTTCTTTGTTTTGCTTCTTTGAATAACAATGGTTTTACTTTTTAGGCGTCATGCTTCATCTGTTCGCAAACTTTGGACTCCTACAGAACGTGAATTTATGCCATTTCCAGTCAATCTCATCGAATGGTCGTATCAAATGAATCCACAAAACTTTGATGATCTCAGTGCATTGAAAACCATTAGTGACGTCAAACCTTCTCCACCATCAAAAGAAGTAATTCCAAAAGAAGCATCAAAAGAAGTATTGACAAAGCAGCCTCCGCCACCAAAAACAAATGTTCGAGCTGTCGTTGATCAAAAAGAAGAGAAACCAAAAAGCAAGAAGAAATCAACAAAGCCAAATAAGAAATAATTAAAGCATTTATGTACCTTTTTTTGTCGTTTTTAGTACATACAAAGTTTTGTTTAATAAAGATTTTTTGTAAACCATTTTAACTTTTTGTAATTCAAAAACATTTTCTAAAGGCAAAGTTATGGCTGCAGCTGCAGTTTGAAGTTAGCGATTCATCGATAAATTTGAAGCAAGTTTCAGCACCTTTAACTCCTGGGAAGAAATTTATTTGCCGAAAACCTAAAAAAAATTTAGTTTGCATCAAAACTTTTACACACTTCTTTTCGCAGTTGCAATTTACATATCCTTCATTTTTTTAGAATGATTTTGTCATTGCCCATAAAAGCGTTTGTCAAACGTTTGTTTCATTTTTATCTTCATTCGACAACAAATTGTTTGCTGCTGCAACGTCGACGCGTTCAATCTTGTGGTTTTCATTTCGCTTGAATCAATCAACTATCAAAAAATGCTCAAACTTTTGTTGATTCTGATGCTTTCCTTCTCGGCTGCTGCTTCTTCATCATCAAGGCCTCAACGATACATTTCAAGTGATTCTCAACATGGTTCATCGACATTCAATCAAACATTGAAACAAATTGCTGTCAAATCGTTCTCAAATATTGATGGTCCATTGGCTTCGGATGGTTTAATCGAAGATGGTGGAGATCTCATCATAACAAAATCTGGTTCTATTGAAGTTTTATTGAAAGGTGGCAGCTTGAATTTTGGAATATGTGACAAGGATTGTAAGGGAGAGTAAGTTTTATATTTGTTTATTTATTATGTAAACTTTCCTTTGTTTCAGGGTCTTCGTTTGTTATGATGCGGTGGTTGGTAAAATATCTGATGATGCTGTATCTCCTTCATGTGGTTCATCACAATGTTACTTTCAAGCTAAAATGGATGCAACGAAGTATTGGTATATGAAAAAAGGTTCGTACTTATTTTGAAACACACATATTGGATTATATTTTCTTTAGAAAGCTTGAAATATCCCGAAATGGAATGTGGTAGCGCACCGATGAAATATGATAGAACTGTACTTTTTAAGTATGAATGGTTTAGCTGTGATCCTAAGATTGGTGAAAATGGTTATATGAAGTTGAATGTTATTGTAGCTGATCCATCATGTCCTCTAAGAATCGTATGTCTTTTCATTATCTTTTACCTCATAAATTCTCAACTTTCAGAAACATGCAATTATCAAAAAAGAAAATGGAACAATAACAACTGCTTCAACATCATCATCGCCATCAATAGTTATGCATTCAACCACAGAAAACACTGAAGGTGCTCAAACTTTATGGATTGTTTTGGGAATTGTCTTGGGAATCATTGGTCTTTGTATCATCATTGCTATCATCGTTATTGTGTTAGTTTGCTTTACTTAAAATTTTACTATGTAACTTATTTCATGCTTTTTAAGATGGAAACGTTGCATCAAACGACGAATAGGTGGTGATCCAAAGAAAGTAGTTGCTGAGCCTCAACAAGAAAAGGAAGTTCCAAAATCGAAAGAAGAAGCGCTTGTATCTCAAGAAGTTCTTGCTGCTGAAACTGAACCTGAAAAAGTTGTAGCAGCAACAAAAAATGAACCAAAAGTTTCAAAGAAAGAATCCAAAATTGAACAACCAAAGGAACCAGCGCCATCAAAGGAACCAACATCATTTATCGAAGCTCCTCCTCAACCTTCAGTTGAACCTGCGCCTGTGAAACCAGTGATCCTTAACAAAGTATCATATCCTGAACCAAGTCGATTGATCGTGAAATCTGAGCATTCAACCAAGCGTGATTCACTTGAAGGTATTCCAATGAAAAATATGTTGGTCCTTGTTGAATCTCCACCAGCATCATTATCACGTTTTGGGCGTCTTGGTATAGAAGATTATGATATCATTCAAAAGATGGAACGGTAAGTTTTAAATATGTCTTATTATCACTCGTTTTACTTTATGTTATTTTTTTTAGTCGCTATCCTCATGCTCGAAGAGAAAACTATGATCGTGAAATCAATCTCTTTTGTGTTCCAATCAGCACTATGTACGAAGAACTGAACAAGATTGCGTATGTTCCTTTTATTTGCTTATCAAACTATATGTGAATATCCTTTTTAGAACTGAAGCTGTAGAAATATTGGATCGAGTTGGAGTTTATTTCAATGATAAAAGAGAAATCAGATACATGCCACGTCCTGGGTTACACTATCTCCGTTCACCTGTTGTTTCTGTATCTTTGTCATACTTTGCTTTTGGAGCTGAATATTATCAATATGTTGGATCTGATTTTGAACTCATCGCAAAGTTTTCCATTCCACTTTTGTACGTAATTGCTCTTCAACCAAGGTTCTCTGAATTCAATCGAAGGAAAGCTTGCACATGGATTCGGTATGCTTGCATAACATATTTTTGTGATTTATCTTTGTTTTTTTTGTTTTTAGTCGACAAGCAGCAAAAGTTCGTAAAGCGTATACTCTTGTTCAACGTGAAGTTATGCCCTTTCCAATCAATATCCTCGAAAAGGCTTATGAAAAGAATCCAAAATATTTTGATGATCTCGATGCGTTGAATACTGTTAGCGACACGAAACCTCCTCCTGCAAAAGAAGTAACAAAGAAGCCAACTCCAGCTGCAGCTATTGATCATCATGAAAAGAGCAAGAAGAAAGTGAAAAACAAGAGCTCAAAGAAGAAGAAGTCAGCATCCAAGAAAAACCAACAATGATCGAACAAAAAAAAAACATTGAATTTATGTGTTTGTAATATTAATTGTATATTTTTTATAACTTTATTTTTATGTGTAACAAGAGCATTGGGTCCCACCTTCGGTGGTCCCTCATAACATTTCCTAATAACAAACATAATCATTTTCGAAAACTTTTTTACGATTCAATGGGGGCTTTGCCCCCACTTAGACTTATCTTTTCAACGATGCTTTTACATTTTTACATTACGTTTTATATCTCAAAACAAAATTTTCCCTTTCCAAAAAACAAACGAAACCCGTTTCCCTTTCAACAAACACAAAGAGAAACATTCGCGTCGGTACCTCTAAACATTATTTAAATTTAAAACATTCATAACTAATTTTTAAAAACATGTCCGGGTTATAAAATAACATATTCTGTATCTCCATAAAAAACTACATAGGACTGGTCAATGACATTAAAAATCGAGCGTAAACGACTACCACACAAACATACATTCTCGCTTTATATAGGTAGATAAAATTTCTTTTTAAACAATTTGGTTTTCTTGTTTTGAAACTCATTTATTGGAGGAAGGCTTTGTTAGAGAAAAAAGGAAGAAGATGAGAGGATGGAAAAGTTTTGCTACAGAATTGGCAGAGAATTTACAATAAACCCAATCCTTGGATGCTTTATTTAATGACAAAGGCGGCGTTTAACATTGTTTGCACATTCTCATAAATCCAGTTGAGTAACATACTTTGGAACTTACCATCCTTTCCATTATTATTACTTTGCAAAAGGGAGAATCCATTTGACATAGCCATCAGTGGACAGAGTAATGAATTCGAGTTTTAGACAAAAATCATTGAAGGACGAAAGAAATGAAACTTCGCCTGTCTTCTTCTTAGTTTTGCTTCGAAATGATGTAATCGAAAGAAGCTAAGGCTGATAAACTTGGTGGCAATTGAAAGCGGATAAAAAGAAACAACAGTACAAAATAAACAGGTAACACTTTATTATACAAAATTTACATAGTAACATACATTATATTTTACTTAAAGTAACATCAAAAGATTAGTAAAACAAAAATTAGCTATTAAAAACAATACAGTACATACATACATAATTAAAACCCAAAAAAAGAAGATATTATCACAAGAAGAAGAAAAACCACATGAGTATTGTTGAAGCATAAAATTTATTGAATATTTGACCATAGATAACTCGTCCATCCACCAAGATTGACTTCAGTTGATGAAACAGATGATTCTAAAATGTAATAATGAAATCAGTAAGACAAAAGAGTTAAGGTTAAAGCAACAAAAAAACCATTCCCCAAAGAAAGAATACTTACGTTTAGCTTGATCAGTTCCTATTCCCAAACTTGCAAAGAAATCAATACGTTTGATATAATCATTGATAGTTGTTACTTCATCAGGAGTCAGACGTAACATGGTTATAAGAACAGGTAAAAGTTGTTGACGTTCATCATTAACTTTTGGTGGAGAAAGGAATTTCATAACAACATTTTTGAGATATTCACTATTCTTCGATGTATGCTGATCACGCGCGAAGTTTCTTTCAAGACGACGAATTTCATCTTTCAAAATTTTGATTTGATCCACTATTTTTGAATTTGTATCTTCCATATCATTGAGAAGTTCACGAGTATCAGATAATTCTTTTTGAAGAGCTTCATATTCTTCATTCGTATGAAAATCAATTGATGGACGAGAAACAAAATCATCAATAGCTGAACCATGACGAGGACCTAATCCAACGGTTATAAGATCATCACTAACATCGTTGATACCTGGATGAAGCAAACGAGAAATATCTGCATCATTATAAAGATCAAGACCAGGCAGATTAGGTGTTGGTGGACCATTTGATATTGGTGAAGTTGTAACTGAAAGTGATTCACGTGAAAGATTGATTGGTCGATGTGGAGTTGACGAAAGAGGTTGAGAATATGGAAGGTTTCGGTATTCGTCCAGTTTTTGCATCAATTCACGATTCTTTTCTTCCAATCTAGCTTTTTGATGATTAAAGCTTTCAGTCAGGATATTCTTATCTTCAGTTGCTTGTTCAATAGTTTGTTTCAAATCACATTCAGCTTGTTCTTTAAAAGTACGATGTTCATCTTTTAGATTATCATAACATTGTTGAAGAGATTCCAGCTCACTTTTCAATCGAAGAACTTCAGATGTTTTATCAACAACATACACCTTTTTCAGTTTAGCAATTTCAAGATCACATTTAGCTCGCATTTGTTGAGATTGAAGGGTGAAGGATTGAACTTCCTTTGATCTTTCAGAGATAGTTGTTTGTTGCTCTAAAAATAACAAAATGAGAACATCACATCCATCTTCCTAAAAAAAGACTTACCATCAATAACTTTGTTTAATTTAGCAGCTAAAACTTTGGTTTCTTTCAATTGTTGAAGAGCTTCTTCCTTTTCTTGCATCGATGTATCAATTTTTACCGACATATCACGAACCAATTCATCTTTCTCTTTTTCACGTTCTTTTTGATCCTTCAATTGCGTCTTTAGTTCAGAACAGCTCTTCTTGTAATCATCTAATTCCAATGAGACCATTTCGTTTCCAACTTCATTGCTAAACTTTTCTTCAAAGCTTTTACATTTTTCTTCCAAACTTTTAATTCTTTCTTGATATTCGTTTGCTTGTTTCTTTGCTTCCTTTGATGCAAACACTTGCTTCTTGAATAATTCAAGTAATCGTTCACGTGGAAGAGAATCAAGCTATAAAAATAAACGAAATATGAATGAAAGAAAGTTATATGAGAAAGCTTACTTTCGATGTTGGTGCAACAACAACTACAACAGCAGCAGCCTTGATGGTTCCAACTTCTTCTTCAATCCTTTCAATCAAAGGCGATTTCGTTGTTGCTTCTATAGTTGGAGATAATTCTTCTTCAGCAACTGATGATTGAGTTTGAGACAATTCTTCTTCGGTATCTGATGTTTGAGTTCGAGACATTATTTCTTCTTCAGTATCTGATGTTTGAGTTGGAGGTAATTCGTCTTCAGCAACAGATGATTGTGTTGGAGATAATTCTTCTTCTGTATCGGATGATTGAGTTGAATCACTTTCTAGTTCTTTGTCTGAACTCATCATAGCGACTAAAAAACCAAGATATTAAACAAATGATAAAATACATAAAACACGATTAAAACGCAAATAAATTATGCAAATTAATAGAAAAGGTTGTTCGGAAGTCAAATTCAAAAAATGCGAAGTTATTTGTGACACATGTTTTTATTTTCGGCAAAAGTAAAGCATTGAAAATTGCTTTCAGAATAAAGGAGAGGGAAATTTTTAAAGCCAAATTTCTCTTGATGTTTGACAAATTTTGAAATCGAAGCATTTTTTTGGTAAAAACAAACAGTAGCAAGGAGCTGAATCGCTTTAAGAACAAGCATGTTTTGAATTACGTGAGTATCTTTCGATAAAAAAATCAAAGATGGATATGAATAAGGATTTGCCTAATTAGATAATTTTCATATACCATTTTCTAAACAATTTACTCAAAACAAACCCAGAAATTTTTCCTCGCAAAATTGCTACAATTTTTGATACATTTTTTTTCGTTGTTTACAAGCAAAGCTTCAAAACAAAGACTTCAATTTTTAATTCGTTCATTCAAAATGGGTTAGTTAAATCGAATTCAGATTCATTTATTATTATTAAATTAATGAGTTTTCAATATTTTGTTGTTGTGAAGGAGGTTGGCGACTAAGTGGTGATGATCGTGAAGGAGAAAGATCATGGGTAATAATTTCACTTTATGAAATAAAATCTGGGATGGGAGTGCCATGTCGGCTACGAGTTGGTTGATTGTATTGTTCGAGAATGAGGGTGTGATTCTGGTGAATCTTCTCTTTGTGGAATATCATTAGCTTGGAAATGATTTACAACACATCGCCGCCAAACTCATCGTCGTCTTGATCGAAATAGTAAATATTCAAGGTGAAGATTCTCTAGAACTATTATTTTTTTGTTGGAATAAGAGTAGCGAGCACGATAACGATACCGATGTCATTGATTAGTTTTTGAAGGAGATATTGGTGGTGGAACTTCTCATTTTATTAATTGATGATTTAAATCTTAGATCAGCTGCATGTCCATGATTTTTTTGTTGGTGTAAAAGCACGAAGCAGAGAAAAAATGATAAAATAGGATTACTTCGAGATAATCGTAGAAATGAATGCAGTTCAGCTGCGACGATTTCCCTCGAATTATTTGGTGGATTATGATTACCTTGTTAATGATAAATTGATCGCGAAAAAGGAGGTCGTTATGGTAGTTGTAAACCTGGAAGAGGAGTATCATGTCGTCCACGAATAATTCCTTCTGCTAAAGAAAGCCCTTTTCGTTGGTCGAATAACATCGATAGAATCATTTGGAACAAGAGTAACTTACGTTGATTAAAAATTCGCCGTTGGTAAAGAATATAGTGGTAAGGAATAATTACGAAGAAAAAAAATTGGTTTTTGATTTTTTTCTCCAACAATCGAAACTTGTGGCTGAAATTCGACCATTGAATAAACCAATAAATTCTGAAAACCTTTTAGCTACAAAATTCATAAATCCTAGCTTTGGTAAAATATTATCTTTGTGAATCTTCTAGTTAATAATTTTATGCCTTATAATTAATAAACATAAATCTTTCTAAAAATTATCAAGGTTCATTACTTCTGAAACTTTACAAAAAAATTAAAGCTAAAAGAAGTCTAAAGCTTAGTTAAACAAAAAATATCCATAAATTTTATAAGTAAAAACTTCCAGGAAGGTTTCAGGCTTTTCTAAATATTCATAAATTACTAATCTAATTTCTGGACAAATTCATAAACTTTTATTAAAATCTAAAATTCTTACATTCGTCTTCCATCAGCTTGCATTTGGCAAATCGAGAATTTTGACAACTTTCGAGAAGTTTCATTGTCGAACATTTGTGTTCGCTCGAGCCTAAAATTCATTCATTCTTTGAATTTTTTTTTTGCAGTGAACACTCGTCGTTCGCTTTCTTCCTCTCTCATTTTATTATTACTCATCTCAACTGAATAAAAAGAAAAGGAAAATGGAAGAATCATCATCAAAACAACAACATGAGCAACATAAGCACCGTAAATTTATTCTTCGAACAACTTGCATGAAAAATGGTGGATTTCGACATGTGAGTTTTTTTTACTTTTTTGATTTTACGATTTACAATATTTTCTTGATTTTTTTAGTATCTTCCTTTACCACCTCAAGATGTCTTTCAACATTCATATTCAGTACTTGCATCAGAATTGGATATCAAAATTAAACGAAAGCAAACTTTCTTTAATCGTGAAACAGCGTGGATGCGTCTTCCAGTTTATTTGACGACGAATAAAGGAGTTCTCTTCATTTATGTTACTGATCGTCATGGATATATCTTGAGTGTACCACATGCTCTTCGACTACATTTTGAAGGAACCAAGAAACTTTGCAAGAAGAATCGTGCTATTGGTGTTGGTGGTACAACTGAATATGATGCTGTTTTTATTCTTCAATTTGCTTTTGGTGAACTTCATATTCGTTTCTCTAAAAATGATAACCTTCGTCCATGGTCTGCTCTTCTTATCGCTGCTCATCAATCAAGTCTTGCAAATGTTTGTCATGCCGTTTCAAGCGAAATCAATCCAGCAATTTCTTTGGAATCCGTTGTTTCAACTAAATCTATTCTTGCTCCTGCTTATAAGAAAGATAATAATAAGAGTGGCAGTGAGTTTTATCTTTGACCGATTTACTTTTTTCTTCAACGCTTTACTCTTACTTTTTTAGAGCAAGATGGTGTAATTTTTGTTCATCGTTATCCTCGTTTATCTACTACAGCTGAAACAGTTACCGCCGATAATGATAGCTTTCAAAACCATGATTCATCTCCTAAAATTATAGGATCTCTTGCTTCATCTTCATTTTTAAACAATTCTCAAAGTCGCAGCAACACCATCAATGATTTCTCTCCATCATCATCAAAGGAAACAATGCCTGCTGCCGCTCGGACATCTTTTATTACTGAACATGAACCTGCTGAACGAAATTATGATAGCGGCATGATTCATTACGATGCTGAAATTATTGAATACCAAAATGAAAAGCCAACTAGTCATCCATCATCTAGTGCTATTGGAACTTCAGAAGTTGATGTAACTTGCAAGGATATCAATGAATTTAATGCTTCAACAACTTCCATCAATACTGCCATTTTGAATCAATGTATGTTTACGAATTTATAGGCCCATTGTTGTAGTAACGTTTGTTGCTTTTTCAGCTGAACTCGATACATATGGTAATGATAAATCTCATCATGCATCACCTCATTCTTGTTATATGGATGCTGAATGTTCTGGTCAATGCAAGGCTATCGATGGTCATCATGAAGCTTATGGTGGTTCTCCAATGCTAAAGTAACTCATTTTCTTGATTTATAGTGGCTCCTTTTATGCTTACCATAGATTTTTATACCTAACTCATACCTTTTTTTAGAACTTATGCATATTGTGTCAAACTTCAAACACCAGTTCAAAAAATTCAAAAGATTTCTATTGCAGATATTCAAAAATCACCTCCTCCACGTTCATTATCAATTTCACGGTCAACATCAACATCATCACTTCACTCATATAATCTTTCAAAACCAACTCAATTTACAACGGATCCAACTGGAAAACGGTCACAAGTAATGGATTTTTGGCGTCAAAAGGTAACTATTATTTTTTCTTTTTGTTTATTCAGTTTTTTAACTTTATGTTTGCTTTTTGCAGGAAATTGAAACAAGTGGAAATCAACCTCCAATTCGAATAAAACATGTTCATTTAAATGATGATGAAACCACTCTTCAAAAACATACATCTGGAAAAGTATTTGATTCTCCAACAAAATTTCATGCTGCTAATGTTGATGATGAAGGTTCTTCTTCAGTTGATGGAACTCTTGATGAAGGTTCTTCTGTTGATGAAACTCTTGATGAACTTCCTTCTGTTGATGGAATTCCTGATGAAGTTCCTTTAATTGATGGAGCTCCTGATGAAGTTTCTTCCGTTGATGCAACTCCTACCAAATTTCACGATGACGATATATTTGATCAAAACACGGCTATCGCTGGTCAAAGGATTGGTTATGATTTTGTTCCCGGTTAGTTTACACCTTTACTTCCTTGTTTACAATCGATTTTTAGATCCTTTACCAAGTACTGATTCTGAAGAATCATATCGTAAATATTGGGCTGATCCAGATCTTAGACAAGAAAGAATATCTCTTACAAATCCTTACATTCCTGTTCAAAATGAAGGAAGCGTGGTATTTAATGGTTTACAACAAATAATTGATCAAAGATTTCCGTGAGTTTTTTTCTTGCACTCACTTTATTGCAAATATCTAACCAGATAACATTTTTTCAGTCAAAGAGTAATAAGTGAAGATGAAAATTCTTTTCATCAATCATTTGATGAACCAAGTTCAGCTGAAATTTGTGTACCAGAAGATGTTAATCGGTATGCTTTTACTTTCTCATATCTTTGAAGACTCATTATGTTATGTATGTTTTTAGGAATGTGTTAAATGATTGTGAATTTTTACCTTCAAGAAGTTGCAGCTTTCGTGGATTCTCTAATGGTATTGAAACTGATGGAATATCATCTCCTGATTCTGTGAATGATGATTTTATTGGTATTGAACCAACTGATCGGGATTCCTATCATAGTGGAATAATTGAAACTGAATATTTGAAGAAATGTGAACAACAACAAAAATGATATATTTTGGATGGTGTTTTATATTTAAGATGACTAATTTTATAGTATTTTTTATTATACTTGTATTTGTAAATTATAATTGATAATGCAATAAATGAGAGTTGAACCATATGTCTTTTGTTTTGTATCGTTTCTATGAATCTGTCATAGTTTTTCAAGGAAAGAGTTAATGAAGCCTTTTGTTTTGATTTTCCACCAGAAGAAAATACGCATCGATGGAGCATACTTATTATAGCCTAACAATGAAAGAGCTTGATGCAGTCTCAAAACTCGATCATTGTTATTTTTATATTTCACTAAAAAAGCGGTAGAAAACTGTGCGATGAAGATAGGGTTATTTGGTGCTTTTCATCTGCCACACATTTATAAGTTTGGACATCGATAAATTCATAAGATTCTTTATCTCATCACGAAAACACTTGCTTCATCCTAAACTTTTACTCTCAAACAACTTTTTTTTTGTTGTTGCTTGCTTCATTTCTTTCTTCCATCTTTTACAAGTTTGCTTTCATGTAAAAATTTATGTTGATTTCTTCCATTCTTTCAAACTTTGCCGCCGCTATTATTGCTTGTGTTAGTAAGCATCCTTGCATGCTTTATTCTTTCATGTGTTTGTTATAACTTTGTTTTGTTTCTTCGTGTTATTGGCCTTTTCGATTTCGTTTTAACTAATTTGTTACCTTTTTTAGCACTGACAAGAAATTTCAACGATGGCTGAAACTCTAAAAGAATTAGAGGATATTAAGAATCATGTTGGTACTCTCTGCATAATGAATAAAATGAAGAATGGAAATACGCCTTATCCTTATGTTGTCAGAGAAGTCAAACGGTTAGTTTCTCTTTACATTGCTAGCTTTCATATAATGTGCATTCTCTATCTTTTTTAGTGATCGGCAATTGGATTTACAAGAAGTTGCACGTAAACATGATTTTGATACTGGTTATGATCTCCTCCGGCATCTGGGTTTCCAAGTCAATGACAATGGTGAAGTCGAATTTGATAATGCTGGCATTCCTCAAGCTGTTTCACATGTAACGGATTTCATTATGGACGCTAATAAATATGTAAGTTTTGGACTTTATGTTTTTTTCTCCTTATATTTGGTTTTTAGGAAGCTGAACGAGAAGCTAAAAAGAAGTATTATAATTCATATTATGAAGAAAAAGCTTATGAAGAACGTCAACCACATGAATTTGCTTGTTATCTAAAAACTCATGATTGGAATATCATACCTGATTATCGTATGCACCATGTTCCTGAAGCTAAACAAGAAGAAATTCGTCAAATCAATCGAAATGTATGTTTATTGAATTTAAATTTGGTTTACTTACTATTACTTATTTTAGGTTCCACGTCCTCTTGTTGTCGAAGAACTTAAACCTGGTACAGTCTTTTTGATGAATGGTAATAAGCGCCAAATTCCTGATGTTCTTCTTACTCACGAAATTCCAGTAAGTTATTTTACTATCTTATTATTATTCACCGTTGTTTTCTTTTTTAGGATCCTGTACAAAGAAAGAAGCATTTTCAAGCTGCAGCAAAAAAAGCTCGTAAAGAAATTAAGAAGATTACAGAAGAAATGGAGAATTGGAAGCTTATTCCTTCTGTCGATGTTACAAGATTCTTGATTATCAAAGATCCTGATTATGATTATCAACTTTAACATGTTGTTTTTTACATTTTTTAATGTTATTTTTTTCTTCTTGTTTTATAAATGTTAATAAATTTTGTGTTGTTTGGATTCTTTATGTGTGTGTGGAAGTTTGGTTTTGTGGCAAACAAGAAGTTTCAAATCTGCTTACAGTAGTTTCGTAAGCATAGGATGGAGCGAAATTTGGTGATTCATTTGCAAATTTTTAGTGAAGTTTAGAATGCGATCAAGCATGTTTATAGGAGCTTTAACTTTGTCGTTGTCAATGAATGATGAAAATAATGTTGCCCAACAGCTTTATTGCTTTTAACGTTTAGCAGCACTCTTTAGTTTCGTACATTCAAACTATTTATTTCGAAGCATTTTTTTGTTCTTTTACTTTATAAAATGGAGGAATCAATGCTGATAGAAACAACGGTGAATGATGAGTGAGTGGCAAGTTTGTTCAAACTTTTTTCTTCTTTTTCACTGTTTTGATAGAGAAAAGCGATTACGATGATGATCAAGGAGGTGTCATACCTTGTTGCAAAAATATAAAACTTATAACCTATTATGAGATATGTATTTTGTTGGTTATGTTTATGGATGAATGGATTTCATGAAACTTTGATTTTAAAACCAATTCTGTCAATTTTTTTTAAAACGGCTTGAACAGGCAAAATTTTATTTTTGAGATAGAGTCACCTATGTTTTTTCCTATGCTTAATTAGGCTAAAGTCAATAGAATTTGGCCTGAAGTGATCCAAATCATGGAGATACAGCAACCTGAAGGTTTACTATTGAATTACTTCAAAATTATGCTATAATTCATTCTATAATTATAATTTTATATTCTCTTATCATTTAAAGGTTTTCGATGATGGGGAATCCGAATTTGACCACCATTTCCTTTGATGTATATGCTAAACATAAATTTTTGACCGACACAGCCTGGTTTTTGGCCAGATGCAAAGTAAATAACCTAAACTTCACTTTCTGAATCCATAAATTTATGTATAAAATCTTCTTGAATAAATGAAAGGCTAATGGAAAGATTGCTTTTCCATAAACATGTTTGATTCATTTTTTCCAAAAGTGTTCTTCTTTTAACATATAATTACAAAAAAGGTTTTTTTTATTAAATACACAATTCATACATAGTAAAAACATTAAAAAAAAATAAGACCACGTGTTTTTCAATTTTCTTTTGAGAGAATAGAATAAAGGAAGGAAGGGAAGGGAAGATGCTTACAAGAAACAACAAACAAAAAATTTTAAAAAATGAAAGAAGAAATTTAAACCACAAAAAACGCAGAATAAAGAAGAAAAAAATGGTAAATAAAAACACAAAAAAAAATAAAGAAGGTGAGAGAAGCAACTTCAAAAATTTTTATGGAAAAAAGGAAGAATGATTAACCAAAACAAAAAAAAGGTAAAAATTACAAACAAAAAAAAATGGAAAACATTGCAAAAGAAGATGAAATTTTTTTTGTTATAAAAAAATCAAAAAAAGAAAATTTTTTTAAAATTAAAAAGCATAGAAAAAAAATAATACAAAATAATACACATTTTTAATTTATTTTTTATTTTGAACATCCATTGGAAAATCATTATCTCCATTTTCTGGAGCTGCTGCTGGAGCGGCTTCCATTTCATCTTGAGGTTGATGGTTGTTTTGTTGATGATTATTTTGTTGTTGACGCAATTCATTTCTCAATTGCTGTTGTTGATGATGATGTTCATCATCCATAGCCGCGTGTGGCCCAGCTTGAATAAAAGCTGGATGTTGTTGTTGTTGTTGGTCTACTACGCCATCATCAGCTTCAGGGTCTTCTTCATGATTTTGGGGTGGAGGTTGATGATGATGTTCAAAACCTAATACTGCCGCCGCCGCTGCTCCTTCACCTCCTGCACCAGCAGCAGCAGGGGCATTTGGAATATCATCATTTTGAAGTTGTTCATCATCACCCGCTCCATCATCATCTTCCATTCCACCTGGAAAAATGGGGGTTTTAATAGTGTTTTTTATTTATTAAATAAATGTATGCCTCATTTTTGACTTTTCGAAATATTTTAAACAATTTTTTGTAAAATTAATTTGGCCGATAAAATTATTAAAAATTTTGATCAAAAGGAAATCTGTGTGTTTTAGTTTTAGCAAATCAAAAAATTTTGTTATCAGAAAAAAGGGAATATAAAAACGTTATTTTATGACGCTCTAATTTCTTTCTGTAACTCATCAAGAAAAATTTAATCAAAAGCTTTTTTTGAATATAAATTGGGGCAATCGAAAATAAGCAACAACGCTAATCAACTGCATTGCCACAAAAAAAAATATGGAAAAAACGAAAAGCATTTTTTATTTTTGAATTTTTAATGGATCGAGAAAAAAATGAGGAATACCAAATATGAATCAAAGAAACAAAATTTATTGATACGATTCAAAATGTTTTAATACCTTGAACATCAGCGATATCAACCATTTCAAAATTATTTTCTCCTCCATCCATTTCAACTATTTGATTATTAGCATTAGCATTTTGATTATTTACTCCTCCAATGGCTGCGGCAATTGCAGCGGCTGCTCCGCCACCATTTGGACCATTTTGGGGTTGTTGTTGAATTAAATTATTATTTAAATTTGCTCCTGCTGGTTGATTTTGTAGTTGATTTTGTTGTTGTTGTTGTCCATTATTATCATCAATAATATTATTTGCTGTTGTATTAGCATCCACAACACCCGTATTTAAAAAATCCCATATTAATATTGTATCATCATGTGAAGAACTAACAATTTGAAATTCATCAAATTGTAAACGAAATACTCGTCCACTATGTTGCTAAAAAAACATTTTAATTATTTCAATAAAAATATTTAATAAAAAATAATGAAAAAGTTGCTGTTGTTCGGTTTTCTAACTTCTTCTAAATGGAAACTATAAGGTTTTCAGAATTTCTCAAACTTTTTTGATTCAATAAATTAAATTTGAGAAGAAAAACCCGTCAAATTTTCTAGTTCCTAATTTAGGTGCTTCGACAAATTCAAAGAAGCTCAGTATTGTGTTCACCGAAAAGAACAGCGAACTCAAAAAAAAATGAGTAAGAAAAAAACATACCACAAGAGTTTTAATACAAATTGTGCTGGATGATGCTCGAGGATCCATAGCAATTTTTAAATCCCATACTTTAATTTTTCTGAAAATAAAACAAATTATTTTCCTTTCATTTTTAGAAAAAAATATTTTCTTTTTTGTGAGTTTTAAAGCTAAAATCTTACCCATCATAAGCTCCTGAAACGATGCGTTTTCCATCAAAACGAATACATCGAACAAGTTCCTCATGTCCTTCAAGAACACGTAAACATGCTCCACATTCAATATCCCATAGCCTAATTGTATTATCACTTGAACCCGAAACAATTAAACCATCGCGATATTGTAAACATGCGATGCCTCGTTTATGTCCATTCAAAGTTCGAATAAATTCGCATGTATCGGTTCTCCAAACTTTTATGGTTCGATCACCTGAAGCTGAGACAATATAAGTATCATCAAAATCTACCACATTCACTGCAGCTCGATGACCAACGAGCACTCGACGTAAATCAATTTCATGTGAAGAATGCATCGTCCAAACTGCAATGGAACGATCCTTGGAACACGTGACTAACATGCCATTATGAAATCGAAGATGCAAAACCGCTTCAGAATGATGAATTAAAGTATTTAATTGTTCACCCGTTTCAACATCCCATATTCTTACGGTGGCATCTGAGGATCCAGAAGCGATAATTTTTTCATCATATTGCAAACATAAAACTGAACCAGTATGGCCTATTAAAGTTTGACGGCATTGAAGAGTATTGCGATTCCAAATTTTAATTGTATTATCTCGTAAACCCGAAATAATTTTATTATCATCATATTGAAGGCAATAAACTCCTTTACTATTTTCTGATTGACAATTAATTCGTTGTAATCGGAATTTGCCATTCTTCCAATTATCTTCAATTTGATTAATATCCATTCGAATTTGAGGATATAATTCTCGATAAAATTCATGCTGATACACTAATGGATCATCAAGGGTAGCACGAAGGTCATCAGCTTCAGTACGAGTTTTTCCATTTGCCATGGCTATATATATTGTAGCTTGTTCAGTGGAAATAAATAGGAAGCGCTTCCTAAAAATTTAAATATTAATTTTTTAATAAAAACCCAAAAAAAAATTTATTTTTCTGTAAATTTTAAAAGATTTTTCCGTAGAGTCTTAGATGGATTTATGGATCTTTTTCCAAATCCATGTCTCGCCAAAAAAAAGTTATAAAAACTTTTTAACGAAAGATTCCCCAATGAAAGATTTTTCAGAAAAAAAGCCCTCGTAAAACCTATGTTTTTGCAACAACAATTAAAAACAAACTAACCATCCTCGTTTTTCACTTAAACCTCTCCAAAGACTATCACCCCGAACATGGCGTTCAATTAATTTTCTCCAAAGCATTCCATGAGCGATTACACTTCTCCATTGTTTAGATACACCTGAAGCTCGAGCTAAATTATGAGCATCCAAATTTTCTAATATTGTTTCCGCAACTCTTCGAGGTAATAAAGTAATAAAATCTCGTTGCAATAATGGTTTAACATATGCGTCTATAGCGCCCAATTGATGATGAGACATACGATTTAATAAATTTTCAACTATAGTTTGTTGTTGACGATCGGACATTGTATCGAATTCCTGGAAAAAATTTAAAAAATGTTTAAAAATATATATAAAATATTTTTTTGGAGGTTTTATAAATGGCTTACTTCACACCATGAATTTAAAGTATTATTATAATCTTCAGAATTTATTCCTCTTGAAGATTCAGATAGCGATAAAGTCGCCATCATATTTGTTGCTGATGTACCCTGAAAAATGATAATAAAATATTAAATAATAAAAATTAAAGTTAAAAGGATTGATTAATTTTTTTGTTGTTGATTTGTTGTTGATTGGCATAAATAAATAAATAAATAAATGGCCCCAAGAAACAACAAAGTATCTCAAAAAAGATTCTCTAAAGCTTATTTATTAATTCATCAGTTTTTTTTTATAAAAATACTTTTTATATATCCTTTTTTCTTTTTCTCTGATATCTTCCAGAAAAGCAAGCATTCGTTTTTTGCTAACTAAAAACTGTTTTGTTTTTTTTCAATAAAAACTAAAAATCGTTAAAAAGAATATTATTTCATTGTCATTTTTTTTGTATTTTGATTATTATTGTTTTTGAACAAAGCCTATGGAAAAGAAAAATAAAGAACATAGCAGCTTTGTGTTGCTTTTAGCACCATCATCGTCACATGGGTTCAAAAAAATATATAAAAAGCAA
Source organism: Panagrolaimus kolymaensis (assembly GCA_028622995.1). Classification (NCBI taxonomy): domain Eukaryota; kingdom Metazoa; phylum Nematoda; class Chromadorea; order Rhabditida; family Panagrolaimidae; genus Panagrolaimus; species Panagrolaimus kolymaensis. Next base: position 164,701 of record JAJQJQ010000063.1, read on the forward strand.
CAATGACAATTTGACGTAATAATAATAAAATAAAGTAGCTTTTTAAAATTCTAATTTCAAAATTAAATCAAAGAAGAATATATATATAAAAGTGTGTGAGTGAGGACCCAGAAGGATAAGAGGCATCCCAAATGATTTTGGAATTTTAAGAAGGCTTTCAATTTCGCTAAAATTATGGAGGGGGAGGTTCGTTAATTAACTTACTTCTGTTCCATTATTAGTAATATTTTCAGGTAAATCAGTTTGTTGCATCTCCAAAAAATTAGTTAATATTCAAAATTGAGAACAAGAATATATATGGAAATAATGCGTTTCTTAAACACCCATTTACTCCTTAAAAAAACAAAATTAAATTAAATTCGAGGAGTAAAACGTAATTCAAAGAAATTATTAATGGCAAAACAAACACGAAATTTTCTCGAGTTCAAGAACAATAATAAATTTTGGGCTTTGCTGAACAAAACAAATCAAAAAAAGGATGAGAAAAATAATTTTTATCGATTGCTTTTTTTACTTTTTTTTCGTCGTCGTCGTTCGCTTTTTTTTCTTCTTCTTCGTCTGTTGTCTTTTTTTTCTTTTTCGTTTCGAGTCAGTCAGTCATAGACAGGCTGTAGTAGCGATAACAACGAACCAAAAACTGCGGCAGCACAGCCAAAAAAAAAAGAAAGAGAACGAACGCTCTTTTTTGGTGGTGGTTCCATCCAACATTTTTTTCTTGTTTCGCTTTCCTCCATTTTTTTGGGTTTAGCTTTTTATCTTCTTTTTTTGGTTGTTAGCTGCCTGGCTTTTTTCTCTATTATTTTTTTAATGTGAAAGCGAGTTAATTTAAAAATTGCAAAAATAAATGAAAAAGGGTTATTTTTGGTAAGTTTAATTTGAAGCGTGAAAAATAAATTAACGAAAAACAAAATAGAATTATTTCAGGTCGGTGGAAAAATGAAAAATAAAACTATTAAAAGTGGAACTTCTGCTCTGATAAACAAAAAATTCATTATTTTTGTTATAAATATTTTTTTAAGTTTTCAAAAAGGCAATTAAATACTACGAAATAACTTTGTTTTTCTAGGGTTATAATCTCGACAGGTAATTACCGTTAACCTAAAACCGCAAATTTTTTCTGCTTGTTTTTTTTTTGCAAGTAATTATAGCTTTTTTTCCGATTTTATACGTTTGTTTTTAACGAAATCAAACATCTCCACCAAAAAAAGCTTTAAATAAAATAAATGTTTTTAGCTTTTTGTTTAATTTACAGTATTACATATAACAAAACAAAAAAAAGCTATAGATGATAATTTCTGTCTGGTTTATCGAAAAAATGGCAACAAAAAGAATATGTCTGATCAAACATTTTAGAAAAAAACCAAATCGAAATAAATGGTTAAAACTAAAAATCAATAAAAAAAATTTCTTCGTCGAAAAATGATGTTCCAATTTTTTAAAATTTCTTTTCTTTGAATGAAAAAAAAATTAAGGGCAAATAAAATTAACTCCAATTAATTTCGAAAAGTAAAGTTTTTTTAAGAGCAGAAAAAAGAGGCAAGCAGCCACCATAAAATAAGAAATAAAGGTTCAAAAGTTCAGAATTTTTTTTTTACAAAGAAAAAACTAAATAGACAAAAGAAATTTGGCATTTTAAAAGATTAAAATTATATGAATCAAATAAAAAGTTTAGAAATCAACCATTTTGGGGAGTCAATGAAAAAAAAATACAATAATGTCATCATCACTTTCGGGCTGGTTTTCTTAAGATTTTTTCATCATCACAAAAGTGGCGACAAAAATAAAATGATTTTATACTCAAATATTTTTTTTAATCAACGAAAAAAGAAATATTAATTCTTTTAAGGTATTTTAAATCTGGCTAAAAATTTCAAAACAAAAAAATAGGAAAAAATTGTCAAAAAACTAAAGGACAAAATGAAATAAATAAAAATACAGTGAATTTGTAAATTTTTTTTCGTGCTTTCGTCAAAAAGAATTATTAATGCAAGCTAAAAAAAGAGAAAATTTAGCTTTAAAGAAAAAGAAAGATACCGGAAAAATCAAACAATTTGTGTTTTATTTCTCTAAAAAAATAAAAGAAAAAACTTTTACTTTTTAATTTTACGATGATCACGATTTTTTCATTCTTTGATAACGTGAAGAAAAAAAATAGACAATGGAAATAAAAAAAAATGCTCGAAAATAAAATATATGTATTTCTTTATTGATTGTTGTCATCCTCCATCGTCGCAAGCAATAGCAACAGCAGCAACAATGAGTGTGGCAGCGGCGGCGTCGTCGTCACGCGTTTTACAACCCCACCACCATTCTCATTTATTTTTTTTGGTCTCTCTCGACTAAACAAAAAATTAAAAAGTTTTTTTAAAGCAAATTTATTTCGAAAATTTTTGTTTAAAAAAAGCAAGCACCCGATGAAAAGTAATACAAAATGTAAATTATTTATCTTATTTTTTTAGAACAAAAAAAAACAGTAAAGTAAAGTAAAAAAGCTTTAACAACAAAAAAAAAATGAGGTAACAAAAAAAAGCGAAGCAATTTTTGGGTTTTTTTTTACAATGTCTTTTTTTTTTGTTCGTTCGTTCACTCACTGACAACACACGAGACGAGGAGACACTAATGTTGGTTGGTTGTGACTACGATGATGGTGGTGTGGCTCTTTTTTTCTGTCTCTGCCTTTGTATGTGTGTGTTTGAGTGAAGAAAAAAAAATGAAAATGTGGTAGTTGTTAGAATTTGCTGAGAAAGCATTTTTTTTTCTTTTTTTGAGACTACTTCGAAAGAATAAAAAAAATTATTTGTGCATGTGTGTGTACGTACATATGTCTTCTCTAAGTCGTCGTGTGCTATTATATTCGTTCGATGTCATCACTTCTTCTTTTTTTTCTTGCATGCTTTCTTTCTCGATTGCTTTGGTGATGATGAGGAAGAAGAATGAAAAAAGAACTGCAAAAAAAAGTTTGTTCAGTCAAAAAAAAAAAAGCTTCCCTTAATCTCAATGCTCATCATTTGCCCCTCTGTGTATTCGAATATGTGCGTCCTGCGTCATCTATGTTTTATGTAAAAAAAAATTTAGTGTCACTAACTTACCAAAAACCAAACACACACAGAAGCTAGTTGTTCTTTCTCTTGCTCAAGTTCCTCTCTTTTTTTTCTTCTCTGACTCTCTATTTTTTTTTCTTTCTTCGAATAACATTAAAAAAATAAAATAAAGCCTAAAAAAGCTGGTTGCTGCTTAAAGTCTATAAAAAAAAGAAGGAAAGAAAGAAAAGAAATAAGGAACTAACTAATCCCGTTTTTTTTCTCTTCGTCGTTCGTTCGTTCGTTTTACAACTATCTAAAATACTTCCTGTTTCCTTTTTTTTCCAAATAAATAAATATTCAAATGTTTTTTTTGTGACAAGACAAACATTTGGATAAGATAGATTGTAAAAATTATTTTTGCAAAAAAATCGTATCAGGGTTTGTTGTTACAATCTTCGCAAAAAAAGGTAACAAAAAAGCAGCAATGTTGAAAAGGAAAAAATACAATTAATTTTAAATTTTAAAATATGTAGCTAGCTTCCATAAATAACAAATGAAGTTTCTTTTGAAACAAAAACAATGTCAGCTTAACATAATACATAATTAATGGCCTGGAGGTTTCTCTTTTTTGTTAAGTTAAAAGTCACTAAGTCCGAAGACAACAAAAAATAGGCAAGCAAAAAAAGGTGGCACCTGGGAATACTGTTGGTTTAACATATTTTGAAAAGTCTCAATCTTTTGAAAGAACAAAAAGTGGAATAGTTTTTGAATTTTTAAACTCAAAATGAAACCCAAAAAAAATTTCAAATTACCATAGTAAAAGTGGAATTTTATATCCTTTATTACATAACGTCTGTCAACTTTATAAAATAAAAATTAAATTTATAAACAACTATCTTTTCTGAAAGGCACCGAATAAAACCAAATTTAATCAAAAAAATATTTTCTTTTTCATATTTTTTGTTGCATTGATCTTTAAGAATGTTGTTTCGATTACATATGGTTAACTTATTAACGATAAATAATAATTTTTAACTTTTTTTGTTCAAAAAGTTACATTTTCAATTAACTTTTTATTCTTCTTAAAATTTAAAATAAAAGTTTTGATTTTTTTGTATTGAATAAAAATTAAGTGTAATATAAAAATTAAATAAAATTATTTAAAAAAAATATAAATCCCTTTATTTTTTTATGTAATTTTTCATTTATCAAAACACAACTTTTTTTTCTCTCTATAAAATAATAAATTCCTTTTTGGTGCGCAATCAAATCAAATACATAAGTAAATCGGTTGCTGTTGTTATTGTTGAGTCATCTTTTCATCCATCCATCCAAAAGCAGCCATTGCAACACAAAAAAAAAAGAAGATAAAAGCAGGTTGGGTTTGACGACAATGACGACAACATTTTTTTTTGATGTATCTACGGAGGAAAAAAAATTTTTTTTAGTTAGTTAGTTGGGTGGCGGTTGACTCATCACAACTTATTTTTTTGTTTGATTGAAATAGATCATGAATGAGCAATTTTTTCTCTCTCTCTCCTCCACCTGAATAAACATTGATGGTCAAAACATATTTAAAAAAAAGAATGACGAAGAGAAACGAGGAATAAAATACAAATAAACAAATTATTGAAGAAAAAATGTTTTATCATAAAAATTTGATAATAAAAATTATTAAAAATTTTAAAAATAGGTAATGCGGCAAGAAAACTTCAAAACTTTTAATTTACAGTTAGATGCAATTTAAAAAATGCTAAAACCTTCAATATTGGAAAGTTTCTTTGTTTTTTGAATTTTTATCCAAAAAATAGCTTCTTTTGTTCAAAGACTTGGAGGAAATTACTAATCATTTTTTTAAAATCAGAATGCTTTTTTTCTGTGTAAATTTTTCTTTCATTTTTTTGTGTTATCAAACATTTTTCTTTAATTTGGTGAAATTTGCGAACATTTATTTTAGCAAAAAATTAATTAACGAAAGGAAAATAGAAAAAAAGAAAAAACATTGTTTTGATACTTTTTCAATAAAAATTGAACCCCGCAAAAGAAATTTACGAATAAAAACAATAAAAAAATGACCAAAAAAAAGTTTCTGGAATACAAATGAAAACAAAAAAAAATAAAAATAAGAAGTGTAAATTTTTGACGAATAAAAAATCTTTGTTTTTTTTTTTGAAAGAGACAAGGCAACTTTTTTTAAAAATAAAAATCAGAATCATAATGCACCGCGGACCTGTAAGAAATCAGGAAAAAAAATTATATTTATGGATGCAAAACAAAAAAAAACAGTCATTATGAAAAATATAAAAATATCAAATTTATGATTTTCCACCCGAGAGACAGGTTGTTTAATTTCCATTTGAGACCAGCCACAATTTTTTTACTTTTGCATCCATACAAAATTTACGACATTGAAAATAAAAAAAAACGAAAGAGACACAATAAAAAAATTTTAAAAACTTTGCGATTGAATTTTTTTTAAATAATAAAATTTAATAATAATAACGAATAATTTTTATTGCTTCTTTGATTTTTTTGAGTTTGGTTTAATATAATAATTTTTCTTTTCTTCTTCCTGAATTATTTTTTTGTTGATGTTGAGTTTTTGAATATTTTTTATTCATCATCATCTTCGACTGTAAGAACACTGGATAACCATTCTCCAACATCCACATTGTTATTTCTGTGAATTTGAAACCAAGGAAGAACCTAGAAAAAATTTTTTAGGGTTAAACTTAAAAATAATCAAAGTATTTTTTTCTAAAAGAAAATGTTTCAGTTTTGGAATTTAATAAATAAACTTTTCTGTTTAAAATACATTAATTCTTTGCATTTTTAATGGGGTTACTATAATATTTGTCTCATAGCGAAAAAAACAAAAAAAAACTTACAATAAGCATATCATATTTTGGACGACTTTGAGTATCCTTTGTTAAACACTGCTCAACAAATAATCTAAATTCATATGAAAATGTTTCAGGCAACCTTGGAGCTGGTTTATCTGTGATACTACACATTAAATCAAAAGGACTTTCAAAATTATATGGATATTCACATACAGCTAATTCAATCAACGTTATACCCAATGACCATACATCCGCTCGAACATCGTATCGAGTTCGTTGGATTCTTTCCGGGGATAAATAAGCTGTACAACCCAAAGATGAAGTCGATGCAAGTGAATCAATTAATTGACCCGCAATACCAAAATCACATAATTTTATATACCCATTCCAATCAATTAATATATTTGATGGTTTTATATCTCGATGAATAATACCCTGAAGAAAAAAATATTATAGGTAAAAATTGAAGAAAATTTTTTCTTTTGATGGAGCTCTTCTTGAAAAAAAGAAGCTTCAAAATTTAGTTGGGAGACAAACTTGGTCTAATAACAAAAAAGGTAATTTTTTACTCCGAAGAAAAGTAAAAATGGGCAAAAAAATTTGTTTAGAAAAAATATGAATTTCGAAGTCGAGCAAGTAGCTTAAGAAATTTTCGTTTAAAATAATTTTTGTTTCGCAACGGAAGCTTTAATTTTGCCATTTCTTTACAGAATTCCATTAGCAAATTTAAATAAAAATTAGTTATGTTTCAAAAAAATCCAAAAAAATATTTTAACAAATTTTTGTTTTGAGATAATAAACTTGGTCCCACGATGAAAATGTCAAATTTTTGATTTTGATATTTCCACAAAAACTATAAACGTTGTTGAAGAAAATTTGGCAAATGGAAAACTTAAACTTACATGTGTATCCTTTAAATATTTCAAAGCTTCTATAACACTCACAGCCACTTTACCCAATATTAATTCGGGAATAAAAAAACCTTTAGGTTTTAAATGATTTTTATATAATTTTTCTAAACACATTGCCATCGTTTCCATACAAATATAAACATGATCCTAAAAAATCATAATAATAATAATAATAATAGAATTTCGCGGTGAGAAACAAAAAATTTTTATAAAAAAATTTTTTCATGCGGTAGTGTTACTTACATAAGTTAAAATATAACCATACGATCGAACAATAAAAGGACAATCATTGGATTTAATAATAACTTGTAAATCCATAAATATCCTTTTAGTTTCTTGATCATTATCCGTTCGTTTCATTTCTTTTACAGCTAATAAACGATTATCCAAAACCCTTTGAGTTACAACCCCGCATGTGCCTGAACCCAATTGAGCACGAATAAGTAAATTTTCTATTTTAACACCTTCATATTTTTGTGGACCAATGGTTATTACACCGGATAAAGATTTAATTTCCGCATATCTTCTCTCCAGCTCTTCATCGGTTACCGCGGGCCTATCAGGTTCAAATTGTTGTGGACGGCGTTGTTGGCCACTTAGTTGCACTAAAAAATGAGATAAATTTAAATATGGATTATTTTTTTTTCTTCATTTTTTGCTATAATACAAAATAATCAAGGTAGAGACGACGAGGGCATAAATTTAATCTATTAAAAACTATAATAATAAAAAAATTATGGCTTAAAATATAATTATTTTTTATAGGATTTTGTAGTTTGTAAAAAAAGTAAAGGAAAAAAGTGTTGTTTAAAAATTTGCAAAAAAAAAATGGAGGGGATTTAGATTAAATTTAAAATAATTGTAGCAAAAGAAATATTGCAGAGAATCTTAGATACAAAAAAAAATATAAAAGAAAAAAATATAAAAGCAAAAGCGCAAATTAATAAATTAGTTTTAATTTTGATCCAAAAAATAAATTTTAAAAAAGCTATAATAAAAGCAACCGAAACTTTTAGATTCAAAAAATGAAAACAAAATTTTTCAATGAATAATTATTTTTAATTAATTTTTAAACTTCAATCAAAATCAAAAAACAAAATTCGCTTACTATTTTTTCGTGGAATTGGGCAAGTTAATGACCCAGCAAAATGGGTTGGTCGTTTGGGTGATGATGAAGTTGATGAAGTTAAATTTTTTATTAATAAAATATTATTATATCGATTATTTGTATTTGTTATTAATGATGGTTTTGGATCAGAACTTGCGGAGCGTGATTGGTGTTGTTGATGATGATGATTTCTCCGCCTTCCACCACTAAATAATTTCCATCGACGTAATCGATCTTCCCACTCTGAAATGAAAAAGAAAAATAAGTTTTTGGAGAAAAAAAATTTTTAAAGGTATTATTTTTCGAGAGGGATTGGGGTTGGAAAAAAAAATAAAAAAAAACTGATAAGATAACAACTACGACGAGGACGACAAAAAAAATATAAGTAACACAATAAAAATAATAATAATACCGCGGCAACACAAAATTAACGAAAGAAGAACACAAAAAAAAAATAAAGGACTTTTTTCAATTTTCTTTTGTTGAGCGAAAAAAAAAATATCAAGAAGGCAACAACACAATAATAAAAAAAAGCAGACGATGGGAGAAAGAAAGGGATACATCCACGATGACACCGATACCGACGATGATAAATAAAAAAAAATATGGGGGAGATCAGCCGAAAATAAAATTTTTTGAAGTTTTTTTTGATTGGCTTTTAAAGAGAGATTTTTTGGACTTTGAAAAAAAAAGATAGGTTTACATAACAATAAAAATTTTTTATGGGTCTAGAAAATGTCCAAATAAAGAAAACTTTTACAAAAGCATGAAACATTCACCGGAAATATATATACCCATGTTTTTTTTTTGAAAATTTGTAAAAATAAAAAATATGCATGAATCATACAAGAGAGTGGACGACGACGATGATGACAATCAACTATTTTTATAAAATAAAAAAAAAAGGATGGATGGGTGCAAACAATAAAGAATGGTTTTTTTTTGTGTCTCATCTCCGTCCTCCCCTTGATCGGTGGTTGCTTGCTTCTCCGCCCTCACAAAATTTGTCGTTGTCGTTGAGCCAGCCAAATCAAAAATAAAAAATGAGTCATTTTACATCACAAAAATTTATTAAAAGGAGTGAATGAATGAGTGATGATTGAGAAATATGTACAAAAATCTGGATTTAAATATTTTTTATTTTTTTGGATGGAACGCTGACGTCAAATAAAAAAAGAAGCACGCATGCATGAAGAAAAAAATAAATGAAATAAAATAAGTTAAAGTAAGTTACTCAACATTTTTTTTTATTTACTGATTTGGCGGCGGCTACTGACTATTTTTTTTATTTATGTAAAAAAATTTAAAAGAGGGTTGGGTATAAATTTTTTTTCTTTTAAAAGTTATAAAAAAAAGACATAGTCATAAATTATGGAAAAAATATGTAAAGTGAAATTTTGCAAATTTGCGTCACAAAAATAAAAGTTTTATGATCGTGTTTACAAAATTTTGGTGGGCATAAAAATGAGATTGTAAAAAATATTAAACGTACTATTTTAAAAAGTTGTAAAAAAAGCTAAAATTAAGTAAAGCTGTAAAAATGGGGCAAGAAAAAAAATTGCTTGTTTCAACTGAATTTAAAAGAAAAAAAAATCAAAACAAAAAAGTATACGACATTGAATTTTCTCCAAACCTCACTCACGACCACAAAAAATGTTCCAATCAAAACACAATAATCAAAGAAAACTAAGTAAAAAAAATTCACGATAAAAACAAAATATTTTTAAAACCACGAACACCAATAAACAACGAAACGACGAAAACTAAAAAAACTTTACTTTTAACTACAAAAAAAAGTTTAAATTAAAAAAATTAAAGTACCGATAAGTCTTTGATGAATGGGTGAAAAAAATGATCCTCCTCCACCTCCTCCTCCACCTGGGCTATTATTATTAGGAGAATTATTAGTATTTGAAATATTAGTATTAGCTATAGCAGTAATCGAAGAACGAATAATTTTTATTGGAGTTTTAGGTGTATTTAAATTTGATGGAGAATTAGAATTTGAATTCGATGAAATGGAATAATCACGAATTATTATTGAAGATTTTGATGGTGTTCGTTGTTGTTTATTATTATATTTTTTTGGGGTGGTCGTGGTAGTTGTTGTTTTTATTGTGGATGTTGTAGTTGCTGCTGAGGTTGAATGTTCTTGTGATGATGGTGATAGGGCTGCAGTTGCTGCTATTGCTGCTGTTGCGCGAGAAGTTGATGTTGTTGTCGTCGTCGACATCACACTCTTCTTTTTTTCTTTTTCTTTTTATTTTTTTCCCTACCTCCTTACACACACATGTAGTATAAAGGACGCACGCAGGACACACGTGAAAAAAAAAAGAAATTTTTTTTTATATATTCCGTAGTTATTTTCTTTTTTTCTTCTAAAATTCGAAGGTGGCGGTTAAATATTATTTATTGAAGTTTGTCGTTTGACGTCGTCGTCTTCGTCTGCTTTTCTTTTAGAAAATAAGAAAGTGCGGTTCCGCGAAGTTTTCTTTCTTTTTTTTGCAAAATTTTTGAGGAACAAAAACTAAGTAATTTTTTTAGTTAGTTTTGTTAGTTAATAATATATCTTCTTTTTCTCAGTAATAATAATAATAATAATTTTAAATAAAAATAATGATATCTTTAAAATTTCTTTTTCTTCTTCCATCATCAAAATCATTTTAGCTGCTGCCATTGCCGTTGTTGTCGTTGACGTTGTTGCCGCCGCCATTTTCATTTATATGTATTTATTTTTCTAGGAATCAAGGAAATAATAATATTAATAATATTTTTAAGATTTTTTTTGAGAAATATTATAATTTAATTTAATTTATAATTTTTGTTTGTTGTTGATGTAACAACATAGTAGCACCATTTGAAGCAAGCTGTTGCTGCACTTGCAGGAATATTTTTTTTTAGGGTGAAAAAAAAGTATTAGGTATAAATAAACACCACTCTTCTTTCTTCTCTTTTTTTATGTTAGCAGTAATAATAATAAAAATAAGGACATTATCTTCTTTTTTTTGGGGTTTTCGTTGTTCGTTAAATAAAAAAATAAATAAATATAAATAAAAATAACAACAACAATAACACTCAAAAGTAAAAAATTATAAAGAAAAATTTAAATGATTCTTATTTTTTCTTTTGTTTTTATTTTTTTTTACATATAAAACACACACACCGAAAATCTTCTTTCGTGGAAAAAATAAATATATGTAGGAAGAAGAAGAAGTTGTCGTCGTCGTCGATTCAATTCAATTCGAGTCAAGCCAAAAGAGCCCAAGCAAGCAGCAGCAGCTTCGAGTCGAATAAGAAGACGAATCTCGAGAAAAAAAAAATGGAAAGGAAAAGAAAACTCAGAAAAAGAGAGATGGATGGAACAAAAAAAAATGTATGGAAAACGGATGGCAGAGGAAAGGAAAAAAAAAAGAAAAAATAGTGGACACCAACAACGGAGAACGAGAACGAGAACAACAAGGACGACGACGACGACGATAAAAAATGGCGGAAATTTACGAAACCAAAAAAGGAGAATTTCAGTCAGTCGAAACAAGCATTAAAAAAAAGACCCCCAAATGCAGACAGAATGGCTTTTTTCTTTATTCTTGCAATGGCGGTGGCAAAATAAAGAAAAAAATGTTTTTGGCCAATGTAGTAAGCGAGCGACGGCGACGGCGTCGGCGGCTGTCAGCGTTAGAATAATATAATACATACATATTTCTGTATCCTTGCTTGCTTTGCCGCATTTTTCAAGTTGCAAAAAAAAGAATTTTAGTTTTAGTTTGTTGTTTCTCATTTCATTTTTCGCCCTCTCTTTTTTTCTTCATGCAATGTTAGTTAAAGGCCGAAGGCGAAAAAGAACGGAAAAGGAAACGAAGGAAGGAAAAGGCTTTCTTTCTTAGCCATTCTTTGCTCTCTATTTTCCTCACAAAATTTTTTTGGACATAACAATTTTTTTTTTGTTTGGACCCTCTCTTTCTCTTTCTCTCTTCCATTTCTCGTTAAAAACATGCATCTAACAAACATACAAAAAAAAAGAGTGAGAAAGGCTATTCCATTTTATTTTATTTGACAAAGGCATAAAATAAAAAAATCTTTGCTTTTTCTTCCACCATTTTTTTTTGTTTTTTTTAGTTTTTACAATCATAGCTTTTTTCAAAGAAGACAGAAGAAGAACTTTAAAATAAAATTTACAACTTTTCAAAAAAATTGCGAGAAAGAAAGAAAAAAAGAAGTTAGTTAATGATTGATGAAGAAGAAAGAAACTAAAAAAATATATCACAGAAAAAAAAATACATATATCCATTATTCAACAACCCACCAATTTTATTTCTTTTTAAATTTTAAAAAATTTTTAGAAAGAAGAAAAAAATGTTTATAATCTCAAGAGAATCATCGAAGAAAACTATAAAGAGAATATATAAAAGATTTTTTTTAACTAACTAAAATAAATAATAATAGTAATACTTTTACATTACAAAAAGCAACAACAACAACCACCAACAAACGAAAAACTAATCTTGTGTTTATATTTTGGAATAAAAAATAATTACAGATTGCAGAGAGAGAAAAAGAATGATGTTTGCAGGAAAATTTGTTAATACAAAAAAGTGATGATTTTTAAAAAAATATATATAAATAAAAAAAGTTGTTCGTTGGAATTATTAGATCTGATTTTTTTTAATGTTTTTATTTTAGAAATGAATTAAGGTTCGTTTGGAGACAAAAAAAAGGTTAGCCAATAAATTTTTAAACATCGCACCTGTAAATTGGCAAAATGCCCGCTTCGTTTATTGTATGGGAAAGCAGATTCAAGCAAAAAATTTTGTTCGTTCAACAAAGCTTTTCTTCTTCATTCAAAATTTTTTTATTGTTGTTTCAAAAAATTATTATCCTCGACTTTGACATAAATTTGTTAAACAAAAAAATTATTGCTGCTTTGAAATAATGCAAAAAGATAACTTTCAACTACCTGATACCTCCAAACAAATGTAAGTCTTTTAAATAATGTTTGATTCTAAAGTGTTATTGTTACATCATTGAATATTTTTTTAGTACTGCTGTTCGATTTATAGCTGGTGGAGCTCAATTTATCAAGGATACATCACAACTTGAAATATTCAATAATAAATTATATGAAGATGTTGATGGAAAATTTGGTCCTGCTCCTTTTGGTCCATTGGATTTGAGATTGGTAAGGGATTTATGCCTTTCATATCTCAAGAAACTTTTGTTCTTATTTTTTCTGCTGTTATTCGCTCATTTTGAGGCTTATCTCTCTTTTATAAAAGTTTCTTACATTCCTCTTCTTTTTCAGGGAACATCTTTACGAACGAATAATTGTCAAACATGTGGTCAGAATATGGTTGAATGCATTGGCCATTTTGGTCATATTGATCTCGTGGTTCCTGTGTTTCATACTGGATTCTTTCGTCTTACAATCAAACTTCTTCAATGTATTTGTAAGGTTAGCTTTTGCCTTTTTATGGTGCAATTCAAAGGTTGATATCAAGCCAAAAATGTTTATGTGTTTTCCTTACTTTTACCTCAAATTTTACGTTCATATCATTAGTCTCCTTTTCTTTACTTCTTCTTGTTTGCAAAATTATCGTTGAATGACTTTTGAATGTAAAACTTACATCTTTTATATTTCAGGAATGTGGGTCAACTCTTCTCTCTGGTTCTGTAAAGCAAAAATTACTTGCGCAGATTTCTTCACCTAATTTGGATTACCTCAAAAGAAAAGCGCTGCACAAGAAGATAGTGGAGATGTCAAAAAAGATCTCGAATTGTCCCTCATGTGATGCTTGCAATGGTGTGGTAAAGAAAGCTTCTGGATCAGTAATGAAGATTGCACATGCCAAATATCTCAATGGTGAACAAATCAATATCTTTGTTGACGAAAATACAGAAAATACCAGCAGTTTATTGAATATGAAGTATGAACTCCTTGATCCTGAAATGGTTTTGAACTTGTTTCAACGAATTAAGAAAGAAGTAAGCTTCGTTGAATTAGCACTTAAATCTCTTTACAACACATATTTTAGGATTATGGCTTGATTATGGTTCGAAATGATAAATTCATGAACCCTTGTGATCTTATTGTTACTAGAATTGCTGTGCCACCAAGTTGTATTCGGCCATCTGTGGTAACTGATTTCCGTCCCGGCTCAAACGAAGATGATATTACGATGAAATTGACTGAAATTATGCTTATAAATGATGTTATAAAGAAGCACAAGAAGGATGGAGCGCCAACGAAAACAATAACAGAAACATGGGATCATTTACAAGTAAATTTCCTTAAATATAACTTTTAATAGTAACGATTGTTATTTTTAGATTCAATGTGCTTTGTATATCAACAGTGAACTTAATGGCTTACCATTAGAAATGCAACCGAAGAAGTTCATACGATCGTTTACTCAAAGATTGAAGGGAAAACAAGGTCGCTTCCGTGGTAATTTGTCTGGAAAACGTGTTGATTTTAGTGGTCGTACTGTATGTTTACTTTTCCCTCTCTTCTAATCTTTCACTAATTAACCTTTCTTTTTCAGGTCATTTCTCCCGATCCTAATCTCAAAATTGATCAAGTTGGTGTTCCTATTCAAATCGCCAAAATCCTGACTTTTCCTGAAGTTGTAAACAAAATCAATATTGAAACACTCCGACAACTTGTAATCAATGGCGATGAAATACATCCTGGTGCAACTCATATCGTTGAAGGCTCGTCTGGACGTAAGAAGTTTCTCAAATATGGTGATCGTAAAGCTGCTGCAGATCAACTTCGACTTGGTGATGTTGTGGAACGTCATTTACAAGATAATGATATCGTCTTATTCAATCGTCAACCATCACTTCACAAAATTTCAATCATGGCTCATCGAGCGAAAGTTATGCCACATCGAACTTTTCGATTCAACGAATGCGCGTGTACTCCATACAATGCTGATTTTGATGGAGACGAAATGAATTTACATTTACCTCAAACCTATGAAGCCAAAGCTGAAGCTGCATCATTGATGGGACTTAAATATAATCTGATTACTCCACGATCTGGTGAACCTTTGATCGCAGCAATTCAAGATTTTATTTCTGCTGGATATTTGATGACTTTGAAAGATACTTTTCTTCAAAAAGGACAAGTGATGAGATTAGCTGCTTCTTTAATGGATAAATCAGAAAAACATCAAATGAGAGTGGTGATTCCAAAGCCAGCTATTATTGCGCCGTATCCTATGTGGACAGGAAAACAACTTGTTGAATTGATCTTGAATCCTTATCGACAGCCGAATTGTGTTATCAATCTTACAACAAAGAACAAATCGTATTCAAAGGACAATGAATTCTGCCCAAAGGTTTGTTTTTAACGCTTTTTGTGAAACCATCCAATATCTTTACGAATGTCCTCTTATTATTATATTTCAAAATAAGTAATATGTTCGTCTTTTAGGATGGTTACATCATTATCAGAAAGAACAAACTGCTTGCTGGATGTTTGGATAAAACTTTGCTTGGATCTGGTTCAAAAACGAGTATCTTTTATACTCTTCTTCGAGATGTTAGTGAAGATGCTGCAATTGAAGCAATGTGGAGATTAGCAAGAATGTCACCTGTTTTCATGTCGATTCGTGGAATGACTCTTGGAATTGGAGATGTTAAACCAACTCAAGGTGTAATAAATGATAAACTAAAGCTGCTCAAAGAAGGATACGGAAAAGTCGACACTTATATTTCTCAATTCACTAATCGAACTCTCAAACAATCACCTGGTCGAACACAACGTGAAACTCTTGAAGCTTTGATCCTCCGTGAACTTTCTGCAATTCGTGAGTATTGTGGTTCATCGTGTTTGAATAATCTTCCATCTCATAATTCACCTTTAACTATGGCTGTTTGTGGTTCAAAAGGTTCTTTCATCAATGTTTCTCAAATGATTGCATGTGTTGGACAACAAGCTATCTCTGGTAATCGTCCTGCTGATGGCTTTCCTGGTCGAACATTACCTTTGTTCAACTTTCATGATGAATCTCCTGTTGCTAAAGGATTTGTGGAAAACTCCTTTTTCTCTGGTCTCATTCCAGCTGAATTCTTCTTTCATACTATGGCAGGAAGAGAGGGTCTTGTTGATACTGCAGTCAAAACAGCTGAAACTGGTTACATGCAGCGTCGATTAGTCAAATGTTTAGAAGATTTAGCTTCTAATTATGATGGTACTGTTCGAACATCAACTGGTGAAATCGTTCAATTTATTTTTGGTGAAGATGGTCTTGATCCTGCTTGCATGGAAGCTAAATCTGGTGCTGTTGTTGATTTTGAGCATGTATTAGAACACATCAAAGCTATGGTACCTTATGATAAAGACGAAGATGAAAGAAATCTGGAAGCGATGATTGCTTTAGTGGATATCGAAATTAAGAAACAATTGAAGATATTGCCACAGAAATTCTTGATGGATCTGAAAGAGTTCATTTTTCGAACGATTACCGTTGCTTGTGAAGAAGCTAAGAAGTTGTTCCCTATTGTCAAAGAGTGAGTTTAGAACTTATTTCCATCTTCTTTCTTTGGTTTTCCTAAAGCAACTTTAACTAACATGCTCTTTTTTTTAGTGATCCAAAGAAATTCAAAGAATACAATGCTGAAAGACAAAGTGCTTATGTGGCTAAAGAAGCAATAACATCGACTCAACTTGGTGAATTCGTGGATCTTTGTTTATCAAAAGCTCGTCGAGCTGTGATAGAACCTGGTACAGCAGTTGGTGCTATAGCTGCAACGTCCATTGGTGAACCTTCAACTCAAATGACGCTCAAAACTTTCCACTTTGCCGGTGTTGCTTCAATGAATATTACTCAAGGTGTTCCAAGAATAAAAGAAATTATTAATGCTGTACGACAAATTTCCACTCCTGTTATTACTGTGGAACTAAGTGATCCAACAAATGAAACTCTTGCTCGAAGAGTTAAAGCTCGAATTGAAAAGACAACACTTGGAGAAGTATCAAAGCATATTGAACAAGTATTTATGCCTGATGATTGCTTTATTGAAATCTTATTGGATGCTAAAAGAATCTTATTGCTTCAATTGGAAGTCACACCTGAATCTATTGCACATTCCATTGCTATTGCCAAACTTCCTGTTGCTGTTAAAGCTCCTCAAGTTGAAATCATCAATAGCACTCTGATTGTTGTAAGACCGCCTCAACAAACTTCTAAAATGCCATTCATTTTGGCAATGCATTATCTCAAATATCATCTCGCTAATGTTGTTATCAAAGGTATGGATTTCTTTTGTTCACATTTTGTGTACATTCCTTTCTCTTTTAGGCTTACCAAATGTTCAAAGATGTCTCATTCATGCTGATGAAAAAACTGGAAAAACGTTCAAACTTCTTGCTGAGGGAACTGATTTCAAACAAGTTTTGGCTATTCCTCATGTGAACACAAGTCGAACAACATTCAATAATGCTTTGGTTATCGCTGATGTACTTGGAATTGAAGCTGCAAGAAAATCAATCATAGATGAAATTACATCAACTATGGAAAGTCATGGTATTACTCTTGATCGTCGACATATTATGTTATTAGCTGATTTGATGACATTCAAGTAAGTTGATTATTTGTTATGCATGATTGACCTTTTGTTTTTTTTCAGAGGTGAAGTACTTGGTATCACTCGAAATGGTTTAGTCAAGATGAAAGAATCGGTCCTATTATTAGCATCATTCGAGAGAACAACGGATCATTTATATGAAGCTGCATTCTATGGTCAAAAAGATAAAATCTGTGGTGTTTCTGAATGCATCATTACTGGAAATCCCATCTCTATTGGTACTGGAATGTTCAAAATTCTCAAAGATTTGAAAATTTAAGAATGGTTTAATTTTGTCTATAGGTTTTTTGTTTGTTTGTTGTTACTATGTATTATTGTTGTTGAGTTTAAAATGATTATAAAGTTTAATGTTATTGTATTTGTTTGTTTGGATTCTTGTGAAACTTTTTCTGGTCTTTACCGAAACTTATTTTTATGCTTTGCTTGTTTTTTTTGAATGGACTTTGCATGAAATTGAAAGAGGTGGTTTTAGCGATCAATGATGGCAGAGTTTAAAGCAGCGGCGATTACACTAGCAGCTATCCCAGCATTTTATATTGGAATAATACTTTTTGGTGCACCAATATTTGATAAATTTGCAGAAACTTCCATTCTTGCATGTGCATTAGCTGTATTGATTGTGGCCCCAATTGCTTACACAACTAAAGCCCAACAAGCTTCAATCGAGGAATTGATATTTGAATTTATGTAAGTTAATTTTAGCTTGTAAAAAAGTTTGAAGGAATCAAAACTTTGAAAGATTGCTTACATGGAAATGAAATGAGATGAAGCTTATGGCATAAAGGTGCAAAAGTATCGAGCGGCTTTCTTTTGTTTTGGTTGATTGCAAACTAAATATTTACGACTAAAATGGAATTTCACGGAGATGGATGTGTTACTATACAGTATTGTGCAACTTTTTTCGGTCTTCTTTTTTGGGTTTTATTTTATAACAAATTCTTGCATATTCGATTAGGTTATTGACGACGAAGAATGTTTGCTTGTTTTTTTGGTTTTAGTTGATTTTCAAGAAATGTTTTTACTGTGAAAATGGAATTATTCTCCGATGGCAGCTTTACTTTCTTTTTACGATACCAAGAAATTTTGGAGGTCTTTTTTATGGAATTTTTTTAACGGCAAAGTTTAATCCATTTTGGATTTGTTTGTTTGCACCTAAGTTGGTTGTTTAGCGCTGTTATGGATAATGTTACTGTTCGTTGGAAAAATGTCTTTTTTGAGAATTGGTGCTTTTTTATTGGATATGACTAATTTTATTATGTTTCATGGAAAAAAACTCTGAAATCAAAAGTCGATTATTTTTATTATTAAAATAAATATCATCATTTTTTTTCTAATTTGCTAAAGACACACAACAACTACCAAACAACAACCATCAAACATATTTTTTTATGGTTTGTTGGTGTATTTTTCATTTTTTTTATATAGCAAAAAACTATAAATTCTTTTTTCTTTTCTCTTTTCTCTTCCTCGTTTGTTACCTTGGACGATTGTAACATTACACAATCTCCGTCTCCTATTTTTTTCCATTTTCCAACCCCTTCTTTCTTATTTTTCCAATTGCAAAAATAAAGACAAATCAAAGGTCATAAAACTAAACTATCGACTATCAACAAATATAAATACATAAATATTCTTTTCTTCTTTTTTGCAGGCCCACAACTAAATCACAATATCATTCGATTCGTTGTTCATTTGGTGCTCTCATTGGTGCATGGTTGGGTGCATTTGTAATTCCGCTAGATTGGGATCGATGGTGGCAATCATGGCCTTTACCATGCCTTTTTGGTGCAATTATTGGTTTTATTATTGGTTTAATTGAAAGTTATATTGAACTTTATTTTATTCCAATAAATAAAAGGCGAGAAAAATATTTATCAATGGCAACGACTAAAAATGATAAAATTTTGTAACTAATTTTTTTTGTTGTTTGTTTATTATTTTTGACGGTGGCAAAAAACAAATTATGACTGCCCGGAATTATTATTTGATTGGATTTTATTTTGTTTGTTAATTGTTTGTAAATATTTTCTGATTTATTGTTTTTTGATTGGATTTAAATTTATTTTTATTGAAAAATCTGAAGCGTTTATTTTCGCTTATTATTCTTTTTCTCTCTTTCGCCTGGAAAATCTTTTAAACCCTGAAATTTCCTGTTTCAAGATACTTATCAACTCAATTTTCTAATTTTATTTATTTATTAAAAAATCAAAGTAAAATGGCTTCTGTGGCATCTGATAACAGCAGCAGCAGCTTAGCAACAACTATCGATCAACATCAAAAACCCGCGATAACTAAAATGCTACCTGCTTTAACAACGCTTTGTTATCCACCAAAAATTTTATCAATTTTTTTAGCTCAATTTGATAATATTAAAGGAAGGATTATTCGATGCCAAGTAAGCTAATTTATTTAAAAGAAATATTTTTGTGTTTCATTAAAAACATAAAACTGTCGATTTTTTTTCAATGACGGAAATTTGAATTTTCCATTTTCGAGTTCAATTTTAACGAAGCCGTTTTTGGGGCCGATAAATTAACACATTTTTTGAGAAAATAATTCAGGCAAAATTTGTGAAACTAATTTCATAAAGAAAATTCTGAAAATTTTGAATTTTTAATTTCGAAACGAATTTTTTCCAACATTTTTTATTTATCTTTGAGACAACAAAAAAATATTTTTTAACAGTTTCAAAGCCTTTTTAATTTTTTATTCAAATTTTTATTTCAGTTTCCTCCAGACATAATTACCAAAGAACATTTTTCAACTTTTGACGCCCTCGTAATTCCACAAGAAAAACTCGCGAATAAAATGATTAAACATGAATCATCCAAATATAAAATAATGGGCCACGCTATTTCTTTATGCGATTATGAAAAATACAAAAATCATCGAAATTATTTTACTTTTAATTTATGCTTTGCTCTTGAAAAAAGTGATGAAGATGAAAGAATTTTGGAACCGGTGCTTCAAAAAATTGCTGATTATTTAATTGTTTTAGAAGCTGAATGTGATTTTCTTTCCAAACTTTTAGCAAATGATATCGGAGCAAATAATTTAATTAAAGAAATTTATATGGGTTTAAGTAATTTTAAAGAATGTAATTTTTTGGCATCTTCAAGATCGGTGGTTGCGTTGAAAATTTCGTTACCATATCATTTTGAAATGAAATCCCTTCCATCGTTGCTTTTGGTTCCAGCATTCACGCGAGTTCCATTACCTACAGCCACGCCAGAATTATTTAAAAAAATGGATATGGTTTCACAAAAAGTAAGCTTCTTGTCTTTTTTTAAAGTTAATATTTTTTTCTTTCGTTATAAGACGAAACACTTGGTCTCGGGTGGAATTCAAATTTTTAACTCCCAAATTTTGTTTCAGATTGTTCCATTTATGAATGGCGTGTTCACAATTCTTGAAATAGCAAATCGAGTTAAAATTGATGCTGAAATAGTTGGACGATGTGTGCGCCAATTAATTTATTGTGGAACCATTATACTTCTTCCACAATTTTTATATTCCAATTGTTATTACACCACAGAAAAATTTAAAACTTTTATTAAAGCTTTTGCAACACAAAAAGTAAGGATTTTAGAGTTAATCGAAAATTTTGGTCTCACGACGAAAAATTAAAAAATTATAAAATATTTTTAGGAATGTTGCGAATTTGTTAAACGTAAAAGTTGTTTACCCGGACCTGAAGCAAGGGACATCCTTCGACTTTATGCGGGTCTTCGACCTGGATGGAAATTATCCAATTGGCATGCTCGATATAATCCACGAAGACAAAATGTTGATGAGAGAAAGCTAATTCAATTTGGAATTTATTATGGATTTGTGAGGAAACAAGAAATTTATCCCATTGCATTAAAAAATGAAGAAACGAAGTAAGTTTTTTATCGCAAAAAATTTGAGGCCCAACAATAATTTTTTATTTAATTTTTTTTAGAATTTCAAAATTATGCAATGGTGAACGAACTATTGAAGATATAGCTTTAAGATATAATACCACAACAGTGCTATTATTAAAATTATTTGATGCATCTCCTAAATTTGCTTTAATTTATCGATGAAGAAAATTTTTAATTTTTACCTCAAAAAAACTTTTTTTTGTAAATAAATAAATTAATGTTTTTAAAAAAATAATTTTCGTTGCCAAATTTTTTTGATTCCGTTTTAAAACGAATTTAAATATTTTTTTTTATTTTAGCTTTTTGATAGCAAAAATTATTTTTTATTGTTATTGTTGATTTTAGGATTCGGTAAAAAAAAAGAAGAAAAGAAATGTCAAAACCCACTTTATTTTCATATTGGCGAAGTTCATGCTCATGGAGAGTTCGAATTGCCCTCGAACTTAAAGGAATTGAATATGAATATAAAGTGGTGAATCTTCTTGAAAGTGGACAAATGGAAGAAAGTTTTCTTAAAGTTAATCCACGAGGAATGGTTCCTGCATTAATTTATGATGGAAAAACTTTTACTGAATCCGTTGCAATTATTGAATATTTGGATGAAAAATTTCCTAATTCCCATCCACTTTTACCTAAAACTCCTGAAGATCGTGCCATCGTTCGTTCATTGGTTTATGGGGTAAGTAAAAAATGCAAAACATATTTTAACTTTACCAAAAATTTCATTGTTAGACTAAAAAATAAAATTTGCATATTTCTTGAAATTTTAACAATATTTTAAAATTTTCGTGACATTTCTTAATTATTAAGCTTTTATGGAATCCAAAAATTTATTTTAGATTACTGCCAATATTCAACCATTACAAAATTTGAATGTCCTCAAATTTATTGGAAAAGGAGATCAAGAAAAATCCAATGCTCATGCTCAACATTTTATTCAACGTGGTTTTGATGCCCTTGAAAAGGAGCTTTCCAAAACCGCTGGAAAATATGCTTTTGGTGATTCCCTTACCATTATGGATGTTTGCATTCCACCTCAAGTTTATAATGCTCGAAGGTAACATAAAAAATATTTTTTTTAAAGTTTTCTTGCAACCTATCTATTTTTATTTATTTTTTAGATTCGGAATTAATATGGATAATTATCCAACCATTAAACGCATTGATGAAACTTTATCCAAATTGCCTGAATTCATCAAAGCTGATGCTTGGCATCAACCTGACACTCCAGAAGCTGAAAGAAAAAATTAACTAAACTCAAACATTTTTTTTAGTTAAAGAAAGCAGCTTCAACAAACAAAAACTATAGATTTTTAATTTACCTTTAAAAAAACATTCATATATTCCTTTTATTATTATTATTACAGGTTTATATTATTACATATGCAGCGTATGTATTTTCACTTATACTTGCCATATTTTACTTACATATATTTGATTCAGTTAATAAATAAATAAATAAATTAGAAAATAGTTTTTTGTTGGTTGTTTTTGATCCTCAAAAAAACATTTACAAAGTTTTTTGTTACAAAAAACGTTTTTCATGTCAGTAAAAAAAATATGGCAATACAACTTGAAATAGTAATAACTCGTTTACTTACTTACCATTATTTGAAAAAGTTAGATTTTTTAAAAGATAAAAAGAACATTATTGATTCCTTTGAATTTAGAAAGATTTCAAACAAATTTAGTAAATATTTTTCCTTTAAAATTTTTCAAAATTCCGATCTTTTATTTGTATCTCAAAACGAATATCGTTTCAAGTTGTTGTTTGTGTGAAACGCTTTTGTTTCATTCAAAGATTTTGTTGCTTTCTTTCCAAATCCTTTATTTTTTGCTTCATTCTTTCTTCTCATATTTTTTCCTTATCCAAAATCATCGACTAACATTTTATAAAAAAAATTTTATCATCATACAACAACATGAAAGCTTTATGCTTATCATTTCCTCCACCTTTTTTGTAGTTATCGTTGCTGTGCTTTCCCTTTCACGCGGCTATTTTCATACCTAAACCATTTTTTAACTTTTCATTTCGCTCGTGCTTATCATCCGTTTTGACGTCTTATTACTTATTTTATGCTTTGTTGATTACATGTAATGAAACGTTCTTTTTTTCAGGTTCAAAGCCATGTCTCAAGTAATTTGTTCAATTTCTGGTCAACCTACAAATAATCCTGTTGTTTCACCTAAATCTGGAGCAGTTTTTGATCGATCTTTGATTATCAAATATTTGGATGAATATGGAAGAGATCCAACCAATGAAGCTGAACTTACTGTCGGTGAAGTATGTTTTGGTCATTTGTGTATTTTGCTATTTACTCTTTCTCATTTTTCAGTTAATTCCTTTGGTTCTCAACAATCATGTTAGTGAAATGCTTCGTCCAAACATGGCGTCAATTCCAGCCCTATTGAAATCGCTTCAAAATGAATGGGAAGTCAGCATGCTTTACACATATCGTGTACGAAAAGAACTTCATCGAACAAGAAAAGAATTATCTCATTCACTTTATCGAAATGATGCTGCTATACGAACTATTGCTCGATTGAAACAACAACTTTTTGCTGCAAGAGCTGCTTTAGCTGGAACTGGACGTGATGATCCATCTGCTGATATGGTTACTATTGTTGATGATGAAGAATGAAATGCATGGAAAAAGAAATGGATGTTCTTTAAGATTATGTGAATTATTACTTTAGTCTTTACTTTTTTGTTTATTACTTGTCATTGTTTTTTAAAGATTTTATAAAGTTTGGTGTTTTTTGGATGTTTGTGTTTATGTTTTGCCTTACTGTATTTGTCATTTCTGTTTTATGTATGTTAACTGAGGATGCGGACATAACTTTTGATCGATATTGTAGCAGTTGTCTTTATTTTACTGTTGAAGAGTTTTTTTGCTTTTATAAGCTTCGGAAACAAACCGATTCTTTGATGAATGAATTTCAAGAATAAGCACGGTGCTAATCATTAAAGAAAGATGAACAGTCAACTTCGAATGAATGAATCAAAAATAAAAAGGGCATATGAAGGCTAAACAAGTAAGTAGCAGTTATATTAATGATTTGTTATTACTTGATCAAAGTTGTCCGACGTTATTAATCTAGCTTGCTTTAATATTTGGAAGCTATCAATTTCCACGCAATAAATGTGAAGATAAAATTTTACTTTTTGTCTTTTCATATTTGGTTTTGTTTGCTGTATTTTTTACGAAATAGCATATGTTTTAACAAAATAGAAAGCTAAAATTTTCGAGAAGTTAGATTAACTTTTAAAGGAGTTTAGTA
The DNA here is from genome assembly GCA_028622995.1 of Panagrolaimus kolymaensis. Classification (NCBI taxonomy): domain Eukaryota; kingdom Metazoa; phylum Nematoda; class Chromadorea; order Rhabditida; family Panagrolaimidae; genus Panagrolaimus; species Panagrolaimus kolymaensis. Next base: position 189,364 of record JAJQJQ010000063.1, read on the forward strand.
AAAAAATAAACAAACATAAATTTTACAGATTTCCTCCACACTTTTTTTTCTGTGAATGGAAGGCACTCGTAGCTTTCTGGTGCAATGAAATTTTTGTTTACCAAAGTTCTTTTTTTTCTCCAATTGTTTACTCACAATAAAGTAAATGACCTAATTCGTCCTAATAATAATAATAACTATGAAAAGATGTGCCTTATCGTAAGTATCAAATGAGCTAGCAAAAAACAAAAGAAAAGAATACTCCGCATTTTCTCAAACTTTCATTGTTCGTCGATTCAGTAAATTGCTTATAGTTTGCCGTGATTGATTTTAGTTTCTTTTTTTAAGAGATTTGGTTGCAGCTTTCTTTGATTCATCCTTTTACTTGATAGATTTCTCAATCAATTTTTAGAAGATATTTTTTTGAGCTTTTTTTTTACATTTTTTTATCCAACAAATTACTCATTTTACTACGAAAATACATATTTTCAAGCCACTTAGGGGCAAGGAATTAATTTTTTTTGATTAGAGTTAATAATATTATTAGATTTCTTCCCCTGAACTTCTCCTTTAATTCTGCTAGACATTTTCAACTTATAAATACATACATAAATATATGTATATATTTTTCTTAAAACGAAATTTTTTTAAAAGGCGGTTGTTGGTTGCTATCTTTCTTTTTTTGCGCAACTTTTTATTTTCCTCGGTTTAGCAAAATAGCTTCCTATTATTTCTACGACCTTTTATTATTAGGAAATTTATATTTTTTTAAATTAACCCTTTCGTGATAACTATTTTCTTAAACTTTTAATAAATCTTTTGACGAGGAGGATACTAAAGAAACTCTTTTTTTATAGTTTATCAAAACCTAAATAAAAACGATGTCTCAAGTAATTTGTTCTCTTTCTGGTCAACCTACTGAAAGCCCAGTTGTTTCACCAAAATCTGGAGCAGTTTTTGATCGATCTTTGATTATCAAATATTTGGATGAATATGGAAGAGATCCAACTAATGAAGCTGAGCTTACTGTTGGTGAAGTATGTTCCTCATTTTTTTTTGTCGGATATTTTAAAAATATATAAATTTACCAATCTTTTTTTTTAGTTGATCCCTTTGGTTCTTAATAATCATATAAGTGAAACCCTTCGACCCAATACCACTTCCATTCCAGCTTTATTGAAATCCCTTCAAAATGAATGGGAAGTAAATATGATTTATACCTTTCGAATTCGAAAGGAACTTCAACGAGCTCGACAAGAATTATCTCATTCCCTTTATCGAAATGATGCGGCTTTACGAACCATTGCTCGATTAAATCAGCAATTAACTGCCGCCCGTTCTGCTTTAGCTGGCATGGAACGTGCTGATCCATCAATGACTATGGATGTTTCATCATCGAATATGGAAGATGAGCAAATTGGAATTGATAAAGAACTCATGGAAGCAATCGATGAAAAAACTGAAGAATTAACTACCAAACGCCGACAAAGAGGAAAGGAAGCCCCTGAAGGCGATGCAAAAGTGGATGAAATAAAAGGAATGATTTTAAAAACAGAAAATAAAAATTTGCATGATTCTTCTCTTCCTGGAATTACATGCATGAATATGAATGGACATTTCACTGCCACCGGTGGAACCGATAAAAAGGTTGTCCTTTATAATATTGAAACGGATACCATTGAATCCACATTTGTTGGACATCGAAAAAAGATTTCATCTGTTTTACTTCTTCATGATAATGATGTTGTCGTTTCTGGAAGTTATGATACTCATGTAAGTATTTAAAATTTTGACTTAGTTTTAGCTTTAACAATTTATTTTGATTAAAAAAAATCTGAATGGTTTAATAATGGCTTCTTTTTTTTATAGATTCGAACATGGAAAAAAGGAAATGAAAATTCCCTTAGCGTTTTCAAGCAACATCATGGCGTAGTTACTGATTTAGATCTCCACCCTCTTGGAACTCATTTCCTTTCAGTTTCAAGTGATGGAATTTGGTCATTCTCGGATATCGTTCATGGAAAAGCTTTGATTAAAGTATGTAAAACTTTTTTATAAAATTTTTATATTTAAATTTTAAAAGCTTAAAAATCGAAAAGGTTTTTAAAGAATTCAAAAAAAATTATAAAAGCATCCGACTTTTGAGACTTTTTTCGATTTTCCAAGAAATTTTTATTTATCCCTAAAATTAACTTTAATTTATTTTTTATAGAAAGACATGTACAACTTCCTTCCAACTGGGGTAGCAACAACAGAAAATGCATATGCATTTGGTTCAGGTAAAATTCATCCCGATGGTTCTTTACTTGGAATGGGAACCGCTGGTGGCATAATTTATATGTGGGATGTTCGAGAACAATCCATTGCCGCGGAATTTCCTGATCATGGTTCACAAGTTATGTCCCTTGCATTCTCAGAAAATGGATATCATCTTGCTGCAGGAACTGCAAATGGAGTATTAAAAATGTGGGATTTGCGTAAACTAAATTCATTCAAAACTATGGAATTAACTGATCAAGAAGTAAGCAGAATTTTTCCATAAAACTTTTTTTTCTAACTCTCCTAAATTTTCCAGATTCGTAGCGTAAATTTTGATCATTTTGGAACTTATCTTGCAACCGCTGCCGGAAAAACCTCCAAAATATTCCATCTTAAAACTTGGAATGAACTTAGTTCATTTGATCATGAAGATATCGTTACTGGGGTTCAATTTGGTGAACATTCTCGAACCTTTGTTACATCATCCATGGATCGTAAACTTCGATATTTTACTGTTGATTCAAATCAATAATTGTTAAACTTAAATTTATTTATTTCTGTTTGTTTGGTTTTTTCTATCATTTTTTTCTTTGATTTTTTGTTGACTGAATTATGTCTGTCTCATTTTTTTGATTTTTATTTATCAATTTCTGCTTTTTTGGTTGTTTAATATTTTTGAGGGGTTTTTTTTACAAATAAATATTGGAAAAGAATTTTTTTTCTTGCTTTACATTAAAAAAAATTTTTAACTTTCAAAGTGTCGCTTTCTTTTTTTTAGTGCCAACTTTCTTAATTCATTATTATTGTTTGTTAGATCTTAACATATATTTTTTTTCATGCCAAAACAACAACAAAATAAAATAAAAAACTGCCAGTCTGCTGATTCATTTTCTTCAAAACACTGGTTGGCGTTAAATTTAGAACATAGCTTTATGCCTGCCGCTGGAACCAAAGATTATTTTTGAATTAACGAAATATTTTTTGGCTTAAAAGAATTTTTTTCGCTCGTTTCTTATTTTTCTAGTGGTGAAGTTTAGCTGGTTGTTAAGCATAGAAAAAAACTGCCGAGCAAAAATTGGAAATTTAGCGTTTTTTTTCTTTTCGAAAAAATTGTTAAAATTGTGCTTTATTTTATCCTTCCCTTCTTTTTTGTGTGTACTTTTTTAGACAAAGTTTATTTATTTTCTTCGAAGTTTTTAGAAAATGTCACAACAGCAGCAGCAGCTAATCTTTGCCAATTCAAGCAATTTCCATTCACAAGAATTTTCACTTTCAAAAAAATTAGTTAATTATATTTCCGATGACAATGCGAATGCTAAAATTATTCAAAAACTTTATCGAGCTTGTAAATATTTTTATTCACAAAAACCATATTTTATTGTGGATTCTTTGGATTTTCAAGTTGCTAAGGGACGCTTTGAAAGCGAAGAATATGATGCGAGTATGGAATTTTTTGTTTCTGATCCTTTGATTAACATCCATAATATTTGGGTAACCAAAGAATTTACAATTAATTCAGCTTTACAATTTCGACATGATTTAATTCCTAAAATAATTCGATGTACAGTTAAAAAATTAGAAATTTTAAATGTTTGGTTTTCAAAAGAATCCCTTGAAATCTTGACTAAATCAGGAACCATCGAAGAATTATTTTATGATAATTTGATACCAGGTAAATCAATAATTATTCCCATTGAAGATATATTGGCTATGGTTCCAAATGCTAAACGAATAACGTGAGTCATCTAATTGTAAATATTTTTAAATCTATTTTTTTGTTAACTAAAAAAATTATTAAAAAAATATTTTTAGTTATCGAACTGGTCACGTCACTCCAGAAACCATGTCCAAATTGCTTTCAATTCCATGGAGACATAAGTTAGAAAAGTTTTATTTGGAAAAATTGGATGGCCCCATTGATCCTGAGTTATATAATAAATTTGTCAAAGTTAGTTTAAACAAACAAAAAAATTGGTAATACATACATATATTTAGACTCATGTTGCAATTAATGGACAAACAAACATTGGATTTAAATTTAAAAATTCAAGGGAATTTCAAATAGTCTTTAATCGATTTTATAATGCCATTATTAATAAAGAAACTCAGGATTTGAATAGCGAATTTGAACCAATAGCAAAAAAGCAAAAAGTTTGTGTTTATGAAAAATTAAAATGTAATCTTTTTTTTATGTTGATTTTTTACGGGTTTCAAAATTAAAATTAAAGTTAAAAAAGTTTTAGCAGATATTTTTACAAAATTTGAAATAAATTTTGATAAAATTCAAAATCAAATTTTTCCATTTTGTTCAACAATTATGAAATCCATCCTTCAAAATGCAAAAGGAAAAATTATGAAGAAATTATATAAAACTTGCAAATATTTTAAAATTTCTTCAAAGTTTACGATTATTGATGAAATTAAAATTGATCAAGATGATGGAACTATTATTTCTATCGATCAAGATGAATTTAAATTTAATAATATTTCTGAATTATTACATTTATTGAATGATAATATTTGGATTACAGAATCATTCATTTTTGATATCGATGATTTTGGTGAGCTCAGTGAATTAATTTCAAAAATAGTTCGAACTGGCGTTAAAAATGTTTTTATACGGTGGAATGGAATAAAAGAAAGTGAATTTCAATTTTTTTCCAAATCAAAAAATCTCATTCATTGGCATTCAAATTATTCTCCCATCTTCGTTGATAATGGAATGAAACCATTTGTCGCAGTAGAAGATTTAATGCCTAATTTAATTAATGCCACTGAAATTGCGTAAGTTAAGTTTTTGTCGCAAAAATCTTAAAAAACTTTAAATGAATGATTTTTTTTTGATTTTTGAGTTTTGAGGCGAAAACAAAAAACAAAAAATCGCTTTTTTTTCGGAAACGAAAAGTTATAAACTTTTTTTTTTATGTCGATGAAATCTAAACTCCTCGATTGTGTGTAAACATTTTTTATTGTCGCTTTTCTCAAAGTGTTTTAATTTTTTCTTTAAACCACATGTGTTTGATCCCTTTCAAACCTGTTTATTTTTTGCCAAAAAATTAGTTAGCAAAATAAATGAATGTAAAGTGAAACCTTTGAGTTTTGTATTCTTTCAGACTTCACGGATGCGTATTTACTCCTCAAACTTTTGATAAACTTCTTTCACTTCCATGGAAAAATAAAATAAAAGAATTATGGTTTAATGAAATTAAATTTCCCATTGACGCTGAAGAATTTTATGAATTTATTAAAGCAAGTTTTATTTGCCAAATTAATTCAATTCCTGGCCAGCAAGAGCTGATATAAATTTATATTTCAATTTAGATCGCCATTGCCCCTCGAGCATACGTAAAAGTAGTCTTTCATGAAATTGTTGATGGAGATTATCCCAATAAATTTGAAATGGCTATCAAAACTAAACTCGACGATACATGGAAACCAAAACGTGAAAAACCAGCTTTTACAGTTTCATATGTCGAGGATTAACCATGATAAAATATATAAATAACTAGTAATCAATATATTTTTACAGTGCTTCTTAGTTTTTTTGTTAATATTTTATTACCCTTTTTTTAAATCGTTATTTATATGGCCTTGTTTATTATATTTTAACAAATGTATTTAAAAATTATTTTGACTGAATCTACAAGAGTTGAAAAAACTATTGTTTAGATAATTCAAAAATTAAAATGTGGAGTTTGAGAGTTCTTTTTTGTTGTTGCATTTTTTGGTTGAAAACTCTTTGCTCGAGTTTTTAAAATTATTTCATCGATACTTAGAAATTACTAAAGTTGTGTATTCGTTTATTAACGACTCAGAAATATTTTCCAATTATTTATTCTATGAATTATGTTTTCAAGTTTCTCTTTTATTTTGGCCTTAAAAACCTTAAAATTCTTTCTTTTTCGAAGCAATAAATTATGTCAAACATTAATATTACGTGTTTTTAGGTTAGTAAATTAATTTTTGAAGATTAGAAAGGTGTAAATCAATCCAAAAAACTTCATAGAAAGTTGGATAGCGGTGTTGAAGCTGTTCAATCAAAAAACAGCTGCTACTTTTTCAAACTAAAAAAAATTCTCCCGAGGCGATCGTCTGCTTCGAACAAAAAAATTTGCATTTTTTTAGCTTCTTTCAATTTTTTATTGTTTTACAAAAACTTTTCTTCACTGGAACAAAATTAAAACTTAAAAATTTGTAAGAAAACATCAAAATCAAGAATTTTTAGAAGCTCATTAAAAGGTTGGTTGTTTTTTCCTTCCTTTTTTAATATAATGTTACATTGCTAGATTAATGAATATTTGGGGATAGTGTATTGTTGCTTTACATGGGTTTCGGAGATGACTTTATATTAATATTTTTTGACTTTTTGTATGAGTTTTCTTGTATTTGTAATGACCTACTACTGCACATAGTCAAGTGCAAGCTTTTTCTCTTCCTTCCTTAAATCAACAACAAAGCTTTTGCTGTTGCTTTCTTTAGCTTTGAGACAAGCTTGAACCTTTTATTACTTTTACTTCGTTTTAGATAAGATTGATGAAAACTTAAAAAATGAAATTTTCTTCCTTTAGCTTGGGGAAGTGCTCGCGATTTTTTTCGCGAAGCACATGATACATTCATTTGAGACTTTAACGCCCATTTTGCTCCCTTTTTTTGCGACTTTCAAAGTACTTTTTCCATAAGGTTGAGCAATGAGTTGGCCCACATTTTTTGTTGATTTTGAATAAATCGTTTTTCTCGGGTTTATAGTAAACCAAAAATCACTTTTTTATTTTTATTTCAGCGATGAGAAGCGGCTTGAGCATATTTACAAGGCCATATCAGTAGCAAGTATGAAGTGTCATGCCTATTTATGGGATAAATGTGTGCCTTCCCGGAGGCGAGTATGATGTGCTATAGGCTTAAATCACCTAAGGTGAGCCTCATACTTAACATAACGCATTGTTGACACTTTTATACCTGGTATGGTCATATGCAATGATTGCCTTAGCGTTAAAAGGGGTTTGTTTGCCCTTTTAAAGGGCGTTGTTTTCCTCAAACAAAAAAAAAAACAACCAACCTCCAATATGCTGAGAACCTTGACGTGGTTTGTGAGGCTTACTATTAAAGTTGTTACTGTTTACAGTAATGTACTTTAATAAACCAATACTCAGCCATTTGTTTTTTATTTATTTATCTAATTGTTTTGCTGTAGGATGACGCAACAGGTTTTTTATATTTGTTTGAAAAGTTTCAAGATTTATAAAAATTATTATTTTATTATTTACATCCGTCAATTTTCATTAAATATTAAAATTATTAAACAAAATGAAAATATTAAAAAAGATATATATAAACCTGCAAAAAAATGAGATAAAAATAAAAAATTAACAAAGCAAAAAATAAAGTAAAAATAATAATGAGTAAGGATGAATATGACCCGAGGGTGCGTCGTCAACAATGAATATGTATGTGAATTTGAGAGATAGAAAAATAATACTAAAATAATTATTACTAAAAAAAAGAATCTGAATCTGAAGTGCATCATTTTTCAGAGAAGTTAAAAAACTTTTCTTTATTTTATTTTATTTTTATTGCAACATTTTTTAAATATTTTTGTGTGGATTTTTTTTTTGCAACTTCGTTCTGCTTTCGAAAATTTTTTAAATCAAAATATTTTTAGGTACAAAAGTAAGGGAGACAGACAATAACCAGTCAAAAAAAGAAGTAAATACTGAAAATTAAAAAACAAACAAAAAAATGAACAAATTAAAAATGTTGGAAACCTTAAAGAAAAAATTCTGTATTTCTTCAAATTAAAAAGTAATTACATTTTTGAATTAAATTTTTTTTGCGGTAAAGACTTTAAAAATTTTCATCCAATGTAAGTACAGGCAATTCAGTGGGCAATTTTAACATTGAAGGTAAATCTCCACTTCCTCCTCCGCCATCACCAATATTTTCTCCTGTTGAAGAACCCATAGGAAATAAAGAACGAGGTAAATTAAAATTTATTGTTGATTCATCCAAATATTTCACAGCTAATTGAGCTGAAGTTGGTTGAAGCTGGATTTGTTGTTGATTTTGATTATTTGTAAATTGCATAAAATTTGATAGTGATGGAGCGGTTTGAAGCCTTGATCGATGTTGAATGGTGGGTTTGATATGAGCAATATTATTATTGTTGAACATTTTAGAAGTTTGTGAATTCTAAAAAAAATTTGCAATATAAAACACCTCAAAATTTTTTGTTTTTTTGGAGATTCATTTTTTTGTACTAAAATTTTCATCGATTTTTTAGTTTACTATAAATTGTTTAATTTTCCTTGATTTTATTTTCATAAAAAATAGAGTCCAAAAAATAAAAAAATTTTGAGATTTTTTAATATAAAAAATTTTGTTTAGGTTAAAAAGTTGGTCCCTCAAAAAAAAAAGGTTTTTCTTGCTATAATAAAAAAAAGAAATGGACAAACAACGAATCATCGAACGCTGGCTGCTCCTTTTTTTTCCTTTTCCTCTGTTTTTTTTTGTACTTCTTTTTAATACTTTTGAATGATCATGAAAAAACCGAAAAGAATAATAATGGAATTTTGTACTCTGACGAAAAAAGTCCACCAAAATAAAAAATCTAACGAGAAAAAAAAGTTATGTGGAGGAAGAATGAAGAAAAAAAATATATTCGAAGAGATCAGTGAAAAAATTGAAAAAGAAACACAAAAAATGCTATGACGAAGTTTTTTTGGAAAGTTTTGGTTGTTTGATAATAATGGAAGAAATCAGATGACTGACTGATTTTCTTTTCCATTTTCTTTTGTTGAAAGAAAGATAAAGAAAAAAATAAAGGTTTAATTGCTTGAGAAAAAATTTTTTAGATTCCCGATATTTGGATTGATTTCCTTTGCTTTTTTGGCTCAAAATAAGATTTTATTTTAATTTTACGAAAGGTTAGAAAAATCAAATCAATTTGATTGCAAATAAAAAAAGAGAGGTATGTTAATTATTGTTTGTACACTCACTTTATTCAACTATTTTTTTTTGTTGTTGCTGACTGAACTCATGATGTTTTTTTGTTTTTTTCGTTTTATCTTGTTTGGTTTTTTTTAAAACGAAAAAAAGAGAGATGCATGTGACTGGTATCTTTTTGATAACTCTATTAGTTTTTTTCTTTGCTTGACCTTTAGACTTTAATTTCGCTAAAGAATAAAAAAAGAAGAAGGATTAACAAAGTCCAAAATGTTTGAATTTAGAATTTAAAAAAAGTAATGAAAACAAAAAATTACCCAGAAATAATTAATGGAGAAAACAAAGCTTTTTTTTATTATTAGAAAAAATGGTGAATGAACTTTTTTGTGTAAAAAAGCGATTTCCCGCAGCAAAAATTTTCTGACCTTTTTTTTCTTTTTTGTTGCTCTCATCTCAAAAATTTTTTAACCATCGTTGGTTGTTATTGTCAATTAAAAAGTTACGAAATTAATATTAAAAAAATATATTTATCTCTGAGAAAATAAAATTGACGCATTTTTTTATTCTTTTCCCCCATCTATTTTTTTTCTTCTTCGAATGCATCGTTGCATTATTTATTTTTTTATTGCGCCCAGCAATTTGGGAAAATAGGATGTGTTTCGAAATAGCATGCCTGCCTCTCTTTACTTGCATCATTTTTTTTGTTCTTAAAAACTCCAAAACACGAAAAAAAAAAGAAGAAAGAAAGTGGACGACAAACAGACAACCGAGAGAAAAAACTATTTTTTTAGGAAGAAAAAAGGTTGTAAATAAAGAACTTAAAAATTTTTTTTCTTTTCTGTATGTGACAGAAAGAAAGTAACCAAAAGAAGTAAATTATTATCAAAATTCAATTACTCTCATTTTTTTTGGTTAAATAAACAACATTCATTGAAAGTAATGATAAAATTGCAAAAAAAATATTGTCAAAAATAAATTACTCTTATTTTAATTTTTTTTTGCAAGAAAAAATAAAACAAATAAATACTTACATTAAACTTTTTTATTAAATTTCCTCTGCCACCGCCACCTCCTTCACTAACATTTAATGAACAAAGTTGACGTTGAAGTAATTTAATCGAAGAAGAATCCGAAGAAGAATTTTTATTTATTTTTGATATACAATTTCTTCGTTTTCGAAGTTGATGATGATTACGAGATTTAGATTTTTCTTCAGATAATTTTTTCTTTAAATAACTTATTTGTAAATCTTTTGTTTCAAATTTAATTTTTTCATTTTCTAATTCCTCTCTCAGCCGATCGCATTCAATTCGATAAGATAAATTTATTGCAGCAGCATCCGTTTGAATTTCATTTTGTTTTCGATATAAAAGATTATTTCGCGATTTTTCAAGGGCTAATTCTCGCTTAATTTTACAAACATAATCCAACCGGGAATCATGAGATCGACGAAGGGAAAGAAGTTCGGGAGCCGTGGATGACCAAGAAGTAGAAAATTTTGTGGATGATTTAAGTTCAGTAATTTTTTTTTGTAAATATATTATTTCATCATTTCGCTTTTCCAAGTCGCATTCAAGTTGATCACATCGATTAAATTTTATTTCAGCTAAAGCAGCAAGAAGAAATGTGGCTTCTTCAATGCATTCCGAAATATTTCGAAGTTTTGTTAATGCTTCTTTTTGTGGAAGGGAAAATGATGATGATGGCGATGAAGAAGATATTGATGGACGTTGTTGTTGTGGATCTTCCTAAAATAAATAAAACTTTTATTTTAGAGTTACTTTTTTAAAAATTTTGGTCCCTGTTTTTACTTTGCTTTTTTTTTGTTTTTTTTACTACAGAAAACTTTTTTTTCAACTACGTCATTTGTGTTTCCAAAAAGATCAAAAAAACCTTCCATTTTTTTGATAGTAAAAGCTTTTGAAAAAAAATTGCCAAATATTTGTTATTATCATTGATAGTAAGTAAACACATTGGAACAAGGAAAGTAAAAAATGCGTTACTATCAAACAAACAAGCAAAAAAAAAATTCAAAGAATTCCGTTAAAAAAAGCTTTGAAGCCAAACAAACATCAAAAATGGAAAAAGAAGGAATGCAAAGATTTTTTTGGATTAAATGATAGTAATAACTTTAGTCACTGGAATTTTCTTAATATTTTTGATAGTAATCACCATGGATAATATTTGTTACTATCAAAGGAATTATTTTTTGCAATATTTTTTTTATATTTTTAAAACCCCATAAAAACACCATTTACGATATTTTTGCTTTTTTATTTTATTAATAATATTAATAAACAACAGCCACGTTATTTTTTATTTTTTTAAACCCCCGTTTTAAAAAGCATATTTATATTATTTTCCCTTGGTTGGTCAATTTGCTTTTTTTCTCTCCTATTTCCTTCTTTTTTAAGCCAAAGCTCACATTTTCCTTTTTCGTTCGCACTTTTTTTTTATTTGTTGCAAAGACAAAAATATCAGAAATAAAAATAGAGCTGCAGCGGGTGCAGCAGCAGCAAAAAAAATGTGCCTTTTTTTCTTTTGGTTGCTGTTGCTTGCTGGCTGCGCTATGGCTTCAGTTCGGTTGTTGGGCGGCTAATAGGAAGAAGAAGACAAAGAAAGACATCATCAGAAAGAAAGGAAAAAGGAAGCGAGCGCGCGAAAAAAAAGTGTTCTTTTTTTTATAGAAAATCTTTTTTAGTTTTTAGTCTTTTAAGAATTGCGATTGGCTTCTTTCAGAAATAGCAAAAAAGAAATTTTTTTTAATTAGAGACAAACTTTATGTATTTTATTTAAATAAAAAAGAAAAGATAAATAAAATATTTCAAAATAGCTTATGTTTACATATTTATTAGCTGCATCCTAGCGAAGAAGGCCTAATTAGCAGCAAAAAAATGTAATAATGAAAAAAGAAAGTCCGTCCCAAAGGTTGCGAAATTTCATGCACAATAAAAATGACAGTAAACAAAATTTGCAGAAATTTGTAATAAATTTGTTACTATCCCTTGGTAATAAAAATGTGCAAATTATTAGCCAAAAAGTGTTACTATTCTTAATCCAAAACAATCCTAATCGCAATTGTCACTTTTTTTAAATGAATGTTTGTTCACAAAAAAATTGTTTGTCTCCCGCTGTGAAAAAGATTGTAAGATAGTAATCTAATTTTGGCGATAATTCAAAGAAAATTCATTACTATCAAAGAAACTTTAATTTTGGGATAAATTTTATTTTGAAAAAATTTGAATGAAAATTAAAAGCTTGCTTACCTCATCCGATGATGAATCATCATCATTATCACGGGATGAAGATGACGGGGATGATGAGCCATTTTTATTTAGTTGTTTTTGGTTTTGATTGATTAAATCATCAGAAATTTTTTCAATTAAATTTTTAGTTTCATCAAAATAATTTACTAAATTTTCTCTTAATGCTGCGGTGGAAGGAATGGATGAGCATATTTCGGGGAGAGTTAACATTTCCATAATTTTTAATTAATAAATATTAAATTTTTTTTTTGAAAATGAATAAACTAAAAAAAAAATTGAGATATATAAATTAAAATAATATTTTTTTGTTATGGAAAAACAAAAAATATTTGAGTGGCGCCAAATTTTTACTAGTTGAAAAAAAAGAAAGAAGCGATAACGCCAGACAAAAAAAAAGGGATGGAAAAAAAGTTATTATTATTATTTTGAAAGAAAAAAAAAAAAAGACTGTTGCTGTTGCTGAGAAAGAAGAATAATAATAAGCAAGCAACAGTCAGCATTGGGGCGTCAAAAAAGAAAGAAAGGAAAAAATGTGTTCAAGCGAAGAAAAAAAAATAGTAGTAGTAAACAAAGTTTTTATTTTTTTCCAACCTTAAAAAAAATTAAGCATACGACGATGACGACGATAAACGGACTTTGTTTTTTGTAATTTTACAAAAACAAAAAAAGAATTGGTGATTTTTGAAAGAAAAAAGTAAATTCTTATTTAATGAAAAAATTAATAAATAAAAATAGACTTTTTGGATGGCTGTAAAAAAAGGTGGACTTTTACAATTATAAATATATTATTTTTTAAGTGGAATTAAAAACTTTAAAAAAATAGTACCTCGAAAAGTCAATTATTTTTTTCAAGGGAAAAATTAAAGAAAAGTATACCGTAAAATAGGATTAAAATGTTTAACAGACGATTCATATTGCTGAAGTTTATCTCAGGGAATGGAGGATTTTTTGTGATGGTTAATTAAGCAAAAAATAAAATCCAAAAAGTAACAAAACTTTAAAAAAAATTTAAAATGCCAGAAGTTGAATGACTTGGAAGTAAAAGAGAAGAAGCAGGCGTGAGTAACCTCTCATAGTTTTTTTCTTTGTAGTATCCGTTCTTCAATTTGGTTCATTAAATTTATAACTACAGTTTTTAAAGCTCTAAACAAATTCCACTAGAATGCCACAAATCTTTGATGGAATGAACAAACAAAAAAGTAAATTATTGACTAATTACAACAACAACAAAAAAAAGAATGTCAAAGAAAGTAAACAATTAAAAAAATATCGTCTACTGGTTTTGTAATAAACAGAAAGGTTTATGGCACATATTTTTAGAACCAAATGCTTTGGTAAAGAATTAAATTAAAAGGGGCCAAAAAATAAAATTTATATATAGAAAAATAATAGTTGGGATTAAACATGGTAAAAATGCTCATTTATGTACCCGGAAAAAAGGACCTTTAAAGCTAAATAAAAAATTCGCCCTCTTTATTAACTGTCTTTCTCTCTTTTTTTGGAACAACATTAAAAAAATTTTGTGGGAAAAAAATGCGCACGAAAAAAAGGAGAGCTTTTTTGAAAGAATAAAGGAAGGAAGAGGAGAAACAAACTGGTTAAACAAAGAATAGGAGGAGGAGAGGAGGTCGGTCGAAAAAGTAAAATAAAATAAAAATATGGCGACTCTCATATTTTTTTTCTTCGTTTGTTGGGATGACTATGTTGCTGGCTGGCTGGCTCGCTACCTCATCAATCGAAGCTATTCGGTTTAGTGATGGACTTTAGTTTATTTCAAAGCAGAAGAAAAAAAAATATGTTTATGCGTGTGTGTATTTTTATTTTTGGGGAAAGAAAAAAAATGTGTAAGTTTGTGCGAGTTTGTATTTATGCGTGTGTGTTCGTTCGTCTTCTTCCTTTTTTTTTTGCACATAATTTCAAAATGACGCACACAAAAAAGAAATATGCTAAAAAAAGTTTTTTCAAAGAAAAATATGGGCAACAGCATTAAAATAAAAAAGGGACTTATTTTTTATTTTCCAGCAAAAAATGGTTTAAGAAAATTTTCAAAAAAAAAAATATTAAAGGTAAAAAATAATATTTTTTCAAGCGTAAGAAAAAAAACAGTAAACAAATATAATTTTTGTATCAAAGCGAAAGTAAGAGTAACCATAATCTAAAGAGTATCGTTTAAAAAAGCTTACAATCCCTTCTTTCTTTTTTTTTGCACTCTAAATGACTAAATGAAAGTAACTTAAATTCGTTTTTTATTGCTCTAAGAAGATTACTGTATTTATTATTTTTATTCGAGGCCTTGAAGAAAAAAATTGCACACATAAAAATAAAACTAATAATTTTACAACGTGTTTTTGTGTTTTTAAAAGAAAAACTATTTTTTCTTTTCTAAAAATAACATTTTTTTTCCAAAATGTGAAAAATAAGACATTCATTTTATTTTATAAAAAATAAAAAAAATTGATAGAGAAAGGAAAGAAAAAAAGGAGGAGTGGGAGAAACAAACTAAAAAATGAAAAAATAAAGAGAAACCAGAGACTAAAATGAAAGAAAGAAAAAAGAATGCCTTCAAGCTAGCTTTATTAAATATTTTTTATTTATAAATAAATTTTTTGTGGAGGTGGATATGAAATAAATATAATTAGAAAAGGCTTAAAATTTAAAGCAAAAGAAAAATAAGGCAGAAGAAAAATATTTAGAAGTGAAGCGACGACGACGATAATAATGATTCTGATAGATGATAGTAAGCGATTGTTGACAATAAAATGAAAAAAAGAGGTGACTGTCATACAATTTTTTTTTTTATCAAAATTTTTATTGACGTCAAAATTGTGTGAGTGAGTTGGTGATTAAAGAAAAAAAAGAAGTAAAATTCGATTCAGTAATAGCGAACAGATTTTATCCTTCCTTGATTTTAGAAGATGAAAAAGAATGGATGCTGCATAAAAACTCGAAAGAAGCATACTAAAATATTTCAAAAAAATCAGCCATAATTATCTTCGATTTTGACTTTAGAAATAATGATTAGCCGGTAAAAACTAAAAGAAACAAAAAAAAGTTGTCATTTTTTGAAACATCCTAATAAAAAAAGCAAATGAAACCATTTTCATTTTTAAAGACGGTCAAAAATAAGCAATAAAAATGGAAAGAGAACTGCTTTGAAAGCAAACATGAAAATCAAGAACATTACTATAAATATTTAGCTTCTTCTTTTATGGTTTTTATTAAAGGATTAGTTGTTAAAAAGGGAATAAAAGGCAAAAGAAAAAAATTCCATAAAAAATTAATAAACCCTTTAAAAATAAAATTTTATTACAAGTAAAAACACTTGCATCCTTTGTGATTGCTTACTTTTGGTTGTTTTCGTAAAAAGTTTTATTATTGATGAAAAAAAAATTCTTATTCAACAAACAAATTTTATAACAAACAAAAAAAAGAAAATCCAAATCTGTAAGTTTTTTCTTTCATTGCAGCCTTCATTCAAATTAGCTCCAAACTAATAATGTTAAAAGTATAAAGGGGATAAACAAAATAATTGATAAAGGTGTAATACTAATTTTTTTTGAAATAAATAATTACAGATAATTATTTCATTCATTTTTATGTGATTCTTTTGAATGGGCAATCATCGAAGCAAAAAAAGGGCAAAGCTTTGATCATTGAAAACTTTTTTTGAAAGAACGCTTTTTTTGGCTTTATGTTTCACGCTGCAAACAAAAATTAAAAAATGATGGAAGAAACTTTTTTGCTTCAAACAAAAAAAATCTTCCAAGTTTTTTACTGATTTTTTTATTGTTGAGTAAAATGCGTTTGTTGCTGAATCCTTTTTGTTCAATTTGATACACATTTATTGCTATCGCTCGTGTTTCTTGTAATCTTCACTGTTGCAAATTGTATACTTACTAATCATCCAATCCATTTTTAGCAACAGCAAATCATCATGCTCAGAATTATTTATCATCTCAATAATACGTTTTCAAGGAGTATCCACATTTCTCCACCAATTTGGTATGATTTTTTCATTTCTTTATATGCTACTTTGGTTACAATGTATCTGATTTTTCAGTGCTTCAGCATTTATGAAACGTCAAAAGAAAATTGATCCAGAAATTGCAAAAGTTCGTGAAACTCGTAAAAGAAAAAAGCTGACGCGTGAAATCCGTGATATGCAAAAGCATAGCAAGAAGCCAAAACCTGTGCTAGAAATGACGATCGACATCAAATCTGCCAAGAATTTACAGTAAGTTTTGTGATTGTTGTTTATGTTTTTACGCTTTGATGGTAGTAATGAACTGTTTCACTTCTTGGTTTTAATGCCATGTTGTTTTGTTTCACGCCAAAGTGTTAAAAATGATGTCAATTCAAAGAAACTTTATTAAACTTTTTCCTTTTCAGTGAACGTATCCGTGAAGCACCAATAATTTCCGAAGAGAAAAGTGAGGAACGTGCATTGATCTTGAAAGAATACAGCAAATTCACCACTCAACAACGTATTGCTGATCGAAAATGGTTGGATCAATCAATAAAATTTCAAGACAAAGCTTTGGAAGAACTCAAACGTGAATCTCCACAACTTTATGAAGCTGCAATACAAATTGATCCAAACTTGCTTCCGATATGTATCAAAGGTCCATCTCTAACACCACCATTGAAAACATATGTTTCGCCTGATGGAGACTACATCGATACAACAAAAACATGGACTTGAACTGGAATTTTCTTTTATATTGTACTTTTGTTTGTTTAATAGGATATTTGAATTAGTTGTGTTTTTTATTGATTGTATTTTTGTGTAATAAATGATTTTGTTATTGGTAGAAATAGAGAAGGGAAGCGAGTGTGTTTCATAACCAAGAATGAGTTTCTTTGAAGCGTCATTTTCGTGTGGAAAGAGAGTGGAAGGAGTGGAAGAAGCTTTTCTTTGTTGTTGGAATTCTTGTTTTGGAAAGTGTTTTGACTCCTTAATGAAGTGAAGATGCGTCTTATTATAACATAATTATTTACCATTGTTCTTTTTCATTATCGATTTAGCCAATGTTTCATTATTTATCACAAAAATATGATAACCTTACATTTCTGCCATCCAAAAATGCAATGCACGTTATTACCATTTATAAACAGATTCAAATTCAACTAAAAATGAAGTAACATGCCCAATGATCAGATGAAACCGAAACGAATTTTATGTTTCATAAACTTCTTTGTTTGAAACATAAAATTATGCAGAATTCAAAAATGGATAATTGATTTGCAGGATGTTTGTGAAAAACATCGAGATCGAAAGAAACCACAAACATATTAGGATTCATGGGTCTAACAAAATCATGAGTATGAGTATGTTTCTCTTATTTACGTGAAAAATAAATGATAAGTCGAACCATCGATCCAAAAAAGTTAATAGAGACGAAGCTTGAAGTTTCATCTCCTCCACTGTTTATGAATCAACTCGCATTGTTTATGCAAAACAACTCTAGTACCAAAAGCATGTGCATCTGTGGCTTTTGTGATAGTTTCAATGTGTTGTTTTTGCTAATGATGCTACTTGCAAACGGGGATAAAAGAAGTCAGAAATATCGCCAAAAAAGGTTTATCGTGACAAAATCATAAGCAAAATCAACCATTACTCCTCCACCGTTAATCAACTCGCATTGTTAGTGAAAACCACCAAGCTAGGAACAAAAGCATCTGCGTCTCTCCACAACAATCAAAGAAAGGCATAACAAAAGTAAGACAAGAATATAAAAAAACAACACATTTATTTAATTAAACACTAAACAAATACAAAAACATAATAAACATAAAGAAGTATTGAATCACCATAATTATCATTTTTGTCCATTTGAAGATTTTTCCTGAAAATGAATGCATATAGTTAATGAATGAAAAAAGTTTTATTACTTACATTTCCAAAGGCTCCAAGTACTTGATCAACTAATTCATCAACTTTATCATCGTTCTTTAGAGGTGAATCACCTAGAATTTCTCCATCATCATTACTTCTTTCTCCATTTGAAACCAAATCATGAAGAGTGAGCTTTGAAGTTGCAGTAATATATGCTGTTGCAACTGGTCTGATTTCTTTTGAAACTTCTTTCACAGATGGCTTTGGTTGACGAATAAGAACATTTCGAGGCTTTTCAATCCTATATTTAACATTGAAAGCAGGAGGTCTTCCTGGTGTTGATGCCTCTTCTGGTCTTATAAAGTTGATGGAAGGATTGACATGCCTCGGAAAATATGTATCAGGACCCTTGTTGATTCCAATTGAAGTAATTTGGAAGCTAAGATACATTCTTGGTGTTGTTGCAGAGAAGTTTCTTTGGTTTGGAAGAGATGGCAAAGTTGGCGTCAAACGATTTGTTCTTGCACGAGCATTCATTGCTGTAAGTTCATTACTGAAAAGTTTCATTCTTTCATGCCATACAGAATCTTCTGCTTGAAATGGTGGAGTTACTCTTGCCCTTTTTGGATCAAATGAAGTTGGTGATCTGAAAAATAAACAAGATTTTAGGATAAACTTCAAATATGCAAACACAAAACTTACGGTTGACTTTCTTCATCGAATGTCATCACATCAGCCGAACGTTTACGAGATTCAACAGGAATAGGAAAAACCAAATGAGCAACACCAAAAGATTTGAAGACTTCCAAATAATGATTTTTCCATCGATAATCAAGAGTTTCGTAGATGAACAGCAGCAATGATTTCAAGCGAAAAAAATCAGGCGTTGATACTTCTTGAATTTTGAGCTTTTCACATATTGGAAGTAACACTTTGGCTTCATACAATTGTTGACCACACTAAAATAGAAGGAAAATTTAGATATGATGGAAGTAAGAAGAAAGCAAACATACTTGAGCCATAGCCAATGGATCATCAAACATGTTGGGCACAGCTATCGGCGTAGTTGGAGGAGGAGTAAATGCCATAATTACTACCAAATTAGAACCTAAAAAGAATGTGAATTAATCGAGAAACAAATAGTTTAACAAAACGGAAATCGCGAACAAAGAAATGTGTCACAAAACAAGACAAGACACGATAAGCTTGTTGAAGATCAAGAAAAGGTTGTAAAAATCGTGGGAGCAATCATACAAGCTGCTGCTAAACATAAAATATTTGTGGAGAACTGGCGTAAAATAAGGATAAATTAGCTTCAGAAAAAAGTGACAAAGTTTCTTGAAAAACAAAAAAACTTCGATCAAAAAGTTTGCTGCTCGAGCTACAGTATCCTAAAATGTTTGGTCCTAAAACGAATTCGAAATTTCACGGTAAACTGATTTATTCGAAAAAAAAAATGTTAGCTTCAAACACTTTTTTTATTCCAAAATTTTTATGATTGATTATGAATAAATTACAGTGCATATTTTGTTCATGTCACCCAAAACCTTGCAATAGTTTTTTCTTCTTAGGTTTAACTTTGTCTTTTTTCCATGTCAACAACGAATAAATGAACAACTTGCATAGCTTTCTTCTTTCTCATTTGTTTTAATGCATCTACAAACTTTAAAATTTCTTCAACTTTTTTTGCTTTCCAATTCCACCATTATTATTTATCATCAAAGTTTTAAAATCAAAATAATGATTAATTTTTTTCCCTCTCAAAAAAATGATGAAGCATTTGCTTTAACGTTTAACAACAAAACAAAAAAAAGTTAATCATTATTTTTTATTATGATGATTTCATCTTCTCTTTTTCCAACAACCAAAAAAAGAACATTGGTTGCTGTTTCTGCGATGATGATGAAGCAACAACAACTTTTAAACTTTTGTTTGTGGCACCTATAAAAGCTTTATAAAAAACTTTTTTTTGAAAGCAACGTATATTCTTTCTTTGGCCTTTTTTTTCTTTCTTCGAAGCAATGGCGAAGTTTATTTTATTTTTTGTTGCTTTTTTGATTGTTGCTCAAAGTGTTGCAGCATCAGAAAATATTCGTTTTGATGTTGGTGAACTTGAAGGAGTTGATGATTTCGTTAAACAAATTTCATGGCGCATTGATTTTATTTACCAAAATTTTGATGCATATCTTACTGCATATTTGAAAGATCAACATGAAAGGTAACTTAATTTCTTTGAGTAACTTGGAAATTAAAAAATTAATACGATGCAGAAGAAGCTTTATTTTGGTTTATCCTTTTTTTTTCATTGATTGAAGAATCCATTTTTTTAGTGTCGCTGTTCCATCTCGTGCCTTTGCTGAATGCGTGTATCCAAATCATTCAATCGCATTAAAGGAAACCATTTTAACTTTAGCTAAAGCGTATCTCACTAATACCTCTTTGGATGAACGAAAACATTTATGCGAGTAAGGCTTCTTTTTTCTTAATTGCAAAAGCATTGTATTTTTACCTCAAATTTACCAACTCCCTTGAATTATACCCGTTTTTAGACCACCAAGAGATGCAATTATTTTGGATCTTTATTATTGTTCTCAAGCAGGTGTAAGTCTCTCGTCTGCTTCTTCTTTTTTTCCCCTTGATTTCAAACTAAAAAACCAACCTTTGTTGATTGATTTATTTTTTCCAGGGTGAAAATTATACTGAAATGTCCGAAGTTCTTACAACCATAACATATTTACCTTTTTATCTTCATTGCACATTCATCGATTTGGATTATGTTTATAATGCATTTGAACGAGCAACGAAAGCTAAAATAGTTAAAAAATATGAAGGCGCAATGGAATATTTAATGAAAATTACTAAAGGTGAAGTAAATGCCACTAAAGAAGATGAATGTTTACCAATGGAATTAGCGAAAGTTGTTAAATTAGCTTTGATTGAAACTGCTGCTGCTGATACTTCTTCTTCTTCCGAAGGTCATCCTCTAATGTTTTTGGATTCCTTTCAAGAACTTATTCGAATTGGTTTGATTATGGCTACTAAACTTCCAATTCTTTCATATTCAACTTGCGCGGGTATTGTTGATGCAGCTAGTTATACGCTATCCACTGATGCCGCCACATCAACAACAACATTTCCAAGCTTTTCAACAACCACTATGCTTCCACGAATTTTTTTAAATTGATTAAATAAAGCCATTTTTTTGTTGTAAAATTGGTTTTTAAAAATAAAGTTTAATTTTTTGGTTTAATAAAGTTATTAATAATAAAAAATGCATTTATTTAGTTTATGTATTCATTCCAAGAATTAAAAAAAATCGTTTAGATAACAAAAATTTGTTACCCAACAACAACAATCAAATATTTAAGTTTTTTTTATTAAATGCTTATGTATCAGTTTCAAATGGTTAACTTGGACTTTGATTAGCTAATAGCTATGTTATGCGTTCAACCAATTTTATTTTTTTTACCTGAATGTTTTGTTTGAAATTAATTTGAAATTTTTTTTCATGATTAAAATTTATCACAAAAATAAAATAAAAAATACAAAATATTATTTTATTTTTAACTCCATTTTATTATCGTTTTCCACTTGAATATGCTGCAACTAGAATAGAATTATATTCTTCTCGAAGTTTCAGAGCCTGAAAAATTATTTATCAAAGTAAAAATTATGTTTATTTGAAGACAAAATTTTTTGGTTAGTTCAAAATAATTCGAATTCTTTTTTTAATCCTTTGTGAAAAGACTTTGAATCAAGACAAACAAACCTGTTGCTTCAAATCATCATAATTTGTTTCTGAAGCTTTTGCATCCACTTTGATTTTTAATTCTTCTCGTTCTTGTAAAACTGCATTTAAAACAGTTTTTTGGGAATTTAACTATAAAAAAATTATCCAATTATTCTGTTTTCTTTTTGGTCAAAAAGTTTGCATTTTTATGTACCTTTTGGAAATCTTGATTTGTGGCCATTAAATTTGAAATTTCTGATAATTCTGATTGCAATCGACGAACATCTGATTCAAGTTGAGGAATATTTTTATGGCAATCACTTCGTTGGGAAACCAATTCCTATAAAAAAAATTTTAATCGGTTTGAGTGGACTTATTTATCGGGGTCAAAATGTAGTTTGAATTTAAAAGTTTGTTCCGGCATGCATGTAAGAAATTATTTAAAAAGCGAACCTCTCTCATTTGCATGATTTTATGTTGAAGTCCATCTACATCACGAAATTCTAATAAACCTTGATGGATTTCATTTTCACGCAAATGCATGCTTTCCATTTCAGCTTCAAGTCTCAATTTGGCTTCCTCCAAATCTATCAATTCTTCTTGGAGGCGAACGTGCACTAAAAAATTTAAAAAAAATTTAGTCGGGAAGTTAAAAAAGATTTGACATAAAAAGTTTCTTTCTTTTTTTAATGTTTCCAAAAAAAACATGAAACTAACAATTTTGAAGTTCTTCAGGATTTGCAGCCATTTCCAAGCTGCTTTCATCGATGCTGCTTGCATTAACTGTATCATATCCAGACGATGCGGTGCAATTCAATGAAATTAATTGAAGCACTCGAATTATTTCTAAATGATGTTTTTCTATTTCATTTTCAATTTCTTGTTTTTTATCTCCAAAATTTGTAACAAATTCATCGATTTGAATTTCCTTTTGACGAAGTTCCCGATATTTTTCGTTCTTTTCTCCCGCCATTATATCGAATTCATTTTCAAATTCCTGTAATTCTTCATGGGATTGTTGAATCTTTTCTTCGATTTCTGAAATAACTGTATGCATATTTGCTATTTCATCATTATCTTTTTTGATTTGTTCCACCAATCTTTCTCGAAGTTGATCCGGCGAACTTTGATCATTTAATTGTTCAATAATTTCAGATTTTTTTAAATCCAATTCAGATAATTGTTCTTGCAATACCACTAAAAATTAAGTTTATTTTTTTTTTTGAGGTTTATGAAATTTTTGATGATTTATTTTTTTTAATTTATTTGGAAGCTATTTTTCTTTGAATGTTTTTGGGTCAAAAATTCCAAAAAATTTTTAAAATTAAATATATTTTTGTTATCAAATTTAAAAAAAATCAAAACATACTTGCTTGTTGCTTTAATGGATTATTAGCTAACGCAACATCAAGTTCTTCTTTCTTTTTAATTAATAATTCCAATTCTTTTTGCCTTTCTTCAAGGGCATGAGCCAAATGTTCGGCTTCATCTTTAATATGTTCATATTCATCTCGAATTCCAGGGTCCTATAAATTTTTTAAATTAAATTTAATCGTCTGCTTTTTAAATTTTACCATGCTATTAATTAAATTTTCATTGGCCATACGAATTTCAAGAACTTGAGCTTCCAAAGTTCTCGCAACATCTTCCTTTTCTCGCCTTTCACGAAAAAGGTCTTCAACTTGTTTAGAAATTTCAGAATTTTTTGTTTGCTCTTCTTGAACCTCAAATTGAAGATCTGATAATTCGGTGTTAGTATTTTGTCGATCAACAATTAAATTATAATCCGTGAGTTCGCCTTGAAGCTTTTTTATTTCGTCTGCTTGTTCTTCAGCTCTGAAAACAAAAAAACAAATTTAAAATAAATTTTTACACAGATTTTTGCTTGCTCGAATCTCCAAAAAAAATAATGCAAACCTTTGTTCATAAATAAGTAATTTTTGTTGTTCACTTTCAAATTTAATTAATTCTTTTTCAAGTGATTCAATTTCTTCATTTAAATCAGCTAATTGAGTATTTAATAAACCCATAAAATATGTTTTATCCATAATTATTCGAGAACCAAATGCAGCTAAAAAAATATTTATTTTTGTCAAACTTTTTTTTGCTCTTTAAAAAACGTACTTCCTGCTCGACTTGGTGGAGCTCGAACTCCAGTGAGACCTTGCTGAGTGATGGGTCGTTGGATGCCTGTGCCGGGTGGCAACATCCTTGCTCCAGTCATAGGTCGATTTCCTGAAGCTGTTCCCAATCGTTGTTGTTGTTGCTGTTGGGTTGTGGATGGACGATTTCCATGTGATGAGCCTATTGGATGACCAGCTCGCGAACCTAGAAAAAAATTTTCATTGACTTTCCTATTTTTAATTTAAAAAAAAAAGCATTTTTTGAAATAATTTATGTAATTTTTTTGTTTTCATTAACCAAAAAAAAAATCTTTGGTGCTTTTTTATTTTTAAAACCACGAAAGCAAAGTCATTCATTTTAAACCCAGGATGAAAATATCAAATTATTTTTATGGATATTCTTATGTTTTTCAAAATTTATTATTCTCTTTTAATTGCAAACATTTCTTTTCTTGAAAAGTCATTGCTTTTATAAAAGTCATTAAAAATTTGCGACTTTATTTATAAAATTTCTAATTTCAGCGCTTTTTTTTTTACTTTTTTCCAAAACTTTCTTTATTTTATTTTCCAAATAAAAATTATTTATCAAAAGTTGTTTTAAACCAATTTTTTTAAAATTTTTAGTTTCTGAGTTTTTATTATTTTTTGGGTTCTTAGTTTTACTTACCAACTCTTTCACCAATTTGCTGATGATGCTGTTGTGGGTGTTGTTGATGTTCATTATCCATACTTCTATCATCACTTCGATGATTATAGTGATCTCGATCAAGATGAGAAACCACAGCCTTTCGACTTACGGGTCTTTCAATGCCTCCTCCTGTAAGATTTGGTGGAGCTGCAGTTGGAGGTCGTTCAGCGTCTAAAAAAATAAATTAACAAAGATTTAACTAAAAATTATTTATTTTTCTAATTTCTAATTTTAAAAACAAATTTACTTCGTCCAGCAGTTTTAGGTCGTTTAGCAGTTCCCGGCCTGCCGGCGCCCGTGCCAGAAGTTCTAGGACGTGAAGAAGAAGATGGAGGGCGGTGATCCATTTTTTTCTCGAAGAAGCAAAAGCCTTTTTATTTCCAACAAAATGCCTGATTTTTTTTTTCTTTATTAAGGATTAAAATAAAGTAGAGTAAAGAAAAAAAGGCAAACAATTTCTGCGACATAGCTAAAATTCAACTTTGTTGTTTTTGTTGCTATGGAAACTTCTAAAATGCGCGCTCTCTCTCTAATTTATGGGAGAAAGGTAGAGTCTATGAATTTTGCTTTTTTTACATTGGGTTTTATGGTTTCTATTTAAAAAACCAATATATGTATTTTCTTCTCTTTTTTTAATGCAATTTTTATTTTTGAACTAATTTCATTAAAAACAGAAACTAAAAAGTTATTGTTATTTGGGTAAAAAAATTTAAAGTTTTCCAAATACAACTTTTCTTTAAATTATTTAGACATTTGTTAAAAAAAATTTCATTTAAAAAAACAGTGAATAATCAAATTCTATCAAAAATTATGAAACAAAAACAGTAAATTAGAAATTTACGAAACTATGACACATATTTCCGTTTTATTGGTATTTACAAAAAAGAAAAAAATCACAAATAAAATAATTTTTTTCTCACAAATTTTTTGATATTTAAAATAAATATAAAAAAGGGCAATAGTTTTTTGGAAGTTTGAAGTAGCAGCATTTTTCTTTTTTTCTCCATCAGCTTCGCCTCCACGAAAAATGGTGAAATGGAGTTTGAAAATAATCATTTTAATTCTTCAAATAATTTTTATTTTTAATGTTTTTGGTTTTGCTAAAAGTCTTGAAATTAAGCCGCCATTGAAAGAAATAGAAAATTTAAAATTGGAGGATATTAATAAATTTTTTAATAATTTTACCATCCATTTTGAAGAATTTTTGGATTCTCAACATTCGAGGTAAATATTATAATAATTTTTGGTTCATTCCAGCAAAATTTTGTTATTCTAAGTAAAAATTTAAAAGTAAACAAATATTTTCAGCATCGCTGAACCTCTTGGTGCCATCGGAAAATGCATCAAAAAACGACATTTTAACTCTCTCAAACATGGAGCAGAAAACCTTTTGAATGGTTTCAATAATAAAGTTTCATTGAAAAAACGAAAAAAGATTTGCGAGTAAGTTTTTTCTTTCCACAGCATTAGTAAACCATAAAAAATTGAAAATAATACAATATTGTTTTGAAGTGAAAAATTTTTTGTCCTTAATTTTTTAATTTAAAATTTTCGATTTTTTTTCAGCTCCCCAAAAGGTGACATCATTGAAAGTTTATATCATTGCATCGACAAATCTGTAAGTCTCCATATTTTTTCTCCTCGCTCCTCTAATAACCAAATTATTTTAGTTCTTCGAAGAAGACCGTGAATTTCTCAACACTTTAAAATCCGTGATTTATCTTCCATTTCATGAACTTTGCACTTATATGGACGCAAAAAAACATTTAAAATTCATCGTAAATATCAAAACTAAAGATTTATTGAAAAAAGAAAAACCCATTTTTGAGAGATTTGAAAAAATTCTTAAAAATGAAACAAAAGAAATTTCAAAAAAAGATAAATGTTTGCCTTTAATTATTGCAAACATTTATGATTCAATTATGGCTGATTCAAATGTTTTTAATCCTCTGAGTCAAGGAATGTTTTCTCAAGCCATTCAATTGTATTTAACCCTCATCGCTCGATTACCATTTAAAACATATTTGGATTGTTTTGAAGAAATTGAAAAATTTAATTAAAAATATGTTTTTTTAATAAATAAAAAATTGTTTAAAAGAATTCGATTTTATAGTTTTCAAAATTTTCAGGAAAGTGAAAAAATTCCAAAGAAAAAAAGTAATTATTTATTCTTGCATCATTTCAAGTTCGAGCTTCATGAATACACAAATTCTTTGAAGCAGCTAAATAATTAAATAGTTTTATTTTGTCAAAAATGGAACAAAAGCAATTAGAAAAAATGCAAGTAAAAAATCTTACATAAATCCATCAATTTTCATAAATCAAATTTGAAAGAAAAAAAAGTTTATTTATTCAAACATCAAAAGTTTTTGAAGTTAAAAAAATAACAAAAATAAGAATAAAAAAATTTGTTTCTTGCATTTTTGGATTCTTGAAAACATCAAACTTATGAGTAAAAATAAAGCAGAAACAAAAAATTTGAAGAAAAAAAAGGTTAGAAAAATAAAGAATTTTCAAAAGCTACTATCTTTTTTAACAAATCTTCGAGAATTATTTCCATCTTTAATTTGTTGACAATTTTTAAGTATAAATGCTGGAATGGCAGTTTTATTTAAACAAAAATCAATTACATATGGTTCTAATTCTTCCATGGTCCATGAATCTTTAATTTTAAATAATAAATTTAATCTAAAAAAAGTAAATTCAAAAAAATTTTGCATAAAAATTTTTTTTTTGAAAAAAATAAAAACAAACCTTTCTGTTGGATTATTAGGCAAATCTTCAACATTAACATAATCAATTAAAGTTCCATGAACGATGGAATTTTTAAATAATGCTATTCCTTGAAGAACATTATTATTATTGGTTAAATCCATTTCAAGCCCAATAGGTAAAAGACGAATCATAGAACGTTCAAAAGATTTTAAAGAAATTTCATGATTTTTTTCAAAGAAAGATATTGCTCGATCTCGACAAAGATTTATTCGATTTATTGAACCTACAAAAAATGTTTGGGGTTAGTTTGAGAAATGTCCGCTAAATGGGAGGCTTGATTTAAATATTTATAATATTTTTAGAAGTCAAATTGTTTAAAATCTTAGTTTTCTTAGTTTTTGGCATTTGAATTTTAATTAATTACAACCTTTTTTAAATCGAGTATCCAGGGTTTTAATGTATTTTAAAAAACGTACCATTTTCATTGGAATAAGTTTGAATAATCCAATGAATAAATGAATCAGGAATATTTTCATCAAAGTGAATTCTAAGATCATCAAATTTTATTTGCTTGAGTGAAATTGATGGAATTTCTGGATCATCGATTAATTCAATCAATTTTTCAAGAAGTTGGGAACGAGTATCACGAGAAAGATATACCAAAAAGCCTAAATAAAAAAATTTAGAGGCGTTAAAAAAACAAATTAAAGAAATTAGATTAGTCCACTGAGTTACTGGAATATATAAATAGTTTTCAGCATTTTTCTATGTCATGTCTCTATGGACAAAGAACGCAAACAACGAGGAGCAAAAAAAGTGTTTTTGGGACTTTTTATCGCGGCTTTGTCTGGTTCATCATTGACTGGTTTTAGAAATTTGTCTTTTTTCAAAGCATTTTAAACTTGAATAATAGTTTAAAAATATTCTATTAAAAAAAAGCAGGGAAAATGATGGCTTTAAAAGTTAGTCAAAAACAAACATTTAAAAGTTTTTTGAGATTTTAAAAAGAGAAAATATTTCAAAAAAATCTTTTTGGACGGCAAAAAATAAGTTTTTTTAAACAATTTTTTAATCTCCAAACTTTTGTTCAAATTTTTTTTTCTTTTTTTTTCAATGGATTAAACAAAGTTTTTACCATCACCGTGAAGTTGATGCTACAACTTTAGCCCATCCACTTCATGTTAGATTACGAATCATAGTTAGTATAGAAACCTTCAAAAAAAATTTGACACATTCTCGCACTCACCATTAATTTCAGCAACGGGTAATTGTTTTAAACTTTGTTGAATTTCATATTCACTAAATTGAATTTGATTTAATAAATCATTCATGGTTATCCTGAAAAACAGTTTTTTATTCCACAGTTATGCAAATTTTTTTTTATTAATTAAATGAAAAAAATGACTAACTTTCCCTTTGTTTCGTTTTCATCTTCAAAACTATAATTATTATTGGAAATATAAATATAGTTTTTGAACAATTCTTTTAAAGCCAAATATGGCGAACTTTCTTCTTTAGTTAATTCCAAAAATGATTGCAAATATGCTTTAATCTGAAGAAAAAAAAGTTAAACAAAGTTTTAAAAAAGGGAATATTTTGAGGACTAATAAAAAAAATGTTAAAAACCTTATATTCCTTAATTTCTTTTTCGTTTTCGGCTATTTCGTTATCATTTTTTCTTGGTGGCTCAATTTTATTTGTAACAAAAAGAGTATCAGTTGTTTCAACTTCTTTAACTCGATATGTTTCTGAATCAGTGCAAAAACAAATATTATCTTCTCGGCGAGAACGAATTACAAAACTAAAAAAGTAAAATTATTGGAAAAAATGAAAGTAACAAAAGTTTACGTTTTAGATTGACGAATTTCAGCTGCCAACGATTTAGTTACTTGAATTAAGCTATATCTTTCACGATTAAAAGATTTTTCAAATGAAATTGATTCAGTTAAAATATTATTATTATTCGTTTCCATGATTTGAAGAAGAAAAAAGTTCCAATAACTTTTAGAAGAAGAAAAAATAAATGCAAGCGAGCAAAAAAAAGTTAGTTAGTTTTTGGTGAGAAAGAAAGAAGATTTAAAGCCAAAAAAGCCCGCGCTTTTTTTTCTTTCTTCTATGGTTGCAATTTTTTTCTTTGATAATAATTTTTCAAAAAAAAATATGGAAAAATGGCACACTTTTTTTGTTTTATTTTTCTTCACATTCTGCCTGCCTCAATTGTTTTTTGTTTTTTTGCTGACCCCAAACTTGATAGCCAAAGAGTAACAAAAAAAAAATAGATATCCCTTAATATTCTGATATTTACAAGCAAAAAATGTCATATTTTTTATTACTTCAAAAAAACGAAAGGAAAAAAGCAAAATTTTTTATTGTTTTTTTCATAAACTTTCGAGATACAGTTAATTTCTTTAAACTTGATTATAGTCCATTAATTTTCACATCGGAACAACAAAATAAAACAACAAAGTATGTCAAAGTTAAAACAAAAATACATATTTAAAGTAATAATAATAAAATTCACAGATTAAACTTGTTTTTTATTTTTTATTTTCTGTTTCATAAAAACAGTTTTCTTTATGAGTTTTTTGAGTTGTCAAAGATGGCGACCATTTTTTTAGAACTAATGCTCGGTCTACTAAAATTTTATTAACTTTGTTTTAAGTATTTTTTTCTAATTGAAAAATTTAATTTAATTTTTCTTGTTTTTTGTTTTCGTTTTTGGGTTTAAAAATCACGGATTAAAATTCACAGAAAAAATTTTTCAATTTTGTTTTTCCTTGTTTGAAAAAATTCTGTGAATGGAAAAACAGTAGTCTTTGCTTTTATAAATGTTTATAATTTATCAATTGGAATTGCTATTTTTTATTATTACAACATTTTTGTATATTTTTGTTTTAATATGTGTTTATCAAGAATGGCGGTCAAAAGATACTATAATAAATATATCATTTTTTAAATTATTTTTTGTTACAGGCATCATAGATTTGTGTAAGTAGTTAAAACTTTTTATATTTTTGAGAACAAAAAAAAATAAAATTTGATACTTTTCCAATTTAATACTGTTGAATTGAATCTAAAAAATATTCAAATTATTTTTCAGTGACCCTCATCGGAAATAATTTATTAAATGTTATGCCAAAAGCATGTTTATTTCCGGAATTTTATAATTTTATTTCCACTCCATTTTTGCATATTTATTTTTTTATTTGTTGGGGATGTGGAACTAATCAAGGATTTTGCGTTATTGTAATTGCATTAAATCGATTAACAACCATGGTTTATCCAAATTCGAATTCAAAGGTTAGTTAATTTCATGGCTTCAACGTTTATGAAAAATATTAAAATGCTAATAATTTAATAAAAAGTAAGAAAAATATGATTCTTCAAGGCCAAAAAAAAATGGTTTTCATCTAATTTTAAAATTTTAAATTTTGGCTAATTTTTTTCGAAATGATTTAAACCCTTTTTTATTTTATAAAACGGGCAAAAGTTTTCAAGGGCAGTATCAAGACTATTGAGGTCCAAGCAAACTAAAAAATTAATGGAATAGAGAGTAACAAAATTTCTAAGCATTGTTAGGTTTTTTTTGCAGAAATCAAATTTTTACTTAAATTCTTTATAAAAAATATATTAAAAAATTTGATGTTAAAATATTCAAAAAGAAAAAATGATTTAAACAATGAAAAGAAAAAATTCATTCATCGATTGATTTGAAGAAAAAAACAAACTAATTTTTATGATGCTTTAAAATGCGGCGAATGGCTAACGTGTGTGTGTAAAAAAAAACAGAAAAAATTGTTATTTAGTGTCGAAAGAAACCAAAAAAACGGTGATTTTAATGCACAACAAAGCGCCGAAAAAAAAACGAAAACAACTAATTGTAAAAACTTAAAGGACCCTGCTCATTTCATCTTTTTTGAAATTTGTTTTCAAAACCGCGGCTGGATATTCCATCATGCCGCAACGTTGCAAAAGGCTGAAGCGGCAGTTTTTCATACTTGAATTTTTTGTCAATCAAAAAAAGCATTTCTCAACAAAAAAGCATTTCTTCTTCTTCTTTTTCCACCTTTTCTTTATGATGAATACATATTTTACACTTTTAGTTGTTATTTTCAAGGTATCTATTGGTTTTATAGCATATTGGTAGGTATTAACAATACTATTAGCTTACATTTCGGCTACTCGTTGGTTATTTTATTCCGTTTTTGACATTTTTTTTGTAGTTAGTGGTGGAATTATGGCTACATTTTTATATGCACGGAAGTATGAGATGATCTTCATCTTGAATTCGATAGATGTTTTGCCGTAACTTGCTTTGAACGTAAAAGTATAATAAGATGAAAAGTTAATCCGCCCTTCTTTGTTCACCACACTGGTTATAAACATTTTCTTATCAACAACCCAAAACATTTTATTATTGGTTGATCATAGTATCGAACTTTTCTTCCATACATATGCCAATTACAATAATGTTACACGAAGTATGATTACTATAAAAACGGCCGTTTGTGCTGAATAATGTAATAACTGAACTCATTTATTTATTACATATTTTCTTTGCTATGATGAGATGACTGGCACTTCAAAAACAGCTTCTATTACACAATAATCACCGAATGTAATTTCAATAATGCTTTTACTTTCCAAGAAGAATGTAAATGCTAACCAAAAATTGTTGTTCATTCAACTTTTGTTTGCCACTTCGAATCTTTACATTGCGTTTTCAATGAAACCGAACTTTTGTTGTATTTAGATGGCAGTTTTAGTTAATCGAAATATGAACAATAGCTTATAAAGATGTAAAAAACCGAAATCTTTATAGTTGAGATAAACTCATGTGACTGGGGCTTCGAGTAACATCGAAAAGTCTAATTAGTTTGATGGCGAAGTAGTGAAATAGCTAAAACTTGTAGTTTTGGTTTTAGTATTATAGCTGCGAGTAAAAAAAGTAAGTATCTTTATTCCATCGCCCAAGTTGAAAGAAGACATTTGTGCGCATGCTAACCGTAAGTTGAAAAAAGTTTCATCACTATCTAGATTCGAAGATGTATTGAACCACAAAGGCTGTAATAACTAATTCTTGGAGACAATTGAAAGGGAAATGGTGGAATTATACAACCTCATAACTTTAGATATGAATTATTGGTTGTATAGGAATAATGCAACGTTTATGATTGAGCCAAAATTAGAGATCAGCGATGTCAAATATCTTGTGGAAGTAAAAAGCAACAAGTAACATAGGTTGGAATAAAAGGCAAAGAGGTAATCGATGTATGAAATCAAGAAAAAGCATTTTGGGTGTAAAAATTCGAGGAAAACGAGGAGAAAATCAAGAAAAATTTCCAATGAGTAACTAAATTGTGGATTAATAACATTATTACATACATGCTAATTGTTTTCAACCTCATTCAAACAGTGATGGTTATAAGGGGAATAAAAAACTATGTATTCATCATAAAGAAAAGGTGGAAAAAGAAGAAGAAGAAATGCTTTTTTGTTGAGAAATGCTTTTTTTGATTGACAAAAAATTCAAGTATGAAAAACTGCCGCTTCAGCCTTTTGCAACGTTGCGGCATGATGGAATATCCAGCCGCGGTTTTGAAAACAAATTTCAAAAAAGATGAAATGAGCAGGGTCCTTTAAGAAATAATTTCATTTTGTAATTGGAAAATTTGTTAAGTAAACAAATAACTTTTTTCTTTTTTTAGTATTGGAATTCAAAAAAATGGATTTATCTTGCATTTGTATTTCAAATATTTCCTGGATTTATTAGCGGCGGATTTACTTTAACTTCGGGAGTTTATTGGAAAATTGAACTCGATGATTGCGCTTTAATTCCTTCGTTTATTAAGTTTGTTTTTTTTGCTTCTAAAATAAAGTTTTTAATATTAAAAATTTTTATGTTTCAGTAAACCTCTTCCACGATTATATTTTACGATTGCAGGATTTTATCAATTTTTAATTTCAGCAATTTTAATTATAATTTATTCGATTATTATTTTTACTATTAAAAATGCACATAAATCTCAAAATAATGTAAGCAAAATTCTTCTTTTATTTTGGTATAAAATTTTTATAAAAATATTTTTTAATTTTAGTTTATCCAAACAATTTCTCATCAAAATCAAACCTATCATCAAAGACAATATCAACGAGAATTACGCCTGCTTTTAATGTCGAGCATAATTTGTGGCTCACAAGTTTTTCTTTCAATTTATATTATTTTTCGTGAAATAACTAAAATTGATAAAGATTTTGTTGGAGTTTCGTTTATCACGTAAGCCATTCATTAATTTATATATTTTATTAACGAAGAAACGTTTATTTTTAGAGATGTTTGCGCTGGAGTAAATCCATATTTAATGTTATTTTTTTGTAAAGCCATCAGGACACGAATATTGAGAATGATTGGATTTTCAAGCAAAATTATTGTAAGAAATGTTAAAGTTACTTCGAGTTTAAAAAGTTTGAGTTCGTGATAAATAAAAAATAAATAAAAAAGTTGTATCCTTTTTTTAATTTCGATGAAAACAATAAACATTTGATTTATAAAGTCCCAAAGAGAGATTATTACGATAACATCAGAATTATGATTTTTATTTTTTAAGTACGAAAAAAGCCACGGAAATTCTTGTTTTCATTTTAATAAAAAAATTATTTCATTAAAAAATTACAAAATTTTGTTTAATAGCAAAGTTTCATAAATTTTTTAAATCTTAAATGATTGCCGGTGATTCGTTGGTGGTGGCTCACTAATATTTCAATTGTTGAACATGCCCATTAGCATTCCGTATTAAATTATAAATTTAAAAAAGGTTTAAAAATGAGTTAAGCATGTTTCTTCTTTTTTCTTTAACCACAATTTTTTATTGCGTCATTCTAACTTCTGGCATTCGCAGAAACACGATTTAATTAATGGTGGTAAACTTGTTGAAAAAGAAAAAGGAAAGTTTTATTTTAAAATATTAAAAGAAAAATAAAAAGAAAAATGCATGAATGCTTTTATTTTTGCTAGCAGAAAGATTGTTGAAAGCTTTGTTTAAAAAAGAACGATATTCGATCGATCGACGACGCCGTTACACATATTTACAAAAGAGAGATATCGCAAACATTATGTTTGTTTGTTTTTTTTTTGCTGGTGGATTTTTGTTTTTAATTTCTTTTTTCAATTCGATGCAAATACTTATAAACCGTGCCTGTCAACCGTAAAAACTTAGATGAACAATTCAAGTGGAAAAAATAATTTATTTAAAAAATCAAAATTCATTGGTTTTTCAAAATAATATTTTTAGCTTCAGAAATTTTATTAATATTTAATAATCCTCGTTGAGCACATTTTTCTCCCGCCACAAATGCAGCGATTTCTAAAGCCTTTTTAATTTCAGCTCCTTCATTCAATGCCCAAATTGAAGTTGCAATAAAGCAATCACCTGCACCAAGAGTGTCCACCGCTGTGATTTCGATTGCTCGAACAAATATGATTTCACTGGAATTTGGAGTTAACGCATAAACACCCTAAAAAAAATATATTTATTTAATTCCATCAAGAAAAAAAATAATATCTATCATTTTTAGAAAAAAATCAAAAAAAAAATATGCCCCGGAAGCACATCGCAATTTTTTAAATTTTAACTTACTTCTTCACCCCATGGACAAATAATGGTTGCATGATGGGCAGCATATTCATCTCTCAGCCCTCGAACTGCAACTCTTCCATCCATCCATCCTTTGGATTTAGAAAAATCTTTAGACATAAAAATAAAATTTACATATTTAATAAGTTTTTCAAACCATGAAAAATCACGAAGTTTTTCAAATTCAATACTCAAAATTAAATCTGAATCATTATTTTTTTGTTTTATTTTTTTCCATTGATAAACAAAATCCAACATGGCTTCAATTTCATCAAAATTTCTTCCCTCAAAATGTATCCAAGAATATTCTTCGAAACCTTCAGAAAATTTTGAACAAAATTCATTGGCAGAAATTTCAGGTAAATTCCCTCGAAAGTGAAGCACCGTTCGAGTTGCAGATGTTTCATTTACGATGACCGTGGATTGGGGAATGGAATATATTTGGCCTTCTTCTTCGTTGTTGCTCCGTCGAATGGATGGAGTAACATCAATATTGGATTCTTTAATTAACCTTAAAAGAATTTTTTTGGATTAAAAGCAATTTTTGAGAGTTTTTTTAGTTTCGAATACTCCCAAAAAAATGTGTGTGAAACTTAACTGTTCAAGAAGTAAATTCCCGGATGGTAAAGAAGCACAAACTTGGGCATCCAAAGTTAATTGAGCCAATACGGTTGCGGTATTGGCTGAATTTCCACCCAAACATGTTCGCTGAAAAAATATTTTTTAACAAATTTAACTTTGGGTTTCGATAAAAAAAAATGTCTTGGAAACGGAAAGTTTTGTGTGTGTTTGTTGTTTGAAAGTAAAAAAACAAACAAACCATATCAAATACACGAGTTTCAGAATCTTGTTTAGGAAAAATTTTAACATAATTTATTACATCAATACAACATAATCCAACTATGAGTATTTTCTTTTTAGTCATTGTTAGAAGTTTTTTTGTAAGCAATCCCTTTCAAAAGATACATATATACAATAAAATATTGTGAAAGAAATGAGGCATAGAAAGAAGGAAGAAAAAATAATATTATTGGTGGCAATCAAACTTCTTTTATTGATGGATATAAAAATTAGCTCAATCATGTAATTTCATAGGCGAAAAAATAGAAGAAAAAAAGTGGCAAAATACAGACATTGTATTTTTGTCATATCAAAATGATGCAGCAGCAGCACAAACAAACAAAAGCAAAAAGAAAGCAAGTCGCAATGAAAAACTTTTTTATAGCAAAAAAGTGCAACAAAATAAAAAACAAATTTCAAACACACTAAATTTGTTGTTTTCAAGTCCAGCAAAAACAAGCAAAGACAACAAAAAGTTTAACAAACAGCAAACCTTTAAGAAGCTTGCTTGGTTCACCATAATCCAAGAAACTCATAGTAAGCAAGAGAAAAAAGTTTTGATTCCGAAACTAAAATATTTCATAGCAAAAATATTTTTAAGAGAAAAACAGAAAAACATAGGCTATTCAAGTATCAAACGTAAATAGCGTCAATGAATGCATCAATAATGCTGCAATAATTCTCAAAAAAAGCAATTTTGAAAGCTTCTATTTAGATGCAATACCAGTGCTTCTTTTTTTTGTTCATGAAACATCTCTAAAAATAGGAAAGCTAGTAAATTATTGTTGAATTAACTATCAAATAGAAAAGTGAGAAAGCTTTTTGGAAAACTCTTTTAGGTGAAATGATCAAGTTAATAACAAAAAATGAACAAGGAAGTATGTATTCAATAATGCCATGTGCAGAGACGAAACATGCTTAGTAGCCTCTTGAAACCCTCCAACAACAAAAACAACATGTAAAAATATTAAAGCTTTATTCATATAATTACAATAATCATTAAATTACACACAAAAGAAAACATTAGTCACAATTTCAAAGAACAGCAAAGACAATGAAAGTGAAAATGATGAGAAGAGCATTGAATTTGACCATGTTTGAAGCACTTGTAGTTGTTGTTACAGACTTTTGAGGAGCAGCAGTTGGAGTCTTCTTAGAACCTGGTGTTGGAGTTGGCTTTGCTGGATCAGGTGGAGGCAAGCTTTCACAGTGTACTTCTTGCTTTGTTACTTTGGTAATCCATTCACAACGAGATGGTGTTAAACGCGTATAAAGCGCTAAAAATAATATAATTAGCTTTTTCAAAGAAATAAAAAACAATTTCATACCAGCATAGTCATTACCAGCAGATAAAACTCCAATTTGATACATTGTTCCATTTCTTTGAACCATCAATGGTCCACCACTATCACCATGATCAGATACAAGTTCAGGAGTGCCAGTGCAAATAAAGTCATGATCAGGTTTAACAGGAAAATAAACTTTTCCATTCAATGTGCAATTATTCTTCCAAAGAGGTATTGTTGCATTTTGTAAGACATTAGGTAATTCCTTTTCAATTTTATCACCAACAACTAAAAACATGTGATCATCATTAGCTTTAAAAACAGATACTTATAAAAATATAACATTACCTTTACGTTTATATAATCCATAACCAGCAGCAATTGCATGATCCACATCTCTTTCTTCAAAACCATAAGTAAGCGTAATAGGATCAATTCCAAAGTTGACACCTTTAGGATATTCAAGAATAGCCAAATCATTATAGATAAGATTATTAGCAGGATTATAAGATGGATGAAAGATGATTCTTTTTGGCATGCCAAATTTTGATATTGGTGCATTTACGAACTTTGTACCATTAACTTCATATCTTTCTTCCATTTCTTTTGGACGAAGATCAGTCATAATCCAATTCAAACGGGTAAGTTGCAGTTGCTTATGATTAGCGCTATTATTAACACTATCATCAATAATAACGCAATGAGCAGCAGTTAGAAGATGACGAGGTGAAATAATGGTTGACGTACAAGGACCAGGAAGCGTCTTTGGACCAAGATGAGCAATGATGAAAAGAGCTGGAACGAATTTGAAAGCTTCTTGAGATGCGTCACCACCACCATGAATACGCTAAAAAACATATAAACGAGTTAATAGATAGCCAGAAATAATGTAAACTTACATTTTCATTGAAGCTATTACCATGTTTCTTTGGAGCAGCTAATCCACCATCGATGATGAACGAACAAAGCAAGAAAGCAACGAAGCACAGAGACGAAGACGAAAACGACGACATTCTTTCAAACCTTGATTTTTGATTGAATGAAACGAAACGATTTGACGACATTCACTCATATTTATAAACTTCTTGAGATGCTAAAAAATGATTGTATGCAAAATGTAAGAAATATGCAAATTATCGAAAAAGTATCAACGAAGGCGATTCAAACGTTTCAAACAAACAAAAAAATGAGAAAAAGCAACAAAGAAAAAGGAAAGACACTTTTTTTTGTTTCGCTGCATATTAGCTTTTTTTTTTTGCGTGCAATGACATTTTTACACTTTGAAAATACAAACATTGTTATTTTACTTTGTTTTTCAAATGCTTCATTGATCCAAAACTTTTTTATCTGTGGTAAACAAAAGCTTGAGCATTATAAAAATGGTAGGAAGGAAGTAACACATACTGTTTTTCTCTGATTTTGTGAAGAAGCTTTTTTTAAAGAAAGCTTGTTTTGGAAAAATATTTCCGCCTTCTTTTTTATTTATTTTTTTGTTGATTAAAACCATTAACAAATTGTTTGATTTATTCATGAATTTAATCTTGGCTATTATTATAACAGTAAAATTAGAAAGAGAAAAATTTATCAAACAAATAAATCAAAATAGCAATGAAATGTTTTTTTCTTGTTATTAGAAATGGACATGGGCTTCAAAGTTTCCATAACCTGAATGGAAGCTTCGTGGAGCAGCATCAGCATGATTAATATGCGGTAGTTGGAGAAATTCATGACTTTCTTCAGAGACTTTTTCTTCATCGCTGTTTTCTTTTTCGGTAGTGCTAACTTCGAAAGTTTTAATGAAATCCAAAGCTTTGGTGAAATTCAAACTTTTGTGATTCATAATTTTTTGGAAAATATTAAAAGTTGAATTTAAACCGGGACAAGATTCAAGAGAGTGTTGAAGAAGAAGAGTGATGGCATTGATATTGCTTTCACTAAAATGTAAATCCAAAATATCTGAGACAGTTAAAATTAAACATGATGGATGGTGTTCAGGTGATTTAGATTCAACAGAAATTTGAGGGACTTCAGTGGTATGGGACTCAGAAGATCCATTTACATTGATATGATTAATTGATGGTTTATGTCCAGAAATCATGAGTTGTATACTTTCTGGAAGGTATTGAAGTAAAGGAAATCCACTTTCTCTTTTATGGACATTAGTAAGCCCTGAAATATTACTATGATTTAAATGGCTTCCAAATTCATGAACAAACTTACTCATTTTATTATGATAAGGCGAGCTTCTGCCTAAAGGTTTCATAATCCCTTCTTTGGTATGAATTTTTCTTCTCGCTAAAGCAGGAATTGAAGCAGCTAAAACAAGAATTCCAATAACAAAGAAACCCTTCATTTCTTTCTCCAAAAATCAAAGGAAAAAACAAAAATCTGATACCTTAGCGAAGCTTCGACCTTCATTTTATATTAAATCTTTTTCCCTTTGTTTTTCCCTTCCAAAAATGCTCCAATCAAAAAATTTATGATTTACTTTGAAACAATTTTGTTTTTGATAACATTTTTCTGAAGAAATCATCAATCAAAAATTTTAAACGAAAACATCGACGATGATGATGCCTGTTTGCATTCATTTCATTTCTTTTCGTTGACGAAAATGTATGGCGAAATTTTTTTTTGAGATACCTTGGAATTTGAGTACCGTAATGAAGGATCAAAGGATGTTTTTTTTGCAGAAATATAAACCTAAAAGTTCCAATCAATTCCAAAAAATAGTGCTTTTATAATATAAAGTTTAAAAGTTTATCATCGCAGCATTTGATTTTTCAATATTAAAGTTTTTGAAAAGTCAAAATCGGCTTCAATGTTTCCATCTCTTTCTGATGCTAATAATTTCTTGTTGCTCATAGGTGCATGAAAAAAAAGAAGAGATATCCATTGCCCATGAAAAGAAATTAGTTATTGTTTCTCAACAAAATATTATTTTTTAAAACTTTGGAATTTTGTTTGTTAAAATTTTTATAAAAATGTGTCAATGAAAGGAAAAAAGACGCAGAGAATCAAGCAAAAATAAAATTAAGGAATGTACCAAAACAAGATTGTTTCAAAGTTAATCATGAATTTTTTGCTTAAAACATTTTTGGTTGAAAAAAACAAATGGAAAAAGATTGAATATAAAATGAAGGTCGAAGCTTCATTAAAGCATCAGATTTTTATTTTTTCCTTTGATTTTTGGAAAAAAAGAAAGAAAAAAATGAAGGGTTTCTTTGTTATTGGATTTTTTGCTTTGGCTGCTTCAATGCCTGCTTTTTCATTTGGTAATGGCATCGGTATTGGAGATCGCCCTGAATTTGATTTATTCAACGCTGATGAAGGTTTTCCAATGGAAGAGGAGGCTTCGAGTGATGAAGACTACCAGCCAGCTTCAATTACCGGAAATGACGATATTAAAGTCGCTCAAATTTCTGCTGAACCTAAATCACCTGAACATCATCCATCATGTTTAATTCTAACAGTCTCAGATATTTTGGATTTACATTTTAGTGAAAGCAATATCAATGCCATCACTCTTCTTCTTCAACATTCCCTTGAATCTTGCCCCGGTTTAAATTCAACTTTTAATATTTTCCAAAAAATTATGAATCACAAAAGTTTGAATTTCACCAATGCTTTGGATTTTATTAAAACTTTCGAAGTTGGAACTACCGAAAAAGAAAAAGCTCCAGAAGAAAGTCATGAAACCGGTTTCCGCGTTCCATTTGCTTTGGATATAATTAAAGATAAAGATTCTAAAATTGGTCATCGCTTTTCCCTTCATGATCCTATGGGGCTTTTTGATAAAAAAGATAATGAAGCCCTTGAACATCACGAATCAGAAGCTGACGACGACCAAGACCACGAAGATGACCGCCGCCACAGTATTCATAGCGCTGAAGTCGTTGAACCTCATCCTCTTCATCCAGCCCCTGAAAATCGTGATCATCGTGGATGGAAAGAAATTATGGATGAAGCAAAAAATATTTACAACTTGGAATAAATAAATAATTTCGTTGGAAAGAAACTGGACAACCAAATTTTTTAATGCTTCATTGTCACAAAAAAGTTTCTTTCAATGTTTTTAATTTAAAATTTTTGTCTTTTCAAATAATTTCTTTTTTTGCTTTTGAAAGATAAATATTTTAATTGTTGAATGTTTTGCTTTAATGAATTTGCATTTAACAAATTTGATTTTTCAGCGACCGTAGAAAATAATCAGAAAAATTATATATAAGTTTGCGTCGAAATAAAAAATTGCAGTGAAAACAGTATTTTTCTTTTCGGAACTCGGTGAATTTTATTTTTCCCAACATTTTTTCGATCATAAAAAATAATAAAAGCTACAACATTTTTTTCTTCACTCTGGAATTCAAGGAAGCAATAATATTATTTAGTTTTTTGAAAAAACTTTGAAATTTGATACATCTTTTTTTTGACTTGTTATCATCATTACATATTTCATATATTGTGTAAACTTATCATCTATTTATCTCTGTTTTTTTCTTCTTCTTTTAACCAATAATAACAAAACAAAAGTGAGTTAAGTTTTTTAGCTTTTGAAAACGACAAATTTTTTTACAGCTGTTAAAACAAAGGCATAAAAAAACTCAAATAAAAAAAATCCTTTGGAAAAAAATTGAGTAGTGACAGCTTTTCTGATTGCCTCTTTTACTAAAGTTAAAAAGCTAAATGAAAGTTTTAAGAGAGCTAAGAGAAAGAGAGAAAGAAACAAGGAACAAACACAAATGCCAGCCCCAAGCCACCCAAGAAAGAAAGCAAGAAGGAGTGATCGCAATTTCTTTCTTCTTCATTGATTCATCGATGCTTGAGAAATTTTCGAGTTTATCCTAAATCACTTTTTCCTCTCCCCAATAGCCGATGGGCTGAAGGCAAAAATTAGAGAGAGAGAGAGAAAAAAAAGAAAAAGCTATAGTTTTTCTTTGTTCGCCGCCGGCTCGCCGCTGCTTTATTGAGATTGCAAACGTAAAAAAGCAATAGCAAAATTTTTTATTTAAAAATTCAAGAAAGAAAAAAAAAATAAAAGTAAAGCGATTGAACAAAAAAAAAGTGAGTCGGCTTGGCTTTACTTTGGATTTTGTTCTTTTTGCTAAAACTCTTTCACTTACTTTATCTCGGCTGCAGTTGGTTGCTGCAACTTATTGCTGCTGGATTTTTTCTATGATTACACACTCTTA
Organism: Panagrolaimus kolymaensis; assembly: GCA_028622995.1. Classification (NCBI taxonomy): domain Eukaryota; kingdom Metazoa; phylum Nematoda; class Chromadorea; order Rhabditida; family Panagrolaimidae; genus Panagrolaimus; species Panagrolaimus kolymaensis. The sequence goes on from JAJQJQ010000063.1 coordinate 231,845, forward strand.
AAAAATCGAAGAAATAAGATTGAATGAAAAAAAAAGACAAAAAAATAAAGGAAAAAAATTTGCTCAAAAGACAAGGGACAAGAAAAAACTGATTGTCGTCGTCGTCGTTGAAAAGAGCTTCATTGAAACATAACAAGCAAAAAATGTTGATGACATAAGGTTGATTTTTATGTATTTGGAAAAATAATAACGAAGAGGATAACGAAGAAGAAATAGAAAAAGAATTGAAACAACGCAAGAGGCTTCTCTTCATTTTACAAATGTTGATGATTTTGTTTTAACATTTTTTCTTTATTTATATTTTTTTGCTTGATAGTTACTCTTTCGATTTTGATTAAGTAAATTTTTTTTTGTTCGAGTTTCTGATTTTTAAATTTGAACCATTTTTTGCGACTGTTAGAAAGATTAAAAAAAAATTTTATTGCTAATATTTTTTGCAAAAAAGAATTTTTAAGTATTATTTATTTTTTATCTAAGAACGTTAGGTTTCCAGGAAAACCGCCTTTAATTATAGGAGAGAGAGAAAGAAAAAAAACAACTGAAGAAGAAAAAATAATTTTCTCTTTTGTAAATAAAACTTCAGTTTTTTATTACCAACAAACCTCTCAGACGATTTGCTTACTTACTCTTATAATTTTTATCCCAAAAAATTTTGAGCCTTTTTGTTTTTTATTTTCTTGCGTAAAAAAACGCCTCCGTTCCGTGAAAACAAAAGTTTATAATAAATATTTTTTAAACCTATTTTTCCCAATTTTTTTTTTGCAACTTTGCTTTTTATGTCTTCAAAGTTTTTAAATTTACTTTATTTTCACAATTTTTTCTAAAACATTATTTTTCCATCCGAATTTTTTTTACAGAAATCTTCCTTCCAAGTTTTTATCTGTTTTTTTTTCACCCATTTTTGCTAGCAGCGGTCACTCGATCTCCAAAGCCATTACTACTGCCACTCCAGCTGCAAAACCAAACAAACTAGCCTAAAAAAATCCAAGAGAAAAGAAAGAATGCATCAACCCCCGCTTCATCCACATCCACCACCTCCTACGTCGGCGTCGTCGTCGTCGTCTCAATCTCAACAGCAAAAACAACATCATCAAATTCTTGATGAAGACCAACTGGTTGGTTTATTTATAAACTTTTTTATTATTTTTTCACACATTTTCTTACACGAAAACTATTTATTAAAAAAAAACTAAGAAAAGAAAAAACTTTTTTTCTTGCGTCAATACTTTTTGAAAAAAATCAAAAAAAATGTTTGCTTTTTTTGCGGCTTCCAAAATTATTTTTTATAATTTATCTTAAAAATTTAAAAAGTTTACTTTTTCTTTTCCATTATTGTTGACATTTAGTTTTATATTTTAAACTATTTCTTTTTTTACTTTTCGAATAAAAAATAAAAAAATCTAAAGTTTAATTTATTCTTGGGATTTGACAAAGCTGTCTTCTGTCTGCCAGTCAGTCGCTCGCTAACTAACTTTTTATTTTTTGTGAAAATAAATAATGAAGACAAACTTTTTTTCTTTAAAGTTTAAACCTTTTTTCGTTTCCTTCAATTTACTTTAGTTGTTTGTCGTCGTCGCTTGAGAGAGATTTGCTAAAATAAAATGAGAATGAAAATGTGAAACAACTGTTTAAAATAAACCAAAATATTATAATTTGAATGCGATTTTCTGTCTGCCTGAAATCAATTGAGAAAAAAAAGTTAAATGCTTTTCATTTCTCATTTTTGGATTTAAAAAAAAAGCATTGTCGCTGTGGAACTTTAAGTTTTAAAATTTTAGTTACTAAAAAATATTATATTCACTATAAATAAAAACTTTGTGAAGCAAGCCGCTGTCAAAAATATCTAATTTTCTTCATCAAAAAAATTTAGTTTTTTTTCACTTTTGGACCAAACTTTTGTTTTTGAGAGTATTTCTAAAAATTATTAATATTTCAACTTATTTTCTTTTCTTTTTTTTAGCCCGTCGTCGAAGTAAATGTTCAAGTTCAATTTGAAAATAAAGATAAAAATAAAACTGCTTCAGCATAATTATAATTATCGATGATAATGCCTTCTAATCCACCGACATTTTGAAAATATTATAACATTAGTTTTTTTTTAGTTTCAGCAATTTTCGATTTTCTTTTTTGCTGAAAAAAATTGTAAATGAAACTAAATTTTTTTATTTATATATTTATTTCCACTTTCAGTCATGTCCCCATTTTTATTATTGTTGATATTCTTCTTTTCTGTATTTAGATCTCAAAAAAATTTAAAATTTATGACCTAAAAATTTTTTTAGAAAGTTAGTCCTGACTTTTTTTGCCCAGTTTTTTTTATTTATTTTACCGTTGATAGTAATAAAAAATTACAAAGTTTTGAGTTACTGTATTTTTTTTTATTACAAGTTTTGCCTTGTTTTTCAATATCTAACTTTTTGTTAATGTAATTTTTGAGTTTTACAACGATATTTTGAATTTTTAGGGTAAATCTTTTCCACAGATAATTTAGCCATGGATGATTCCATTATTACCAATGCTTCATCATCGGATTCCACCACATTAACAGAAATTCCCATCACTCAACGAGAAATTAACCAACAACAACAACCTTTAACAGATTCTCAAATTACTGAAGCTTCATCCGATATTCTTAAAGATTCCATGGATAGTTCTTTAAAAAGTTCATCAAATAAAAGTTCTCCCAATAAAGATGATGAAGAATTAATTCCAACCATAACAACAGAAATTCCCGCTTCCAATGCTCCTGCATCTGGAGCTTCACCTGGAGCTGATAATTCCACTGATGGAACATCATCTCATGCAGCTAATTGTGTTAAAGATGAAAATGGTTTCACATATTATAAATGTCGATTTTGTGGTTTAACATATAATTATCTTAACACTTTAAAAGCTCATGAAAGGGTTCATGATATTGAAACGGTAAGGATTTTTACTTTGGGGAAAATTCAAACTTCGCCATTTTGAATTTTCCTTTCAAAAACTTTTTTGATTTTACGAAAAAAAATTATGGTTTGTAACAAAAAAATTCCTTTAAAAGTTTTCGAAGCTTTCCTCACGAAAATCTGTAAATATATTTAATTTTCATTTTGAGATTCTCAAAAACTCAATTACCCAATAAAATATGGAATAAAAATATTACGTCTAATTAACTACCAAAATAGTCAGTAAAACATTATTTATGAAGTTTCGTTGCGGGGCTGGATCAGGGCTGCACGAAATTTCGTTTCGTCTTTCGCTTTCGCGAAATTTCGCGTGTTTTTCCAATTTCGTTTCGTTTCGCGTTTCGCGTAGGGTTGTCGATTTCCCGGGAATTTCCCGGGAAATGCCTCAGGGCATTTGGACATAATTCAAATTAATTTTGGTTTTTTTACAAATTTGTAAAGAAAATATGAATTCACCATGCTTTTTCTATGTAATGCCAAAAAAAAATACATAAAAATAAGTCATCAATAAAAAGTTATGCTGAAATTTCCCTCATTTCCCGGGAAATTTCCCGGGAAATTTTGCACGCAAGCGGGAAATTTCCCGGGAAATTCGACAACCCTAGTTTCGTGAAATTGTTTTGAAAATTTCGTAGAAAAAATTAAATACAAAATTACCAAAATTTCAGAAAAAATTTCGTTTCGTTTCGCAATTTCGCGAAATTTCGCGCATTTTTCACTTTCGCATTTCGTTTCCCAGCCACGAAATTAAATTTCATCAATTTCGTCTTTCGAGAAAGCGAAATTTTTTCAATTTCGTGCAGCCCTGGGCTGGATGTAATATTTTTTGTTCTCACATCGCTCTTTCGTTCTTTAAAATTAATCACAAAAAAAATTTTCTCCATTAAATTCCATTAATAATAATTTTCAGCCATATGTTTGCAATAAATGTGGCGAATCCTTCCATTACATGTGTGAACTTGAATATCATGTTAAATCACATGTTGGTAAGCCACTTTTAATTTTCTTTTCTTTAACAAACTTTTATTTTATGAAACTAAAAAAATTATTTTCAGATCAAAAAGGTTATAAATGTGATTGCAAACGAACATTTTTTAATTACACCGATTTTATTTATCACAAACACCCTGAAGATGAAGCCGATCAATATCAACAACCCGAACCTGAACCAAGAATATTAAAATATTCATTTTCTCGTCCTGCGTTTAATCCAGAAGATTTCCCAGCACCCGATTTTGCTGTAAAAGGCTATGAACCCAAACATCCCATGAAAGTTTATTCCGATGTTCGAACAAAACCTTACATTTGTCAATATTGCTCTCGAAGTTATTCAGATAGTCGGTAAGCAATAATTTATAAAGTTTAAAAAGGCTTGAAATCGAAAAAAAAAGTGGGAAAATTAAAAACCAAGAAACTTGATGCTTTTCAAGCAACCATGAATTCCAAGAAAAATTTCTTTGAACAAAAGTTTTCCACTTTGAAACTTTCGTTTTTCAAATTTAAAAAATGCTTTTTGAGAAAAAACAAACATTAAAAACATTTTTCGATAGTTAAAAATGTCAAAAATAGTTAATAATAATTTTATTTCCATCCTCTTTCAATTCCAAAAAGAATGCAAGCTAAATATTTCTTGCAAGCCATGTTTGCTTTTTGGCATAATCCATCGCTCCCTTCCTTCTCAGATTTTGTTTAAAATGTTTTACAAAATTCTTCGAAATCGTAAAATGTTAATTATTGCTTCCATTATTCCCAAAAACAAAACAAAAAATTAAATCATGTTATGCTAAAATTTTCATTTTCAGTCAACTCGCTTATCACATGTCAAGCCATCGTGGAGAACGAATGTTTAATCCTCGAGCAAGTCGATATCTCATGTGTCGAAATGAAAATTCTTATCTTTCACCTGGTGTTAATTTTTAACTCCTCAACTTGATTCAACACAATCAAACCATTGATAAAAAAATTTATTGTTAAAACTGCCTTTAAAAGAAAAAGAAACCCATATTATTTTTGCTCTCTGCTCTCTTACAACTTTTTATCCTAAAAACCAAGAAAATTTGCTCATCTGAAACTAGTATGTATTTTATCGTAAAACACTTTGTTTTGAAACTTGAAAATATCATTAATATTTTATAATCTCATTTATTTTCATTCACCCTTAATATTTCAAGTGTTAATTGATTTTTAGTCGTTCGCTAGTTACTTGTTTTATAGTTTCTTTGGATGTAAAAAAATATGTAATAATAAAGTTGGAAAAGAAAATTCAAATCAAAAAAGCAGAAAAACATTAATAAAGGCATCATTTATTTATTCATTCAAAGTTTACAATATTACATACAAAAGAAGAAATAATGCACAAATATCACAACAACATACATAAAAAAGCTAATCTATTAATACATGAAACATAGGCACCAGTAAAGACAATACCAAATAAACGACGAGAGAATAACATAAGAGGATTAATGATTATGATGAGAGAATTCTTTCAAAGCACTTTCATGTAATTCAATACCAGCTCGAATTGTATTTGTAAGAAGATCAAGAGCCTCGGGATTATCCATCTCCATATCAACTTTAAGACGCATATAGCTTTCAGTTCCAGATGGCCTAAAAATAAACAAAGCATTAACCAATGGGTGAAGAAGAAGACGAAAAACATACCGTAAAAAGCCATGACAAGCACCAAACATTTGAGAAAAATTCTTCAACGTATCTTCAAGAAAAGTTTGTAAGTAATTTGGACGTTGTAAAACTTCTTCGTTTAATGAATTGCTAGCGTAATTGAGAGGATTTGAAATCTGAAAAGGAAGGAAAATTAGTTTACGAACAAAGAAAAAAGCTAAACAACTTACAGGAAACTTTGCAAGCTTAGTTGGACATCTTCTAAACGTATTTTCAAGCCAATCGCTTGTTGACCATCCAAGTTTCTCAAGCATAAATTCAACAGCTCTGATATTTGCAATGCCATCACCAATTGCAGAATTTGTAAGTTGAAACAATGGTGCAAGAGAGGTCCTAAAAAACAAAACATAAACAACCATACTTAAACGTAAAATAACCTTACTTCATTACGGTATCTTTAACATCATGGCGAAGAAGCATGGAACCATGACCATTAGGTTCAAAATAAACAGCGATATCAGAAACTTCAGAACCTTTGATAAGTTTAGCAACACCAGTGCCAGTTTTAACACCACAGACGTATGGATAAGTTGTCGAAATCTTACGAAGAGCATTTGTTAATCCACTATTTGCATAACTTGTATGTACAGCGCCAATGGAGAATTCAGTGTTGCTCGGCATGGCCTGAAAACAAAAGTGTTAAAAAGTGGAATAAAAGAATGAATGGCAAAAGGTTTACTTTTTGAATGAAAGCAATGAACAGAAGAAGAAGATGATCACCATCGAAAATATGAAATTCATCGTTTTCGTCGAAGAATGAAATAACCATACGGTCACAATCTCCATCAAGATGATATACACGAGTAAACGGTTGAAGAGTATCATAAAGAATTCCATCAGGAACAGAACGAAGTGATTGAACATAATCAGTACCAGACTAAAAAAACGGTGATAAACTAGGAGAAATGTTTAGTTGATATGTTCAAACCCTGCAATTGAGAAGTTTTGTATTCTTGTAATCAGCATTGTAAAGTTGTACCTTGATGTTCTTGCATCCATTGAAATACTTATCAACCCATAAAGCTCCAACACCATTAGTGCAATCGACGTGAACTGTTGATTTAGCATCCTAAAAATGAAACAAAGCTTTAGGTTGCATAAACAACAAAAAAAACATACACTATCAAAGCCATAATTCAAGAGTTCAGCCAACGGATTATCATATTCAAAGTAATTTGCAACGTAATAATGATGAGTTGCAGTTGGCATAAAACCTAAAAAACCAAACGATTAATAAAAGCAAAAGAAAGTCATAAAATTAACCAGCTTTGAGAATCTCAATATCCTTTGAAACACGACGAAATCCTTCTTCAAAGAGTCTTTCAAGAGCTTCTCCAGTTTCACGAGTATCACGAGCAAGAATAACGATATTTCTTCGATGAGCATCTTCTTTCTTAGGTGGTGACAAAACTTCATATCCAGCGGTTACAGAAGCATCGAAAAGTTCCTTCAACACTTGAAAATCCACATTATCAGAAACTTTTTCACTTTCATTGGTTAGAATCGATTCAAGGAATCCAGGAGATGATACAATTTGTTCACATTTTTCTGCAGGTAAGTTGACAAAGTGTTCGAGAAATTCAATATGTTGATTTGGAAGAGATACTCCATTACGATAAACAATCTTGACTCCATTATCAGCTGGAGGATTGTGAGATGCAGTAAACATGACACCATAAGCTTCTGGAGAATACATATTCACGATCATAGCCATTGCAGAACCAAGACGTTGTACCACTTCCGGTAATAGTGTAGCTTCATAACGAAATCCTGCAGTACCATATTTGTAAATCATTTTGAATCCTGAAAATGAAAGAAGTGTAATATGTGAAAAATATGACAGCGAAGAAGTAGCTAAAGAGCTAATACGAGACAACGAAGGTTATGTTTCAACAACAAACAGCATCAATTTTAAATGGTGAAAATTTAGGAGTAAGTATCGTTAAAGACAACAGAAGTTTTTAGATTATAATGCAAAAACTAAGAGTTTCTAGTTGAAGTTCGAGCTAATAATAAGTGGTTTGGTTATTATTCATTAATGGAGGGAATAAACTACAAAAGTTTTAGAAAAATGACAACAAAACTACAGCTTTTGGTAGTTGTTCAAAAAATTTTCGAGGAAGTGAAAAGTGTAACATCGAAATCGAAGAAAAGGGCAAATGAAACAGATTTTGGTTTATTTAATCATATATCAAAGCTATGTTAGTATTTTTCCATGTCAGATATGTAAACGTGGAAGTTAACCAAAATGGGATATGAAGTGAAAAGAGAAAAATGAAAGAGACAAAACTTTTATTGAACAATACAAAGCAAATACAATTTAAAGAATGTTACATAGAATGAAACAAACAACAACAAAAAAACAGATTGATAACATTTTAGAATTTGAGGACAGTTCCATTGAGAGAGAAAATAGGTTCATCTGGAAGAGGTAATCTTGGAGGCTTTGGTTTGACGATGATTTCTGTACCAGGTTCAGGTTCATCTGAAAATGAGAAACACGATAATGATATAAAGAAAAATCAAGCAAAAAGTTGTTCTTACTTTTGTCGTAGTTGATAGCAAGGAAATTACGAAGTTTCATATCACCATTGAATCCCTGAAAAACAGATACAGATAGTTAAGACATATTCCAAAGGCTTGAAAGTTAACATTAAAAGCTTCTTTCACATTCTTCAAACATTCACCATATATTTTTGGTTTCAATCTTTTTAACAACGAATCCAGTTCGGCATCACGTTTGGTTTCTAAAAAATAAGCACAAAGTTTAAAATTTGAAGAAAAAAGATAAAAGTAAAACTTACTAGTTTCTTTAACTTTTTGAAGATAATTAACAAATTCTTCAGCTACTTCACCTTTGACTTTGATAGATTTAACCATGTTAATATTTAGAAAAATTTGATGACGACGACAAAAGTTGCGTGGATCAAAAACAAACTTCGTTGACGAGCAAGCAAAAAAATTGATTGAAGAATTGGAATCGAAAAAGCTTCAAAAAAAGTTTTTCATCGAATTTCTGTTTTTGCGCTTTTCCAATCATTTCTTTTCAAGAGTTAGGGTGCTTCCAAAAAAAATGGATGGATGGTGAAGAAAAAAAAGTTTGCAACAATTATTCGTTGATTGATTTACTAAATATTTTTTTTGTATAAAGTTTTTTTACTTTCTTGGATTGATTATTCAGATCAACAACAATAAAAATGGTTCAACTTTGATACATATCAACCATAATCAATAATTTTTATCCTTATTAAAAAAAGCGGTTCAATATGAGTTCGATGAAAAGGATGATGGTGCCTCTTACCTTTATTGGATCCATACAGCAACAAGAATGTGATTACAATTTTATTTTTAGTTAATTAATAATAGGTTTTGTTTTTTACTTTACATAAAAAAACAACATTATTATATGTATGCTTGACATTCTCTAAGGTCAAAAATACGGATAAACTAGGCTCAGATTAGTTGTTTTATCTGGAAGTTTTGCTTCCAATATCTGTCTTTAAAATTAATGATAAATAAAGTCAATCAACCATAAAATTTTAATGCTAATGGAAAGGAAGGCAATATCGATAAGCCATTATTACAAACAAATTAGATGCTTCTTACATATTTCTTCAAAGAACGAACATAAGGCTCTTCTTAAATTGCAACATTCCTAAAAATGTGAATTATGTATTTATGATTGCATTGGGAATTCTTTGACCTTCCATTTTTATGTGTTACCTCAACAAGATAAAGTTTTGCGTTGTCTTTAACTAAATTTGTTGGTAATACCAGTTTTCTTGGTGTAAAAAAATTATCTAATAAAAGCAACAATTCCATATTTTTGTTGAGATGCCATCAAACAACATCCATCGACGACGACGATGATAAAGCTTTAAATCAAACTTGATATATCAAATAAAAATTTGGAGATAAATGTTTTTATTCGTTTTTTCTAAATCCAATAATAAACTTATTGAATTTGCTTTCCAACTAAATAAATAAATCCTTTGTTAATGACTTTTTTTTTATTCTCTCATCAGTGAACAGATTCACCACCTCTAACACTCAAACTTAAAGGCATATCATAATGTCGTTGTTCAATGTCTTAATCAATTTTAGTAATAAAAAAAAAGAAAAAGAAAGCCTTTTCTCCATAGTAAGCTTTTAAGCTTTCAAGCAATATATCCAAGGCAACAAAAATGAAGAGTGATGGATAAATGAGTAAAAAAAGTAAAGCATGTTTTTATTATTTGTAAACAAACAATGGTTCCATCAATCGAATTTTTTTGTTTTGATGTTTATCAATCGTAGCAACAACCAACAACTTCAGCAAATGCAGAAAGACTTATGTTAGCAGCTTCAGAAAATTGCAAAGGAATTTTAAATGCATGTTGAATCTTACAAAGAAATTTATAGTTTTTTCGCGCGCGCAAGCAGCAGCAGCGAAAATCAGAGAAGCTGAATGTTTGGAGATTTTGAAAGAAAAAAGACTTTTTGTTTTGCTGCTGCTTTTTTGCTTCTAGTTAGAAAAGAGAGGAGGAGATTTTTTTCAATTGATAGAAAAAAAAAATGCGCGTATTTTATTTTTTGTAAAGGACAACATTCGAATTGCTTTTTTAAATATTTTCTTTCCGACATTAACGATTTCTTTGTTTACCACTGCCTTTTCCCTCCATTTTTTTTGTTGTTGACTTTTTTATCATCCTAGTTTCATTATTGCCGTTTCTGTTACTTATCTTCCTTATAAAAATGCTTTAAAACGCTAAAATTTTACTTGAAAATAACTCTAACTTTCGCGTTCGTGTTCTTTGATTACGTATTAGACTTCGAATATAACTAATCCTTTGTTTTTTTTAGGTTTGAAATCTTCAATCATGGTACCTGCACCTAAAAAAGCTCCTCGTAGTCGTGTTGTTACTAAGAAGCCAAATCCACCTCCTGTTGAAGTTGAAAAAGAAGACGAAGCTGAAGAACAACAACAACCTTCTCCAACTAAGAAAGATCTTGGTCGTGGTACTGCTAATAAAGAAAATTTTGAAGAACCTACATCTAAGAAAACTCGTGGTCGTAAGAAGCAAAGTCCTCCTCCAGGTGAAGATGGTGAAGACGATGAAGCTGAAGAACAACAGAAACCAGCTAAGAAAGGTCGCGGTGCCACTAAGAAGCCAAATCCTCCTCCTGTTGAAGATGAAGAAGAAGCGACTGAAGAACCGAAACAACCTAAGAAAGGTCGTGGTGCCATGAAGAAGCAAAATCCTCCTCCAGTTGAAGTTGAAGAAGAAAACGGGGCTGAAGAACAACAACCATCTAAGAAAGCTAGTGGTGCTACTAAGAAGCCAAATCCTCCTCCAGTAGAAGATGGTGACGAAGACGATGCTGAAGAACAACAACAACCATCTAAGAAAGCTAGTGGTGCTACTAAAAAGCCAATTCCTCCTCCTGTTGAAGATGATGAAGAAGACGAAGCTGAAGAACAACAGAAACCAGCTAAGAAAGGTCGTGGTGATACTAAGAAGCAAAGTCCTCCTCCAGTTGAAGATGGTGAAGAAAAAGAGGCTAAAGAACAGCAACCATTTAAGAAAGCTGGTGGTCGTGGTGTTCCTAAGAAAAATTATTATGAAAGTTTTTATGAAGAACCTAAAACTAAAAAAGCTCGTCGTGGTGCACCTAAGAAGCCAACTCCTCCTGTTGAAGTTGAAGAAGAGGCTGAAGAACAACAACAACCTAAGAAAGCTAATGGTACTACTAAGAAGCAAAGTCCTCCTCCTGTTGAAGTTGAAGAAGATGCTACTGAAGAACAGAAACCAGCTAAGAAAGGTCGTGGTGCCACTAAGAAGTCAAATCCTCCTCCTGTTGAAGATGAAGAAGAAGCGACTGAAGAACCGAAACAACCTAAGAAAGGTCGTGGTGCCACTAAGAAGCCAATTCCTCCACCTGTTGAAGTTGAAGAAGAAAAAGATGCCGAAGACCAACAACCACCTAAGAAAGCTAATGGTGCCACTAAGAAGCAAAGTCCTCCTCCAGTTGAAGATAGTGATGAAAAAGAGGCTGAAGAACAAAAGAAAGCACCTAAGAAAGGTCGTCGTGCCATTAAGAAGCCAAATACTCCTCCTGTTGAAGATGAAGAAGAAGAGGCTGAAGAACTACAACAAACATCTCCACCTAAGAAAGATCTTGGTCGTGGTACTACTAATAAAGAAAATTTGGAAGAACCTGCACCTAAGAAAGCTCGAGCTGGCCGTCCAAAAGCCAAGCAATAAATTCCATTTCTTTGTTAATTTTTTTTCTGTTAATATTCTTGTGTGTTTCGTTTCTTTGTATCTTTGTGAATTTTTGAAAATAAATATTTATGTTTAACAAAACTTTTTCTTTATCGTTACGAAGATTACTAATAAGGGAAAAATACTTTGATCGAAGCAGACTTATAACCATTTCGATAATTTCTTTATTGACAGCAAAATAAACTACTTATGTAAAGGGAAAACAAAAATTGCAAACGGATATGATTTTTAAGCGATGAAAAATAAGAAGAAAAAAAGAAGAGACAGAGGAGATAAGTTTCAATTACATTTATTTATATTAGAAATCAAAATAAGAAAAGTGAGACCATTGAAAGAGATAGACGACAATAAACAACCGGTACAAACTCCCAAAATAATTTTTACAAAATAAACCTAATAATATAATAATCCTAAATTGTGAATAAGAAAGCTATTATTGATGAATAAAAGAAATCCAGCAAGCAAGAACAACAGCAATGAAGCAAGCACCCACAGCCATTTTTTGGTTTATTCAGGAATAACACCTGGTATTAGTACTTGTTCAAGTATTTCTTCCATATATTTCACTTTTTCTTCTTCTGTTAATGATTCTTCTGATGATGATACATTTGGTTGATTGGCGGATGATGATGGAAGGCGAATGAGTGGTTGATTACATCCATCTTGAACTTTAGTTGAAAGTGATGTCGTTGGTGATTTGATTGTGAAAGGCTAAAAAGCAAAAAAAAACGTAAGTAAGAAACCAAAAAAATAGGGCAAGGAAAAGATACAATAAAAGCTAAAGCTTGTTGTTGTTACATTAACCAAAAAGCAAATCTCCTGGAAAAAAAAGGGAGATATGGTAGTTTGACAAGTTTTAGCTTTTATCATATTCAAAGAAAAGAAATAAAGGATAGTTAAGTGCTAACCGTTGAAGTTTTATTATTGAAAGCAACAATTTGATTTGGATGTTCTTTTTCGAGATCGATTGATGAAGTGTTACGATTTTTGATAAATTTGATGAAAACGTGAACTCCATAACCAAGAAGAAGAGGAAATGGCGTAAAACATGCAACTATGACAGGAATCAAAGCACTGATATCAGCATCGGGTTGCTGGAATGAAAACTGAAAAATGCAATGTATTATCGAAATGACTCTTTGATAACGATTCAAATGCTTACCTTTAACAACATTATTGCAATCCCAGTATTTTGTACACCAGTTTCAATAGCAATTGCAGTAACATTTGCAGGTTTTTGTCCCAACATTAGAGCAGAGAAACAACCAAACATAAATCCACACCATGGAAGTAAGAAACCAGCTAACAATGCAGGCCATGTCAGAAGTTTAAACATATAAAGATTTGATAAAGTTCCAAATGTGATAACAAAGACGAGAACAAAAATGATGAATGGACGAAGAACTTTTCGAGCTTTTGCAGCAATCTTTGGCCAGAATTTAGCTATACCAACTCCAATTAAAAGCGGAATAATAAGAACAACCAATCCAGTGACGATGTTGCGATATGGAACTTTGACATTAACATTGGTAAGACCTTGAAGGAATTTATGGCCGAGAAGATTCATCCATAATGGAATAAAGGCTGAAAAAAATAAGAAATCATTAGATATAAGATGATAAGGAGAAAGTTAGAAAGCAAAACTGCAATGACAAACTCCAGCAATATTGCCTCATAAACTAAACGAAACTTACCAATGGATGCAATAGTACTTAAAAATGTCATTGTAATCGACAAATTCACATTTCCTTCCAATAATAAAGTCCAAAAATTACTTGCACCACCACCAGGAGAACATCCAGTAACAAAGAGACCAAGTGCAAATGAATTCAATCCTCGAGGAAGTAAAACCATATGAGATATCGTATAAGCAATTAATGGCATTAAAAGGAATTGTGTAAAGCATCCAATCAATGGAGCCATAGGCTGTTTGATAGTTGATAATACAGCAACCAAATTAATTTCACATCCCATCAGAATATTTGCTATGGTTATCAATATGATCAAAGTTGAAACGAAGATTTTTGTCATAAGCGAATCTCCTTCTTCACGTTTCACCCATAAATCCATTCGTGCTGCACCTTGAATTGGTTTTAACATGGTACCAAAATCTTGATTATCTTCTTCCAGTTCAAGAAGTTCAAAATCAGCTGATGATTCTCCAACAGATGTTAAACGAACTTGAAGAGCTGTTTTTCCCATAGAAAGAGCATCCACATTTGTTTGAAACTGAAAAAAGGACAGGTTAAAAAGATGATGAAAAAGCACAAATAAGCAAAGGAATAAATCAATCTCAATGAAAATCACAAAAAAGGAGTTCATGATTTTGGTGATCACAGAATTGGAAGACTATCGCTAGTCTCAATTAAAGCTCATAAAGCTATACAAAGAACTTTTTCTTCCAAAAGATGGTTTTCTTGACTCGATGCTCCAGGACTTACTTCATAAACCAAAGTTCCATTAATATCAGTAAAATTCGAAGTGTTTAGTAGTAAATTAGATTTGTCAGTTGCTGCAATGCCATCGTGTAATGTCCTAAAACCGGCATCAATGTTATATGTTCACAGTTTTCATAACAACAACTTACTTTAACGACAATTTTAAAGGTTTATCATAATATTCGCTTGATTGAAATTCATTTTTATCAAAATTAACTTTAACATTGATTGAAGCATTTTGTCCTTCAACAAGATCATGAACATAGGAAGGATAAAATTGAATTCTGGTTAAATCATGAACACTTCCAGCTGCAGTTAAACAAAAATGCAGGAATAATGTAAGCAGCCATAAAATTGGACATTTGATATTTGATATCGATGAATTCGTTGTCGTTGTGTTGCAAACCATTCCAAAGGTTTGTTTGTGAATATGATAAAAACCCTGAAAGAAAAAAAGTTTAATAAATACGAGACATTGACGACAAAAGTGTAAAAATATGAAAACACGTAGATTGTAGTTGCGTAAGAAAACATAGAAACTACGAGAAATGAAAGAAGAAGAAAAACACGCGTGAATGAATGAACGAATTTTTTTGGTTGTTTGTTGGAACTTGTATTTTTTTCAAATTTTTTTATTGAACGTTATATGGTTTAACGTTAGACAGGCAAAAAGAAGAACATGGAATGGAAATGGTGTAATGTTAGTGATTGTTGGTCAAACGATTTTAGAATGAAAAAAAAAACACGGATACTTCAAGAATGAAAAAAAAGGAAAGCTTTAAAAAAAAGTTTTAGCAACAACAATGGCAGCAGCGGCATTCCATGAAATTTGGCAAAAAGTAAAATATCGCAAAAAAAAAATTTGCCTTCATTTTTTTTGATACTAAATTTGAATTTCTCAAAAAAGCATTCATTGATTCTTCCGATCATTCAAAACTAACTAACTAATGCTATTTTATTTTTGAAGCTAATAAAAATAAGGCATTCTAAAACAAAGAAGTAATAACCTATTACCCAAAAGCATGCAGCTAAAAGCAGCAACTATTTACGGATGAAAGATATTTTATGAATCAAAGCACTAAATTTTTTTTCGCGATATGTTTTTTGGTTAAATAACTAAACTAAAATTTAACCACCACCAAAACTAAAAAATATGAACAATTTATGTATTAACCAACCACCTCCTCCTCCACAGCCGACACATGAATGACACAAAATATTAAAACTAAAGTCTTATAAAACTAAGAAACTGGGGAAATAATATTTTTTTTTAATTTCGTCAAAGATGATCAGAAACTCTAAAGTAACTATAAACACGCAGTCAAAAATTATGTTCACGCCACATACAGACACTCAATAAATAAATCATATAAAAAAAGTGGGAAGATGAAATATGTAATAATAATAAAATTTATTGGTTATTACCAACAACCATCCATCGTTGTTTTCATTCATGGAACTAGGATGGAAGCTTTTCTGATGAAAAACTAAAACTAGAAAGTTTTTTTTTGGAGGAAAAAGGAAGAAAGACACGGAGAAGATAATATTGCTTTCGTAAAATTCGTGAATAAAGAGTATCCATCAAAATAAAAATATAAATATATTAGATAAGTTAAAAATGGTTTTAATGTCACGCAAAAAATTTTTTTAAGCTATATTTTACAAATTTTGAAAGAAGGATAAAGTGGATTATGAAAAAAACGATAAAAGCAGGCGACTAGCAACAAACACGTACATATTAAAAGAAAATTTTTGCGCACACGCAATTTTTTTTGTTGGTTTTTAGTTAGTTCCTTCTGATTTTTTTTTTGACGAAGGCGAAAGAAAGAAAAGAAAAAAACTTGTCTTCTGGAAAAAAATAAAAACGATTTTGATTTCAAACAACTTCCACCATGATTGGCAGGAATAAAGAACAAAGAGCGAACGCTGCTGCGCAACAGCAAAAATGAATGGAATTTAAAAAAACTTTTTATACATATTTTTTTTTGAGGAATAAAAAATGTGTAACCGCCGCCGATGGATGAAGGAACGAAAAATAATATAAAGGTGAAAGAAAAAAGGAGAGAACAAGTAAAGGAAGTTTTTGAATGCGTGGTCGTCTACTACGTTTTTTACTTTATAAGAGAAAACAACTTCGCCTAATTGCATGTAATATGCAAAAAAATTCAGTCAATGAAAATTCAGCAATGAAAAATTCAGCAATGAAACATTCAAAATTTTCGTGTTGAAAGTGAGCACTTTTGCAAATTTTTGAAATTAATCGAAAATGTTGCAAACTTTTTTGTGCAAATATTTGAAGAATGCTTTTAGAAAGTTTTTGATGTAAAATTTTTTATATATAGATTATCGAAATATTGGTGAAGCCCATATATCCAACATGGGTTGTTATTGTTTTTGCGCCCATTTTTAGCTAAATTTAATCTGCTTTTTTGAAAAGTGAGTGCATCTGAGTTTTTTTTGGAAATTTTTTAAAATATTATTTGTAATTATGTATTAATCTTCGTGGCAGTGTGATTTAAAAAATATTCAAATATGCTGAACTTTTATTGCTGTATTTTTTTAAGCGGCTTTTTAGTGCTTTGTTGAGGGCATTATAAACGCAGCAACCTTTTTCTTAATAGAAAAGTAATCTATAGAGATAAGATACTAAATGGATAGCAATCGTTTCGAGGCTATGGGACTCATATATCACCCATGGGCTTACCTATTCTTTTCTTTTTTTTGAAAGTCCTGTAGCAAATGGATGACAAGAAAGGCATGTAATTGCCGAAGGCAATGCATGGCTTCCGAACAATCTCTTATATATCAACCATGGGCTTATATATCTAATCTCTTACATATCCCTTTAGCTTACCTATTCATTTTTTTTTTGAAGGTCCTGTATCAAATGGATGACAAGAAAGGCATGCAATTGCCGAAGGCAATGCATGGCTTTCGAACAATCTCTTATATATCACCCATGGGCTTTAACCTAAATACTATCTCCGAAATTCACATAGCTTAATCGCCCCTTGGTCTGCCCCAAACAATGTAATCAACCCAAAAAAAGGAAAGGCAATATAATTTTGCAAACATCTTTAAGCAAATTTTGCGCTGTTGAGATTTATGAATATGATATACCTTTTTTAACATTATTGAGTGGATAGGTGGATAAACTTAGCGAGAAAAAAAGTAGAAATGAGTTCTTCGCCCCGGAGGGGCGAAGAACGCTTTTCGCTTTTTTTCTAGCGCTCTCCTTTAAAACTTAATTATATTTTAACTGATTCATAGCTTAATCATCCCTTGGTCTACCCAAAAAAATTGTAATCAACCAAATTCATAAAAGCGGTATTGCGTAGCAATACCGCTGGTTTAGAAGAAGAAGAAAAAAGGTTGAAACATAATATTATTTATTTATTGATCAAACAAATAAAGGAACGTTAAAATAAGGGAAAAAGTAGGAATGCGGCAACAAAATAAAAATTTCGCTTTTGCCGTTATAACAAATTCTTTTTAGCAGAGCAAAAGTCCAAAAAATTTTTTAGAAATCCACAGTTTTTGTTTAGCATAAAAAGCTAGTGTTGAATTAACTTTTTTTTGGAGGCCAAAGAAGATGGATGTAGCTTCAAAAAAATAAAGCAAGATTTTTTATTTATCGAAAACTCAAAACTTCTAACAACATTGACCGTCAAAAAAATAATAAAAACTGAGGATAATTTTTCTTCGACCAAGGACGAAACCCAAAAGAAGGGAAGAAAGAAAGAAAAAGTTTTTTTTCTTCATCTAAAAGTTCAATCAAAAAAAAAATAACAAAACATTAGTTTTCCAAAAATCTCTAACTAACAAACACAACAACAACAACAAAACAAAAACACTTTTATTTTTTTATTGCAATCTTAACTCAAAGACTTTATTCCGGAAATTTACTGACTTATTTTAATTGAAAAATAAAAATAAAATCTTTCTAAACTTCATTAAAAAAAATATTTCCAATACCAAAAATGTGGTGAAAATGATTACAAAACGACTTTGCTAATTCTGCCATTTTTTGCTGCCGTTTTCGTCAACAATTGTTTTTTTCTTTTTTTCGATGAAATAGAAAATGGCAAAAACGAAAATAAAATTAAAAAACGTGAAAAATTTAAAAATAAAAATTGAGACATGGATTATGCTTCTTTTTTTCTCCTTTAAAAAATT
The DNA here is from genome assembly GCA_028622995.1 of Panagrolaimus kolymaensis. Lineage (NCBI taxonomy): Eukaryota > Metazoa > Nematoda > Chromadorea > Rhabditida > Panagrolaimidae > Panagrolaimus > Panagrolaimus kolymaensis. Next base: position 250,355 of record JAJQJQ010000063.1, read on the forward strand.
GGGAGTACAGAAATGGCAAAAGATAAAAAGCGGAAACAAAGTGACGCAGCAGAAAAAATAAATAAACTAAAAAAGAGTAATAGGGTAGTTTAGTTTTTTTTGTTGCTTTTCTAATGACTAATAATGCTTAATGGTATTTTTTTTTGGAAAGGCACAATAAAAAAAATTAATGTTACATAAAAGTGTGTCACTTTTGTATTTAGTCATCATAGAGAGATTGTGATGAGAGAGAAAAAAAGGAGTTTTAAAAAACTAATTGTAAGCTTCAGAGACACAACAACGACAACGATGAATCTAAATTTTTTGGCCGATCAATTTCATCCAAAAAGAAAAATGTTTCATAAAAAATTTCAAAGTAGTATTTTTTTATATTTCGTAGTTTCACTACGGACCTACAAGGTTAATAATTGGGTTTCCATTTTACTTTTTTCAAAATTTTACTAACCACAAAATAAAAAATTAAAAAAGCCATTCACCAAACTTTTTTTTTGCCCTCACTTAGTTCCAAAACTCTTTTAGACTCACATAAAACTCAAAAAAATAAGTTTTTTTTAGCAGCAATAAACACGTTTTTTTCTCTTTCTCTGTCCACATAAATAATTTCTGCCATAGAACAACTACTTGAAAGTCAGTCAGTGAGTCCTACATACTACTTACTACCTACCTAGTTTATTTGGTGGAAAAGGTGACGTAGTCAGTCCAGTCGTCTTTCTTCTGCATAGTTTTTTTTTGTTTCCTACGCAATGAAGAAGCAAACAGAATATAAAAAAAAATCAAAAGAAAAAAAGAAAAGAAAAAATGAATGCAATCAAGCAGCGGCGAGCGAACAACTAACTAGCAATATGTTGGCGACGTTGGTGATCAAGGAAAAAGAAAATAGGTAGTAAACCACCGCCAATAAACATCAAGCAAGCATCCATCGTTGTTGTCATCCAAGAAAGATCAACACGAAGCAAGCAGAAAGAAAAAAAGTGACACTTTTGTCACCAAAGAAAAAAGAAAAGAAGGAAGGAAGCGATCGAATCAAACAAAATAAAACACATTCGTGTTTGATTTAATTTTTTTTCTTCGTTTAAATCTTCCATGATGAACGACGACAAGTTTAAAAAAAAAAGCTGGAAATTTTGTGGAAACAAAAAAAAGTGGAAAAGGTTCAAAGAAAATTAGAGAGAGAAAAAGAAAAGAAAAAACCACAAATCTTCCTTTTTAATTTGGAGTGTCGTGTCTGTTTGTATGTATGTATGTATGTCGGTTCTGCTTTTGTTTTTTTTTGTCCCGATAGCCTAGATCAGTTTTTTACGCTGATTCCGAATATGTTGGTCTCACGCTTCGGAGAGTCAAATATTGATATGTTTTGACCAGTTTAAATTTGCATTTTATGAAATTTTTCTCGACACGAAAGTTTCCCTTTGTGTTTTTTTGAAAGAGAAATGCTTGCATTTTTTGTAAGCATTTTTTTGCAAGTCAAAAATTTGTTTTTCTCTGACTGTCTGCATCGAAATTACACATCATTGTTTGATTTCGTTTTATCTTTTGGTTAGGCTTGCTTGAACATTTTTTTTGTATGTGATTTATTTATTCAAGCTATTTTTCTGAATTATTCTTCAACTTTTTCCTGATTGGTTTGGTATTGTTTATTTTTTTATTTTTTCTGCATTTTCTGTTGTTGTACCTCAGAAATGCAGTCGATGAATAGCGATGAGGATGTAAACGGCCTTCGGGCTAACAATGACGGCCTTCCGGCAAATAATCACGGCCTTCGGGCAAATAATCACGGCCTTCGGGCAAATAATCACGGCCTTCGGGCAAATAATCACGGCCTTCGGGCAAACCACGACGGCCCTCGGGCAAACTTGCGTAACGATGCGTTTGAGAATGTTGAGCGAAGCGAAGAAGTTAATGAGGTTGAGTCAATGGAAGTTGACGATAACGTTAGCGAACCTATTCTTATGGGTGCTATGATTGATGCGAACGTTATCGAAGGCGAAGAATTGATTCCCAACGAAGAGGTACAGTTAGCTGCAGCTATATCAGAAGATTTTGCAACGTATTGTCGTAGAAAAAAGATTAGGAGCAGTGCTGCGAACCGACGAAAGTGGACACGACAGCGTCAATCCGACGAAGAAAGGTTAAGTGAGCTTGAACGCTTACGACAACAACGTAGAGAAGCACGACAACGTGAATCTGCAGGCCAACGTGCACTAAGGCTTGCTGATTTGCGTGAACGAAATAGAATGAGCCGTGATAACGAAGATAATGAGCAACGAGAAGCAAGGCTTGCTGATTTGCATGAACGAAATAGATTGAGCCGTGATAACGAAGATAATGAGCAACGAGAAGCAAGGCTTGCTGATTTGCGTGAACGAAATAGATTGAGCCGTGATAACGAAGATAATGAGCAACGAGAAGCAAGGCTTGCTGATTTGCGTGAACGAAACAGACTGAGCCGTGATAACGAAGATATTGAGCAGCAAGAAGCACGATTAAACGCCCAGCGAATTTTGCAAGCTTCACTACGAGAAAATGAAAGCGTTGAAGAACAAGAAGCACGATTAGAAGATGATCGCGTACAGCATGCACTTGCTCGCGAAAATGAGACACTAGCTGGACGAGTACAACGTAATGAAAGTCGGCGCACCGATTATGAAAGACAGCGAGAGAATCCCGCAAATGCGTTTCGTGCAGCCAATAGCGATAATGTTGAGCAATTTACATTGGGCGAACGCGATACTCCATGCACGTTTTGTAGCGGATTGCATTACACATGTGAGAATCGTACAGCTCAAGGTACTTATGATAACTGTTGCAATTGCGGTCGCGTTAAAGTAAATTTCGAGCCCGATTTCCCCGAACAATTGAAAGCGATGCTTAAGCGTGAAGAAGGTACCGATTGGCGCCCTTTCCATGAGAAAATTAATAAGTATAACACGAGCGTTAGTTTTGCGTATATGAAGGGTGAAATGCGTCAGTTACCTGGCATTTTTCACTATCGAGTTCACGGTGAAGTTATGCATGTTTTACCGAGATATACCGAACCGCTTCCTGGACAACGGCCTGCTTTTGGGCAATTGTGGATCCTCGAAACTAACGATGCGATTGAGTACCGGTGTCTAGCTCCGTTTGCGACTGATTGTGAACGAAGAATTTTTGAGTTATTGCATACTTTGTTGGCTAACATAAACGAATATGCACAGATTTATCGTATGCTTCACGATATTGAGGATGAAGAGCGAGAAGTAGCGGAAAGAGAAGGACGTGTACCAAAAGTATGCAGAATTCTCTTTAAAAAGACAACGAATAACACCAGCGATACGTATGCGTTACCGACAGTGTCTAATGAAGTAGCAGGTATTTATATTTGCGATGAGAATGGTGACATTCCTTGGAATGATATCCAAGTTCAACGAAAGTGTAATGACGGAGAGCCACCTATGGCTCAACGTATTTCTAAGTATTCGAAGCATTGTGAACCGCTTACGTTTGTATTGTTTAACCCTTACGGTAGAGGAGACTTTTGGCATTATGATAGGCCAAAGAATCCTTCTAATCCACAAGGCGGAAAACTTACTGCGCTCCAGTATTTTTTGTATAAGTTAGCTTTGCGTGCCGAAAACGATGATGAGCCTTTTAATCCCATCCTTCATGGTGGTAAATTATTAAGCAAATATTTAGTTTGGTCATTTACGATTGTCGATAATGAGCGTTTAAAGTTTTTGCGATTGAATCAAAAGAAGTTACGAGTTGATACGTATACGGGTCTTACAGACTATTTGCGAAATGTTGGAGAAGCTAACGATGCGTTACCTGGAAAAAAGTTCGTTTTGCCCTCATCGTATACGATGGGACCGCGAAGTCAAGCTGAGTTTTTGAATGATGCGAATGCTATGTGTCAAAAGCATGGAAAGCCGAGTTTATTTATTACGAAAACGTGCAATCCCGATGATCCAGATATTACGAGACATTTATTCGAGAACCAGCGAGCTTATGACAGACCCGACGTTGTTGATATTGTTTTTAATTACCACGTTAAGCAATTCGTCAAGGAAATGAAGAGTGGTATTTTTGGAAAAGTTAAAGCTTTTCTTTACGTTGTTGAGTTTCAGAAACGTGGCTTACCGCATATTCACAGTTTGTGGTGGTTTGAAGAAGAATGGAACGATATCGCGAAAATTAACGATTTCATTTCTGCTGAGCTACCCGATCGAGAAAGCGACCCCGTACTTTACGATTTGGTGGTGAAGCATATGCTTCATCGACCTTGCGGAGAATACGATCCGAATGCGATGTGTATGCAGGATGGTACATGTAAACGTCATTTTCCGAAAGCGTTTAGCGAAGAGACAACGTTTGATGAAAATTCGTATCCGACTTACCGAAGAAGAAACGACGGCAAGCAAGCTACGGTTAACTTTAAAGGGCGACCTTTTATTCTTGATAACCGTTCAGTTGTTCCGTATAATGCGTATTTATTGAAGCGTTTCGGTTGCCACATCAATATTGAAGTGGTATGCAGTTTGCGTACAGTTAATTATCTGTTCAAGTATTTGTTTAAAGGTCCGGACAGAATTAATATTGAGATCAGTAGCGGACAAGTTAATTACGACGAGATTCAGTGCTTCCTTGATGCGAGATACTTATCCGCTCATGAAGCTTGCTGGAGACTTTACAAGTTCGATATGCATTTTTCGAGTGAAAGTATTGAGAGGCTTCAGGTTCATTTACCTGAGCAACAAACGATTGCGATGGCCGAAGATGCTACGGTTTCCGATATGATTCGAGATGCGATGAAAAAGTCAAAGTTATTAGCATTCTTTGATTTAAATAGAAATGCACCAAACGGAGTTAATCGAAATCTTACGTATGTAGAGCTTTGCCACCATTTTACATGGGACGCAAAAAAACGCGAATGGCATACACGTTTGAGAACTACGAAACCGAAATGTCCACGAATGTACGCTGTTAACCCGAAAAACACCGAATTGTTTTACCTTCGAAAGTTATTAACGATTGTTAAAGGTCCAAGAGATTACGAAGATTTACGTAGAGATCCTTACGATCTTAATGCAATTCATGCAACGTTCCGCGAAGCGTGTGTAGCACGAGGATTGGTTGAATCCGATCAAATTTATTACGATGCGTTACACGAAGGAACGTTTTTCAATTTACCGAGAGAATTACGACGCTTATTCGCACGAATCGTTGCTCATTGTGATGTTGAAGCTCCGTTATGGTTATGGAATCAGTTTCGTCATCAGTTAACATGTGATTTGCTTCGAAGTCATCGCGGTGATCAAGATCTTGCGGAAACTTTAGCATGGCGTCAAGTTTTACGAATGATTATTAACAATGAGCGATCGCTTGAAGATTATCCAATTCTTCAAATGGTTGCTGAAATTGTTGGTATTGACGACGAAAGCGTTGATATTACGGCACACCGTCTCCGAGGCGATCAAATGCGAGGAACTTTGAATCCCGAACAAGCGAATGCGTACGAAGCGATTATGCAAAGAGTCGTCAATCCAAATAATTCTGCGGCCTGCTTTTACATTGATGGCCCAGGAGGTTCAGGAAAAACGTATCTTTTTAATTGTTTATTTTCGAATTTGGTTGCGTCCGATACCGATGTTGTTATTATGGCATGGAGCGGTATTGCAGCAAGTTTATATGAAACGGGGCGAACAGCTCATAACGTATTTAAGCTTGATTTTCCGTTCGGCGAAGAAAGTCAATCCGGTGTAGTTTCTTCGGATTCACTTGGACAAGCGTTACGTAAAGTTAAAGTTGTTGTCTGGGATGAAACACCGATGGCACCACGAAGAGCACTTGAAGTTGTTGATGAAAAGTTACGCGAAATTATGAATAACGACACTCCGTTCGGTGGAAAGGTTATCGTTTGCGGTGGAGATTTTCGTCAGTTAGGACCCGTTGTGAAAAACGGTACGCGTAACGATGTTATCCGAAATAGCGTTAAGATGAGTCCGCTTTGGCCTCTTTTCTCGGCGAATAAATACGATTTGATTAGTAACGAAAGAGCCGATAATAACGGAGATGATTTTGCGGAAACGATATTGAGGATTGGAAACGGAAGCGCAAACGATGTTCAAGGAAAGGTATCGTTACCCGAAGAGTGTATTAGTGAGAGTGATTTAGTTGAGGTTATTTTCGGTGATGTTATAAGGAATAACGATTTAAATGCGTTTGCGTCTAGAGCTATTCTTTCCACGGTTAATGCTGAAGTTGATACGTATAACGAAGCGATTATCGATTTACTTGATAGCGAAACCGAAAGGATTTATCAAGCTGTCGATCGAGTTGAAGATAACGTATTTGAGTATAGCCCCGAACACTTTGAGACTTTTAAGCCAAACGGTTTCCCTGCGTACAAGCTACGACTTCGAGTAAATGCGGTGATTATGCTTATGCGTAACTTGAGCATCCGAGAAGGTTTATGTAACGGAACGCGACTAATTGTAAAGAGACTTGAACGTAACATTATTGTTGCTGAAAAGTTGACAAATCGAAGCGATAATAACGAAGATAACATGGTAATGATTCCACGAATTACGCTCCTCGACGATTCAAGCGTTTTGAAAGTTTACCGCACACAATTTCCGGTTCGAGTTGCGTTCGCTTTAACGATTAATAAAGGACAAGGACAAACGTTCGACTGTGTAGGAGTTGATCTCAGTAAAGGAATTTTTACGCACGGCCATTGTTATGTTGCTCTTTCTCGCACTCGTGCATGGGATAAGCTTCATATTAAATTGCCCGCCGACGATGTGAACAGTACGCGAAATATCGTTTACAACGAACTTTTGAACGACAATCCGCGTTCTGTAATGTCTCCGGATGCTCCAGATTATGCAACGTTAAATCCCGATTGGAACGATGAGAACGATGTAAATATGGAAGTTGAAGAAGAGCCTATCGATGAAAATAACGAAGTTATACAAAATGTTTCCGGTAACGATTTAGTTGATTTAGAGTATGAGATTAGCGATGAGTGGGACGATAACGTTGAAATGAATGATATTGTTAGCGATTCTGATTAGATCGATGTTGCGTTTGTTATAGCGATGAGTTGCGTTTTGAGCATATTTACAATGTTATATCAGTTGTAAGTATTAAATGTCCTGCCAATTTATTGGATAAATGCGTGCCTTCTCGGAGGCAAGTATGAGGTGCATTATGCTTAAATCACCTCAGGTGATCCACATGCTTAACATAGCGCATTGTTGACAGTTTAATGCCTGGTATGGTCATATGTAATAATTGCACCTGCGTTACGTATGAGATGGGATTTTTTGACCCTTTTTAAGGGTTTTAATTTCCTTATGAACGATAAAAGTTGCGTCATGAAGTTTTACGGAAATTTTCAACGATAGTACTTCATGTAAGAAAAGTTATACGATGTTTATGTTAGCGATGAGAAAAGGCTTGACCATATATACAAGGCCATATGCAGTAGCAAGTAAGAAATGTCATGCCTATTTATGGGATAAATGCGCGCTTCCTCGGAAGCGAGTATGTGGTGCTTGCTCAAATCACCTCAGGTGAGCCACATGCTTAACATAGCGCATTGTTGACATTTTAGTACCTGGTATGGTTATATATGTTGATTGCACCTCCGTACGTATAAGATGCGGTTTCTTTGCCCTTTTAAAGGGTGTTGTTGACCCAGAACTAACAACTATCCTCCAATATGCTGAGAACCTTGACGAGGTTTGGAGGCTTACTATTGAAGTTATTACTGTTTACAGTAATGCACTTTAATAAACCAATACTCAGCCATTTTTGTTTTAGTTTATGTTGTGTTACAGTTTTTTTATTGTCGTTGTAAACATGTAACAGTTCCGTAGATACATTTGAATAATTGTTTGTTTAGTTTGAGGGACTTACCGCAGGTAAGGCCCCAATGTTCTTGTCCTCCTTTTTAATTTGGAGTGTCGTTTCTGTCTGTATGTCGGTTCTGCTTTTGTTTTGTTTTGTTTTGTCCCGATAGTCTAGATCAGTTTTTTACGCTGATTCCGAATATGTTAGTCTCACGCTTCGGAGAGTCAAACATTGATATGTTTTGACCAGTTTAAATTTGCATTTTTTGAAATTTTTCTCGACACGAAAGTTTCCCTTTGTGTTTTTTCTGTTGCATTTTTGAAGTGAAAAATTTGTTTTTCTCTGATTGTCTGCATAGTTGTTTTTGGTGAGATGTAAAATGGTTTTCGGGTGGACATTTAGTTGTTTTTGAGTGAATGTTTAGTTGTTTTTGGTGAGATGTAAAATGGTTTTCGGGTGGACATTTAGTTGTTTTTGGGTGAATGTTTAGTTGTTTTTGGTGAGATGTAAAATGGTTTTCGGGTGGACATTTAGTTGTTTTTGGGTGAATGTTTAGTTGTTTTTGGTGAGATGTAAAATGGTTTTCGGGTGGACATTTAGTTGTTTTTGGGTGAATGTTTAGTTGTTTTTGGTGAGATGTAAAATGGTTTTCGGGTGGACATTTAGTTGTTTTTGAGTGAATGTTTAGTTGTTTTTGGTGAGATGTAAAATGGTTTTCGGGTGGACATTTAGTTGTTTTTGGGTGAATGTTTAGTTGTTTTTGGTGAGATGTAAAATGGTTTTCGGGTGGACATTTAGTTGTTTTTGGGTGAATGTTTAGTTGTTTTTGGTGAGATGTAAAATGGTTTTCGGGTGGACATTTAGTTGTTTTTGGGTGAATGTTTAGTTGTTTTTGGTGAGATGTAAAATGGTTTTCGGGTGGACATTTAGTTGTTTTTGAGTGAATGTTTAGTTGTTTTTGGTGAGATGTAAAATGGTTTTCGGGTGGACATTTAGTTGTTTTTGAGTGAATGTTTAGTTGTTTTTGGTGAGATGTAAAATGGTTTTCGGGTGGACATTTAGTTGTTTTTGGGTGAATGTTTAGTTGTTTTTGGTGAGATGTAAAATGGTTTTCGGGTGGACATTTAGTTGTTTTTGGGTGAATGTTTAGTTGTTTTTGGTGAGATGTAAAATGGTTTTCGGGTGGACATTTAGTTGTTTTTGAGTGAATGTTTAGTTGTTTTTGGTGAGATGTAAAATGGTTTTCGGGTGGACATTTAGTTGTTTTTGAGTGAATGTTTAGTTGTTTTTGGTGAGATGTAAAATGGTTTTCGGGTGGACATTTAGTTGTTTTTGGGTGAATGTTTAGTTGTTTTTGGTGAGATGTAAAATGGTTTTCGGGTGGACATTTAGTTGTTTTTGGGTGAATGTTTAGTTGTTTTTGGTGAGATGTAAAATGGTTTTCGGGTGGACATTTAGTTGTTTTTGAGTGAATGTTTAGTTGTTTTTGGTGAGATGTAAAATGGTTTTCGGGTGGACATTTAGTTGTTTTTGGGTGAATGTTTAGTTGTTTTTGGTGAGATGTAAAATGGTTTTCGGGTGGACATTTAGTTGTTTTTGAGTGAATGTTTAGTTGTTTTTGGTGAGATGTAAAATGGTTTTCGGGTGGACATTTAGTTGTTTTTGGGTGAATGTTTAGTTGTTTGTGTTGTAATGTATGAATGGATATTTAATTGTTTTTGGGTGAATCTTTAGCTATTTTTGGGTGGATATTTGGTGGTTTTTTGGTCAAAATGGGGTTTGGTTCCGAAGAGTCCAAGTATAATTTTGCTTATGGAATGGACCACGAAGATGTTAAGATGTATCCGAATATGAGATATATGGAATGCGTGGCCCAGAGAAACCGTTGTTAATTGAAGACGATTTATATCGTAAATTTTGAAGGTCTGCCGAAGGCAGAGCTCCAAAATTAACCATGAAAATGGAATGTTGGGCCGAATAGCCCTGTTGTTTATTGTAATTTTATTGTTGTAGACATGAAAGCGTTCAGCAGATTTTTTTAAATTTTAAGTCTTAAATAAGATTACACCGCATATGCTTAATTTTTTACTTGAAGTGAAAAATGTTGTGAATATTTGGCGATTTTTGAGTTGAAATGATGTTTGAGGCCCGAGCGGTCATGTGTAATTTTGCGTATGGAATGGACCTCGAGTGGGTTAGGATGTATCCAAATACGAGATATATATGGAATGCGTGGCCCGGAGAAACCGTTGATAATGGAGACTATTTATGTATATCATAAATTTTGAAGGTCTGCCGAAGGCAGGGCTCCAAAATTTACCATGAATAATGGAATGTAAGCCCATGGATTGTGTTGTTTATTTTAATTGTATTGTTTTAGACACGCATTGGTGTTTGGGCACTCTATTTTTTCCAATTTTACACCCTCTGTAAAATCACATAGTCTCCCCTTTGACAATTTTTCAGAATTCCTAAAACAGGGGCACTCTCTAAGGTACTCAAAAAACTACCTAAAAGTACCCAATGTCCACGTTGTGATTGTAAAAATGTAATGGTTTCGTAAATTTTCTTTGTGTGATTGTTTAGTTTGAGGGACTTACCGCAGGTAAGGCCCCAATGTTCTTGTCTTCCTTTTTAATTTGGAGTGTCGTGTCTGTTTGTATGTATGTATGTATGTCGGTTCTGCTTTTGTTTTTTTTTGTCCCGATAGCCTAGATCAGTTTTTTACGCTGATTCCGAATATGTTGGTCTCACGCTTCGGAGAGTCAAATATTGATATGTTTTGACCAGTTTAAATTTGCATTTTATGAAATTTTTCTCGACACGAAAGTTTCCCTTTGTGTTTTTTTGAAAGAGAAATGCTTGCATTTTTTGTAAGCATTTTTTTGCAAGTCAAAAATTTGTTTTTCTCTGACTGTCTGCATCGAAATTACACATCATTGTTTGATTTCGTTTTATCTTTTGGTTAGGCTTGCTTGAACATTTTTTTTGTATGTGATTTATTTATTCAAGCTATTTTTCTGAATTATTCTTCAACTTTTTCCTGATTGGTTTGGTATTGTTTATTTTTTTATTTTTTCTGCATTTTCTGTTGTTGTACCTCAGAAATGCAGTCGATGAATAGCGATGAGGATGTAAACGGCCTTCGGGCTAACAATGACGGCCTTCCGGCAAATAATCACGGCCTTCGGGCAAATAATCACGGCCTTCGGGCAAATAATCACGGCCTTCGGGCAAATAATCACGGCCTTCGGGCAAACCACGACGGCCCTCGGGCAAACTTGCGTAACGATGCGTTTGAGAATGTTGAGCGAAGCGAAGAAGTTAATGAGGTTGAGTCAATGGAAGTTGACGATAACGTTAGCGAACCTATTCTTATGGGTGCTATGATTGATGCGAACGTTATCGAAGGCGAAGAATTGATTCCCAACGAAGAGGTACAGTTAGCTGCAGCTATATCAGAAGATTTTGCAACGTATTGTCGTAGAAAAAAGATTAGGAGCAGTGCTGCGAACCGACGAAAGTGGACACGACAGCGTCAATCCGACGAAGAAAGGTTAAGTGAGCTTGAACGCTTACGACAACAACGTAGAGAAGCACGACAACGTGAATCTGCAGGCCAACGTGCACTAAGGCTTGCTGATTTGCGTGAACGAAATAGAATGAGCCGTGATAACGAAGATAATGAGCAACGAGAAGCAAGGCTTGCTGATTTGCATGAACGAAATAGATTGAGCCGTGATAACGAAGATAATGAGCAACGAGAAGCAAGGCTTGCTGATTTGCGTGAACGAAATAGATTGAGCCGTGATAACGAAGATAATGAGCAACGAGAAGCAAGGCTTGCTGATTTGCGTGAACGAAACAGACTGAGCCGTGATAACGAAGATATTGAGCAGCAAGAAGCACGATTAAACGCCCAGCGAATTTTGCAAGCTTCACTACGAGAAAATGAAAGCGTTGAAGAACAAGAAGCACGATTAGAAGATGATCGCGTACAGCATGCACTTGCTCGCGAAAATGAGACACTAGCTGGACGAGTACAACGTAATGAAAGTCGGCGCACCGATTATGAAAGACAGCGAGAGAATCCCGCAAATGCGTTTCGTGCAGCCAATAGCGATAATGTTGAGCAATTTACATTGGGCGAACGCGATACTCCATGCACGTTTTGTAGCGGATTGCATTACACATGTGAGAATCGTACAGCTCAAGGTACTTATGATAACTGTTGCAATTGCGGTCGCGTTAAAGTAAATTTCGAGCCCGATTTCCCCGAACAATTGAAAGCGATGCTTAAGCGTGAAGAAGGTACCGATTGGCGCCCTTTCCATGAGAAAATTAATAAGTATAACACGAGCGTTAGTTTTGCGTATATGAAGGGTGAAATGCGTCAGTTACCTGGCATTTTTCACTATCGAGTTCACGGTGAAGTTATGCATGTTTTACCGAGATATACCGAACCGCTTCCTGGACAACGGCCTGCTTTTGGGCAATTGTGGATCCTCGAAACTAACGATGCGATTGAGTACCGGTGTCTAGCTCCGTTTGCGACTGATTGTGAACGAAGAATTTTTGAGTTATTGCATACTTTGTTGGCTAACATAAACGAATATGCACAGATTTATCGTATGCTTCACGATATTGAGGATGAAGAGCGAGAAGTAGCGGAAAGAGAAGGACGTGTACCAAAAGTATGCAGAATTCTCTTTAAAAAGACAACGAATAACACCAGCGATACGTATGCGTTACCGACAGTGTCTAATGAAGTAGCAGGTATTTATATTTGCGATGAGAATGGTGACATTCCTTGGAATGATATCCAAGTTCAACGAAAGTGTAATGACGGAGAGCCACCTATGGCTCAACGTATTTCTAAGTATTCGAAGCATTGTGAACCGCTTACGTTTGTATTGTTTAACCCTTACGGTAGAGGAGACTTTTGGCATTATGATAGGCCAAAGAATCCTTCTAATCCACAAGGCGGAAAACTTACTGCGCTCCAGTATTTTTTGTATAAGTTAGCTTTGCGTGCCGAAAACGATGATGAGCCTTTTAATCCCATCCTTCATGGTGGTAAATTATTAAGCAAATATTTAGTTTGGTCATTTACGATTGTCGATAATGAGCGTTTAAAGTTTTTGCGATTGAATCAAAAGAAGTTACGAGTTGATACGTATACGGGTCTTACAGACTATTTGCGAAATGTTGGAGAAGCTAACGATGCGTTACCTGGAAAAAAGTTCGTTTTGCCCTCATCGTATACGATGGGACCGCGAAGTCAAGCTGAGTTTTTGAATGATGCGAATGCTATGTGTCAAAAGCATGGAAAGCCGAGTTTATTTATTACGAAAACGTGCAATCCCGATGATCCAGATATTACGAGACATTTATTCGAGAACCAGCGAGCTTATGACAGACCCGACGTTGTTGATATTGTTTTTAATTACCACGTTAAGCAATTCGTCAAGGAAATGAAGAGTGGTATTTTTGGAAAAGTTAAAGCTTTTCTTTACGTTGTTGAGTTTCAGAAACGTGGCTTACCGCATATTCACAGTTTGTGGTGGTTTGAAGAAGAATGGAACGATATCGCGAAAATTAACGATTTCATTTCTGCTGAGCTACCCGATCGAGAAAGCGACCCCGTACTTTACGATTTGGTGGTGAAGCATATGCTTCATCGACCTTGCGGAGAATACGATCCGAATGCGATGTGTATGCAGGATGGTACATGTAAACGTCATTTTCCGAAAGCGTTTAGCGAAGAGACAACGTTTGATGAAAATTCGTATCCGACTTACCGAAGAAGAAACGACGGCAAGCAAGCTACGGTTAACTTTAAAGGGCGACCTTTTATTCTTGATAACCGTTCAGTTGTTCCGTATAATGCGTATTTATTGAAGCGTTTCGGTTGCCACATCAATATTGAAGTGGTATGCAGTTTGCGTACAGTTAATTATCTGTTCAAGTATTTGTTTAAAGGTCCGGACAGAATTAATATTGAGATCAGTAGCGGACAAGTTAATTACGACGAGATTCAGTGCTTCCTTGATGCGAGATACTTATCCGCTCATGAAGCTTGCTGGAGACTTTACAAGTTCGATATGCATTTTTCGAGTGAAAGTATTGAGAGGCTTCAGGTTCATTTACCTGAGCAACAAACGATTGCGATGGCCGAAGATGCTACGGTTTCCGATATGATTCGAGATGCGATGAAAAAGTCAAAGTTATTAGCATTCTTTGATTTAAATAGAAATGCACCAAACGGAGTTAATCGAAATCTTACGTATGTAGAGCTTTGCCACCATTTTACATGGGACGCAAAAAAACGCGAATGGCATACACGTTTGAGAACTACGAAACCGAAATGTCCACGAATGTACGCTGTTAACCCGAAAAACACCGAATTGTTTTACCTTCGAAAGTTATTAACGATTGTTAAAGGTCCAAGAGATTACGAAGATTTACGTAGAGATCCTTACGATCTTAATGCAATTCATGCAACGTTCCGCGAAGCGTGTGTAGCACGAGGATTGGTTGAATCCGATCAAATTTATTACGATGCGTTACACGAAGGAACGTTTTTCAATTTACCGAGAGAATTACGACGCTTATTCGCACGAATCGTTGCTCATTGTGATGTTGAAGCTCCGTTATGGTTATGGAATCAGTTTCGTCATCAGTTAACATGTGATTTGCTTCGAAGTCATCGCGGTGATCAAGATCTTGCGGAAACTTTAGCATGGCGTCAAGTTTTACGAATGATTATTAACAATGAGCGATCGCTTGAAGATTATCCAATTCTTCAAATGGTTGCTGAAATTGTTGGTATTGACGACGAAAGCGTTGATATTACGGCACACCGTCTCCGAGGCGATCAAATGCGAGGAACTTTGAATCCCGAACAAGCGAATGCGTACGAAGCGATTATGCAAAGAGTCGTCAATCCAAATAATTCTGCGGCCTGCTTTTACATTGATGGCCCAGGAGGTTCAGGAAAAACGTATCTTTTTAATTGTTTATTTTCGAATTTGGTTGCGTCCGATACCGATGTTGTTATTATGGCATGGAGCGGTATTGCAGCAAGTTTATATGAAACGGGGCGAACAGCTCATAACGTATTTAAGCTTGATTTTCCGTTCGGCGAAGAAAGTCAATCCGGTGTAGTTTCTTCGGATTCACTTGGACAAGCGTTACGTAAAGTTAAAGTTGTTGTCTGGGATGAAACACCGATGGCACCACGAAGAGCACTTGAAGTTGTTGATGAAAAGTTACGCGAAATTATGAATAACGACACTCCGTTCGGTGGAAAGGTTATCGTTTGCGGTGGAGATTTTCGTCAGTTAGGACCCGTTGTGAAAAACGGTACGCGTAACGATGTTATCCGAAATAGCGTTAAGATGAGTCCGCTTTGGCCTCTTTTCTCGGCGAATAAATACGATTTGATTAGTAACGAAAGAGCCGATAATAACGGAGATGATTTTGCGGAAACGATATTGAGGATTGGAAACGGAAGCGCAAACGATGTTCAAGGAAAGGTATCGTTACCCGAAGAGTGTATTAGTGAGAGTGATTTAGTTGAGGTTATTTTCGGTGATGTTATAAGGAATAACGATTTAAATGCGTTTGCGTCTAGAGCTATTCTTTCCACGGTTAATGCTGAAGTTGATACGTATAACGAAGCGATTATCGATTTACTTGATAGCGAAACCGAAAGGATTTATCAAGCTGTCGATCGAGTTGAAGATAACGTATTTGAGTATAGCCCCGAACACTTTGAGACTTTTAAGCCAAACGGTTTCCCTGCGTACAAGCTACGACTTCGAGTAAATGCGGTGATTATGCTTATGCGTAACTTGAGCATCCGAGAAGGTTTATGTAACGGAACGCGACTAATTGTAAAGAGACTTGAACGTAACATTATTGTTGCTGAAAAGTTGACAAATCGAAGCGATAATAACGAAGATAACATGGTAATGATTCCACGAATTACGCTCCTCGACGATTCAAGCGTTTTGAAAGTTTACCGCACACAATTTCCGGTTCGAGTTGCGTTCGCTTTAACGATTAATAAAGGACAAGGACAAACGTTCGACTGTGTAGGAGTTGATCTCAGTAAAGGAATTTTTACGCACGGCCATTGTTATGTTGCTCTTTCTCGCACTCGTGCATGGGATAAGCTTCATATTAAATTGCCCGCCGACGATGTGAACAGTACGCGAAATATCGTTTACAACGAACTTTTGAACGACAATCCGCGTTCTGTAATGTCTCCGGATGCTCCAGATTATGCAACGTTAAATCCCGATTGGAACGATGAGAACGATGTAAATATGGAAGTTGAAGAAGAGCCTATCGATGAAAATAACGAAGTTATACAAAATGTTTCCGGTAACGATTTAGTTGATTTAGAGTATGAGATTAGCGATGAGTGGGACGATAACGTTGAAATGAATGATATTGTTAGCGATTCTGATTAGATCGATGTTGCGTTTGTTATAGCGATGAGTTGCGTTTTGAGCATATTTACAATGTTATATCAGTTGTAAGTATTAAATGTCCTGCCAATTTATTGGATAAATGCGTGCCTTCTCGGAGGCAAGTATGAGGTGCATTATGCTT
Source organism: Panagrolaimus kolymaensis (assembly GCA_028622995.1). Lineage (NCBI taxonomy): Eukaryota > Metazoa > Nematoda > Chromadorea > Rhabditida > Panagrolaimidae > Panagrolaimus > Panagrolaimus kolymaensis. The sequence goes on from JAJQJQ010000063.1 coordinate 266,810, forward strand.
AAATCACCTCAGGTGATCCACATGCTTAACATAGCGCATTGTTGACAGTTTAATGCCTGGTATGGTCATATGTAATAATTGCACCTGCGTTACGTATGAGATGGGATTTTTTGACCCTTTTTAAGGGTTTTAATTTCCTTATGAACGATAAAAGTTGCGTCATGAAGTTTTACGGAAATTTTCAACGATAGTACTTCATGTAAGAAAAGTTATACGATGTTTATGTTAGCGATGAGAAAAGGCTTGACCATATATACAAGGCCATATGCAGTAGCAAGTAAGAAATGTCATGCCTATTTATGGGATAAATGCGCGCTTCCTCGGAAGCGAGTATGTGGTGCTTGCTCAAATCACCTCAGGTGAGCCACATGCTTAACATAGCGCATTGTTGACATTTTAGTACCTGGTATGGTTATATATGTTGATTGCACCTCCGTACGTATAAGATGCGGTTTCTTTGCCCTTTTAAAGGGTGTTGTTGACCCAGAACTAACAACTATCCTCCAATATGCTGAGAACCTTGACGAGGTTTGGAGGCTTACTATTGAAGTTATTACTGTTTACAGTAATGCACTTTAATAAACCAATACTCAGCCATTTTTGTTTTAGTTTATGTTGTGTTACAGTTTTTTTATTGTCGTTGTAAACATGTAACAGTTCCGTAGATACATTTGAATAATTGTTTGTTTAGTTTGAGGGACTTACCGCAGGTAAGGCCCCAATGTTCTTGTCTTCCTTTTTAAATTGGAGTGTCGTTTCTGTCTGTCTGTATGTTTGTCTGTATGTATGTCGGTTCTGCTTTTGTTTTGTTTTGTCCCGATAGTCTAGATCAGTTTTTTACGCTGATTCCGAATATGTTAGTCTCACGCTTCGGAGAGTCAAATATGTCCATGTTTTGACCAATTTAAATTTGCATTTTTTGAAATTTTCTTGACACGAAAGTTTCCCTTTGTGTTTTTTCTGTTGCATTTTTGGAAGTGAAAAATTTGTTTTTCTCTGATTGTCTGCATAGTTGTTTTTGGTAGGATATTTGATTGTGTTAGGGTTAATATTTAGTTTTTTTGGGTGGAGATTTAGTTATTTTTGGTGAGATGTAAGATGGTTTTCGGGTGGAGATTTAATTGTTTTTGGTGGGATGTTTGGGTGGAGATTTAGTTATTTTTGGTGAGATGTAAGATGGTTTTCGGGTGGAGATTTAGTTATTTTTGGTGAGATGTAAGATGGTTTTCGGGTGGAGATTTAGTTGTTTTTGGTGGGATGTTTGGGTGGAGATTTAGTTGTTTTTGGTGGGATGTTTGGGTGGAGATTTAGTTGTTTTTGGTGGGATGTAAGATGGTTTTCGGGTGGAGATTTAGTTGTTTTTGGTGGGATGTTTGGGTGGAGATTTAGTTGTTTTTGGTGGGATGTTTGGGTGGAGATTTAGTTGTTTTTGGTGGGATGTAAGATGATTTTTGAGTGGCCATTTAGTTGTTTTTGGTGAGATTTAAGATTATTTTTGGGTGGAGATTTAGTTGTTTTTGGTTGAATGTTTAGTTGTTTTCGAGTGAATGTTTAGTTGTGTTCGGGCGAATGTTTAATTGTGTTTGGTTCGATATTTGGTTGTTTTTGGGTTGAAATGTGTTTTGGGGCCTGAAGGGCCCATGTGTAATTTGCCTATTGAATGGACTTTGAATGGGTTAAGATGTAACCGAATATGAGAGATATGGAATGGAGTGAAGATTGACTCGGGATCCGAAAGGCCCTATTGTTTATTGTTATTGTGATGAAATATATAATGTTGAGACTACCGTAAGCAGTTCCGTAGATTTTCTTTATGTAAAATGTCTCATTGATTATTGTAATTGATCTTTTTGTAAAATTTAGGAGGTCTGCCGTAGGCAGGGCTCCAAAATTTACCATGAAAAATGGAATGTGTAAGCACAATGATGTTTATTTTAATTGTATTGTTGTAGACACACATGGGTGTTTGAGCACTCTATTTTTTCCAATTTTGCACCCTCTAAAAAAGCACATAATCTCCCCTTTGATAATTTTTTAGAATTCATAAAAACATTTGCACTCCCTAGGATTCTCAAAAAATACTTTAAAGCGTTTAATGTCCACGTTTTGATTGTAAAAATGTAACGTTTCCGAAGATTTTTTTTGTGTGATTGTTTAGTTTGAGGGACTTACCGCAGGTAAGGCCCCAATGTTCTTGTTAATTTTATAATAAAAATCATGATTAAGCGAAACACGAATAAAAAAAAATATATGCATATATAATCCAAGGTCGTCGTTAAAAGTTATACATAGTTGATTGCTTCTTTTATTTTTTTGATTTTTTGGTTTAATGATTCAAAAAAAAAGAAAAAAAACGAAACAAGTGAATCCGTGGTTTTCTCAAAAATTTGACCTCATTGAACAACGACGATGACTTTTATGTTTCCTCGCGCTATAGTCGACTCGAGTTGAATCCAACTTTGTGAAGGCTTTAAATCCATAACAAAAAACTTCGCTGGTTTCGCTTATGCTATCAGCAAACTCTAAACTATGAAAATAAGCAGCAATAGATTTCATGCAAGCATCAACAGTTTTTGCTGCCGCTACCCATGTTCTTCTTCCAGAGTCAAAAAAACTCATAAAAACCCTTCATTTTCCTCAGACAATGCACACAAAAAAATGAAGAAGAGCCTTATCAACCAATTGTGGCGCTCCAGGTAATTAAAACCTTAAAACTATAATTCCTAAAAAAATATCATCTCATCATATTTTTGCCTTATATTACATCATCTGAACGCACACACACATAAACACAGAAAAATTCCGCAACTTTCTAAGCACCAACATCCGCGACAACAAAAAAACCAATGACTTTTCTCAACGTTAAAGTTAGTTAGTTTTTTAAAAAATTGCACATAAGTTAGTTGTTTTCACGTATGTCGCCGGTGACGACTATGTACAAAATTTAATAAAGCCATAATCATGAAATTAAATTATTATCGAAAGGGAAAAAACGAGTAAGAAATTTTTATCAAAGTTGTTTTTTAACAAAAGGGAAAAATTTAATATTCTCCGTGACAAACTGCAAAAAACAAAGTGGAGCTGTTTTTTTTTTTTCGATTAAAGAAAGCAGTTCAATAAAAGATAAGATAAAAGAAATTTCTTTGATATTTGATTAGAAAAAAAGCGGTAGAATGATAAAGAAAAAAGTAAAAGTTTGACAGATAAAAAAAATTACATGCAAACAACACAAACACCCGGAAGAAGATGAAACGAAAAAACAAGTTCTTTTAACTCTGGTTGTTGGTTGGTTGGTTCCCGGAGGCAATGAAATAAATATATTCTCTCGCATACGCAAGCAAGCATTGCAAGTAAATAGAAAAAAACATGAAAGACATTAGAAATTCGTTTTGAGATTTTTTATATTTAAGAATTTGAAGAATAAAAAAAAATTGGGAATAGCTGTGAATATCGGAATATCCCTAATATTTAAACATGAGCAGTAAAAATAAAGATGTCAAACACATACATATTATTAATTTTTGATAAACTTCAGAATAAAATATTATTGGAAAAAAGCTTTACTAAAATGTTGGCAGAAAGCTAAAAGTCCTATCTATGGCAATCATAAATTCTTTTTTCGGCTATAAATAAACTTATATATAAAAATGCATAATTCATATGTAAAAGCAAAAGCTTTATGGACTTACATTAGTGTTTTGAATTCCTGGATGAAGAACATGCCCAAAAAAAACTGTATTTTATAGTTTCAAACACATTCATTGGCTATTTGAACACTAATGACAATGATCCATCGAAGCTAAAAAATAAAGTTTTTTAGTTCCTTCAATTTTCAAAGCAAACGCAATTCCTTTTTCTTGCTTTGAAACACTTTTTTAAAAGTAATATTTAATCCATTCCAAATGACATCATCAAATCCGGGTAAAAGGCTCAATGATGAATTGGCAGAAGTCAACGATGAAATATCAACGGTTACAGCTGAAATTCGAAGCCTTCAAAAGCGTAAAAATGAATTGATTGAAAAGAAGCTAAATGTAAGTTTTCCCAAAAAATTTTTTGATTATGTACTAATCCTCCTAATTATTTTTAGCTTCAACGAAGAATCGATGATCGCAATATTGCATTAGCTGAAGATCATACCTCATGGGAGAAGGACACATTTCCATGGTCAGAAAAAGCAAAGAAAATTCTCAAAGATGTTTTCAAACTTGATACCTTTCGTCCACTTCAAAAATCTGTTATTAATGTTATTTTGAGCGGAGAAGACTGCATGATTATTATGTCAACAGGTGGTGGAAAATCGTTATGCTATCAATTGCCAGCTATTTTACAAAAAGGTATGATTTTGAGGAACTTGAAAAATTTTGAATATATTAATCAAAAACTTTTTTAGGAATTACTCTTGTTGTTTCACCATTGATTTCGCTTATTCAAGATCAACTGATGCAACTCGAAAAGCTGGGAATTGAAGCTGTTACTCTTAATCAAAGCACTTCCAAAGAAGAAGTTTGTCATTCTCTTTCTTGATATTTTTACTAATTGTGTACTTTTTATAGGTAAACCGAATCCAAAATGCTCTGACAGATGACAAATCAAATCTTCGACTAGTTTATGTTACACCAGAAAAGCTTGCTAAAAGCAAACGATTTATGAGTAAACTTGAAAAATGTGCTGAACTCAAACGTCTTAAAGTATCCGTTTCATTTTCACTAACTTTATCATCCATCTACCAATTCCTTTTTCAGCTCATTGCTATTGATGAAGTTCATTGCTGCTCACAATGGGGACATGATTTTCGTCCAGATTACAAATTTCTTCACATGTTAAAGAAGCAACTAAAGAACGTGCCAATTTTGGGTTTAACTGCAACAGCAACTTCCAACGTTTTAGCTGATGTTAAAGATATCCTTGGAATTCAAAGTTCGATTGTTTTGAGAGCTGGTTTCAATCGTGAAAACTTATTTTATGAAGTTCGACTCAAGCCATCATCAGCTGAAGAAGTAATGAACGATCTCGTGAAATTAATCAATAAGAAATTCAAAGGTCAAAGTGGAATTATTTATTGTTTCTCAAGAAAGGAATGCGAAGATTTAGCTGCTCAGTTACAGTAAGTTTGAAGCTATATGACAAACATCATTGACATTTTCTGAAACTTTTAGATCACGTGGTGTTCCATCTGGTGCTTATCATGCTAACATGGAACATCCTCAACGTTCTCGATGTCATGAAAGATGGATTTCTGGTAAAATTCGTGTCATCGTTGCAACTGTGGCTTTTGGAATGGGTATTGATAAACCCAATGTTCGTTTTGTTATTCATCATTCATTATCAAAATCAATGGAAAATTACTATCAAGTTAGTGCTTTTTTACCTTTCTGCTTCTAATCATACACTTTTTTTTAGGAATCTGGTAGAGCTGGACGTGATGGACAACCAGCTCATTGTATTCTTTATTACCGATTTACAGATGTCTTTCGAGTTTCAACGATGATTTGTACAGAAAAAACTGGAATTCAAAATTTGTATTCAATTGTTTCGTATGCTACGAAGGTATGTATGATTTCTTCTTTCTTTTTACATTTTTACAACCAATGTGACCATGCAAGCTTATGCATTAAAAGGAAACATTTTTGTCGTTCTTCTCTTTATTTGGCTGATAGAATTTTTGTGTTTGATTTGAGTCAACGAAGAAGAAGGAAAAATTGGGGTCAAACGTAAAATCAGTCATAAAAAAAACTAAAATAAGTCCAAAGTTTTAAGTGATAAGGAAAGAAATGCTTTGACATGGGCTAAAGCTACCGTATGTCATAACGTTATGGGAGGTTAAAGAGCTTTTAGTTGAAATGAAAGTTGAATATTTTTTCTAAGTTTTTGTTAACTGAGGATGTAATTACGGTATTCGTTGATTTTGTTTGCTCGTAAAGCAAGCTGTAGCTTTACTGTTTTTCGAAGCAGATTCCATCACCTTTGTTTCTTGTTTTCTCGTTTTTGCAACTTGTGTTTTCGTTAATTTACTAATTCCTTCTTATTTTTCAGACTCACTCATGTCGTCGTGTTATGATCGCTGAACATTTCGATGAAACTTGGGATGAAACATGGTGCAACAAAATGTGTGATAATTGTGCTTCGAATAGTGTCAAAAGTTCTGATGAAGAAAATGATGTTGATCTTTCAAAATATATTGCATCTGCAAAAGAAATCATCGAATCACAAGTAAGTTCATTCATATCTTTAAAATGTAAACATATTTTTGCACTTTTTTACCGCTCAAAAAAATATCAGATGATTCTCTCTTTTTGGGTGGTACTAAAAGCTGCTTTTCCGGAAAACTAATAAGCTGACGTGTTTTTTAGACTACAAATGAAAAAGGAACCGGTCGAATAACTGCTCCAAAACTTGCAGAATTAATGGATAAAAAGTTCAAGGATATTCGTCGAGAAGGTGTTGAAAGAATTCTTGCCACTTTGCTGCTTCAAGGATACATCGAAGAAGATTTCCACTTTACACCATATGCAATCATAAGTTACATCACCATGGGATCAAGAGGAAAACTTCATAATGGTTCAACTTCAACGTTATCTCAGACATCGAATGCTGCTGCTGCTAGTTCTAACAAAGCAATGGGAAATACGAAGAAAAGAAGTGCAAATGAAACAACATCAAATTCAAGTAGTAATAATGGAACAAAGAAAGTGAAAAAGAATGAACCAATGATTATTGAACTGATTTAACATGTATGGATGAATTTGATTTTTTATGTACTTGTATAATTTTTTGTTGTATTTATCATTGTTGTTGTTTTACTTTGTATTGTTTATAAGCTAATAAAGGAATGTGGATGGGGCGTTGTTGAATGGTTTTTTTTCGTACAGAGACATAAAGTTTTTCCTATTTTGCTTAGTTAGTACTATTAAAAAGCAGCATGATTCTTAGGCTCCATAAAGTCGGTGAGAGATAACTTATCACATTTTTTCTCCTGATGATGCTTCTTCTTATCCACTTTACTTTTCTTTCTTTTCTTTTTGCTTTGCTTCCCATCCATTCATTTTTACGTTTTTCAACAGTATGCATTCAGGTTGAAAAGCTTTTTTCTTCTTCCTCTCTAGGAATTTATTGTTGCAGCTTTTATGTATTGGAATGATTGACTAGCAGCAGAAGACGCAATGCTAGCTAACATTAGAGGATTGAATGAATACCTTTGCTCTTATTCTTGAAATTACTTTTTTACTTATTTCCTGGAACCAAAAGTAAGCTTATTGATGCTTGATCAATGAAGGAATATAAGCTTATGATCGCTGCAGCTACATACATAATCGTTGTTGTGTTATCGAAATAGTTTAATCAGAAGAAGAGAGACTTGAAGTTATGGAGTTATGTATTTGGAAAAACTTTTTTAATTCCTTTTTTTTTTTGAGAAAGAAGTGAGGGAGGTTGGTGGTGGAGGTGATTAGGCAAGGTGGTCATGGCCACCAAGAAATAAAATGACAATGATAATGGAATTGTTCCAACAAAATCAGAGAGAAAAAATCATTGTTTTCGGTTTTGCTTGTTTTCTAACTATCTTTGATTGAGTTTTGCATATTTCTTCCATACTCGCTTAAAGCTTTGGTGGATTTCATTTTTTTGTGCCATTTTTATATTTCCTTCCGCTTATATCAATTACGTAAAGTTTGAGAAGTTGGTGTTCCGAAAAGCGTGGATTTTATAAACTAATGAGTTGGTGGAAAATTATTTGGCTTTTAGCTATATTTTATGAGAATCAGTTAAGAAGTCTGTGGCTTGCTATCTTACGCCACCAATTAATTCCCCAGCCGTTTTGCTTTACATCATTTCCCAAAGGAGAAAATTTGAAAGCATCACCTTTGGATTACCTAATTTTTTTGTTTTGTTTTCAATGGAATGGAAAACCTTTTTGCCCTTTAAATAAAATCCAAAAGTATGACTACTGAAGATTTTTTATTTTCTTTCTGTCTGATTTTAGAAAAAACTGAAACTTACCAACAACAACCATTAAGCTTTCGATCTTTTTTTAGCTTCCATGATACCAATGAGAAAATGTGTGTTTCCATTCATTCTTTATGTTAAGCATTTTTTTTTCTTATTTTTTTCACATTAATGCTTTTTTTGTAAACCATCTTCCTATTATTATTTATTTCTTCTTGTCTCATTTTTTGCTTGCTTGCTAGCTTTTATATGTATTATTATACAAAAAGACGAGGAAGAAGAAGAAGAAAGTTTTGCTTCTCAAACCACCAAAAAGACAAAAACCATGAAAATAAAAGAAGGAAAAAAGTTTTACGTTTATATATTTCTTTTAGGGTTTCTTCTTTGACGATAAATTTTTTTTACAATAATAAATAAAGAAACGAACGATCGAGGAATAAATGAAAAAAGAGAGGAAAAACGGGAATATGCATGTTTAGGATGGGATGGAATGCTTTTGACCCTGTATTTGCTTGCAGCAGCAGCTTCTTAGCTTCTTTTCATTGATAGTTTTTTTCTTTCTCTTCTCTTGTTCCTTCTCAACCTTAATTTTTTTGCTGCTTTCTTCTCATGGATTTTTTTTTTATTTGTTAGCAATGGTATGTGAAAAAAGAAATTATGGAAAAAGCAACAACAATGGTTTTATTTTAAAAATGCAAATGTGTGTTAGTTAGAAAAAATAAAATGGTAGTAAAAATCTTTGCTGCCATCCAAAATAAAGATTGGAAGTTGAGAATATTTTTGAGGATTCAAAATTGGGGATTACGATGGTGGAATTTTTTGCTCTCAAAACCTTTGATGCATCCAGCAGAATTATGATTTATAAATACAATTTTTCATTTCACTTTTAAAAAAAGTTCGCTGCTTTAGAAATTTTCTAAAGTCTTGGGTGTTACTTTAATATTTTTTTATTTACCGCAAACTTTTTTTTCTTTCTTCAACCACAATTTTGGTTCTTTTCCTTATCTCAATATGTTTTTTACCCTCTCACACACACTACCTCGAAAATTGATGTTATGTTTATTTTGGTTATAATGATTTTTAGCCACCAAAATCACATACACTTCATTCCATGTGATTAAAAAGAAGAAATTTTTTTTTTGGCAAAACAAAAACCGTCAACTTTCCTTTTTTATCAAAAAAAAAACCAAAACTTTTTCGAAGCATTCATTCCATTCCACTAGCTCCTCCTTCTCCACTCCTTCCTTCATTTTTTATCGTTGCCGCCGATATCGATGACCACCACCAAATTATTGGCCTTTCAATGGTCAAAGAAAAAAATTTTCCACCATTTTTTCAAAGAAAAAGTAAAACAAACATTTAGCATTTTTATTATCTTTTTTTTCTCAAGAAAAAAGACGGGTCAAAAACATGAAAAATATGCTAGCGGTCAATTTTCTTCTTCTTCTGACCATCGCCACCCACAATTTTTCTTCTTCTTTGCTGTAAGTTTTAGAAGCACACGATGGAGATAAAGCTGCTTATCAATGACCTCTTTTTTTTGCAGCTAGAGTCCATGTTTATTTATGCCAAGAATTTTATCTACCTATTTATCGTTTTATTTATTTTTATTTTTTGATACATACATATTTATATTTTCATGAAAAATCAGCAACAACTAACTCCACCTCAAAAAAAGAAAAAGAAAAATATTCATTCTTGTTATATTTTAACCTTCAACATCGGTTGCTTGCTTGCTTTAGTTTTTTGTTTGGATCTCCTCTCTTTTTTAGTTTTTTTTAATTAATAAAAAAATTGCCAAGTTCAACTTTCGTTTATGAACACTTTTCAAATTTTTGATATTAATGTTGTTCATTGCGATTGGTTGGACTCGGCACTAAAAAAAGAACCAATAAATTATTATTAGAAAAAAATATGTAAATTTTCAAGCTTTTTTGTTTATTTATTCTGTCAAAGCAATAAATAATGATTAGTAGCAGCTATCAATCGTTTAACTTTATTATTATTTTTGCAACCAAAATAAAGAAGAAAAGAAAAAATGGAAGAATTTGTTGGTGAAAAATTTGGTTGGAAAATTTGAATACGATTTTTGTGTGTGCACTTTTTATTGGTTTAGTATTTGCAGCTTCAATTTATGCTTTAATTAATTGAGATAAATTTTAAGCCATCAAAGCAAATCGCTCAAAACATAAAAATCCACCAACAACTAACTTTATCTTCGAAAATTAAAGTGATTGAGTTTTTTTGTTTTGCTTTTTTTTGTAATTTGGTGGATCCGCAACTTTTTTTGGATCCATTCATTAATGTTTCTTGAGTTACTTGATTAATAAATTTGGTTGTGAAGTTATCGGAAATAAAGTTTGAGATGATTTCCCATCTCGTTGTTATGTTGCAGCTGGCATTAGCTGAATTTTTTTTAATTTTGTAACACCCATGATTGTTCATTGTTGCTTTGGTTCGAAGAAAGAAAACTAACTATGCCACATTGGGATTTCTGTAATCACCGCTAACATTTTCCTCAAATTACGAGTTCTTTTGGGTGATGAAATTTGTAGCTGCAAGTATCTTTAAAAGTTTGCGAGGAGTTTTAGTTATTCAAACAACAACAAAAAAAGTTTTAATAATATTCGAGCAGCTAAAACTAATAAGGATCAAAGCTTTTCATGCGGGCTTTAATAATAACAAAACGTTGATTTGGTGTTAATAAAATTATTTATTTCTTTGTTGTTGTTGTGACGACTTTCATTTCTTTTACTTCTTAGAATCCTTTTTTCATTAACACATACAAATAAAAGTTTTTATGTTTGATGTTGTGATTGCTATTTATTAGTTCATTCAACCTTTGAATGAATGGTTTCAACGATCATCTGTTGTTGTTGTTGTTGTTGTTGTTGTTGCTTTGGTCGATGTTTAGCAAATACCGATATTAAGGTTGTTAGTAAATGGTAAAAATTATCGAAGGAGTAAGAAACCCATAAGTAGCTGCTGAATCCTTAACAAAAACAATGCCTGCAAAAAGTTAATGGGATTCAGAAAAGTTATCAATAGCACAAGCTGTAACAATGCAATATCATTCATTACCTTCTCAATCATTTTGTTTGATTAATTTTGGTAAAATTAAGTTTTTTTAAATAAAGTAAATTTGATACATGAAGCTACATAAAGGCTTTCTTCAACAAGAGCACATTTAAAGATTGTTTGTTTGTTGTTGTTGCAAAATGGAAATGAAGTTTAGAAATGAGAAGCGGCAATTCAATCAACAGCTAGCTAACAACTAAATTCCTAATCCTCCTCTTTACTAAAGAAAAAAAAACAGATTTTTCAAGTTAAAAAACACCATTTTTAGTTCATTAAACCATCTCCATCGATCAACAACAAAGTTGATAAATCAAGCGAAATTTATGTAAGCTTTTTGCAATAAAAAAAAATAAAAAAGTAATACTCGGCTATCAAACTTGAAAGGGAATAATAATAAAGAAGAGATAAAAGTGGCCCAATGTTTAGGCTAAAAATTAAACAAAAAAATTTCAAAAATTATTTACACTTACATACCAAAGTTGAGGAAATGAAACAACAAAATAATAAAGCTTTGCCCAATCTCCTAAAAAAAAAGGTTAGCTTTTTTTTTTAAAAATGTAGCCGCATCTTTTCGTGTCGAAAACTTGCTACCCGAGAAAAAAAAACGAGCGAACCTTTTTTGATGAAAAATTGACAAAAACAAAACCTCAAAAATCTGATTTTCAAGCAGCTTCTGCAAAAATGGAACAAATCAAGAAGAAAAAGAAGAGGCATGGTATTAGAAAGAACAAAAGGAAAGCAAAAGAAGAACAACAAAAGATGGAGGTGGTTGCTGCAATTGAAAGAAAAAAAGCTGTAAAAAATGATAGTTCAATTATGAATGAAGATGCTCTTAATGAAACATGTCGACAAGAAAAGGAAGTGGCTATAGCAATAGCTTTTTATAGTGATTTTGATGATTTTCCTCCACCAACACCATGTAAGTTTGGTTTCTTTTTATTATTTCCTAAAATTTTAAAACCACATTTTTAGGGTTACCACTAGACTGGAACAACAAATTTGGAGAGAAATTTGAAAAACATCGTGAAAAGCTATGTGGCTCCAGAATCAAAGCTCATGATTTTTCGACCTTAAATCCTGAAGAATGGTTAAACGGTAATTTTTTTACAATTTCTTCCTTTTTGACTAAAATTTTTCCATGCCTTTTTAGACATCATCATTGACAGTTATCTGGATCTCATCTCTCAACGGTCAAAATCAATTCCATCAAATTCAAGCTTACCTAAAGTATGTTTTTTAATATTATAATAAACCGCTTAAGATTTTTGCGTTGATGATATGTGTAATTCAAGTTAATTTGATATTCATTTTTAGGTTTTCAATTTCAATTGTTTTTTCTATAACAATTACATCATAAGTGAAGAAAAAAACGAAAACTGGATCAGTGTTAACATCTTTGACTATGATATGCTTTTGCTTCCTATCAACAAAAAGAATACTCATTGGAAGATGGTTATTATTGATCTCAGCGCAAAAATCATTGGTGGCTTTGATTCATCAAGCCACGACAACACTATTGATCTTGAATATGTCAGGTAAGTGTAAATTTTCTTTCTTTCAAACTCTTTGCATTCCTTATTTTAGAAAATTCATGGTTGAACAAGCTCGACGTCAAAGTCTTGAGTATGAAGATTGGGAAATTTTCAATGATAAGGTATGGTTTTCAAATAACACTTTTCCATTCTTTAAACTCTCTTCATTTTTAGTGTCCTCAACAAATGAATTGGTATGACTGTGGAGTTTATGCTTGTCAATTTGCTCAATTCATCTCAAAGAAACAAAAATTGAAATTATGTCAAGCTGAAATGAATTACTTTCGAAAAAGAATGAAGTATGAACTTCTTACAGGAAAACTTCTCGATTAATCTATTTATTGAACCTTTGTTTTGTTATTTTAAAAATTTGTGCATGTTTATTATTTTATTAAATAAAGTTGTTTTTGTTATTTTACTCAAAAGAAACAAAATGGTATTCACTCCAATTTGATGTTACTTCCAAAACATCATAAATCTTTGCCTAGTCCTAATAGATATTGCTGATAATCTTCATCTTCGTTTTTTATGATGATGAAAAAAGTTTACATAATCCAACAAACAAAAAAAGATTGCTTCATTTTTGCTTGCATTTTTCTTCACCTTTCATTACCGTATCTTCTTTTTTCACTTGCAAGTTGCAAAGATACATGCACACAATCGAGTCAGCAAGCAGCTGGCTGATTGTTAAATCGCGCAACATTTTTTTTTTGAGCTTCCTTCATTTTTGCGAACGAGTAAAAAACGTTGTCACTTTTTTTTGTTTGATCCATCATTCCCAACTTTTCTTCTCCTCCATTTTTTTCTTCATTATCCATGATTTCTGAATATTTTGCTATCTTTCTATTACCCTTTTTTGCTTGATTACTTAGAGTTTAGCTTGAATATTTTACTAGTTTTGTACCAACATTTTTTTCATTGCCATCCACTTTGTTAGCCTCTTTTATCCGTGTATGATTTTGTTCGACTTTTGCTTAACTATGATTTTTTTTAGGTTTTTCTCAACTAACCCTGCTGGCTACAAGATGCTTAAAATTATCTACTGCTTATCATCATCATCAATCCTACTTCAACTATTGGTAAAATGGGTTCTGGATGGTTTTTATGGTCTAACAAAGAAGACAAAGTTGATCCATTGGTTGATCTTCAATTTTAAACTCGCCAACTTCCTGTATGTTTTCATTTTATTATGTCTTTCTTTACAAAGATGATTCCTTTGATTACTTATCGCATACTTATTCTTGTTTTTTTAGGACGGATCACGAGTATGCCGGTATCTCAAAACTGACAATTTGATGTCCTCAATTCATCTCGATGCTTTAACTCTTTATGAAGGTATTCGACGTGGCGCTCGTGTTTCAAACAATGGTCCAATGCTGGGAAAACGTGTCAAACAAACTGATGGTACTGAACCTTATGTATGGATCACTTACAATGAAGTCATTGATCGTTCTCTTGCTGTTGCTTATGCTTTGCGACATGTTGGTGTTCATGTTGGTCAAGAAACTTTTATTGGAATTTATGCTAAGAATCGACCTGAATGGATCATCGTCGAACATGCCACTTATGCTTTCAATAATGTTTTGGTCGCTTTGTATGAAACTCTTGGAGCTGAAGCTTGCACCTACAGTCTTAATCAAACTGAAATTCCAATCGTCTTCTGTGATTCCTTTGTTAAAGCTAAAAGTAAGTTTTCACTTTCTCTCTTATTCCATGTTAATGCTTTCTTATTTCTAGGCCTCATGAAAGAAAAGAAAAACTGTGGCTTCTTGAAACATTTGGTCGTCATGGATGAAGAAGTTACTCCAGAAGACAAAGCTGTTTTTAATTTTGCTGGCCTTTTACTTTATGGATTTAGTGAATTTGAAACTCTTGGACAAAATGCCGAAAAACCTACTGCTACTCCTCCTAAACCTGATGATCTCGCAACTATCTGCTACACTTCTGGAACAACTGGAACACCCAAAGGTGTCATGCTTACTCATGGAAACGTTATTTCTGATGTTACTACGTTGGAATATTTCAAACATGCTCCAATAACAAGTGATGACGTAATGATGAGCTTTTTACCTTTGGCGCATATGTTTCAAAGAGTGGTTGAAGCTACTCTTATTTCTCAAGGTGGTCGTATTGGGTTCTTCCGTGGTGAAATTCGAATGCTTCCAGATGATATCAGAACTCTTCAACCTACGGTTCTTCCTGTTGTACCTCGTGTTTTGAATCGAATTTATGATAAAGTCATGTCAGAAGTTAACAAATCTCGTCTTCGCAAGATGTTATTGGATGCCGCTATCTCATACAAAACTCGTGAAATTAATGTTTGCATTCTTTATCTTCTAATTTATTAACATATTCTTTTTCAGAGGTATCATCCGTAACAACTCTGATTGACAACTTCATCTTCAAAAAGATTCGTGATCAACTTGGTGGACGAGTTAAATTGATGATTACTGGTTCGGCTCCTCTTGCTGATAATGTTCTTACATTCATTCGATGCACACTTGGTTGTATGGTTGTTGAAGGTTATGGTCAAACTGAATGCGTTGCTGCTTGTAGCATTACTCTTGAAGGTGATTCGGTTCCTGGGCATGTTGGCGTGCCTTCTCCGTGCAATATGATCAAACTCATTGATGTTCCTGAACTTGGTTATTATGCTAAAGATGATGCTGGTGAAGTATGTATCGAAGGAACTAATGTTTTCAAAGGCTATTACAAGAACGAAGAACAAACCAAAGAAACTCTTGATCAAGATGGATGGCTTCATACTGGTGATATCGGACGATGGACTGAAACTGGAAAATTGAAGATCGTTGATCGAAAGAAACACATCTTTAAGTTAGCTCAGGTATGTTATTTTACTCACTTTTGTCGAAGTGACTAATAGTTGGTTTTTAGGGTGAATATGTTGCTCCTGAAAAAATTGAAAATATTTATGTTCGTTCAAAGTTCGTGGCTCAATCATTCGTTTATGGTGAAAGCTTGAAGTCCTGCCTCGTCGCTATTGTTGTTCCTGATCAAGAAGTTCTCATCCCTCAAGCCATCAAACAACTTGGATTGAAAGAACTTTCAATGGAAGAACTTTGCAAAAGAGAAGATGTAAAGAAGATGATTTTCGATGATTTACTCGCTGTTGGAAAAGCTGCAAGCTTGTATTCTTTTGAGCAAGTCAAGGACATCTTCCTTTCATCTGAAATGTTCTCTGTTGAAAATGATCTATTAACGCCAACTCTCAAAAGCAAGCGCCCGAAATTGAAGGAACATTTCAAGCCTCAACTCACCTCAATGTATGAAAAACTTGATTGAATTGTAGTAATAATATATTTATAATTGTAATTTTACTATGTATTCATTTTGGTTTTATTGACAATAAATTTATTTGTACTATATTATTTTTTGTGTAACTGCATTTCTTTCTTATTTATATTTATTACTAATTTTCTTGATTTTTAGGCTTCAATGGAAACCATGGAACATCATGCTGCTAACCGACGTGAAGAAGAACATACAAAGGATAACATTGCTGCTTTGCTTCAAGAACCATTGCATTCTGCTCCAAGTCCTGCAAGAAATGTCAATCCTGTTGATGAAGATCACACTTTTGCTTTAAATGAAACAACTCATTTGCTACTTGATCCAAAATATGCCGATAAAAAGGTATGTATTGTTTTTTTCTTCATTTTTCTTCACTTTTCTCTTTTTAGGTCGCTCTTATAAGTGTTGCTGGTGCTTTTCGTAAAGGAAAGAGCTTCATCCTCAACTTCTTCCTTCTTTTGGCATGAGAATGATGATGAATCAACGGATGGCTTACAAGTGCTGATAAACTAGAAGGATTCAATCGGAGAGGTGAATCTGATCGTGATATCAATGAATGCTTATTTGGTCAAAACCATTTATGATCAAAGAATGTAACAATGAAAATGTCGCTGTACTTCTCATGGATACTCAAGGAGCTTTTGATACTAATATCAACTGTGAAAGATTGTGCAACCATTTTTGCTATTTCAACAATGCTATCTTCTGTTCAAGTATGTTTTATGGATGCTATCACCGTGATTAACTTCTTCTTTTTAGATTTATCACATCAGTCAAAACGTTCAAGAAGATGATTTGCAGCATTTACAACTTTTCACAGAATATGGTAAACTTGCTCCTGAAGAATGCGAAGGAAAGCCTTTCCAAGAACTCCTATTCTTGGTTCGTGATTGGAGTTATCCTTATGATGCTGATTATGGATTTATTGGCGTTGATCGAATCCTTACAAAGCGCTTAGAATTGAATGAAAGAATGCATCCTGAATTACGCCAACTTCGTGAACAAATCAAATCTTCATTTGATAAGATTACCTGCTTTTTGATGCCTTATCCTGGTTTGAAAGTTTCACAAAATTCCATCTTTCATGGTGAACTTGATGGTAAGTTGACGAATATTCTTTTTCATTTATTAATAACTGCTTCCTTTACAGAAATGGAAGAAGTCTTTAAATCGAATCTCAAAGTGCTTATTCCTCGTCTTCTTGATCCTCACAACATCACCGTAAAAAGCATCAATAACCAACAAATTACTTGTCGTGAATTGCTTGAATACTTCAAGGTTAGTTTGGTTAGATACTATGTTTGTTAATAACTTTAGTTTTTAGATTTACATTACTGTATTCCATGGAGAAAATATCCCTGAGCCAAAGTCAATGCTGCAAGAAACATCTGAAGCTAACAATCTGACTGCTGTATCATCTGCTAAAGCTTTATATGTTCGCGATATGGAAGAAATCTGTGGTGGTGATACTCCTTACATGAACATAGAGGCACTTGATAAAGAACATTCTCATTGCTCTATAGAAGCCATTCATTCTCTCATAGCCTCTTCTTTTTTTGTACTGTAATTATGATTTATTGTTTCATAGCGTTGTGATCTGTGTGTATGCGCATTGCTTGAAATTTGTATTTGATTTTGTATTGCTTTGTTTAAATAAAGTTGTTTATCTTTTGTTTCTTTGATTACAATTAGTTGATTTAATGGATTTATCACATTACAAACTCTTTACAATCCTTACCGCTAAGCAATAAATAAGGATTCATTATGTGGATATTTTGGCTGAAGTAAAGTAAATCATTCATGTAAAACAGCAACAAGCATTTCACTTGAAGCACTCATTTGGCCTCCTTTTTGTTTGTTGCTTATGAGGGAGATTAACGAGTGATGGCGTTCCTTTTTATCCATCTCTGTTAAGTAAAAATATGTTTAGCCGTTGAAGTTTTGCTTCCTAGAAATTTTCATTGTATGTTCGTTATTTCGTGCTCATCCTTTTCTTCGTGCTCACTCGGAAATCAATCATGGAAAAATAGCAAAGAAAATGAAAAAATTTGCATAAACGCTGTTGAAGTAAAATTTTCAAGCGCAATAAAATGAAACATTGTAATTTGCATAAAACAAGCTTCATGGCCGGCAGAGCTTCTAGTAAAAATGATTGATAATTATCAAACATAACGCAGTGAAAATTTGGTCAAACAAGTTTATGTTTGTGAAGGTTAAAAGTGATTTTTCTTAAATTTGCATATGCTTTTTCTTGTAGTTTCAAACTCTCTTTTAATACCGCCTTTGCTCTTTTTATTGATACTATTGAGGAATCCTATTTTTTAATTCACTTTTTTGGTTTTTGACCATCACATTAAGATTTAGAGGGGAAGTGATAGTAGCTTCAATTGAATGAAAAAAAAAACATGTTCATGATTGAGAAGAAAAAAGGTTTTGGTAAAGCTTCTTGTTATGTAAATTTGCTCATAATCGTCAAACATATTTATGAATAACCGGAATCAAATTAAATGCAACTAAATTTATCTTCTGTCAACCCATTTTCAACAAAAAAAAATTTTTTTTGCAAAAAATTTTTCCATTGAATCAAGTAAAAAAGTCCATTTCTCTGATCGTCTGCAACATGGTTTTTCTTCACCTTCCATCATTTTAGCTGTTGATGTATGTGCCTTTCAAAAAAAATGATTTTTGGTTGTTAGCTTGCTAATAACCCCATCAATTTGAGGAAATCGGCATCTTTAAGAGTGTGGTTTAAACGCCTTCGGGTTGTTCCTGCTCAAAAGGATAATGAGGAAATCAAATTGATGAGTGATACTAGATTTTCGATCCGTCTGATTGGGTCAGGTTAAAACGCCTTCGGGTTGTTTTCTTCCCATGAGGATGAAAGAGAATCGAATCTTTCTCGATGAGATAAGGTTAAAACGCCTTCGGTTGTTTTCTGCTCATCGGGATTGAAAAAATTTTTGAGAATACCAGTTCGCTGGGGGCCCATTCCTTACTTCGGTAAAAAAACTTATTCAAACTTCCTCGAAGAAGTGAGAATATTTCATTATGTAAAAGCAATAAATAAATTTTGAAATAACACATCTTTCGAATCAAATAATTTACTTTTATCCTTCTATTTCAATGAAAACCCAAGTTCACGATTTTTGTTGGAAGACTTTGAGGTTGCTTTATTGGATTGAATCAATTTGAAATACATAAATTCGAAAACTTAACTTGGTCACAAAGATGAAACAGAAAAAGTGTAATTCACCAATATTTATAAACAAAACAAATGCCTGAAGCTTTGACAAGCCTCCATTTCGAGGTTGATGAACTCAAACTTTTCAGCGCAATGTGGTTTCAACCAATTTGCTTTATGCATCAAGAAAGCAAATATTGTGTTAAAACTTTGGTAATGGCAGCGGATTAACTCTGGCTTATGTTGTTACAATATTAGCATCAAGAAATTATCTTTTTTTGGAAAACTTTAAGCATTTTACAAACAACCAAAAGTAAAAACATTGATTTTTAAGCTAATTTCTATAGACACCATTTACAAACAAAAAAAATTTATTTATTCAAAAACATAAAGTTATAAAATTAAACAGATAAGCAAACCGGTATCATTATTGTTCAGCAAGTTCTTGTTTGATTCTTTGAATTGCATTGGTTGATTGTTCTTCATTCTCTGGTGCTTCCACTTCATCCAATCTTGATCGAATCGATTCGAAAACCATTTCGCTATGTTGTTGATTGTAAAATCCTTTAGCAGCACGACCTACAAAACCATACTAAGTAAGTCCTCATCAAACAGAAATAAAGAAAACTTACGCTTCTTTCCTCGAACAAACAATAAATCAGCTAAAGTTAGTTCACCATCATGTTGTTCACCACTTTCTTCCATTTCTTTTTGCTTCTTTGTAACCCATCGAGGTTGATAAGCACCCATTTGAGTTAGTTGAGATTTATCTTTCACCACTTCAGGTCGTAATGCAACAACTTCGAGATTATTTATTTGAAGATTTGAAGCAGAAGAGGTTGACGGTACTTCAGTTGGAATAGCAGGAGCAGAAGCAAGAATACTTTCTGGTGGTAAATCAGATATCACCATATCAGCTTTTCGTTTTCTTCCACGTTTTTTCGGAACTTTCTTTGGAGGCGGTGTTTCATCAACAACGATAACAGATTCACTTCTTTCAGGTTCAGGTGGAGCAAGAATTTGAAGATTAGAAGGAATAGGTATTTCTCTGTTTGGAAAATTGGTATCATCTAACATCACATCTTTTCTTCTTCTTCCTTTTGCTTTGGGTTTTGATGCACTTGCAATGACATTAGTTAATACAGAATCAATGGAGGTGTCAATTTTGTTTGAATTCATCACTGAAAAGTAATCACATTAGAAGCCTTTCATAAATAAACTAGAAACTCACTCATTCTTTTATAAACTCCAGGAATTTCTGCTTCAGATACAGTGCTTGTTCGTCCAACAATTAATGTATCATCTTCAAAAACAGAGACACCCAATGATTCATCATTTGTTTCTTCGAAAATTCGTTCTCTTTGTCGTCGAACTTGTTGAGCTTGAATTTCTTGAAGAATTCTTAGTTTTGCTTCAGGAGATCGTTGACCATGTTGAAGTAACATTGGAAGGAAAAACATTTTAAACATTCGTGCACGAAGAAGTAAATAATCAACAGAGTTTACAACACGTTGAGGAAGTTCAATGTCCAATCGTTGATTTGAAAATTCAGTGAAAGCAACAGGAGATCCATTTTCATCCAAAGGATCAAAGTATCCACTTGCAACAGTAGTACATATTTCACGTCCACGTGCCTAAAAAGGTTTTGTTATTACAGAAAGTTTAACATAAAGTGACAATAAGAAGAGGAAAAACGTGAGTGAAATCCACGCTAAGGTATAAAGTAATCTTACTAGCCCAGAAAAACCGACAAGAAAACCAAGCTTTATAGCCTTAAAATAACCTAATTCTGCTATATAAAGCTTCAATCAAAGCAAACTTAAAGCATAAAACAAGAATTTCACAAACGTTACAACTAGCATAAACAACAAAACATACCCGATATTGATGAAGTGCAGTTAAATTTCCACGACATGGCAGCATACAGTCACTTATTAGCTTACAAAAAGCAATAAGAGGTGGTGATTCTTCTTTAGAATTTTCATAAACAGCTGGAACTTCTTCGAATGTTAATTCCTAAAATACGATTCGTTATCAACTTTATAAAGGACATCCATAAAATAAACTAACATCTCGGTAATATTCGGTTGATCGTTTGACGGAATCCAATCTCCAATGCTTTTCATAAAAGTACATGCTTGATGAAACCAAATGTTTGTTTAGGTTTAACATCAATCGAAGGATCATAGCTTCACGATCAGTCACCCAATACTTTCCATTATCTTCATCTTCCATTAAAACCAATTCGGCGATTCTTTTCTTAGTTCCATCTTTTCGATAAATCCTTTCTTCAGGAAGATTGAGAAGCCTTGCGATTTCAGGAGTAAGACGCATTTCACGTATGAGTTCACATTTTTCAACAAGTTCGGTTTCAGTTCTTACAAGAGCAAGACGTTTGACATCAGATGGTTTCACTTTTTTACCACGTCGTTGAATTTTTCGTCGGCGAATTCGAATACGAGGTAAACGACGTTTTCTTTGTTGATCAAGATCACTGAAAAAGATGTGAATTAATAAGTGAAAAGAGTACAATGAAATGGAGCAACATTCACGTATACAGAATTATGGTAATTTTAGTAAACTTCAAGAGCCAAAAAGATTTTATCAAATGGTTTCGAGTAAGGTAAACAACATCCATCATCGGTACGAAGATATCAATAGTTCCATTTTCTCGTAGTTAATGCCAAAAACCTTACCTTTCTCTAACAACAATAACTTCATCCATCAATTGCTTCACTCTCTCGATATCTTCTTCTTTATATTTCGTTACCAAGTGATCAAATGGTTCACCACAGTTGCTGAATTCTTCACATTCCAAATCACGTAATCTTTTTCTTTCACTTAATTCTATTTGAAATTCTTCCAATTGTAGCCGGATTTCTTGAGGAACAGAACCATAAAGCTTTTCGAAACGTCGAAGTCGAACTTCATCCACGGTTAAACGTTTCTTCCATATTCCTGTTGCATATGCATGAACATCTCCAAATTGTTTTCGTCGTTCATCATCTACGGTATCAGCGACTTGAATTTGTCCGCTTCGGTTCAAAATGAAAGCTCCAATACCAAATCGTTTAGCAAAGTCATTTTCTTCATTTAGTTTATTAGCTTCAAAGGTTTCATAAACTTGAAAACGTGTTAGAACATCTTGACGACGAGAGAATTGATTCCAAATTGAGTGATCATAACTTGTATCCACGTCGTATGGTGGAAGATCCTAAATAGTGATTTGGATTAAAAGGAAGAGAAAGCTAATGAAACACAAACCTTAATTTTCCGATTCAAAAAACGACGAAATCTTGAACGAACATCAGCTGGATGACGATTAGATAAAAGTTGACTAATTTCTGACCATCTTCCACGACCAAAAAATCTGACAGCAGTTAAAATCATTTCATCTTCTTCTATGGTCCAATTTTGAACGTTTCTTTTGGAATCCAATACATTGCTCCATCGAGATCGACATTGAGGAGCACTTCTTCCAGGAACACATGATGCAATTCGATCCCAATCATATGGGCCATAACGATTGACAGCTTCCAAAAGGAACTGAAAAACTGAAGTTAATAAAAGAGGTAAAAAAGAAAGAGAAAAAAGTGTTTGAAAAAGAAAGGATTGTAAGGCTTTAAGTTAGCATTAATATGCAAGAAAGTAAAGCATCTTTTAGCTATTAATGGCTTTCCAAGTGTAATGCATGAGCATCTGGCTAATTAAAAATAACTCGCATCAATCACTATCAATGAGGATATCACATAACTAAAAGTGTATCGACATTTGTCATTCGACACGTGACATTGTTTGCATTCTGTCATACCTATTAGTCACAACTAAATTCACTTTAGCTATCACGCTCGTGCAAGTCTTTAACTTACTTTATCAAAAGTAAGTCTTTAGCCGTTTATCGTTAGCATCAAGCATGCAATGACGCACGAAAATAGTTATGATATCCGAGGCGTGGTGTCTGCACATTCCAATTCTCATTCTTTATAAACAAATCAGATACCTGCTTATCCAAGCAATCGCAACATGGAAAAAGCAAATCCTAATTTCCACTCTCAAGCAGTCCTAGAAGAGGTCAAGTCTTCTCTAGCAGTCTCATATTATCTCACTTTCCTCAGTCTCATATTATCTCACTTTCCTCAATCTTTTGTACTGTAATGCCATAATTGATAATAAAGGAATTCACTTTAGCCCACAGGTGACTCGAACAATATACCGCTACACTATAGTGATTACACAAGAGTAACATGTCGCAACGTGACATTAATGCTAACAAAACTTGTTTACAATCTCATCACTTATTACATAAACTTGAAAAAGGAATTCCTTACCATATCTTCAGCATGAGTCCAGCGACCAATGTGAACAGACATATTCAGCGAATATTGAAAACGTCGACGACATTCATTCGTATTTCGATTGCCCATCAGTTTCGCTACCTTTTCCCATGGAATTGAATCTATGTTATTATAGCCAAATACAATAGAAATCAGCTTTTCATCATCTTCACTTGACCACATTTGCTTTTCGATGAAATACTTTTGTTCAAGTTCTTTGGCTCGACAAATACATTGGAATTCATTTCGATTGGTTCCAAGTTCGTGAGCAACAAATTTCCAGTTGATGAAAGAAAGATTAGAAGCTTCATGAAGTTGTTCATCTTCTTCAGTAGTCCATGGAGTTCGATTAATTTCAGGCCGTTGTTCATTCATCCAGCGTTGACGACATGCTGTTCCACTTCGTATAACGTTAAACTAAAAATGTATGCTTTCAAACAAGAAAGAAAAACAAAGCAAGCTTACATTTCTAACAGAAATTTCATTCCATGAAATTTTACTATAGTCACCAGCAAAAATTTCGTTGTCAGGTAACTTCAAAGTATACACAATTTTACGATCCAAGGTTTTGATTTCACTTCTCCATGATTCCAAATCGTCGTCAGTGTTTGTTGCATCAAAACTTCTGATTTTGTCTTCAAGAAGAGATTTGCGAGATTCCAGCCGTAAAGTCATCTGACGCAAAAGTTGTTCACGAACAGCCTCACGAAGTTTTCGATAATCTTCTTCACGCCCTAAAATTACAGTATGATGAAGTTAGTATTCAAAAAAACAAAAGTGGCTATCAAAAGCTGTGAAAACATAAAATAAGCAAGCCACTCTGTCTGTTAGCATAAAAAGCTTCCAGTAAAGTAAAAGTAAAACTTACACAACATTTCTTCTCGAATGGGCGTAGTGAGCAGATGTGTTTCAAGCAATAACTTAGTTTCATCGTTCATTTGTGGAGGCTAAAAAACAACTTTAATAAAGATAAATAATGAAGAGAAAATCGTCATACCATTCCATGTCGATCTTTGAAATATGGTCTCATATAAATTGCAACAGAAATAGAATACGGTTTTGAATCTTCGGTTTTGTTCGCAAGTCTTTCATGGATATCTTCTTGAGTTTCACGATTTTCATCCAATGCTCGATCAGTTTTAGCAATCAGCGATTCGATTATTTCCAGATAAGAGGCATTGTAGGCGATCAGATTTTGTAATTCATCAACAGTAACATTAGCCATTTGTCGTACAAGTAGTCGAAGTTCATCATCTATAATGAGTTCTTCTTCAAACTCGTCATCATCGTCGTCATCACTTGCTTCATCATCGACTTCTTCATCTTCGAAATCAGCATTGCCTTCTGATTCAAAGCCTTCATTGGAAGCATGAGCTGGTAAATCACGGAGTTCCTGAAAATGAAGGTGTTTAGAAAACAGTTTTTAGGAAGAGTGAAGAAACATAAAAAGCTATTGTTTTATGCAACATTATTAGCTATCAACAGAATGCAATAAGTTTGATGATTACGGTATCAGAAACAGCTTTAACCATTTTTCTTTCAAATAATGATGCAAAGAAACTTACTGAAGCTGATGGTTCATAAGGATATTGGCGATTTTGAACTGAAAAAGAAGTAAGGTTAAATCGATTACAAAAATATTCTTTAAAAGGACATACCTTGAATGGAATTAATCAGTTCTGCTTCATTATATTCATCACCGAACATATTTCCAAATGGATCATTGTTATCCATTATTATAGCTTTAAAGCAAGCTAACACAAAAAGGCACTAATAAAGTGTTCAACGTAAAATTGAAAGAATAAAATTTTTTGTTGAAAATAAAAATTTTGCTTTGAAGAAGAAAAAAAATGAAAGATTGAGTAACAGAGAAAGTCAGAGAAAAATTATTTTTCTGCGGCTTTTTTATTTGATGGCTTTTTGCCAAACAAATTTTGCGAGGCAGTTTTTTGGAAAGTGAAAGCTTTTTTCATTCAAAAGCTCAAACATTTTTTATTTGCTCGACGATGCCCATTTTTTTCTTCTTCATTTAGCGTGTTTGATTGAACCACTAATTTTTCCCCCTTTATTTTCAGGTGATAAAAATCTTAACCATCATCATTATCGGGTTCAAATCAACTCATACCGATATCTTCAAATTCTTTTTGGTCAATATTAACAACAACGACTAAAGCAGCGGGAAAAGAAAATTTCAATTTTTGAAAATCAACGACTACGCTCTTGGTTTTTCTTTGCTTTGTTGCAAAGCTTTCATCCATCATAATTCCTGCTTATTTTCGAGTTCGTTGTATTCAAATTTGAATGAAAAATGCCTTCCAATAGTTCTGTTGCTCGTCCAGCTTTCAAATCTCGTCTTCCACAGCCAACAAAAATCATGAAAAAATCGTCTTTCTTAAAAGTATGTTGTTACAATATTCTCTTATCCTTTTAACAATGTTGTTTGCTTTTAGGAACCTAGAGGATATTTAAAGAAGCAAGAATTAACTAAATGGACTAATAGTATCAAAGCTAATGGCGGTATTAGTAAGTTAATGTCTCACTCTTGATTTAACTTACTGCTATTTTTTCAGGTGCTCTTCGTGTTCATGATGAAAATCAACCTTCTTTGCGTCCAAAGAAATTTGATTCTGCTGATGTTGGTATGGCAACATTTACTATCAACTTTTGGACAACTAACTATGCATCACTTTTCAGCAAAGAATGTACCTATAACTCCTCGAAAGACTCGAAATGGTAAAGTGTATAGCCGATTAAGCACCATTTTCGCTAATAAGCTTTCTAAAATTGAACTTCCAAAGCCTCCAATCGCTTTTTCAAGTCCGAAGTTACCTGTAATTAATCTACCAAAGCCTCAACTTGCTTCTTATGATTCGAATTTACCTGTTATAAACCTTCTAAAGCTTCAATGTGCTTCTTCTGGACCGAAGTTACCTGAAATAAATTTTTGTAAGCTTTTTTTCATCCTTATGTTTTACATTCTAAAAACCATGTTTTAGCATCTCCAGCTTCTTCCAAACCTTTACATGAAGTTAATATTATTTCTATTGATGACCAATGTATGTTTTCTACTGTTATAAAAGCATCTTACAGTGACGTTTTAGCAAATTCTATGATGCCTATGGTTTCAACAGATCTTAGTATGGTTACTCAAGAAGAAATCAATAGGACGTTTGAAGATATTCCGAACTTAGAAGATGTTGATATTCCAAAAGCTTTGATTTCGTTCAATTCAACTTCTGATTCCATCAATCTTGAAAACAATGAAGAAATTGTTCTAGTGCCTGATGAAGACGTTGGTAAAGAAGTTGCTGAAATTTTGAATGAAGTTATTGAAATGGTTGAAAGAAGTTATAATGAATTGATCAACAAGCCTGAACTTTCTCATTTTGTTTCAAATGATCTTGCCTCATCTTCTCAAACAACGGTATTCGAACCTGAACCATCTCATTGTGTTTCAAATGATCTTGCCTCATCTTCTGAAACAACGGTATTTGAACCTGAACCTTCTCATTTTGTTTCAAATAATCTTGCCTCATCTTCTGAAACAACAGTATTCGAACCTGAGCTTTCTCCTTCTGCTTCGGATGATCTTGCTTCAACTACTGTACCAAATCAAAATGAACCACCAAAAAAGAAAGGACGTCCTCGTAAAACTCCTGCTAATATGAAATCATCACCTTTAAAAGATTCAACTCCATCGCCACGAAAAGCTTCTGGTCTTCCAACATTAAATCCACAAATGGTCAACAAGAATACTCCATCTCGTGAACAAGTTAATGGTAAAACTTTTGTATCAATCACATGGCCGAAGAATCACAAAAAGAAGCAAGGAATTCCACAAACTATTGAAAGTAAGTTTGACATTTTTACTGCCATTATTGCTATTCTTTCATTATCGATTAACCATGTCTTATCTCGCTGTTTTTCAGTTCATTCTTCGTTGCTTGTCAATCCAAAAGAATCTTGTTTGAAGAAAGAAAAGAATCAAGCTTGGAATGGTCAAAAGCATTTTCGTTGGGCTGATGATAAGGACAAGAAAGAATTAACAACAGTATGTGAATTTACATCAGATGAAAAATACTCATTCCGTCAATCAACTCGTCGCAAAAGCTACTCTGAACCATCATAAAAAGAATAATAATTTTATCTAGACCATTTTTTGTTTGTTATTATTTTTATATATATGTATTTTTAATTTCATGTTGTTTAATCTTCTGTTTTCTATGTACTTGTTGAAATGATTTCAATAAATTTTTTCTCTTGTCTCTTTTGTATTTGGCTTGATTGGGATGGTTTTGAGGATGAAGGAACTTTGGTTTTATGGGAAGGAGAGTTGCATTTTTTGTTTGTTTGGTTGGTTGGTTGGTTAAATGGAAGATGAAAATAAAAGGACAAAGGAAAGCCATACCAACTTACTTTGCGAATATGCTGCAGCCAAATAAAAAGGTTCACGGTAATCAACCAACCTCCAAAATTGCTTTCGATGCTCAATTTGGATCTTCAAGCTTCGAATGAAGAAAGAAAAATGACTTTTCAGCAAACAATGTTGCCTTATTTTTTATGCATTGTTTTACCACTGAAATAACTTTGTCGGAAAAACATACCATTCTTCTTTCAAATTTTGTTTTATTCACATTAATGAAACCACGATGAACAATATCTTTCATAGTTTGTTTAATTGCAGATTTATCCACAGTAGTCAGACATGTTTCAAATGAAATTTGTGATTTTGCTTATCACATCGATGTAATATCAATTCATTTTTGGACTACTTGTTCAGAAAGGAAAGAAGCAAAATTTTATCGAAAAGTTTTAATCGGTACACTTCCATGAATTACCAAATTGTTAATTTCATTTTTGAAATTTGTTCCAAGGACATTCAAAAATCAGTGAACTTCTTGATGACCTTTTAATGCTAAAAAACAAAACAAACCAAAACACTAAACTTTTAAATTATTCAAAAAGCATTATTTATTCCTTTGCGCTGTTGTTGCTTGGCGAAAGTAAGTAAAGAACCCTAACCCTCATAAATTTTTGTTGTTGCTTCATTCATATTTTTTTTAATGTAAACTCATGGAAAGAAATACTTATTTTATTGCCCGTAAAAAAAGGATGTGGGATTATTTTATTTCGAAAAAATGGGAAAAAAGGATTGCTTGTTTACAATTTTGAGAAACGTTTAAGATAAAAATGGTTTATAACTAACCAGCAAATTTTCTGGTTTATCTAACCAATTTGCTAAAACATCCATCAAAATAAATGAGATTAAGTTGACCAAATTAATTCAGGTATTTGGACATCGCTTGTTTAATTTCTGAAAAATAAATCACATCCACTTGAAACAAATGAAACTTACCCTTTTTATGAATGACCTTAACGACAGTAATCCAACAACTCCTTATCTTTTTTTTAAATTCCAAAACTTTCGTTGACTTTTTTTAAAGGATTTTATTAATTTTTTTCAAAACTATTTATTCAAAGCCTTTTCTTAAGATCTTCGGTAAAAAGAAAAATAAATCACGTGGAGAGGTGAAAGAAAATTGTTTCATTTTTTCTTATTTTTAAGGCATATTTTATTTTTTGGATTTTTGTTTAAACTTGCAAGTTGCAACCATAAATTTTTTTAATTAATGATAATCGTCCAAGCTTATAATTTTGGTATTAAAATTAAAAAATCAACCTTGCTTTCTTATGTTTTTCATTTTATTAATAATTTAAATTTAAAAAAATATTAACTTTTGCTTTGCTTCGACTGTTTGTTTTGATTTTTATTTGCTTTAATATTTTTCGAGAATTTTAAAAGAGAAAGAAAACGGAACAATTAATGAAATGAAAATAAATTTTTGAGTGTATGAAAACAATGATTTTTTAATCACATCAAAAAACGAAAGGTATTTTTTTTCTTTAGTTTTTTTTTTGTTGCCATAAATACAAAAAAAGATGAAACGTAATTTTTTTGGAATGAAAAAAAATAATAGAAAAGAAATTCTTTGGAAAAGACAAAAAAGAAAACAACGAAAGAATACGCATAATCAAAAACTCATCATTCATTTTACTGTGTTTATGCCGTTTACGGTAGATAAACAGACAAGAAAGAGACAAAAAGTGTGAAATTAATATTTTTTTGATTGTTTTTTCTTTAAAAAAGCACAGACTTTGCTTTGGCATTTCAAGAAGATAGAAAAAAGAAAAAAGTTTGCAAGTAGAAAAAGAGAGAGAAAGATAAGGAAAGAATTTCAAAGATTAAAATTTATTATTTTGCTAGGTTTAAAAATAAACCGAACACCGTCGTTTTGACTTTAAGTCCCTTTGTTCAATTTTTATTAATAAAAAAAGACAAAGTTATCCATATGTCAGTTACGGTAGACGACAGACAAGAGAGAGATAAAAAAAATTAAAGCAAAAATGAAGAAGAAAAATTTATCAAAAAAATAAAACTCGAATATTGGATAGAAAAAAAGATACGAATGATGGAAAAAATAAAAATTTACTTTTGCCGTCTAAATAAAAGAAAACGCCGTCTCTTTATTCTCGCAAATACATATACAGAGATATTTCATTTGGACAAACAATGATATACATATTTTTTTATCACCGAAAAACCCCGCCTTTATTCATAGATTTGTTTATTCAAACTGTTTCTTCTCAACAACAATATTTATTTTTTCTTTTGGGAAGAGCATTTATAAAAAAACGCCTTTTTTTACTTTCTTTCTTCATTTTTTTCATTCCCAAGAATGTCTTTTTTATTGTTCCCAAAAAATACGTTTCATCTTTTTTTTGTATTTATGGCAAAAAAAAAAAGAAAAAAAAATACCTTTCGTTTTTTAATGTGATTGCAAAAAAATACTCCTTCTCTTTTTGTTGTTGCTTCATTCATGCTTTTTTTTATGATATAAAGAAAAAAAATGTAAGCAGAAAGAAAATAAAATAAACGAATGCTGATTTTTTCTTCTTTGGCAAAAAAGGGGTGGTGCTCAAGGTTCAAAAAAAAAACTGACACTTTAAATTTTTTTCCCATTGTTTGATCGACCGACCAACTTCGGACGCGAAAAAAGGTAAACATCAAAAATTTGGATTCCACACAAAAATGATGCAAAAACGAAAGAAGTATGAAACCCTAAAAAAAATGTGGAGTTCTTCTTTCTTTAAACATAAATGCAAATAAAAAAAAAACAATAAAAGCCAAATTTATTCAAACCAACGATAATTTTCTTTAATAGCAAAGTGAAGCCAAAATGCATTTTTTGAAGTTACAAAAAAAAAGATAACCATTGTGAAAAATATAAATCAAACCTAATCGTTTTTTGTTGGTCTTTTTTAAAGAAGATAATTTTCAATAAACCAATCATTTATATTTATTTGATGGCGGTAACTACAAAGAAAAATCACTAAAAAAAGTATGGTGCTCCAATTCTGTCAAAAATAAAAAAATTTTCTTCATATTAATGGTGCTTGTAAAACATAAACCAAATATTGGCCTATTATAACTGATTTTATAACATTTTATTGTTCATCATTTCCATCAATTTTTTTCCTTTAGTGAGCTTCATTCTTGTAGTTGATTGGGTAATAAACCCAAAAAAGAGATTTAGTAATCTCTTTATTTTTTTTTAGTAAATTAAAACTTTTAATTAAAAAAACTAAAAAAAGAAAGAAAACAATAAACTATTAAATATTCAAAAAGCATTTATTCCTTTGCAGCAGCAAATTTATATGATTGCAAAAATAAGAAAAAATAAACGAATGCTCAATTTTTTCGTTCAAAAAATATGGTTTAAAAAAGAGAGGTGTTGCTTGTTTGGGAAAATATTTACATAGGCAAAAAATAAACCTATTCCACTTTTTTTTAATTGTCGCTTCATTCATTCTTTTTTTTATGGTACAAAGAAAAAAATGTAAGCAGAAAGAAAATAAATTGAACGAATGCTAACTTTTTTTTTCTTTGGCCAAAAAAGGAGAGTTGCTCAAGGCTCAAAAAAAAAACTGACACTTTAATTTTCAATTGTTTGACCGCCGCCACCTTTAGACGACACAAAAAAAAATGAACATCGAAATTTCACAACAACAAAAAAATGATGCGAAAATGAAAGGAATCATGAATGCATTTTGTAAAAAAAAAGTGGTGTCCTTTGTTTGAAATTAATTGAATGAAAAAAAAAAGTGAAAAGCTTTTTTAAATATTTTTTTTTCTCTGCCAAAAATAAAATTTTTCTTTCATATTAATTTTTTAATTTTTTACCCTTTTGTTGCATTTTTATTTTTCTGATTCCTTGATAGCCCAGAACTTACAATAATATTTCTGACTTCCATCATTCAAAACTTGTAATCCTATTACTAATGTGTCAAAAGATGTGAATTTTTTTTGTGGACTAAAGCGACACTTTAAAAAAAAGAAAAGAAAATAATTTTAGTTTTACAAAAATAAATAACAAAAAAAGTGTAAGCAATTCTTTATTTAAAATTTGAAGATTAATATTCTGTCATTTCTATGACTCGAAAATCCATAAATCTTAGCAAACTAAAATTTTGTTTATCAAATGAATTGCTCAAAATCAATTATATGTATTTAGGTATCTTTTATAAAAATTTGTGGATTAGAGGTCAAAGAACTTTTTTTTATGAAATAAATTTCGTTTTATAATTTGCTTTTTTTATTTTAATCTCGAAAGAAAATTAAGAAAGAAAGAAAAATAATAATTACAAAAAACTTTAAATTTTAATTATTTCGAGCGAGCTTAATTTTTACTTTTTTTGTGATGTGTGAAATTCCATTTCCATAGCATACGAATAAAAAAACCAATATTGCTGAGTTTTTCTTTGCAGATTATTTGAAAAATGATAAAGCTTAATAAAAGTGGAATTGAAATTAAATGGAATAATAAGACAAAGTAAAATACTTATCAAATTCGGTATTGTTGAGAGTCAAATGCATTTTTTTAGCTTCCAAAAATGTTTAACTTTATTCATTTTTTTTCTTCAGGTTTTTGATCTTTTGCTTATTCATCTTTTTTGAAATAACACAACATCGCTCGCTCGCCGTAAAATCTGCTGGGCTAGCTTCAAGGAAAAATCAAAAAAACAAAAAAGACACGCGAATGAAGAGATAGGGCGCCATCGCTCATTCTTGTTGTTGTATTTTCTTTTTTTAATGTTTTTTCTAAAAAAAATCGTGTCTTTCTTTATTTTAAAATGTTATTATTCCATACCCTGATAGTCCAGTGGTTACAGGATATCTGACTCTCAAAGTTTTGGGGTAATCAGGAGACCCGGGTTCGAATCCCGGTCAGGGTGTATTTTTTGCATAAACCATAACATTTTTGACGGCGATACGATAGTCGAAACAATAAACCACGCAATTTCCTTTTTATTTTTAGTCTTTTTAGTTGGAAATTCCTATAAAAAAGCTTTTATTTCAATAAATAATAACCTGTAATGACTAAAGTTTCAGGAAAAATAAATCCCATAAATGACACTCGACATAATGAAGACGAGCGTCGTCGAATTACATAGCCTCCAACAATAGCGTCTTTGAAAATTTCTATTTTCAATCGCAGCAATAAAACAATAAAAAAAATTAATAAAATGCTGCAAAAATTTATCTAATCATAAAGAAGTTCCAGGATAATAAAAATTTGAGTTGTGTCAAAAAATTAGAAATGACAAAAAAAACTATGTTTGAAAGTTTTTATTTGTTTGATCAAAAAAATGCAATCATAATTTTCAATCAAAAAAGTTTTCATCAATAATTTGTTAGTCATCAAGCTTTTAGTAGTAAGCTTTAACTAATCACATTCTATTATCTGTTTAATAAAGCTATAGCTAGCTTTAGTCATTATAAAAAATTTATTTTGGGAAATTAGTAATTTGTAAAGCTTCGCAAACATGACAACAAAAAAATTCGATTCAATCAAGTTTTTTTACTCCACCAAATTTCAAATTCACTGCTTCATAGCTTTTTTTGGCGAAATATCTCCACATTGCCATAAAAAAATGTTTGCGTGTTGCACAACATTGCAGTTTTTTTTCCCAATCAAAAAAACGTTGTTGTCTTCCATTTTTTACTCTTCCTTTTTTTTTATTCATCCAATATCAAACTTGTGTTTCATCTTCATTATTATTTTCAGGTAATTTACCTGCCTCAAAATGAATAAACGACCAAATAAAGATAAAGTTCAAACGAGCTTAACTCGTATTGCTATTGTAAATAGTGATCGATGTAAACCTAAAAATTGTGGTCAAGCTTGTAAGAAAGTATGTCCAATTGTTAAACAAGGTAAGCATTTTTTTCTTCTTCTTGATTTATAAACAACTTCTAATCTTTCATTTTCAGGTAGACAATGTATCGTCGTCGAACCAACATCAAAAATCGCTGAAATTTCTGAAATTCTATGTATTGGCTGTGGTATGTGTGTGAAGGTTAGTACAATTTATTCGTCTTTGGTTCAACTCATTAATCCATTTTCCTCTTCAGAAATGTCCTTATGGTGCTATCAACATTATCAATATACCAAGTAATTTGGAAAAAGAAACAACTCATCGATACAGCGCAAATTCGTTCAAACTTCATCGTCTTCCTATGCCACGTTTGGGACAAGTAAACATACTC
Source organism: Panagrolaimus kolymaensis (assembly GCA_028622995.1). Lineage (NCBI taxonomy): Eukaryota > Metazoa > Nematoda > Chromadorea > Rhabditida > Panagrolaimidae > Panagrolaimus > Panagrolaimus kolymaensis. The sequence goes on from JAJQJQ010000063.1 coordinate 300,800, forward strand.
TTTTCATCTTCGTTTTCCTAATCTTTTGCTTCCTTTTTAGGTGTTAGGTCTCATCGGAACTAATGGTATTGGTAAATCAACAGCTTTGAAGATTCTTGCTGGTATGGTTAAACCAAATCTCGGAAATTTTACAAGCACACCTGAATGGCCTGCCATCCTTCAACATTATCGTGGTTCTGAATTACAAAACTACTTCACTCGCTTTTTGGAAGACAAACTCAAGGTGCTAATCAAACCTCAATATGTTGATCAAATTCCTCGTGGACTAAAGAATAAAGAAGTGACCGTGAGAGAAATGCTCGTGTCAAAATGTGATCGTGATAATTTTGATTATGCTGTAACAGAATTAGAACTTACAAAAGTATTAGATCGTAAAGTGGTTGATCTTTCTGGTGGTGAATTACAACGTTTCACAATTGCTATGGTTATCGTTCAACAAGCTGATGTTTACATGTTTGATGAACCTTCAAGTTATTTGGATGTTCGACAACGTATTCATGTTGCAAGAATTATTCGAGAGTTGATTCGTCATGATAATTATGTTATTGTTGTTGAACACGATTTAGCTGTATTGGATTATCTTTCTGATTCTATTTGTCTTCTTTATGGTTCTCCTGGTGCTTATGGTGTTGTAACAATGCCTTCTGGTGTTCGCGAAGGTATCAATCATTTCTTAGATGGTTTTGTTCCAACTGAAAATATGAGATTCCGGTATGTTTTTCTAACTAAAGCAAAGTTAACCATATCCCTTTTTAGTGAATCCTCTTTATCCTTCAAAGTTACGGATCAACTTGAAAATGAAGTTATCAAACGTGATGCACATTACCAATATCCTGCTTGTGAAAAAACTCTTGGTGATTTCCATTTGTCTGTAGATGCTGGTGACTTTACTGATTCTGAAATTATCGTATTGCTTGGAGAAAATGGTACAGGAAAGACGACGATGATTCGAATGTTAGCTGGTCAACTTAAACCTGATGATGAAGATACTGAAATCCCTGTAATGAATATTTCTTACAAACCTCAAAAGATTACTCCGAAGCATCAAGGTCTTGTTCGCCATCTCTTGCTTGATAAGATTCCGCAAATGGTTAATCATCCTGCATTCAAAACTGATGTAATGAATCCTCTTCAAATTGATCGCCTTCTTGATTTGGAAGTTCAAAATCTTTCTGGTGGTGAACTTCAACGTATTGCTATAGTATTATGTCTTGGAAAACCTGCTGATGTGTACCTCATCGATGAACCTTCTGCTTATTTGGATTCCGAGCAACGTTTACACGCTGCGAAAGTTATCAAACGGTAAGCAGTTATTTGAGTTAAGATACTTTTTCTCATTTGTTTCGTTTTTTAGTCATATTCTTCATTCAAAGAAAACGGCTTTTGTGGTTGAACACGATTTCATTATGAGTACTTATCTTGCTGATCGTGTTATTGTTATTGAAGGTGAACCTGCGATCAAAACCAAAGCAAATGCTCCTCAATCGTTGCTCAATGGCATGAATTCTTTCCTCAAACATTTGGATATCTCTTTCCGACGTGATAATGAATCCCATAGACCGAGAATCAACAAATACAATTCTGTCAAAGATGTGGAACAAAAAAGCTCTGGAAATTATTTCTTCCTTGATGATGCGTAAATGTTGCTCTCTAACCATTCTTTACTTTGTTTTTTCTATGTATTGTTTTGGATTTTTTCTGTTGTTGTTGGTTTAACTTAAAATAATAATATATCTGTTTGTTGTGTGTTTCATTTATGTAACATTTAAATAAATAATTTCTTTCTAATAAAGTATTTGAGCTACCATCACTTCGTTTCGTGTTTCACTTATTGTCTCTCTGTTTGTTGTTGTGTATTCAAAAGGTTATGCTAAGTTTTGATAATCCTTTAAATTGATTAATTGTTAGCTTGTTAGCTTCCAATTTTGTTAAGAATTTTAGAAGCTTCAATGAAAGATCTGATAGTTGTCCATTCATTTTTGATTAACCTTTGCTAGGAATAAAAAGCAAGTGAGCAATAATAAGGTCAAGCCAAAGCCAAAAAGAACCTTAATGAGATTATGAAATTGCAATCCATAGTAAAATTTGTAAAATCTCTTAGATACTTTGACAATTTAACTTTCAAACTTTTGGGGAAAACTGTTACTATAGTTTTTTTGATAACGAAGCGAGGTTATTAATAAAGAAAGTGAATAAAATAACGAAGTGAGTTTTTTACAAGTAATTTTATTATAATCCTATGCACATTTTACATGACATTACAATTAGACAAAAGAAGACTATTCATACAATACAAAAATATGATTTATACTAATTCAAGAAGTACAGCAATACCTTGACCGCCACCAATACAAGCTGATCCAATACCATATTTTGCACCACGTCGCTTCATTTCATGAGCCAAATGACCAGTGATTCGAGTACCCGATGAAGCAAGAGGATGTCCAAGAGCAATAGCACCACCATTAACATTGAAGCGATCTCCATCAATTTTGAGTTCTTTTTGAACGGCAAGACATTGAGCAGCAAAAGCTTCATTGACTTCAATCAAATCAATCTTTTCTAATGGAACACCAGATTTCTTGCATACACCTCGAATAGCTTCAACAGGACCAATACCCATAATAGATGGATCACAACCAACTGAATGCCAAGCCACCAGACGAACAAGAGGATGAAGATGCATACTTTCAACAGCTGATTCACTTGCTACTACAACAGCGGCAGCACCATCACAAATACCCGAAGCATTACCAGCACTTACAAGACCTTCTTTTTTGAAAACAGGAGTAAGTTTTGTTAAAATTTCGATAGTTGTTTCACGAGGATGTTCATCGACGAGGAATTGAGTTTCACCTTTCTTGCTTTTGAGTGTAATAGGAACAATTTCATTTTTGAAATAACCAGCATTATTGGCTAATCTCCAACGAGTTTGTGAACGAAGAGCAAATTCATCCACTTCTTGACGAGTAAGTTTATACATGGCTCCAAGTTTTTCAGCTGTTAATCCCATTGGAGTCTTAATATATTGATCAGTTAAGCCTGTCCATAAGCTATCTTCAAACTAAAAATGAGTAATAAATATATAAGAAACTATTGAAAGAAAGCTTACTTCGATGGGTTTGCCAAGAGTTGTTCCAAAACGAGTATCACGTACAACAAAAGGTGCTTGAGACATACTTTCAGATCCACCAGCAATGACGACATTGGAATCACCAACGATAATTTGCTAAAAACGAAGAGTTTAGTTAGTGAAATAGTAGCTAAGAAACATACATGAGCAGCATTAACAATTGCTTCAAATCCAGATCCACATAGTCGATTAATAGTAAGAGCAGGAGTTTCAATTGGAAGTCCAATCTTTAATCCTGTATGACGAGAAATATATGCAGCATCTTTTGATGATTGGATAACATTTCCCAAAACGATATGATCAACATTTTCTGGAGCAATTGAAGCACTTTGTAATGCAGCACGTGAAGCAATGGTTGCAAGTTCTGTAGCTGAATGATCCTTGAGTTTACCACCAAATGTTCCAAAAGCTGTACGTTTTGCACTAACAATAAATATTCCAGATCTTGAAGCAGCAGGAGCAGCCATTTTGATTTACTTTTTTTGAGAATTGATTGACGCAAAAACAGAAGATGAGTGAAAGACGAAGAATAAAACTTTGAAACAATAAAAATGGCAAAGTTTTTTTTGGTGGAAGCAAACGAAAGACAAAAGCAATGCTAATTTTTTCGAATGTCCGACTTTCTCATTCAAGCTTCCCCAACCATAATCGCAGCCTGCAAGCATGATTTTCAATCATTGCACGTTTTTTAAAGCTTCAATTGATTTTTTTGCTTTTTTTACTCAAAGGAAAAGCTTCGTCGAAGCTTTGATAATTTTTTTCTCGTTTCGCTATCAACTCGCGTTTCTTTATTTTAACATTCTAATAAAATCCTGATTATTTCAGGTGACAACGTTAACTGATTATCAGCTAAAATCAAAAATGATTGAAGTTATTGTTATTAGCGATGATGAAGAAGATGAAGTTATGCAGCAACAAACAACTGGTGAGTAACTGAACTTGCTTTCTTTTAACTTTTAATTTTTTCTAATTTTTTAGAATCTCCTCCATCTCCTATTCCACCTGATCCTGCTCCATCTACCAGTGGGTTATTTTTCTTTTCTTCAACGCTTTGGATTTTTTGATGCTTACTGATATGTGCTTGTATTATAGGTCAAAGATGTCAAGAAAGTATCGTTGATAATGAAGAACTTATGGATATTGAAATTGTTCATGAAAATATTGGATGGGCTCCAGGTGTAAGTGTTACACGTTTCCTTGACTTTCAAAATGAATATGATACGTGTTTTTTTAGATTCGAACTTATCATAGATTCAATCCTGCCACTTTTTTCAATTTAAACGCATTCATCCCTGAACTTGATGATACTGGTATGAATGCTTTATTCTTTTTCATTCCGTTTGATGATTATTGGTTTCAGAAGTTTCTATGGATGAAATGGAAGCTTTTGGCGAAAGATGGGATGTCATTGAAAATCGTCGACACAAGTTTGCTCCTTCATTCCATATTCAACGTAAAGAAATGATCTTCAAAGATCCGAGATTTGCTTTGATCAATGATGCTCTCAACAATTTCGTTAATGATGAAATGTTTGTTCACTTTATTATTAACCTTCTTTTATGTTATCATTGTTTTTTAGCGACATCCAAGATATTGAAGATATTATTCCATCATCGTATGTTAAAGAATATGGTAGCAAAAATAGTACGTTTTTTGTTTTGTTATTATTTACCAAATTTTACTTCTTTCGTTTTTAGGAGCTTATTATGCTGTTATTTCTTACATGAATGAAGCTAAAAAAGCATTCGAACATACAGATATGTGGACTAAGTTAGTTGCTCTTGTTAAACGAATTAATGGAAATGCAACAGAATTCGAACATTTAGCGGTTATGCCAGAAGAAATTGATATTAAAATGGAACAAATGGAACAATGGGAGGTTTGTTATTTACTTTTTTGATCCTTAACTTTGTTTGATGTATTAACTTTTTTAGGAAAGCGTTAGACAAATGCAATTATTATCTCAAGTTGATCCTAAGGAAATTACTTATTTTACTATTAGTACCGATGATGAAGAGGACGATGAAGAAGCGGAAGAATTTGAAGAATCTATGAATGTTTGTCTTTGTCCTTTATTTCCTTCACACGTTTTTACATCACATATTTTAGGAAACAACTACTTTAACTTCTGAATTTCGAACTCTTTATGGCAATGATAACGAATCTCTTTCTTCTCCACCTGCTGCTGTAGCTGTCATTCAATCATCTGATAATGCAAATGCTTCAACTTCTAAAGAATTGAACAATTCCAAACAGCATGATATCATAACTCTTGACGATAAAAATGACGTTGCTCTTGATTCTCCTGTTGCTAGTACCTCATTAACTTCTCGTCCATATGCTGATGTTGCTTTTGCATCAACTTCAAAAGAACCTGGTGTTGTTACTCATGAAAATCATGATGGTGTTGCTCTTGTTTCTCATCGTGCTGTATCTGTCATTTCTCCAACTGATGCTGCTATTGGTTCATTTTCTAAAGAAGTCATCAATTCCATACAACCTGATCACAAAGATGACGATGATGATGTTATAGCACTTGATCCTCCTTATGCAAATTCCGTATTTTCCTTTTCATTCGCTGATCCTTCTTATGGTTTACTTTCTAAAGAACTCAACCATCGTAAACAACTTGAACCTGATGTTATTATACTTGATGATGATTAAGAAGTTTCATATATTACAAATGATGATTGAATGTGCCATTTTCTTGTGATTTACCGGTTTAATAATATTAACTTTTTTATGTTTTTTGTTTGTATAAATTACTGTTGCTTTTTCTTGTTGTAAAAAGAGATATTAATAAATGCGATAGTTATTGTTTCTAAAAATAAACTTTGTTTTTGCATTCGCTTTTTTTTTGATGGTGGGCATTTATTTTGACGGACATTATTTTTGGAGCAAAGCACTTGAGAGTTTTTTGTTGTTGGAATGCTTTCTTTCTCCCTTTTTTATAATGATGATGTAAGAGAGGAGGGATACTCTAAAAATATGTAAGAATGGAAAATGACGATTGCAAAAACAAACAAACATGCAATTTTAAGATTTTTTTGTTGTTGCTGCAAACTTTTATGCACATCATTGTTTTTGCTGCTATGATTGTGAAAGCTAATGAAAGGTGTTGTTGTTGGGTCGCTGGAACGTGTTTTTAATTATAATTTTGCAGATTGCTTTTTTTTGTGAACAAACTGTTCGAAGTTTATTTTTCGGCTCCGCTATCATCCAATGATCGTTATGGTTAATAATTAGTACAAGACAAGACAACAAACTCGTTCACTTTAATGAAAAAACAATGTACAAGAAATTTTTCTTTTATTAAACATAAACAACAAATTCATAAATATGAAAAGGTAATAATGAATACTCAAAATATGAGAACAACGTAAAAATAGTAAAACATAAACAAAGATGAACAAAGCAAGTACATAAAAAGTTAAGCAGCAAGACAGTAGTATTCCAGAACATCAACAACAATATCAATAGGGAATAATTGCTTCAATTTTTCTTTACCAAAGTCTTGTCGGTGAGCTTTCAAATATTTGAAACATCTAAGTTTGAAGATTTCATGTTCTTGTTGATAGGCGATGATTGTAAGCGCACAGACGTTTTCAGCTGTTAGTTGAGTACTTTCAATTCCTTTGATGCATTCATCCTAAAAGAGATTATACATGAGTATGGCACAGTAAAATGGAAGACAGTTAAACGAGAAAAGGACATTATTCATATGTATGTAATAACACATAAAAAAAAGCGATAACTTACTTTGAGCTTCGTGAGTGAGAATTCATTGGCAAACTTGAATAAAGATGCTTCATAGCCTTTGATTGATGAAACCTTTCCACAACGAAATTGAATTGCTTTGCTAATAACATCAGCAGGGTAATTGATCCGAATCTTCTTGGAAGTTGGTGTTGCTGAATCAAGCAAATCATTGAAAGCTTCAGATTGACCATAAAGAAGAAATTTGCTTGAATATACTTCTTTGCCATCATTTGTTTGGAAGAAGACGTCAGCGAGATTGGAGTTCTTAGCATTAGCAATCATAGTTTCACCAAGTTCCACAGCAGAAGTGAGACGTCCAAGATCAGTAAAACGAATTCTATCTTGTGGATCAAAATTTTCGGTTTCTTCAACACTTGCCAACGGCATAATAGGTTGTCTAACACGAACTTCAGGATAAGCTTCTGGTCGTTTAAATACCTCAGCAGTAGGAACAGTTTCAAGGAGATCATTTGGAATGTTGAGTTCATATGGATGACAAGTTGAATGGTGATGTTTTGATTCTTTTACAGTAATTTTGCCTAAAAGATGAATAATTAATGATGAAAATTAGAGAAGTTCGTTGCAGTCTTATATAAAACTCTTCTCTTAACATTATAAATATAACCAACAAACTTACCACCAACTGATTTAACAAAACAATTTGTTTTACACACACTATTATTGAGCCGAGTGATTTCAAAACATCTATCGCATTCAAAGAAACAGCATCCATCATCATTTTTGAAAACAAATGAAAATTGACGTCCAAGATTGTTCACACGATCAGTAAAAACACAAAGCTTAGATCCTATTTTGATGTTTGATAAACTTGGATTTAGAAGAAGCAAATTACCATCAGAAATGAGTGTAATATTATCCAACTTATGATGTTTACGACGGAGACCTCCTCGACGTTTCTTCTTAAGAGGAGCTTTTGAACGAAGAGGAGATGATTGATATGGTCGTTGACTATAGCTTCTATCGTTTTGAAATGGCGTCGATTGAGATGAAGCGTTGGAATCAAATGAAGGTTGGCTTTGTTGAAGATGACGAAAAGTTGGTGTAGCTTTTGCTTCATGACGTACATTCACAGAAGATCGACTGAAATAAAAATATTGAAGATTAATCAAGATTACTTTTTTTCTCAATCAAATTATATAACAACAAAAATCAAACAAACCTCGCCATCAAGTTATTTCCATCATGTTCTTGATTGCTTGGAGAGACGGCGCCTTTTTTAAAGATAGTCATTTAAAGATATGATTTTAACGGAAGAAATTTTAACGATAAGAATATTAAAGATTTGAAATTCGCGGATAGAATTTTCGCGACGGGATTTTAAAAGCCAGTAATTTTACAGACAGACGACACACGATTTGATTTTCAAAGATAGGACATTAGCGGATACAGTCATATCTTGTTATTAAATCGCTGAAATAAAAATGTGTTGAGTATTTATTGAGCGCTGTGATGAGGCGCACTCATTCCAACAAACAGAAAAAAATTTGACAATATGGATAATGAGATAAGACTGTATCCGCTAATGTCCTATCTTTGAAAATCAAATCGTGTGTCGTCTGTCTGTAAAATTACTGTCTTTTAAAATCCCGTCGCGAAAATTCTATCCGCGAATTTCAAATCTTTAATATTCCTATCGTTAAAATTTCTTCCGTTAAAATCATATCTTTAAATGACTATCTTTAAAAAAGGCGCCGTCTTGGAGAATATGGCGAATATGTTGCAAGGAAAGATTCAATACTTGGTACTGATGAACTATTTGAAGCCATTATTACCTAAAAGAAGATAAGGTATAATAAAGATGATAAAAATCAAATAAAAAACACGAAATAAATAATGAAGTTCAAAGGGTTTTCCACGTAACTACATACATAAAATTTTAGGTTTAGCAAAAGAAATTCGGCAACAAACAAACAAGTGAATTGTTTAAAGGGCGAAGGAAGCATCAAAGGGAGGAGATTTAGAAATTAAAGTTAGTGCTAAAAGACACCATTAATTATATGCAGAGAAAGATTAGAAACACAACAAAATCATTACGATTTCAATAAAGCAAAACTAATGAATGAACGAGAAAAAATGGAGAATGAAAAAAGTTTGCAAAACGAAAGTAAATGAATGTTACACAATTTTCGCTATAAGATTGATTATTCAGGGATTTTTTAAAACCAAGCAAGCAGGCAAAATGAAGTAAGATTTTGTTATCGATGATGCTTATTGTTATGGATTATTACTACAATATTTATTTGAATTTTATATGAAAACTTTTGCTAAGGTTGGATTGATTTGTTTATTCGATAATGAATAATAACAACAATTACACCATATAACAAGACAAAGAAATGGCAAAAGTGAAAAAGGAAGCAATGCAATTTTAGGCTTGAAGCTTCGCTGTTTTTCACATTAATTCATTGGTTCAAATAAAACACACTTTGTGGCGCATTTGCTTTATCAACTTTAATATTTATTTATTTATTTATTTTTACTTATCAATAAACAAATAAACAAAGTATTTTTATATTTTAAGATTTTTTGTTGTTGTTGCAAACTTTTATGGGCATCGTTGTTTTTGCTGCTATGATTGTGGAAGCTAATAAAAGATGTTGTTGGGTTTCTTGAACGTATTTTTAATTATAAAGTTGCAGATTGCTTTTTTGTGTGAACAAACTGTTCGAAGTTTACTACGATGTTTTATTAATTAGGGATAACTTTTGACTTTTTGGCTGATACAGAATAAGTTGTTATCTTTGGACAATTTTGTTTACAAATTTATGGAGCAAACAAAACTAAGTACCTATTAAAAAATCTTTTTTTATGGAGATTTTGATTATCCAACAACCTTACACTTTTTTTGCATTCGATTTGACAACTACTTACTTATTTCAAAGTTCATATCAAACTTGAATTTCCTATTTAGTTTTTTGAAAACTTTAAAGCATTATTTTTTTAAGCCAACATGGCATTTACTAACTAATGAGATTGACACGAACATACATGAAAATGTGACCATGTTTGATATGTTTATAACAAGGGCAGATGAAGTTAATGAAAAAGGGAAATTTATTGGAACTTTATCAACCTATGTTTTTGGAGATTTGGTGGTTATAAAAAGATGGATTTATTAAAAAAATTTTGTTGTTTCTAAAGCGAAAACATTGTTTCGGTGTTGCTTTTTTTTTCATTTTTTTTGCAATTTTTTTGAAAGTTTTTTCTAAATTTTTAACTTCAACGTCAAATATTTTTTTTGGAAGTAGCCTCAAAAGTTTTGAACCTCCAAGAAATGAATATTAAAAAAACAAAACTGTGGTATTAAAAAAATGGCGCTGCTCGGTTCACAAATCGAGCAAAGGACAACAACAACAACAAGAAAACGAGAAATATGGGAGAAGGAGGAAATATTCCACTACATACCGCCGCTGCTTCTGCCACCCAAGCAGTAGCTATAGCTTTTCCTCATAGCATTTTTGTTTCTTTCCCCTATCTCCCAAAAAAATTGAATGCTATTTTTGTTATATGTAATTCTAAAGAAGTTAAAGTTGAAATTTTTTTTAATATTTTGATGCGACTCGCTTACTTTTTTTTTCTTCTTCCGCTAAATTTTGTTGTTTGCTTTTTTTGAACCACGTCGGTCGATGACTTCGATGAGGATGTTGAAGGGTTTGTTTCTTATTTTTTTTAAATCAATAAAAGTTTAAAAAGTTTTGGATTGAAATTTTTTTTCATATTTTTAAACTTTTTTGCTTGCTTTTTTTAAACCTATGTAGTCAGGCTCCAATGGCGGCCAAAAACAGCTACAACGACTTGGGGAGTATTTTTTTTGTTGCTTGCGTGTATGTTTTTTTATGCAAAAACCCAGCCACCAGCCTCAGGAATGATGATAGTACATAGAAACACCCAAAAAATAAAAAATGTTCAATGTCCTTACTTCCCTCTATTTTTTTTTAAGTCACCTACAAACACACGAGAAAAAAATGAAAAAAGTTGTAAAATATATTTTTTTACTTTGCTCGCTTGCTCGAAAGCAAATTTTTTTGTTACTATTTTTAGAATTACTTTTTTTATGTATGTTAGTTTAGTTTTGCTTCGACGTTTCTTTTTAATGCCATTTTTGAAAAAAGAATAAGGAATGTTGGAAGGAAGAGGAAGGATTTTCGTTGTTATTAAAGAAAGTCTTTTTTAGTTTTATTTTTAGTTTCTTTTTTTGGATTTTTTTCTTTTTTTTATAAAAAAGTAATACATGCGTGTTTTTTTATTTTTGGTTTTTTATTAGATTCAAAAAATGAATATGTAAAAATAAAAAAATATATAGGCTAAAGAAAAAAAAACTTGAAACGTATTTTTTATGCGTTTGTTTCTGATAAAATAAACTTCTTTTTTTTTTGTTGAAAGGTTTCATCCATCTCATTTTTTTGTGTGTTTTATTCATGCTTGTCTCTTTTTTTTTCTTCTCTCATTTTCTTTCCATAAATAGGATTTTTTGATAGATAGATAAAACGAAAAGTATTCAATTTAATGAAAAGTAAAATAAAAAAAGAGGCAATAAATGAATGATAACAAACAATGAAAAAAGAAAAGGAAAAAAGGATTGAATATTCTTTGATTTTTTTGCTTTAAACACACAAATAAAAAGTTTTAATTACTTTGAACCCTCAAATATTTTTAAAAAAGGCTATTATTTGTTTTACTATTTTTTTTTCGTGTTGAGGCTTGTTTTTAATTTTTTGTGGAGAAACAAATCCCATATTTAATTTTTAGCGTTTTGCAGTTAGACATTTTATGATTTTTAAATTTAACCCTTTTTCTTTCTAACATTTCTGATTAGTAATTTCGAATTTTATTTTCATGCAAAAACCATCTAATCAAATAACCTTTCTTCTGAAATTCTTCATTTTTATGTGAAAAACTTAATAACAAAATGAAAACTATAAAATTTTAATAAAAGCTTTGTTTTTTCTTTCAACATTTTTTTATTGTCATTTTTGTTTACAAAAAGAAATGTTTGTTAAAAATTTGTATCTAAGTTGTTGTTCCAACACAAATAAATAAATAAATGTTTTTAGAAAGATGAGTTGATAAAGCAAATAGATTTGTAAAAAATATTAGAAGCTTCCACAATAAATTTTCTTCTTTTTATTATATTTTTTTCTTGACGCAAAACTAACTAACAACTTTAAAATTTTTAAGTGCTTGAAAATAAATAAAAACGCAAGAGAAAAAAATGAGGACGAATAATATTTATGTATTTATTGTTTATTCTTCTTTTCTTTCTTTCTGTCGTTCTTTAAATTTTAATTTTTTTAAAATCAGTTTTGACACGTTTCTTACATATTTTTTTGTAGCAAAAAATTGTTGCAAAATATTTTATTTTTTTTTTTGCAAAAAATATTTGTAGCTTTAAGCCGTTATTCATCGATTATCCTCCATGGCTTATTAAAAATATTTTTTTATTTTTAGTTAAAAGCTTTTTCTAAAAGTTCGGATTTTTTGATCTCTAAAAACTTTCGTTATTGAGACTCCTTTCCCTGTAATTTATAAATTTGTGCTAAATTTTTTCACAATTTTTTTCTTGATTTTGCTGGATTAAAATTTATTAAATACTTTCTTTAATTTCTTAAAATTAAATCTGTCGTCTGTCAAAGTTGTTTTAAAAATATTTAATAAAATGTCACCAAAAATATATAATTTAAAAAACACAACATTTTTTCCTTTTTTAAATTTTGTTAAATAAAATTTAATATTTTGAACTTTTAAGCTAAATCTTATAATTTTTTTGTGGTTTTTTTTCAAATGCCAAGACCTAAAACTATTTTTATTTCATAGAGATTTATTACGAAGTTATAAAGTTTAATATTTTGTTTGTTTTAAATTAAATGTTTAATATTTCAAACTTGTATTTTTTACTTTTTTGAGTGGCGAAAAATTTTATGGTAGAGGAACTTTAAGTCTTTTGACAAAATAATTTTTTTAATCTTTTGATTACCAACAACTGAAGAAAATTCATAACGGTATAATTAATTCTAAGCTAATAATGCTTTTTGTAGTAGGTTTTTTTTTATTTTAACGCGCGTGAATCGTGCCGTGCAGGAAATGATATATCGTCGCCTATACCACTCTCACTCTGACCTCATCTAGTTCAATAATGAACTTTATAATCCACCAGCAAAATTCAAGAATTTGGCCGATCATCATTAACACTTTTTGAGTTTTTAGGCTCCTAATCAATTTTTCACAATAAAAAAAATTACGCGATTTAAGTTTTTTGTTATTTGAAAAGTTTGAACATTTATTTCATGTTAAAAAGGCTTTTGAGACTCTCATTAAATAATTAAAAACATTTCAATGAAATGTTTTAAAACAAAAAGAAAAAAATATTATTTAAAAATTTAAAAAAAAAGAAAAATAATAGCATTGAAAGTTGCAACCACTAAAATGCCATTGCTATTAAATGAGCAAAACGGAAAACAAAACAAAAAATCCGAGGGTTAAACTTTCTTTTTTTTTATAGGTCAAAGCAGATGAAGGGAGGAAGGACGACAAACTTATCCATTGATAAACAACTATCATTTTTTTCTTTCTTGTTGCATATAACAAAAATCAATGCGCGCGCACGCAGCAGGCATTGCAACTAAATGTGAACGATTTTTGATTTTGATTTTTGTTTCCAAATATGGACGACAAACTTACCCCATCAAATCCTTTAGCTTCGCTCTCGGCGGGCTTATATTATATTTTGGTTTAAGTCTAAAAAATTTATGTTCAGATTTTTGCAAAAATGAAATAAATATTCTTTTGAAAGTTTGCAACAAACCTTTTTTAAATTATTTTTTTTATGCTTCAACAACTTTGATTTCTTTCCTTTTTTCATTTTTTTTTGTTCATTCTTGTTACCTTTTTTTAAAAGAAAATTATGAACGGACGACGTATGTAGTCTTATTTTTTTCTCAAAATTATTTTTTCTTTTTTAGAAGGAAGTAAAAATTTTCTTCCTGTTTCATCCCTTTTTTTGGTAGTTGAAAATAGATTTTTTCTTGTTGCTACATGCAAATAAAAATTTTAATTTTTGTTTCGTATTTATTTTTTATTTTTGGCTACAAAAAAATATGTTTTTTAAAAGACCAAAAACCAGATAGGTGGTAGCTGAAATAATTTTTTTTGTTGATCCCTCACGAGTGTTCTTGATAAAAAAGTGTTCTCATTAAAAAAATATATAAAAAGCTGTTATGAAAATTTGAGAGAATAGTATCAAACTTTATTTTTTATTTGTTTAAAAAAAGTTTTTTATGGAACTGATACGTTTTTTTTAAATACAAATTAGCATAACTTTCCACTCTTAACGATTGTTTTTAGATTAAAAAAAGAAATCTCAATTTTTTTTTGATTTTGTTGTTCATAAATTTCGGATTAGAGACTAAAAAACCATTCTCATTTCTGATCGAGATCATAAAAGCTTTTTATGTATTCCTTTTCTCAAAATCAAAAAGTAATACACTTTTTTTAAATTATTTTTACTTATTTTTCTTTCACCTTTGCTCTTTTAACTCTAACTTTAAATCCTCGCCGCAAGCTAGTGAAAGGACTCAATAAATAATTTATTAATTAATTCATCTTTAATTAAAAAAGAAAAAATACACCTAAAAATAGAAAAAGTACTTTACAACAGCAACAGCAAGAAAAAAAATTAAATACATAAATAAATACTTATTAAAATGAAAATAAAAAAATAAAAAGAAATTTATTCCAAGAAAAACATATGCTTTTTTTAATTTACTCTTTCTTTCTTAGTCGCTTGCTTTTTTTTGCTTGCTTGGCTTGAGTTAGCTGAGTTTATTTAAACATTAAAATTAAAAAATTATTTTTCTCTAAATTTTTTTTTTGCGCCTCGAGCTAGACTCTATTTTTTCTTTCTCAAAAACTCAGAGTGAAAAATAAAGTTGAGCAAAAATTAAAAAACTTTTTAGATTAAAAATAGAAATAAAAATTTTGTATACATACTTACTCATATTTTTTTTACCCTCCAAAAATTTATTTTTACATTTTATTAATAAAATTTTATTTTTTCATGCTTTGCTTGCTTTTCTTTCTTTCTTTTTTTATTTCATTCTTGATGGGTCGTCTAAAATATTTATTTCTAAATTTAGAATATTTTTTTTAAAGCTAAAGAAAAAAAACGAGCAGCCGCAAAAACTAAAATTAAAGAAAAAGCAAGCAGCAAAAAAGCAGTGAAGAAAAAAATAAAAATAAAATAAAACTCGAGTTTTTCTTTTCTTTCTTTCTTTATTCTTTCATTTTTTGATGCTATTTTTAGTTTCCGAAATTTTTTTCTCCTTCCTCGTTTTTTTGTTGTTTTGTTGCGTTTCTGCATTTTTTTTTATTCTTCCAAAATGTGGTTGTTGCTTCTGCTACTTTTCTTTGGTTGAAAAAAAAAATTTTATTTTTGGTTGCGTTCTTTTTTTTGCTCCATTTTTTATTTTGTTGTTAAAAATTTTTTTGTTTCCTTTGGGACTCAATAAAAAAAATTTTTATGTTCGCTTTTTTTTAAATTTTATTTTTGATTTTGAGACGACTATTAAGTTTTTTGAGATTGGAAAAATAATGTTTGACGTTCTTTTATTTTTTGTTTTGAGTGATAGTGTAGGAGGCGAAGAAGGCGAGACCAAGAAATAACGTTATTTTCTACCAAAAAAGTAAAGTATTTTTTTTATTGTTGTCTAAAAATGTCTGGAAATTATTTGCGTGTCTAAATTTTTAAGTTTCTCTTTATTATATTTTTTTGCAATTTTTAAAAAGTTTTGGATTCTAATTTGGTTTTCAACAAAAAAAATTTTTTTCGAGGAAAGTCCTTTTGAGACAATATTTAAAAAATTCTAAATAACCTTTTTGCTTCAAAAACTAAAATTACCTCATTTCTTCTTTCTCATTTGGGATAATTAGTATGTATATTGTAAAAAGATTCATTAAATGACCAAACTAAATACATACAATTAAAAAAATGTTTATCAATCAAAATCTATTTTTAAAATAAATTCTTTTTTTCTTTCTTTCCATAATCAATCAGCAGCAGCTTATCAGTCAAGTCAGTTCACGCGATCCATGATGATGAAATTTTATTTTTGCTTTTAAATATTTTTTATCATAAAAATAATTTAAAGGTTATCAAAATAAAATAAAATATATGGGAAAATGGAGGAGAAATGTATTTTGATTATTGTTGCATCTAAGTTTTTTGGTAGTTGCTTTCTTTGCAGAATTTGCAAAAAAGAAAAAAGAAAAAGGTTTTTTCATGGAATTTTTCCTGGTTGTCATTAATTTTTTTTGAGTCATTTTTCCTGTTTGATAAAACTACAGTTTTACGAGTTTAAAAAAAGAATAAATTTTATCTTTGCATCTTTGGTCTCTCGAAACACGAATAAAACCATGTTTGCATTTTTTCATGTCATCGAGATTCTGAAATATTTATGAATTTCTAATTCTAATTTTTTGAAATATTTTTCTTTAATAACAAAAATTTTTTATTTCCCTGTTTTTCCAGAAAGAAAACTCGTCATTATTTATATTTTTATATTTTGAAAAACTACATTTTTAAAATTCTTTGTTTTTTTCTTTCAAACAAACTAAATTTTTTTTGTTTAATTTAAAAAAAAAATTATTTCGTTCGTTGTTCGTCGTCGGCGTTGCTGATCTTTTTTTTTCATTCCTCTCATACTCGCCTCGCCTCACACACATATAAAAAAACATTGAAGAAAAATAAATAGAGTCTCTTGTTTCTTTCATTTTTTTTTCTTTCACAGCAACCAAAAAATTTTTTTTATTAGCTCAAATTTTTTCTTTCCTTCCTTCCTTTTTTCTTTTCTCCCCACCATTTTTCAACCAGCTGATGATGATAATGATGGTGATCGATTTTTTTTGCTATTGATTTCTTTTTTCGTTTCTTTTTTATTTTTCGCTCAAAAAAATTTTTAGTTGAAAAGCATGTGTCTTCCTTCCAGTGTTAAATTTAATAATATTCTTTTATAAACGCAGGAAATTAAGAAGTCGGGAGATTGAGAATGATTTTGAGGAGCTTTTTTTTTAATTTGTTAATTCAATTCTTGGAATTATCCCATTTTTTGGTGTTTAGTTTTGAAACAAAATTGCAATTAAATATTTGGATACTTTGTTTTATTGGAATTCGAATGCTTTCGTAATTTTATTTTTTAAAATTTTACACATGCGTCAAAATACATAAATATTTATAAAACCTGAATTTTTTTTAACTTTCTGACGCTTTAAAGTTTAATAAAAAAACCATTCCTTTATTTTTTCGTGTTAAATTTTTTGACTTTTGCCACCACAAACATACATAACTTTTTTCCTTATTTTTCTATTTTTATCCTCTAAGAAAGTTTTTTTGCGGTTTTCGTTTTCCCCTCTATTTTTTATGTTTGGAGCTCTCATTTTTCATCTTTCTCTCCCTCTCTCTCTCTTTCACTCATTTCATCTTATTCCGTCGTCATTCATTTATAGAAAAAAAAAGAAAAAAAAGTATGTATGTTTTATAAAATAAAAAAGTGTGTCTGTCTTTCATTCAGTTAGTTCTCTTTCGTTTGTTTCTTTACTTTTTTTTTGCGTTGAAAAAAAATGTGTCTAAAAAAAGAATATTTTTTTCGTCTTTCTTTCTTTTCTTCAAACGAAACGAAACGAAAAAATGTGTAAATATGTCCATAAAAAAAAACCCGACAACATCGGACGGCGTGGACCAGAAAGAAAGAAAATGAGGAGAGGAGACTCGAAAAGGAATTTTTCATTAATCCATCCAACATCCAATCCTTCCAAGTCCAAAAAAAAGTATATGTATTTATAGAAAACTCCATCGAAGTAGCTAAAGATAAAAAAGAAAAATGAAGCATGGATGTGGATGTAGATAAAAAAAAAAAAGAAACTAAACTTACTTTTTTATTTTGGCAAACGCTCGCTTGCTTTATTTCTTTTTCTTTTTTTGTCTTTTCTCTCGTGTCTCTCTCTCTCGCCTTTTATATTTTCTCGACGACTGCTTTTCAACTATTTTTCTTTTCGTTTTTTTGTCGTCGTGGTCGTCCATTCGAACAACCACCACCACCAACCTTCGCTAGCTACGACCACACAACCACCAACAACTAACAAAAAATTTTTCAGCCACCCCACGTGGCATTTCCTATTTTTTCTCAATTTTTTTTTCTTCGTTGCTTGCTTGTTTAAACTTTAAAGAAAAGTTTGCGGTATTTTTTATATATATATTTAATATTTATATCTCGTGTTTCATTTTTATTTTGACTTCTTATATTAAAAATGTTAGTAAGTAAATTATTATTGGCTTGAAATAAACCACAAAAAAAAAGTTATGTCAAAATTATTTTTTTTTGAGAAACTTTTGATGTCAAAAATAAAAAAATTGGTGGTCGTGGCTTTTTTTTGTTGTTGAAATGGTTATTTGAGAGCGAATAATTTTCGTTTTTTTTGTCGTCGATGAAGGATTCTTTTTTGTTTGGTTGGTTGTTTGACGCCATAAAAAATTTTTGCTTCTACGCCGTCAAAAAAAAAATAGAGACGATTAAAAAAATGGCAGTGGGAGAACTATTTTTAGAATATTCATGACAGCCATCATCATCAAATATTAAGCCTTCATTTTATTTATAATGCAACAAAGTCTCTCTAAAAGCCAAAGCCAATTCAGTTTTAAAAAGACTCAAACAAAAATAAAAAAATCCTTTAAAATTTTAAATATAATTTTTATTACTTTCTTTATTTTTATTTTTTAATAAAACAAAATTTCAAGTTGGACATACATAAGCTTTCCAGTTGAGATTTGCCTTTAAAATCACTTTGGTCTTGGCACTGAAATTAAAAATTGTTCTCGATTGTTGTGATTCAAGTATTTTTTCGTTTTTGTTTTTTCTTGGAATTTGGCCTAAACTTTTAATTTTTTAATTCTTATATATATTTAATTTCTCCACAAACTCTCATTTTTTTTTCATTTCTACCAATCATCGCGTTCACTTCCTCTTCATTTTTTTTATCGTTTCACGTGCCGTTCTCGAAGTCGCTGTAGCTGTTGTTGTTGTTAAACAACAACCATTATAATTAAATTTTTCATAATAATTTATGTGTGTATTTAAAATTACCCACTCCACTTAATATTTATCATCGTCGTCGTGGCTGACTCATTTTTATATACTTTTAAAAGAAAAGAAAAAGAAAAACTAAATAATAATACTATAATTTTTTTAGGTTTATTACTCCTAAGTAAATTTTCTCCAAATCGAAAATAACAGGGAAAAAAGGCGAAGAAACAAAGAAAGTTATAATTATTAATATTTTTTTTTGAAGCTGGCTTATTTTTTATTTCTTCACTCAACAGCCAGCAACTCCAGTTTCTGTCTCTCATTTTTTAATATATATTAAAAACACATTTTTAAAAAAAAGTGTAATGCTGCTGGTGTTTTTTCTTAAACTAAAAATTTATTAAGACGCCAGCGACGACGACTAACGACGACCATAAAAAAAAGAAGAAAAAAACATTAACGCACACTTTTTATTCCATTTATTTTGTTTTTTCATCTCAAATTCAGTTATTTTTGTTGATTGCTTGTTTTTACTCTTCTCTGCGCTGTTTTTATATATTCCAAAAACAAAAAACTCAAAATTGATAATTTTTTTTATTGATGCGTTGAAAAGAAAATTATTTATTAATATTAATATTTTGGAATTTGGATTTCCGAAAAAGAATTAATTGGATAATGGAAGATAATAGTTTACCAATTCATACAACGATAGCAAGCACAAATTCATTGCCATTATCTGCAGCATTAGCAGCCGCTTCTTCAGCCTCAAATTCAACAAATATGAATATGGATGATTCAACAACCACTACAACAAATAATATGGATATTCCATTAGCATTTGATCAACGTTTAGCATTTTTACAAGAGGTTAGCTTTTTCAAAACTTAAAAAATGGCGAAATTTGGAGAAGCTAAATCAGAAAGCAAATAAGTTAATTTTTTTTGACCCGTATTTTTCTTAAATTTTCTTTTACTTTATTGCCGGATTTTTTGTTTGTCCCAAATTTCAAAAATTCCAAAACTTAAGTTTTTTAAAAACTAATTTCTATAAACACAAAAAAAACTTTTTTACACTTTCATCAATCTTCTCAACAACAAAAAGAAGAAAAAAATTAAAACCAAAAATAAACTATTAAATAACTTTTTGTTCTCTCTTTCTTTCTCCATCATTTTTTAAACATTATTAAACATACAAAGTGCAACCAAAAAAAATAAAAAAAATCACCTTTTCCCTATATTATGAATCGATGATGACGTCTGATAGAGAAGAAAAAAAACCATCGGCGACGTCCTTCCTTCTTCCTCCTCTTCTCTTCCATTTTTTTGGTTCGTAAAAAATATTATATATTAAAAATTAAACTTTTCACAATCATTCGATGTCATTGAATTTTTTTGTCGTCTTTTGTTGTTGCTTCCCCTCCTCTCATTTTTCGTTTTATTTTTCGATCAATTTATTTTTAACGCTATCTTTTTCAAAAATCAAAAAAATCTAATTCAGAAGAAAAAAAAATGTCAGTGAAATAAATTTTATTATTATTGATTTTTTATTTTAATAATATACTTTATTGTTTTGTTTTTGAAACATAAAACAAAATATAAATAATAATAATAATAAAAAGATAAAAAGGTTGTAGTCAAAAAGAATTTTAATTTTTTATTTTTAAATATTTTATTTAATTCCCTGGAGAATTGATAATAGGAGGGGAAAATAAAAAAGCGTTAAAGTTTTTTTTTCGTTGGTAATTAGAAGCTCGTGTTTTTAGCAAAACAACAAAAAAATCAATTGAGAATATATATAAATTTATTTAATATTTGCATCTCTCTGCTTTACTTTTTTTTACTTAGCTTAAAATTTGTATATATATTTTTAAACTTTTGTTTATTTTGCAGATATATCAACGTAAACACGCTGAATTATTAACTGCTGCAGCAGCTGCAACATCCTCAGCTACCGCTTCATCATCCGTGGCATCAACCTCAAATTCTCAAAATTTAAATCAGCCTCTCTCACCTTTAATCGCATCAAATTTGGTTAATAACGAATATTTACAATCATTAATTCAATTAACTTTAACTCAACAAGCTCAACAATTTGCGAATTTACAATCACAATTATCACAGGAAAATAATTCAGATATTGAAATGCAATCCACTTCATCCACGAATATTCCACAATTAATTTCGAATAGTAGCGGAAATAATGGAAATGGAAATGATAAAACTGCGCCTTCCACGCCTTCAGCAATTCGAAATCGGCGAACTTTAAGTGGATCAGGTTCCACCATAAGTCAACATACAAGAGATCGACTAAAAAATATGATAGCTACAAAAAAACAAAAACAACAACGACTTGGTTCTAGTGGTTCGTCATCGGGATCACAAACTAATTTAACTCAACCCAGTGGAGGAGGGACGACGACAAATTCGAATGGACCTCAAACAACATCTTCATCCACATCGAATACAACAGGGACGACGACGACAGGAAGTTTAACCTGGATTCCACCAAATAATGGAAATGATTTAATTCAACAACTTGCTGCTGCAGCTATTCAACAACAGCAATCTTCAGGATCGTCAGCTTCGAATAATAGACATCAAAATTCCTCCACTTCTGGAACATCCCATTTTGAGCCATATCCTCTTCCATCGTCTGCTAATAATCATAACCAACAACAACAAAATGCAGGAGGGCAAATGAGTGAATTCCAATTACGTAAAGTAAATTCAGAACCAAATTTAAAAATGCGTTTGCGAGCAAGATTATTAAATAAAGGTTCTTCACCCATTGCTCAACAACTTCAACAGCAGCAGCAAACATCTTCATCACAAAATCCTCAATCATCTTCTTCTGCAAATGGAGGAACATTGTCTTCAACAACAAATAATGGAAATAATAATAATAATAATCCATTTTTATCTCAACAACAACAACCTCCTGCATCTTCATCAACTCCCCAACAACATAGGCAATTACAAAGATGTGATAGTGATTCATTGCAATTTGAAAATTTACTTGGTTCACCTATTGAAACTCCATTAACTCAAGCAATTTCAACAAGTCAATTATTACCATTATTTCCAGCAAATTTAATGATGATGCCTTCTCCATCGTTGCCTAATCTTTGTCATGGATTAGATCAATTACAAATAGATTATACTAATTTTATGTTACAATCTGCTCTTACATCATTTTTATCTATGCCTTCGCTGCTTAAAAATCAATTAATTCCTAATTCTATTTCTGATCCACAGCAGCAGCAACAACAACAAGGAGGTGGCGGAAATGATGATGGTAAGTGTGGGGCTTTAATTTTTGTGTTTAGTGGAACTTTAAAAATATAAGAATCGAATTCATCATGAAACCCAAAAATCAATAAAAAAGTATTGGTAAAAAAGTTTTATTTTAAGAAATTAAATTTATATTTATAAAATAAAATTCCGCTCAAAAAACATAAAATCGATGTAAGGCTTAAAAGTAAAAATTTTTTGCATCAAGTCAATTTTTTTTTGTAAAATTATAAGAAATTTATTTGTTTTGTTTTACTAATTTTAAAATAAAAAAAATATTATTAAACACGAAAACTTGGAAACTTTTTGGGACATTTTAGGTGCATTTTTAAGACTCATGTTTTATGCCTCTGTAAAATTAAATAATTTTTTTACTCTCTTATTAATTTAAAATTGCCACTTCATGCACAAATAAAAAAACTTAAAGATTTCCAAATTATCCCTTTTAAAATAAAATAAAAAACTTTCTCAAAAGAAAACAAACATCAAAGCTCAAAAAAATTGAGTTACTCATTATTTTTTTGTCACCACCTCTCTCATATTTTTTTCTCACAAATTGCAACAAAAAAAATAAGCATTTCTTAGAATCAATCCAACTATATTTATTTATAAAAGGACACCACTGCTTTTAAAGAAATGATTTTTGCTTTTTTATGTTTTTAAATTTTAATTTAACCTTTTAATTTTAAAGAAAAAATATTAAAATGCAAAAAAGTCATTTTAAAAATGGAGAAAAGTATCTAAAAATAAATAATAAAAGTCTGCTTTGAAAAAAAAATCCAATATGGACAAAATTTAATTTTTTTGATGTCACTTTTAAAAATTATTTTGGTCTTTTGAAAAAAAATATTAAGCAAGAGAATAGCAGCTAAAAAACTAATAAAAAGATTGTGAAGAAAAAAAATAAGGAAAGTCCAAAATAAAGAAACAGGGAGCTTTGCAGCGAAATTAAAAAAATTTAAACTGGATTAAATAAATATTTTTTGCTTACACAATTTTTTTTTAAAATCAAATTTTTGATGATTTTTAAAAATTAATTAAAGAAATTTAAATGGGAACATTTTAAAATTTTTTATGCTAATTTAATCCTTTCATTTTTTTAGGTGGTGAAGGTTCATCAATAAGTAGCAATCGACCAACAGTGAAATTTGATAGTCGAACGCTTTCCTCTCCATTGCCCATTGGCGGATATCCTTCGTTGCTGAAACAACAATTGAGGGATTTGGTTTTGAGACGTAAATCTTTGGTTCGTGAAGAACCCGAAGATGAGCAACTTATGGAAAGTATTAATCAACGATTGCAAGCTTTATCGGAAGCTTCTGGACTTGGACAATTAAGGAATAGCCATGATTCGTTAAAAACTGGATTAGCATACGATGCAGCGATGTCAAAGCATCAATGTTTATGCGGAGAAAATCAAAATCACGTCGAACATGGAGGTCGGGTTCATTCCATTTGGGCCAGGCTACAAGAATGTGGATTAGTGGATCAATGTGAAAGAATATCCATGAAAAAAGCTTCATTGGAAATGCTAAAATTAGTTCATTCCCCAACATATGTAACATTTTTTGCTGTTTCTCCAACCGCATGCTTGAAATTGGATCCATCTGAATTACCTCTAAAAAGTTTTGTTCAACTTCCATGTGGCGGAATTGGAGTGGATTCAGATACATATTTTAATGATGCTAATACTCAACTTGCTATTCGAGTGGCTGTAGGTTCCATAATAGAATTATCCACTCAAGTAATCGAAGGAAAAATAAAAAATGGTTTTGCATGCATTCGACCTCCTGGGCATCATGCTGAAAGGGAACAAGCTATGGGTTTTTGTTATTTTAATAATGTTTCAATTGCAACTAAAAATCTTCAAACAAAATATTCAAATTTATGTGAAAAAATTGCAATCATTGATTGGGATGTCCATCATGGAAATGGAACACAACTTTGTTTTGAATCTGATCCTTCTGTGCTTTATATTTCTCTTCATCGACATGATAATGGAAATTTTTTTCCTGGCACTGGAGCGGTTACAGAAACGGGCAAAGATGCGGGTAAAGGATATACAGTAAATATTCCATTTAGTGGAGATATAATGGGTGATCCGGAATATTTAGCTGCTTGGAGAGTTATAGTTTTACCTTTATTGGATTCATTTAAACCTGATTTTATTTTTGTTTCCGCTGGGTTTGATGCAACTAAAGGCCATTCAGCTGCACTTGGAGGGTAAGTATTAATTTTTTTGAATTACAAAAGTGTTTGTAAATGGAATTTAAAAAATTTTATTTTCTGACGGCGGTTCTTTCCACGAAATTTTTTTTGGATATTTAAATTTTTTAAACCAAAATTAAGAAAAATAATTAAATAAAACTAAAACTTTTGGTATGAAAATTAAAAATTTGTAATTTTCTGGATTAGAAAAAAATTTTAGTGATGAAATTCTAAAAAAGCATTTTCGTAGTAAAATACTAAAAAAATGTGATAAAATCCTTTAAAAAATAATTTTCGCGGAGAAATTCATTGAAAAAATTTCTTTCTAAATTCTTAGCAACATTTTTTCTCTCCATTTGAAGCTAAACTATTTTACTTAATTTTAAATTTCAGTTATGAATTATCCCCACAAATATTTGGTTATTTTACAAAAACATTATTAAATTATGCTAATGGTCGAGTGGTTTTATCATTGGAAGGCGGATATGATTTACCATCGATTTGTGATTCAGCTGAAGAATGTGTAAATGTAAGTCTTGTCTCGGCTCACTTAAATCCCATTTAAAAAAATATCCCAAATATATTTTTTTCAGGCCCTTTGTGGAGATGGTGGAGATTTATCTAGGCTTAATTCGGATCATCTTGAAGCAATTCCAAATCAAGCCGCTCAAGATACCATTCAAAAAGTTATCGCCGTTCATAAAACTCAATGGCCTTGTTTGACGGGGCTTCAAGGCCTTAATGCATCAGAATATCATTGGCAAACAATTTCTCAACGATTTAGTTCTCTCACGGTTCATTCATAATAATAAGAAAGCATTTATTTTAAAACATTTTTTTGTTTTGAAAAAATGAAAAATTAATGATAGTAACAAATTTTTGCAAATTATTATCAATTTTTGTTTATTTTCATTTACTCATTTTTACTTCCGAAAAAAAAATATTATCATTTTTAAATACAGTTTTTTTTTTAAATTTTTGTAAATACATACCTTCAAATTTTTTTGGTTGGATGGATAGTTATCATTTTTTTAATTAATTTCTACCTTTTTTTTATTCCGGTGAAAAACAATTCTCTCTCATTTTTTAAGTTTTTTTTAATCTTTGTTTTTAATATTTGGTTTGTTTCTAAAAATGGAATTATTATATCATCATTTATCATTTGACAACAATGTTTTTTATCCCTGAAAAAAAATTTTTCTTCTTTTTTTGCGAAGATTGGCTTTATCTCAATTCTTCGCGCCATTATTTTTCTTTTTTTAAAATTCTTTTGTTTGTTTGTTTTTAATCTGTTCTCCACTTTTTTTTTATTCGATTTAAAAATATATATATTATTTAATAATCACAAGGTATTTAATTAGATTTCTATTATAAAATAATTTACTAAAATGAGATTGTTTTTTTTTTTGACAGAGTTTCTTTTCTAAAAAAGGAATAAAAAAAGGTGTGATTCCGTAACCCAAAAGCAAAACAAAAAAACCAAACTTGAATTATTAAAATTTTGTGTCTAAACCTATTTAGAAAAAAATATAAATTGTCAGAAAGAAATTGTAAATAAAATAATTTTCAAATAACCAATTCAAAAAAAATTAATAAAAACAGAAATTTCCGAAACAGATGAAACGATAGAGGCTAAAGTAAAAGTTTGGTGATTTCCATTGATTATTTTAAAAAAAAGTGTTTGAAAAATCTAACTTTTTTTATTTGCAGAAAAAAATATGAGTAAATTATTTCTAATAATTAAAGAAATACAGCAGCTGAACCAAAAAAAAATTTCATACATTAAATTTTGATTTTACGAACTCTGTAAGCTGTGTCGGTAAAATTAACGAAAACTAAAAATTTAATAATGTTTTCTTTTGTAAAAAATATTGAAAAACATTCTCCAGCTAAAATGTAAATAAAGAAATTTTTTAACCTCCTTCATACATATCTTAATTGGCATAATGCGACTAAAAAAATTCCACACGTAAAATCTAGAAATAAAAAATCGTGTCACAAATATTGAAATAATAATAATGCTTTACTCTTTGGATTAGAACCTTCTTGAATTTATTTATTTTTTTTATTTTTTAAATATAAGCTTGCATAATTCATTTCCCGTCTAAAAACGTGCTTAAGCTATATATATCTTTTAATTAATCATTCGTTATTTTTAGCCGCTATGGCGGATCAAGATGATGTTGTGCCTTTAAGTGATTCCAATCAAGCATCGGATATTGAAGAATTTGCTTCAAAATCAACAATAAAATTACTAAATGATGTGAGTGGAGAAAGAACTGAAAGTGCTGCTAAAGATCCATCAACCCGTGAAGCTCCAAAATCTCCATTAAATGGAATAATTGATGATGGAAATATAACGAAAGTTGAAGCTCATAAAGAGACTTTAAACGATTCATCATCCGATACTGAACATTTATTAATGACTCCAACACCAAGAGAAGCCACAAAATCTCCTCTAAATGAATTAATTGAAGAGAAAGGATCTGGAAAACCAACAACAAAAGCAGCAACAGCTGCTGCTGGACCAACCTCAAAAGTAAGATTTCCAAGAATATATAGCTTTAGCTTTGCTAAAGAACCCTTTTTTCAGCTTGATACTCTTCCACGTGAGCATTTACTTGCATTATTAAAAAAGCAAGCATTTGCATCAAAGGAATCAAAGAAACAAGCAGAAGAGTATCAAGAAAGAATCAAAAGTTTGGAAGAAAAATGTAAAAATTTGGAAGAGAAAATTGGTAATGATTCAGGAAGCGAGATGATGTCCATGGAATTGGATGATTATAAAAATAGCTGTGCTGAATTAAAAAAACAATTAGAAAATCAAAAAGAAGGACAAAAGCAAAAAGATGAAATGGTTCGGGATTTATCAACTCGAAGTGATAAGTTGCTTCAAGAAAAGGAAGAAGCTCTTCAACAAATGAAAGAAGCTAAAACATTAGCAGCTAAATTACAGAAGGATCTCGATGGTAAGTAAGCAGCTTAACTTACTTTTATCTTCCTTTAAAAGCCAGACGGACTAATTTCCCTAATTTAGAGCAACAAACAATTCTTTCTGAAAATTCCAAGGAAGCTCAATCCTTAACTCTTCAATCTCAACAAATTCGAGCGGAATGCGATCTTGAAATCGCAAAATTAAATATGCAATTAAAAAGATTTCGTGAAGAATCAATGGATCAACAAAGATATGTCACAGAAAAAACATCGGAAGTTCGCCGACTTAAAAGTGATTTAGAATCTCTTCAACAAAGTTATGATAATCTCAAAAATGAACATAGTACTTTTAAAGAGCGAGCGGAATATGTTTTAAAACAAAAAAATGACGAACAAAGTAAAGAAGCGTCATTAACTTCTTCAAGCAGTGGAAAAATGGAAATTGATGAACTCATTCGAAGTTTGAATAGTCGAAATGAGAAAATCACTCAACTTACGTGAGTTTCTTTCAAATTTTCTGTTTTGATTTTGAATTACCAAACATCCAAGTTTATATTTACTAAAATCAATCAACCAATTTTTAGCGAGCGCTGTTCATACTTAGAAGATGAGCTTCGATCAAGTCAAGATTATGCAAAAAATATTAAAGGTGAATTAGAAGATGCCCAACATTCTCTCAATTCTTTACGAAATCGTGGATTAGAAGAACGAAGAAGAGCAGAATCAGATTATGAATTTCGCCTTCGACAAGCTTACACGGATAAAGAAATCCTTCAAAAGAATTTAAATCGAACCGTTGAACAAGCGACAGAAGATAAGAATCGATTGATAGAAAGTTTTAATCGACAAAATGCGGAATTGGAAGAAAAGAATCGGGAGTTAATACAGAAAATGGAAGAATATCGAAATCTAGCAACTCAACAACCTGCTTCTTCAACAACTCCTCGAGCATTAACTCCAATCCGAATTCCTCGGAGACAAAAGTTTCCCCAACCCATTAATTTCGCACATGAATCACATTCAATTGTTACTTCACCTATGTCCAATGGTCCATTAACCAATCCACCGGGTCTTGATCATGATAATGATGAAGATGATCTTCGTTCGCTTCAAGATGTCATCAATGATGCAAGTGATGATCAAATGACCGTTAATGGTGGTGGTGGACCTCGACCTATTTCAGCATTTGATGATTTGGCTTCTCGACCATCAATCGATTTTTATACTATTGAAGAATATGAAGCAATTGAAAAGCAATTATCCCACACTCGCGAACTTCTCAATGATATGGAAGACACGAATTCAAAATTGGTGGAACAAATAAAAATTTTAAAAGAAGAAATTCGTCGTCTTGAAAGAAATGTTGAACGTGAACAACATACTTCCAAGAATAGTGAATATCTTAAAAATGTTGTTATGAAATTTTTATCCCCTCCCAAAGTTAATGATGAACGTCAACAACTTTTACCCGTTCTTATAACCATGCTACGTTTGAGCCCTGAAGAAGTTACAAGTATTAATGATTATATTAAAGGTAAAAAATTTTCTCGGTGACTCTCGAGAATTTGCAAACTCGTTCCTTAAAACTTTCATTGCTTTTTAGAATCTTCTTTCTCATCAACTGGCGAAGATAATCCTGGATGGACAAGTTTTCTATGGTCTAATATTGTTTAATAATACACATTCATTCATTCCATTAACATTACTCATCATCATTTCTTCTTGCCCGTTTACGCAATTATTATTATTTCATTATTATTATTCTTCGATGTTGTTGTTGTTGCATGATTGAATATTTTTATTATATATTTTTTTAAAGGGTCTTTCTGGTCTTGAATATTCAACAAACAAAAAAATTTAATTTCACTTTTTATTCTTGTTTTTTTTTCTAACTGTGATAATTTGTTTATTATTCTTTTGGTATTAACTATGTAGTTTATGTTATATTTTATATTTATTACTAATTTTGGATTATGTTTTATTTTTAGATTTAAAAGTTTGTAAATTTGTGCAATAAAAAGGGTTATCATTTTTGAGTTTTTGTGAAATTAAAAAAGAATAGCAATAAGCTTCAGATAAATTTTCATACGATTTAGATCATTTATCGTCAACATTTTCTCCTAGATTGTAAAAGCTTGATACAAAGTTAAAAATAAATGTGTTGTAAGCATGCGTGTTAGCTAACTTTTTTACAATGCAACAAAATTATAGGCAGCAATAAAAATAAATGCAATTTTACTGGAACTAAAAAATAATTACACTCATGCGAAGAAAGCAAACTTCCTTTTTTCATTGTAAAAAAATTTACATAACCCGAAATTTGATCATTCATTCAAACATTTTTTTCACTTACATTTTTTTTCGTGAAATCTTTTTCGTTTCATTTCAACTTTCTTACTTGCTTGCTGCATGCGTTCCTGAAACTTGAAAACAATGAATTTGGTTTTCGTTCATTTTTGGTACTTTCTAAAAACATTACACTCTTCAAAAAAAAAGCATTCAACCATTGAGAAAAAAAAGATGATCAGCGCAAATTCATTTTTCGCCTTTTTTTCTTTTCAAATGCGATGTTCTTTAATTTTTTTTATTTGTATATGTAAGTAATTAAAAAAATGATTATGTTTGTATTTTCATTTATTTTAAATAAACAATTTGAAAATTGGTAAATCACATTTTAATAACGTGATAATAAAAAGTTTTGTTTGAGCTTTCTTATTTTTTTTAATTAGTGAACTTTGTTAACTCTTTTTTACAAGATTCGCATAAAAAGCTTGATAAGAAATTTTATTGTATGTATTATCAAGAATTAATTCTTTTTACTTTTAGTATCAAATAAAAAACCCAACAAAAAATCAAAAGAAAAAAGGAGAAAGGCTTTTTTATTATTATTTTGCTGCACCCAAAAAATAATAATCATGCCACACCTTAATTTTTTTTTTGTGTTTTATTCAATTATAACAACAACGATGATTATAAGGCGAAACAAAAGCTTTTGATAAGCTTTTTCGAGAAAAGCAGTGTGTTGACTTGAAGTAAAAAAAGGCAAGCATATAAAACAAGCTAAAACAAAACAAAAAAAGTCAAATTAAATTTTAAGGGACGTTTTTGTTTTGTTTTGAAAATGTTTGGACTTTTATTGTGTTTTGCGATTGCGGTTGGTTACTGCAATGGATTTGCTACTTCAAAAGAATTTGCAATATTTTTACCAATTTTTGGAGGTATATTTTAAACTATTTTTAAATATAAAAATAAATATTCACTTTTCTATTACAGATACAAAATTTCATGATGTTCAAATATCGACAGCTTTATGCTTTACACAATATAATTTTCTTCAACGCAATTATGGTTTAAATGGGCCTAAACCGTTTATATATGATCCATGTCCATATTTAGAATGGTCATATGAAGTTGATGGTTTGCTTTATGTAGCTTATGATCTTGTTCATCTTGAAGCAATTAAACTAGAATTTGAAACAGGTGTTGATGCTCCAGATCTTCAAATAAAAATGATACCAACTGACCATTTTGATTTGGAAGAATATATATCTAAAACCAATCTTCTTTTATTAACTTCTCGACAAAATATAATTAAAGCCATTCAAGCTCCCTATCCATCTTTTACGAGTATACGCATAGCACTTGGAACTATGATTCATACTTTACAAGATTTTTATAGTCATACAAATTGGGTTGAATTAGGTAATAAACAAATTAATGTTAATATTGGAATTAATGAACTTCTTGGTGTTAATATTAATGGAGGAACCTCAACGGCATGTAAGTCATGTGTCCATAATTTTACTGATACAAAACAACGTGCTATTGATTTTGCTTATTCTAATTATGGTAATCGATTATATTATTTTGGAAAAGAAAATAATATTTATTCATGCATCGATAATTTAGCAACAAATTATTTAACATCCGGTTATCATTCGAAGGAAGCTAAATATACGACATCAGGAACTTTTCCAAATGGAAAATGCAGCCATGGTGGTAAGTTAATTTGATAGGGGATATATTTGCATGGTTTAAAGCTTGTAATAAATGTACGTTGAGATAAGCTCGTTATACCCAGCGCCATCGATATGAAATTTAAAAAAAAAATAAATATAAAAAAAATAAAAGTTAAGAAAAGGTTTTATTTATTTTAGGTTTATCTGATGATTTTGCACCGATTAATCCCACAGGTGGAATAAGTAAAGATGCTGCATCTGTTATATTTGCTCCCCATTATCATCTTCATCGAACTGCTGCAGATTTATCAGTTCAATCCACCATTCGATATTTAGATGATTTACGAATTTCCCTTGATGATGAAGAACTTTTTGGAAAACTTATTGGTTTTGATGCAGCTTCAACAATGTCAATAATGATTGATACAACTGGAAGTATGACGGATTCAATTGATGCAGTAAAAAAATTTGCACAAAAAATGGTTATTGAAGCTGCAAATAAAACATCCAAATTTTTCATGACTCCTTTTAATGATCCATATTGGGGACCAGTTTTATCTTTTACTAATGCAAGTAATATGGTTGATTATATTGGAACTTTAACAGCGGATGGAGGAGGAGATACTCCAGAAAAATGTTATAGCGCTTTATTGGATACTGTTCGAGCGGTTCCACAAGGAACAAATATATATATTTTTACTGATGCAAATAGTAAAAATCCTGAATTATATCCAATTATTGTATCCCTTGCTAATCAAAAATCATTACATATTAGTTTTATGATGTCAGGAGAAAATGTTGGATTTTTATCTGCTAAAAAAAGTAATTACAAAAATTTGGATAATCCATTAACCAACAATAAATTTGATGATGAAGGAGGACCAACCACTTCAATTGAAGATTATCGTAAACTTACCATTGCTACAGATGGACAATATTTATTATCTCAATTAAATGAATTAGATAATGTTACTGCAGCTATAACAGATACAAATTGGCAAATGCTTAATATACTTACAAATGTTATGTCACCCATGAATACCACATTTTATATTGATAAAAGTATTGTAAGCCTGGAAATTTCATTAAGTTCTTCAACAACATATTTAAATAATTTTATTATTGATATTATTGATGCAAATGATGAAAGTGTTATAAATAAAAATGGTAGTAATATAATAGTAAATAATGACTTTACAAAAATATATCGTTTTAATACAACTTCATCGACGCCAGCTGCTTCACCATGGACTTTAATGATAAGTGAAGGATATAATTATATCGATCAAATAACAATTCGAGTTCAATCAAGCTTAATAACAAATTTAATGCTCGTTAATTCTGAAACTCAAATACCTTTAAATGGTTCACCACTTTCTATGGAAGATTACGATATATATGTAATTTGTGAACAATGCACAAATATTACAGATATTGGAGTTACAAGTTGTGGAAATAGCGATGATAATGGTGGTTCTTCAATGATATCACAAATTCCAAAAAAAGCTGGAAATATTAATTGGTGGAGTGTACAAAATATTACTTTACCATCCAACACATTAAATAATCAAATTTGTATTATATTTTCTGGTAATATTTATAATGGAACTTCAACATTTTATCGAACTGCTCAACAAAAATTATCTATTAGTTCATTAAGTTTAGAAACATCCATGTCCACCGCCAATTTTAATAATTCTGGTCATGTTTATCCTAATAATACTGTAATAATTTCATATTCAGTTACAAATATTGGAAATCTTGATGATTATTTTACTATTTCTGTTACAAGCTCAATTGCATTTAAAGTTAATTTTACTTCCGGTAATATTCTTATTAATGCAAATGATACAGTAACGGGAGAAATAAATATTATTGCTAATAATACTATTGGAACTATTAGCAATGTGGAAGTAGGGTTTTTTTTTAATCTGTAATTTTATTAATGACTGGTTTACTATAATTTTTATATTACAGATTAGTGTCGCTTCTGTTAATGACCCATCTCAATATAATGTTGCAGATTTTACTGTATTTATTGTGGATCCTAATCCTGATGTAAATGCCCCAGTTTGTAAGGTTCTGAATACTACCGTATCTAATTGTCCAAAAGAACTAAATCTTTGTCAAACAGCTGATTATGATGCAGAACTTTCATTTTCTGATATTGGTACAGGCGTTTATCGAGTTGCTTATAATGATGGTACATGGAATGTTGAAGATTCAGGTTAATTTCGTCATTAAAAAAAAAGTCCAGAAAAATTTAACTAAAAAAAACTTCTGTTTTACAGATATGTTTAATAATACAAATGCAGCAAATCATACTTTTTATGCGAATGGTATTATATCATGTTGTAATAATACACAATTTAGTGTTATTGACGGTGCATCTCTAGTTGGACAATGTATTATTGAAGTAACATATCCTCTTCCAACATCTCCACCACCACTTTCAACTACAACTACAACGACGACAACAACAAAAGCAGCAACAACGACGACGACAACAAAAGCAGCAACAACGACGACGACAACATCCAATGCAAGCATTGTTTCAATTAGCCTTTTTATGTTATTGCTCAGCTTAATCCTAACTCAATAAAACAAGAAGGAAAAAATCTATAAAATTTTTTAATATGGGCGAGCAAACTTGATTATAGTTTTCAATCGAAGAAAATATTTGTGAAGCTTTTTTCATAATAAATCAAAAAGTTTTTTTCTTATGTAATTAAAAATTTGTTTTTGTTATTAATTCTTAATTTTTTTGCTAAATCAAATACTAAAATAAATTTTTACTGTAATTACACAAGTGTGCATACTACATATAAAAAAAAGCATATTGTGTCGAACTTTAATAATTAATTATTTTTATTTTTTGTTATTTCAAAATAAATTTTTCTTATTTTTTTATTTTTGAAATCTTCAATGCACAATATTTAAATCATAACCATAAATAATTTGTGATGCCTTGGTTTTTTTTTCTTCATATTTAAGGGAAAATTTATAATTTTTTCTTTATTTGTCGCGAAATTTCATTTTAGTTTGAGCTTTTATTTTTTAAATATAAATAAAAAATATTATAGTTTTTTTTTGTTGTTGAGATGGATTTTATTTCTTCTGAAGATTTAAAATTTTTATTACCTTTAATTTACATAATTCCAACTTATATTCTTTATTTTTTTATTTTGTATATAATTTTTTTCTCACCCGAAAAAAATAAATTTTCTGGTTCATTTTATGATATTTTGGGTTTCTCTATTATTTATGATTTAATTACTTCGGTAATTTATTATTTGGCTATTCGAATTCCATCAGCTCCAATATTTTTGCCGTTTGTTAAAACTTGGGGAATTCGAAGTTGGTTTATTACTTTGTTACAAACGATGAGTTGGTATATTGCATTTTCGCCTCATTTATTTAATGTTATTTTATCATTTAATCGATTTACAGTTTTTGTTTTAAAAGCTAATTATCAAAAATTTTGGGATAAATATTTGAGGTAAGTTTGCAACATGAAAATAGCTTTGATAAAAAAAATTTAGTCGTCTAGAATGGAAAAATTTTAAATTTATAAATTCCCTTTATTTTTTGCTTTTTGCTTTGTAATTAACTTAACTATACAGAACTCTCGTACGTAGAAATTAAAAAATGATTCAGTTTTCAAGCCGAATTTTAAAATCATTTTAACTTTTAAAAATTCTTTTTCCACGGTTTTCCATTCGAAATAAAGACTTAATTTTCGGATAATTTTGGACAAAAAAGTTTTCCACTTTCAATTTTTTTAGATTTTTCCTTGGTTTTTGTATGCTTTTCCCAATGTTACTGATTTGGCATATTCCTTTCACGGATATTTATATGCAACCCAATGATAATTCAAATCCTGAAGGAATTCGATATTTAACTGAAGGCCACGCTGAAGCTGTATCATTTATGAATAATCCAAGAAATGCAGCCATTTTAATTACCGCAACCTCGCTTCTTTCATTATTTTTTAATATTTATGTTTTCATTTGTTTGATTCAACAACGATTTTGTTGTTATAAACATTTTGGGAATGTAAAAGAAAAAGCATCTAATCAAGATATCAAATTATTTATTTATACTGTATTAATTTTTGGTGTGGAAGTTATTCATTGCATTCAACAGGTTAGTTAAAAGTGAAATAAAAAAGATATGTTTTTTGTAAAAGTTTTTATATATAAAATGGCTGGAAAAAGAGGCTTTTAAACTTGGAATATTTTTCGAATTTACGCTTTTAAACCAAAAATACTCCATAAACATTTTTTAAAACCTAAAAGTTTTTCTATTATGTGTTTTGATTTATATTTTTTTGATTAATTTTTGTTGAAAATATTTAGAAAAGAAATTAGGTTTTTGTAGTAGGGTTTCTTGAATTTTCGCATTAGAATCACAAATATAAAATTTTAAATTATTCAAGCAAGAAATTTTCTTTATTTTTTACAATTTTCAGTTTAAAATTTTCCGCTTTTTTAAAAATTGTTTTTAAGTTTATCTCGAGCCGAAAATTTTAGTTTTTAATAATTCCCATATTTTCGCTTCAAAATCATAACACAATTTTCTTTTATTTTTTGTCAGTCGAATTTCTCTGTCTTTTTTTACGCTTGATTTGTTAAAGCTTGTCCTTGAACTTTCTTTGTCCAATTTAAAGAAAAAACAAAAATTAATTTTTCTAATTTTAGTATGCCTTTATGACCGCCACCGATAATAACTTCATTATGATGATGTTTAATTTACAATATTTTCTTCTTGATATTGGGTCTCTTTCACCCGCATGGTTTATTTTAATTACAAATAAATATATACGTGAATAAATTAAAATGAGAATATTATTTTGTTTTTGCAAAAACAGCAAAGTGCAATCAAAAAATATGGTTATTTTAGTTTCAACAGCAAGTTTGAAGCCAACTAAGACGAATGTAAGAAAAAATAATGGTACATCGCTTTCAACCATAAAAATTTAATTTATGTATTTTTTTGTTATTTTTTTTAATGCAGCTAACTTTTTTTTGTAATTGTTTTTTTTTGATTATAAATTACTGTAGTTTTTTTTAACAAATTTCACTAAAAAATAAAGGTTTAAAAAGCTTAAAAAATAAATATTTTATATAGAAAAAAAGGAAGGCATATAATAAAACTATTTTTACTGAATTCCATGAAATTTGGGGAATTTTTTGTTAAGAATATCTTTATAATCGGAACTATGAAAAAAATTTTTTAACAGCAATTATAAAAATTGCTAAAATAAAAGAAAAAAAAAACCTGCAATAAAGTTTCATAGTTCCTGGGCCCATTAAAATGAACTTAAATAAAATAAGTGGGTGAGCCACCAAATCCATTTTTAAACGACCGTCACTTTTTTTAGATACAAAAACAGAGAATAAATATTATCTCGATTTTAATTTTAAATTTAAATATTATTAATTACATACACTTTAACCACGATAAGTGAAAAAACTTTATCATCAAAATTCGAAGTAGAAAAATCAGACAAAAACATCAACAGTCAAATTTAACGAACTATGTTGCTTTAATTACATATAAACATTATTTTTAAATAATCAAAAGTTCCGAAAGTTATAATTTGCTTTCACGTTTTTTTTGGTTGGTTTTCAACTTCCTGTTTTTTTTACTTTCAAAAAAATATTTGCTTATTAAAAAGTATATATTTACCAAAATTGAAGGTTGTAAGCTTTTTTTAAAGTAATGTTTAACAGTCTTTTTTTGTTACTTAGAAACTTTAAAAAAAAGATAAACATTTTAATTATTACAGTTTAGCTTTTTTTCATTTTTACTTGTTTTTTTAAAGTAAAAAATTTTCTTGATGGACAACGAAGAAGACGATTTTGATGGAGCTCAAAATCGAAAATTTTTATTACCTTTAATTTACATAATTCAACATATTTTCTTTATTTCTTAATTTTATATATTATTTTTGTGAATAAAAAAACTAAACACAAATTTTCTGGATCATTTTATAAACTTTTTGGTATTTCCGCAATTTATTATATGAGTTATTCTTTTTTTTATTATTTGGATTTACGAATTCCCAAAACTCCATTTTTTGTTCCATTTGTAAAATTATGGGGAATTCGAAGCGTTTTTGTTACGGTGGTTCATATGATTCCATGGTATTTAAATAATGCCACCCATATATTTAATTTTATTTTATCATTTAATCGATTTACAGTTTTTATATTAAAAATTAAATATCAAGATTTTTGGGATAAATATTTAAGGTAAGAAAAAAAGATAATAACTGTATCAAAGAGAAAATTAAAAATAAATATGAATTTCCAACGATTTTTTTTTCGAAACCAAATTTTGTATTACCATTTTTACTCTCAATTTTTTTAAAGATTTTTCCTTGGTTTTTGCATACTTTTTCCATTGCTACTCATTTGGCATATTCCATTCACAGATATTTATATGCAACTTTCAAATGAAAATGATCCCAATGGAACTTCATATTCCACTGAAAATAAACCAAATGCAATTCCATGGATGCAAAATCCCAGGAATGGAGCCATTTTGCTTAGTTGCACTTCACTTTTAGAATTATCAATGAATGTTTTTGTGATTAGTAAATTGTTGAAACAAAGGTTGTGTATGAAAAAATCGATTCATGTAAAGGATAAAGTTTCGCCCCAGGATATTAAATTAACTATTTATACTATGCTGGTTTTTATCACCGATGTTATTCTTTGTGTTCAATATGTAAGTGGTCTTAAATATAATTATGGCCTCTATTTTTTTCAATCATATTCTTCGAAATAATATTTTAAGTTGTGAGAGATCAAAAAAAAATACTAGGTTAATTAAAAATTTGTTGAATCCCTCAAATTTTTTTTTCTACCACGCTTCAAAACATTCGATGGTTTTTTTTTCGTGTCAAAGTCCAAAACCTGAAGAAATAAAAACTCTTGCTTTTCTGCCAAAATTTTTGAAAGAAGGGTTTATAATTAATGTTTTTATGCGAAAGCATTTAGGAAAACGTTTTTCCATCGAATAACTTTTTGAATAATAAACACACGAGAATCTTAAAAGAAAAAACGGGTTTTTTTAAAACAATAGAAATTTTTTTTGTTTAATTGCTTAATAATGGTGCTTCTCGTAGATAAATTTTCAAAATATTCCTTTCAAAAAATTCTAATTTCTGGAAAACATTGTATTTTTAAATAAAACAATCCCAATTTTTTTTTCTTTCAAAAGAAGAGCGTTTTTTTAAAGTTTACAATCCAATATTTTTTTAGTATTTATTTATAACCGCGACCGATTTCAACTTTATTCTTGCAATGTTCGATGTCCAATATTTTGTTGTGGATTTTGAAACTTTATCTCCTGCATGGTTTATTTTATTCACCCATAAAGGAATAAGGAAACAAATAGGAATATATTTATTTATTTTAAAACCTGAAAATTCACCAGCCATTACATCCGTCGCAATTACAACAACTGCCAGACTATTACAAATAACCTAAACCATAAAATTATAGCTTTTTTTAAAAATTTAATATGTAATTTATTGAAAATGGAATGCAATAAGAAATTATAAATAAATATTATTTATTAAAGCAAATTAATTTTCTAAACAAAAACATTCTTTTCCAAAATTCCCGAAAATATTTTTTTAATGAAAATATTCAAATTTGTTAATTGTTTTAAATTCATAAAATCTTTTATATCTAAAAACATTAATAAAAAAAAAACTTGGACTTTCAAAATTTCGCGGAGGTCGTCGATCAATGGAGGGATAAAAGCTACATGAAATAAAAAAAAATGAATGTCAAAATTAATTTTTTGAGTCTCTGTGTTTTGATCTCTAATTTTTACCCATCTTTCAAAATATTATGTCTTAAGAATACAATTTCAGGACATTATTACACTTATAAATTAATAATTACCGATTTCAAAAAAATAGTGACTCATTTTTTTTATGAATATGCCAAAAGTGTAATTTTATGCTTTTGCAATAAACTTCGTCATCATCGTCTCAGGTGGCAGGCACGATTAAGCAATAAAAAAACAACGAAAAAAAGTTTTTTTTATTTATGACTCATTTTTTTCTTTCTTCCGATTTTTTGTTGTTTTGAAAAAAATGAAATGACGATATCCCTCGCCTACTTTTTTTAAACTTTACTTCCGCCGTCGATAAAGATCCATCATCGCCTTGCCTATGGCAAGTGAATGAAATGAGGGAGGTCTTTCCCGGGACATTTGTTTTTTTTCTTAAGTTTTTTTTGATCGAACAAAAAAAAGAAGTGATTTCATCGTTGATGAAGAAAAAAATACATTTCAAAAGTACATATTTTTTTGCCACTATAAAAACAATGGATATTTTTTTTTAATTTTCATTCAGCTTTTTGAGTTTTTCCTTTCTTGACTTGAAACTATCTTTTTAAAAGTCTTTATATTATTAAATAAAAATGGTGTCTGCTAAAGTTTGTTGTGTGGCATTTTTATTGTTGGCTGTTACTTGTTTGGTTGGTAATACTTTTGCTCGGCCAACAAGGGATATGGGTGAGTTAATTTATTTAAATATTTCAAATTTTGACTCTTTTTTATTGGCATTTTTTAAAATCAAAATTCTTAAATTCTTTATCCAAAAAAATTCTCTCGAATAAAAAAAAACATTGTTTTCGAAAATGTTTAGACTTTTTTTTTGCTGGCAAACTTTCACAAAAAGTTGTTTTTCGGCTGTGACTTAATTGTTTTCATTGAGAAATTTTTTTTTCGGAACAGCTGACGCTTTTTCGCAATTTTGAACTCAAACTTAACAATTGAAAAATAAAGAAAAAAACAAAAAACAGAGTTTTTAAAATCAAAAATATTTGTTTTTTTAAGAATTTGGTGACGCTGTAAATCTCCATAGCGAAGATGTACCTTCCACCACTCCAGCTGCAGCAGTTGAACCCCAAAATTTCCCCTCTTCGGAAATTGCTACTACTGTTGCCCCAACTGCCACATTTGAACAATTAGCTGATGCTTTGAAAGATGCTATTGCAAAAGCTCACATTCCTGAACCTTCTAAAAGACCCTTCCAAAATACTAATTCCGTGACCGATGAAGATGGAAAAGTTGTTGGCGTCGCTGGAACTGAAAAACCATGTAAGTTAACTAACTTTCAAGAAATTTAATTTTTGGGCATCAAAAATTTTTTTTCTAAAAAATTATGCAAATTCTTAATGATTTATTTTTATTATAGTTGATGAAAAAAATTTCAATGATATGCTTTTGAATGTCGTTCTTGAAGCTGTTCGAAAACAAGTTCAAAATCCTGATGGTTCATTCGATTTTATGACCATTTTGAAACAATTATTTGATGTTTGGGCCATTCGTTTTGATCATAATAAAGATGGAGAAGTATCCATCGCTGAATTTGCTCAATGGTTAATTGAATTCGTTAAAACTAAAATTGAATCATTCTAAAACAAATTTTTCGGTGCTTGTATGTCAAAATTTTTCTGTAAACATATTTATTTTTAGTTTTCTCGAAAAATCCTTTAATATTTATTTTAAAAAATAAGTAAATTAAAAATGTGATATTAAATTTTTTTGCTCTAATTTATTCTTTTATATTTTATAATTTTTTAATAATCTGCTCAAATTTTTTTTTGTATTAATTAAAAATAAAAGTTTCTAAAGACTTTAATTCTTTTTTTCATTTTCATAATTTTCCATCGTGCTCCGACACATAATTAATTAATTCCAAGCATCATTAAAATATAAATATGAAAAAATGGGTTCAAGTGTTTTTTTAATTATGAAAAGTTTTAAAGAAAAAAAGCTAAGGTGGAACTTAAGGCTTTAGAATTTAAAAAAACTGAAGCAAAAAGGTTGTGTTTATAAGAACTTGAAAAACAAATTCTCATACTTTGAAAAAAACCTTTTTCCTAAACCAAAAAAAAGAACAAAGTATAAAAGTCAGAAACATAATTAAAAAAAACTTGAAAATGATTTGAAACCTTTTAATTATTGCGCAAATACAATTTTAAAAAAAAAACTCATTAAAAGCCATTTTTTTTAAAAATCGCACTTCAGATGGCATTTGGAAAAAATTTTATTTCCATTTCTGGGACTAATATTCATTACCCTGGGGTTTTCGAGGTCGCTGATCACGAATTTGTAGACAGTTTAATTGGTTTTAAAGCGAAAACACGAGATCCAGAGGTCTCGACCAGAAAACTTAACTTTTTTTTAAGATGCTTTTTTTAAAAAGTGTTTAGACCGAAAAATAGCAAAAAATACGCTGATTATTTTCGTAATAAATGCCAACAATCGAAGTCTAATGATAAATGGGTCAAAAGTCCATTTTAACGAAAAATTTAACGTTTCGCTTGGGAAATCTCGAAATCTATGGCCGGGTGATTGCCATTTTATTACAGATTCTGATTCTCCATGAAATTCTGCCCTAGAAACATGAAAGTGTAGGAAAAAAAAGCGTGTTCATGGTCTTCAAAAAAATTGATGAACATGTTACACCAATATGAGGTATAAGAACAAGTGGATCATAAATACATTCAAAAAATATGAAATCTTAACTAAAAACGTAGAAAAACTCATTTAATGATTTTACAAATCGATAAAACTTCATGTTGTTAAGCTTTTAGATTTTTCCCACATTTTTAAAGTTTAATAGCAGCACACGATGCTCAAAAAATTCAAAATTCTAAAAATGAAGTATTTATTTTTAGAACTCATCATTTCTAGACCTAATTTGGGTCGTAGAAACCGAATTTAACAACAGTTTCTACGATTGGCAATCTTAAAATTTAGTTATAGCATAGTGAAAAATTTGCATATTTAAATAATTCATAACTCAATAACCAGCTTATGATATATTTTTTAAATAGTCAAATTCGGTTTCTACGACCCAAATTAGGTCTAGAAATGATGAGTTCTAAAAATAAATACTTCATTTTTAGAATTTTGAATTTTTTGAGCATCGTGTGCTGCTATTAAACTTTAAAAATGTGGGAAAAATCTAAAAGCTTAACAACATGAAGTTTTATCGATTTGTAAAATCATTAAATGAGTTTTTCTACGTTTTTAGTTAAGATTTCATATTTTTTGAATGTATTTATGATCCACTTGTTCTTATACCTCATATTGGTGTAACATGTTCATCAATTTTTTTGAAGACCATGAACACGCTTTTTTTTCCTACACTTTCATGTTTCTAGGGCAGAATTTCATGGAGAATCAGAATCTGTAATAAAATGGCAATCACCCGGCCATAGATTTCGAGATTTCCCAAGCGAAACGTTAAATTTTTCGTTAAAATGGACTTTTGACCCATTTATCATTAGACTTCGATTGTTGGCATTAATTACGAAAATAATCAGCGTATTTTTTGCTATTTTTCGGTCTAAACACTTTTTAAAAAAAGCATCTTAAAAAAAAGTTAAGTTTTCTGGTCGAGACCTCTGGATCTCGTGTTTTCGCTTTAAAACCAATTAAACTGTCTACAAATTCGTGATCAGCGACCTCGAAAACCCCAGGGTAATGAATATTAGTCCCAGAAATGGAAATAAAATTTTTTCCAAATGCCAAAAATTTTATTAAAAGTGCGATTTTTAAAAAAAATGGCTTTTAAATACAATTTTTTAAATATTTTTGTAACATTAAAAAACTTTTAGTGTATTTGGCTACGAAAAATAAGTTTAAAGGTCGAGTGTACTCTATTAGATCATTTTAGCAGAGAACTCCGCTTGAAATTAGATTAAATAAGTGTGACTTGGAGTCAAACTTCAATAACAAAAAATTTTCATCGTCGATGCTGAGTTCCGAGATTTTTTTTCAAATCAAAGCATACAAATATTGAGTTTTTTTATTTTGTGCTTTTCTTAATTTATTTTTTTCGTTTTGCAAATTTATTAAGGTCGTGATATACTTTGTAATAATTTTATAAATTTTTCTTAATTTGTTTTTGATTTACGTGTCTCAAAGAATAAAATTAAAAAAATACTTGAAGCATTAAAAAATAATGAGCTCGTTTTTAAAAAAAAGAAAAAGAAGTTTTTAGTAAATATTAAATAATGGGTTTTTGTTTTTAAATAATTAGCCATCGAAATTAAATGTTGAATTACGTCGAAAGAGAGAAAGTTTAATTGTCCAACAAAAACCAAACATATTTGCAGAACCATAAAACACTTGTAAAAAAATTTGGCACGAGTTCGCAGTTTTTTTTTGATGATTATTTTTGCAATTGTTAATAGGATATTTGATTTTTTAAAACAATAAAAAACGCATAAGTACAATATTAAAGTTTGTTTTCAAATAATTAGCAAATAGCGTAAATGGCAAAAATCCAATTCCTTAGTAAAAAATGTATTGAGATGCCGCGCCCCAAAATCTATCCAAAACACAGGTATGACATCGTTAGTTTTCTTTTTGAAGCGTATTATGAGTAAATTTATATAAAAGATAAAAATTAATGTTTGAATTTTTTATTTATTCCAAGTGCCACGTTTTTCCAAATATGTTCCTTACAAATTACAGACAAAAACCATGAGAACGTCGCCTTCTATTTAGCAGTCGTCTACTGTCGTTTTAATAAGGAAGAAAATATAATTTCGTTGAGGGGAAGCAATTTAAAAAATACTTAAATTGTAATTTTAATTATTTAATTGAGATTTCCATTTTTCTTTGATATTTTTTTTTCAAAAAGCTTCTTTAATAAAAAATCGTTAGACAAATTTACAAGAAAAAAAATGCGGCTTGCTTGAAACAGTCGAAACCATTGAATTTTAAAAAAAATTAATATAATTTATAAAATTTTCGTTTCAGGAGCAGAAAAATATTTTTAACGAATTAAATGGGTGAAGTTGAAGATAATTTAAAATTCTTTCTTCCATTAATTTATACAATTCCTTCGTTTTTATTATATTTTTTTATAATATTTACTTTATTTATTAGTAAAGCCAAAAATGAATTTACAAGTTCATTTTATAAATTACTTGGAATTTCAGCCATATATAATTTAGCTTCATCAATCGCGTATTTTATTAATGTACGAATGATAAAAACTCCATTTTTTATTCCTTTTGTTGAATTATGGGGTGTTCGAGGCAGGGCTGTCAAATCGCTGTTTTTCGCTAGCGTCGCTCGAAATTGCTTCAGCGACGGTGAGCGATTCGCTGAAGTCGCTGAACTTTCATCGCTGTTTCTTCAGCGATCGCTGTTCATCGCTTCGCTGAAGCGATCGCTTAGCCAAAAAGACACGCAAAAAAGTCGTCGCTGTTCCAAACAGCGACGAGATCGCTGAAGTCGCTGAAGCGATTTTCATTTTTTTATTTTTAGCGCGAAGCGAAGCGAAGCGAAAATGAAAAAGGCGTCGCTCAGCGATCAGCGACGTCTTTGAGCGAAGCGATTTGACAGCCCTGGTTCGAGGATTTTATGTTACTTTTGCTCATATTTTTACTTGGTATTTAACTCATGCCACACATTTAATTAATTTTTTATTGCCCTTTAATCGATTTACAGTA
Organism: Panagrolaimus kolymaensis; assembly: GCA_028622995.1. Taxonomy (NCBI): domain Eukaryota; kingdom Metazoa; phylum Nematoda; class Chromadorea; order Rhabditida; family Panagrolaimidae; genus Panagrolaimus; species Panagrolaimus kolymaensis. Next base: position 345,680 of record JAJQJQ010000063.1, read on the forward strand.
TTTTTGTTAAAAGAAAAATATCAACATTTTTGGAGAAAATATTTAAAGATTTTTCTTGGTTTTTGTATTTTATTTCCAATTTGTTTAGTTTGGCACATTCCTTTTCAAGATATATATCTTAAACCTGAAAATGCTTCAAATCCAATAAGTAAAAAAGCTTTAGCTCAATTTCATCCAGAAATTTTTGGTTTTATGAATAATCCAAGAAATTTTGCTGTTCTCATAACCTTAACTTCATCGTTATCATTTTTAATGAATATTTATGTTATAATTAAACTTATGAAACAGCGATATTGTTATAACTTTTCTTCTTCACAAGGAAAGGTGTCACCCCAGGATATTAAATTAACCATTTATACGATGTTAATCTTCGCTACGGAAATTGTTAATTGTGCTCAACAGGTGAGAAAAAGAGTGGAGGGCAGAAACTCAAATTTTTTACATAAAAAAAAAGGAAAAAGAGGGCCTGACAAGTCGCAATTAAATAGCAAACCGGGATTAACAGCTAATAAAATTCATTCTGATCCAAAGGCATAGCTTAGGACTCGTGAAATTTTTCATAAGAAAAACATATGAATCAAAAATAATTCATAGGCGAAGCCTTTGGAATGGAGTCATATGTTTTGCCTTTGAATCATTTTTTTATCCATAGGATTTACCTTTGAGAAATTTTTGAGTTATTGGCTTTGCACATGAATCAAAAAAAATTTCGCCATCCGTCGATTCCCGATGATTTTTTTATTGCCACGAAATATCATGCTTGTTTTTTGAATTGCTTCGCGTAAATTTATTAAGATCGAATTATTTCGCCGCAAGAAAAGAAATTAGCAAAAATTTTGTCTGAACCCAAAGTTTTTCAAATTTTTTTTGCGATCATTCTTTAAATAATTTGTTGGCACTGATTTTTTTAAAATAGAATTCCTAATAATATTTGTTTTACAGTATAATTTCATATGGGTAACAGATTTAAATGTTTATTTTGCAATATTTGAAGCTCAAGCATATATTATTGATATAACATGTTTAGCTCCTGCATGGTTTATATTAATTACTCATAAAGGTTTAAGACAACAAATTGGAAGTTATTTTGGATGTACATTTTCTAATTCAATTCAACAACAACAACAAAGTGTTTCGACAAGCACTCAACAACAACCAATGTTTGTTACAGCTAAAATTAATACAGTTCAAATAAGGCAATAAATCCTTTTGTTTTTTTTTTATTTTGGTCTGATTTTCATTTTTGTTTTTTAAAGTTTATAAAAATAATTCTTTAATTAACTGTAAGATTTTGTTTTCAAAAAATTATAAGAAAATGTTGAATTTATTAAAAGAGTACTTAATTAATGACCTATGCTTTTTTTGTATTTTTTTATAATTAAAATTTTTTTAATGTAGTGTATTTTAAGAAAAAAATAATAAATAAATTTAAAATTCTTTATTAAAAAAAACTTTTATCAATTAAAATGACAGTGTTGCAATTTGCAAAGAAAAAAAGAAAGTCATAAAGAAAAAGAAACAAAAGTGAATACCCAAAAAAAATATATTAAATTTTTTTTGTTTGTAAATGCCGTTAAAATAATAGAAAAGAAAAAAATTAAGGTGTAAATTTTCGAAAAAAATTATAGCAAAGCAAAAACAAAAATAAGTTTAAAAATTTTGATTTAAAATGTCAGAAAATTGTTTGTTTTAAAAAAAGAATTTATTTGTTTACAAAAAGATTTTTCTCAAAATCCAATTAGATTTACTTCTAAACTTCCAGAAGTTATTTAATGTTCAAAAAAAAGCATTCGTAAATTAAAAATATGGAATTGAAGATTAGTGGCAAACTATACACTTTTTTATGCTTTTTGAAATAAACTTTTAACCTTTTCCAACAACAATTTTTATTGTTTGTTTTTTATAAATCGAAAAAATATTTTGATTTCATATCATTAACCAGTTCAAAAACTCAAATATACAGCAAACAAACAAAAAAGAAATTTTGTCACTAAATGATTATTTTTACTTTTCCTATAGTTGATGGGAAAAAATGATCACTAAAACTTTCACTTTCCCATCGCAGATCAATTTCAACCTCTGTTTTTTTTTTCTATGATCATTGAAAGTCATTATTGTTGTTTCATGGATTACTTGTTCAATGATTTTTATTCAAAAAAAAATACATATCTTTAATCTTTTATTAATAAATAATTTTGACATTTTTTTGCAAACAAATAAACAACAATGAAAAAATGATGGTTATTTTATGTGATTAACTTATGAAAAGATTTTACATTACAAAAAAAATAAAATGACTCAAATAAATTATGAAATTCAATTTGTGTTTTTTTGATTCAAAACAGTTAATTTATTCTAAATTTGTTCACTCACGCATTTTATGAGAGAAGGAAGGAAACTCCCTTGCGGAAATGTTCGTTGAAAGAACGTTTAAAAATGGTTTTAAGAAAAAAAATTTTAAAAAGTTGGGTTCGTAGTGTACAAAAAAATTTTGTACTAAAACATCAATATAATTACCATTGATTTATAGCTAGCTTTAATAAATAATAAAAAAAGCTAAAAGGAATTCACTAATAAATAAAATTATTAAAGTAAAAACTAAATGAAAAAAAAGCAGTAAAGATTTAAGATATTTTTGAATTTCAAGGCCTTCTTATTAACACTGAAAATTTTATTCTTTAATAACCAAAAAATCGTCAAGCAAGCGAGAAAAATAACACAAAAATAATGTTTAGTAAGAAGCAAACAAAATTTTATAAAAATCATTGTAGTCTAAAATATGCATTTTGTTTTTTGCTTGCTTAAAGCAAAAAAATATTTGGTCATCAAAGTAATAAATATTTTCAATGTGATGATGACCATCTTTAATTTCATAGCAAAAAATATTAATGCTTTTGTAAAAAAGCTAACATGAAGTCAAAAAAAAGCAACTTCCTTTTTTATTCGTTTGAAAGCTTTCTCATTTTTTACTTCAAAATTATTGTTTTATAAATTTGCATATTTCTTGTTTTTTTTTTGCATTCATTCATTTTTCCAGCATCTCAAAAAATTTTAAATATGCTCGAATGTCAAATCACTTTGTTTCATTCAATCAAAAATCAAAGTGTGAAAGAATGTCGTCGTCTTCGTCTTCGTCTCTGTGCTTCGTTGCTTTCCTGCTTTGTTCGTTCATCATCGATGGTGGATTAGCTGCTCCAAAGAAACATGTTGCTGGTGGTAATAGCTTCAATGAAAATGTAAGTTTACATTGTTTTCTTTTTGAGGATTATCGTAAACACTAAAATGTTATATTGTCCTTTTACTTTTATGCTATCATTTACACCATTAACTTTTCTTTTGTTTCAGCGTATTCGTGGCGGTGGTGATGCACCTAATGGAACTTTCGATTTTCTTCCATTTCTTCTTCTACCAAAAATATCCCAATTAAAACTTGGTTTTTCTGGCTGTTCATCAACAATCATCTCACCTCGTCATATTCTTACTGCTGCTCATTGTATTACTTCGCCTGATAATGTCAAAATAAGTAATCCTGATAAATATGGTAATATTACTGGTAATGGCCATAATAATATTCTTCGATCTCATTTTATTCTTACTGATGTTCGTCCAAAAGAAAAGTTAGCAAAGGATTTGTCAGTTCCATTATCTAACTTTGGTGTTGCTACAAGTCTAATCATTCATCCATCATATCGTCCATTTGACAGTAAACATGATATCGCTATTATTGAATATCCTAATGGAACCAACCTTGGTATTGATCCTATTATTCTTGCTGGTGATTATAAAGAAAAAGATGGTGATATGGCTATTGCTGCTGGTTATGGAACATTTAAATATGAAGGTAAGCTTTTATAACTTGAATTTTTTACTTTATGGAAAGTTTATTAAAGTGTTTACAATATAATAGTAATCCTAATAAATTTATTGCGACCAATAATATTTATTTATCTTTTTAGGTGTCAAGGGTATCGCTCCTGATGTATTGCAAAATGCTACAATACCTGTTTGGACTACAGAAAAATGCGTTGATGGTAAATTTCCTGAATATATTTGTACTGGTGAATATGAACTTCGTGCTGATCATGGTGATAGTGGTGGACCAATGATGATTGAAAGAGAAGGAAAAATGTATCAAATTGGTATTGCTCTTGCCATCAGTAATAAAACTAGTATGCTTTTTATATATTGCTTTCCCATTTTTTAATAAAATTCTTTTTTAGCATTTTACACTCGCATCTCAAATTACTGTGATTGGATTACCAAAGTAACAGATAAAGAAGTACATTGTGATAGCTTGCCTTCACCTCCTGATTCAATAAAACCAACTCAAGCACCAAGTCCATCATCATCTCCACGTCCTAAGAAGACTCCAACAGCTGCTCCTCAAAAAGCTCAAACAACAACTACAAGTGCTTCAAACATGGTCAAATTCAATGCTTTTCTCATCCTATTCACTTTCATGATCTTTGCTGTTCTTTGATATTGTGACTAATGTTTCTTTTGTGTGTAATTTAATGATATTATAATTATATGAATAAAGTTTTAATATTTTTTGTCGTTGTTCATGTTGGTAAAGAAAATTAGAGCTGTTCGAAAAACACTTTTTTCTAGCGCTTTAATTTTGGCTTGCTTTGTTTAGACACTTTTTAAAAACAAAAAAAACTTTTTGAGTGAATTTTTATGGGTAAAAATAAACTTTTGAGAAGCTTTATCGTTTCTACTTTACCATTTTTATGTTTTGAAGATTGTTATAACATAATAAATACAGTATACCGAAGTGTCAAAGTGCATAAACTAAAACAAGTTCATGGCTTTATTTTTTAATGCGACTTCTGCTTGGTTTTTGTGCTTTTTTATCGTAATTTTACGTCCATATTCAAATCATAAGTTTAAAAACATGTTTTCTTATATCGCTTAAAATCTTACTGTACCTAAACCTTTTTTCGCATAATATTTTAGAAACACAGTTCACTAGCTTTTGACGATAAAAGTTTAAAAAGCAAAAAAAGACGAAACGAGTGAGAAAAAAATTCTTGGACTCTATTTGATTTTACATAAATTAAAGTATCGTATCATTTTTTTTAAACTCCGTCTAATTTTTTTATTTTTGCAAAAAAAAAATAAAAATTCACGCGTTCAAAAAAAAATAAGCCAACGAAGGAAAAAAAAAGAGGCGGTTTTCATTTTTTATTTTTTGCTCGATTTTTCGGAAACGCTTTTTTTTGACGTCGCGATTCGCGAAGAAGAATAAATTATTCGCTCGCATCGGAGATCGATCGTTGATTCATAAATAACAAATAAAAATAATAATATTATTAATTTATATGCATATTATTTATTTTTTATTTTTTGTCTACTACCTATGCTGTTTTTTTGAGGAACCAGAAGAGATTAAAATTTTATTTTTGTACATACGTCACATTGCTTGCTGATTGATGATGACTGTTGTTGATGATGATAATGATAAAAAAAATAATATAAACAATTGGACAAATGGATTTTTTATTTTTTTTGGGGTATATAAAAGCTTGGAAAATTGTAGAGAAAATTCATTCGTTTGCCTTTTTTCTGTTTTAGGTTTCAAAAACATTTTTTTGGACCTTTGAGAATTTTTATTTTACTGTGAAACTACTAAGAAATTATATTTTTTAATTAATTAATATGGATTCAAGAAATTCCATTTCTGTTTTATCTTCAACTTCAAGTGATGAATTTTATCAAACTAATAAAAAAAAGTGGTATAATCTTACCACAAAAAGAAGATGGATTCTTGGTAAGTAATTCTTTAAAATTATAATTTTTAGAAAAGTTAAAATATTTATTTATTTTGTATTTAAAATAGTTTTAATTTTGCTATTTTTTTGGAACTTTTTTTTATCCCTGTTTAAATTTTTAGCTTGCATTCTCATGCTTGGAAATTATTGCACTATTTCAATGAGAACTCATGTGGGCGTGGCAATGGTTTGTATGGTAAATGCCACAGCGGTTTATGAATCTCGAGATCACCCCGTTCCAATTTTACCCGAATTTGGTGAAGCTGTTGAAGATTCCATTATAACTCCCCATCAACAAAAATGTCGAAAAATGGCGGTTAAAGAAGTTGGAAATGATACGGGTTACAAAGTATGCAAAATTAAAAATATTTATTTATTTCGACACTAAATTTTTTATGTTAATTTTTAGGGAACTTTTGTATGGTCCAATGAGCAACAATCCCAAATATTTTCTGCAGGATTTTATGGAAATATTTTAACTATGTTTCTTTCGGGTTTACTTATTAGTCGATTTGGTCCTAAAATTGTTGCATTAATTGCTATGATTGGAATGTCCTTGACTATGGCTTTGAGTCCAATTTTGGCTTACACAAATTTTTATTATTATTTTGGTATTCGATTTTTATATGGAGCTTTTGAGGTAATTAACCTCGATTAAAATTTTTATTTTTATCTATCAAATAATTTTTTTAGAATCCCGTTTACCCTGCCTTATCAGCTTTACTATCGGCATGGTTTCCATCCACCGAAAAATCCACTGCAGCCGCAATTTTTACTTCAGGTTCACAAATTTCTGCTTCATTTGGTATTTTACTTGCCACTGCACTTTGTTCATTAGATTTTCTTAATGGATGGCCTTTAATTTTTTATACTATGGGTAAGCTTTTTTTTTTGTTTCTACTTTTAAATTTTCTTTCCACTGCGAAACCCGATTAAATTTATAATTTATTTATTTATTTTTTTAGCTGCCACTGGATTTATTTGGATTATTATTTGGGCTATGTTTGTAACAAATAATCCAAGCAAAAGTAAATTTCTCTGTGACGCGGAGAAAGAATATTTGGAAAATAAAAATGGAATGCATTTACCCACCACAAATAATGCAGGAAAGAAACGAGTAAGTTCAAAACCTTTTATTAATAAAAAAATTTTCAAGGATACTACTCCTCAATACAGTAGCGCCTTCAGCAAACCTGATACTCAGACTCAGAAGGCCTAAACATACTGTCTTACAAAATCATCCCCTCAAAGGACGATCAAATCAGAGACAGCATGTGCTTGTCGACCCAAAACAAAGACGCTAAATACATAAAAAATAGTAAGACTTTGACCAAAAAAGAGAAAAATAAAATGATAAGCCACAACAAAAAAATATGTGGTATTTTATTAAAAGCAGGCGAAGTAAATTGGTTGCTAAAGCAATAAAAAAAGTTTCTTATTCAAAAAAATATTACTAGACCTGTTAATTTGAATATTATTTTTTTAGAATTCCCTTTCTTCAATTCCATATAAAAAAATGTTATTGTCTCGTGCCACCATTGCTGTAATAACAGCAAGTTTTGCGCATAAAATGACTCAAACTTTCATGCAAATTTTCCTTCCCTCATATGCTAGAGATGTTCTAATTTTGGATCTTCAAAATGTAGGTTAAATTCATTATAATAATTAATTATGTTCATAGCACGATTTTTGGAAAAAGTTTTAATTTTTCTCACGAAATAATAATTTTGGAAATAATTTTAGAATGGCTTTTTCACATCCGTTCCATTTTTATGCAACCTCGTTAGTAAATATTTTTTAAGTATTTGTGTAGATATTTTGAAAAAGAAAAAAATTGTTTCCGCCACTGGTTCATGCATTTTCTTTCAAGCATTTGGTAAGCTTTTAAAAAAATTTTCTTCGGTCTGAACGCGAAAAAAATGGAGTCTTGACACGACTTTTTTATACTTTTAGTATTATTTATTTTTTTTTATAGCAAATTTTGGTACTGCAATTGTATTAGGCATTTTGGCTATTTACGTTGATTGTACAAAAGAAATGGAAGCTTTACTTCTTCTTGGAGCTTACGGGGTTTTTGTAGGGTCAGCTGTGCCTGGTTTTACAACCTCTCAACTTTCCATTGCACCAATGTATACTGGAATGATTTCCTCTCTAACGATGGTATCAGGAAGCATGGGTAATTTATTGGGTCCATTCATAGTTGGATTTTTTGTTGATCAAGGATCTCGAAGCGAATGGGGAATGGTATTTGGATTTATTGCAATTGTAAATTGTTTAGCGGGAATTGTATTTTGTTTATTTGGTTCTGGTAAGTTTTTAAAACTTATAAAATTTGGGAGAAAATATGTCAAAAAATTAAAAATTGGGTTTTTTTAGCTGATACTCAATCATGGGCTCAACCCATTACTCCTCCATCAAGCGATGCATCCCTTGATAAAACATACGAAAAATATTGTGGCAAAAATAATAATAATGAAATAATAAATAATAAACAAGTTGCTTTTAAAAATGTTAATAATATTAATAATAATTTAAATAAAGATGAAAAATATTAAACTTTTTTGTTTTTCAATCAGAACACTGGATGTTTAAACTTTAAAGTAAAATTTCAAAACAAAGTTTAAACTTTGAATCTTTTTTTAGAATCACGAAAAACAAAAACAATATTAATAACTTTTTAAAAATATTTTATATTTAATCAATGATTAAAATTTGGTTTTTTAAAAACAAAAAACTAAAAAAAGAATTGAACTTTTTAAAAATAACTATTTTTAGCTTTGTTTTTTTAAAGGTCGTGAAACACTAACAACTCTTTCCAATTTTATTAACTTCATGCGGTATCAGAAACAAAGACAAACAAGTCAAACTTTAATTTTATTCCAGCAAAAAATAATGGTTAACGAGTTTCAAAATTTCCAAAAAAATATGTGTGAATCCAAAAATACATGGGAATTTTATAATTTATTTGAGTCATTTCATTTTTTAGTGGTGTAAAACCATTTAAAAAATAATCGCACAAAAAAAACATCGTTTTTTTTTTCAATGGTTGCTTGCTAACAAAGTTAAAACCGTTTATCGACGAAAGATTATAACAAAGAAAATTGTATGTATGTATTTCGTAAAATTATTTTTAAACAAAAATCATTGAACAAACAATTCTTCTAACTAACAAACTCGATGATTTTTAATGATCATAAAAAAGTAGCAAGCTTTGAAGGTGATCTGGGAAAGTGAAACTTTTAATGATCAAATTTATTTTTTCCTATCAAACATAAAAAGAAAGAAATTAGAAAAAAGAGTATTTTAAGCCTCATTCACCTAACCGCCAAAACCTATCATGCTTATTCGACTTAAAGGTACACAAAAAACAACAAGTAAAAAATATTAAAGCTTTATTCATATAATTACAATATCATTAAATTACACACGAAAGAAAACATAGATTTAAGTTCAAAGAACAGCAAAGATCATGAAAGTGAATAGGATGAGAAGAGGATTGAATTTGACCATGTTTGAAGCACTTGTAGTTGTTGTTTGGGCTTTTTGAGGAGCAGCAGTTGGAGTCTTCTTAGGACGTGGAGATGATGATGATGGACTTGGTGCTTGAGTTGGCTTTGTTGCATCAGGAGGTGGAAGCAAGTTTTCACAGTGTACTTCTTGATCTGTTACTTTGGTAATCCAATCACAGTAATTTGAGATGCGAGCGTAAAAAGCTAAAATAATCTTTAAGAAATTGATGAACAGAACAAAAACACTAACTATTGTCTTGAGCACCCCATGATGTAACACCAATTTGATACGATTTTCCATTTCTTTCAATTATCAAAGGTCCACCACTATCACCACTATCAGCTTTAAGTCCTTTTTGACCAGTACAAATAAATTGAGGAAAAGGAACTTTTCCTTTCATAACAAGATCACATTGTTCTTGAAGCCAAATATGTACAGAAGCATTTTGCAATACATCAGGAGCGATACCCTTGATACCTAAAAAGATAAATAGATAATAATGGCCACGTTCGAAATATATTTATTAAGGTAGCGATTGTATGTAAAAACCCTTACAAAGCTTCCCGTAAAATAAAAATTCAAGATATAAACACTTACCAACGTATTTATACCTTCCATAACCAGCAGCAATAGCCATATCACCATCTTTTTCTTTATAATCACCAGCAAGAATAATAGGATCAATTTCAAAGTTGGTTCCATTAGGATATTCAATAATAGCGATATCATGTTCATGGTCAAATGGACGAAATGATGGATGAATGATGAGACGAGTAGCAACACCATATTGAGATAATAAAGCATCAGAAGTATTTCCTGCATAAACTTTTTCTTTTGGACGAACATCAGTAAGAATTGCATGTGAAGTCCAAACAAGAACATGACCATCACCAGTAATATTACCATATTTCTCTGGAACACTCTTCTTTACATTTTCAACCCAAGTAACACAATGAGCAGCAGTGAGAATATGACGAGGTGAGATGATTGTTGATGAACAGGAACCCCACATAAGATTTTGTTTGTATGTTTGTGGTCTAAAGAGATATGGAAGAAAATCGAAAGTTCCATTAGGTGCATCACCACCACCAAGAACGCGCTGAAAAATAAAGGAGTTGATAGATAACCAGAAATAATGTAAACATACATTTTCATTGAAGCTATTACCATGTTTCTTTGGAGCAGCTAATCCACCATCGATGATGAACGAACAAAGCAGGAAAGCAACGAAGCACAGAGACGAAGACGAAAACGACGACATTCTTTCACACTTTGATTTTTGATAGAATGAAACGAAATGATTTCGCATTCACTCATATTTATAAACTTTTTGAGACACCTGAAAAAATGATTGTATGCAAAAAACAAGAAATATGCAAATTATCGAAACAACGATTTATTGAAGTAAAAACGCGAAGAAGGCTTTAAACGAAAAAATGACAAAAGATGAAGAAAAAAATTGGAAGTTTTTTTTTGGTTGTCTTGATTTTGTTGGCAGCTTTCATCTTTCTTTCAAAGAAAAAGGATTTACAAATCCAAACTAGAGATTGTCTTCGCAATTGAAAAAAGTCCATGTCCCAGAAGCTTAAGGTCTTTTTTCTAAATTTAACAATGTTAGAGAAAGAAAGTCGGCTAATATAAAGTTAAAAAATAAATTTTCTTGTGATAGTGATGATAATATATGCAACTACTTTTTTTCACCATTTTTGTTCGAAATACAACATTAAACGCATAGTAGCATTTCAACAAAGAAATTTTCTGGCAAGAGTGCGGTTTTGCTGAGATGTGTTTTTGACAGTAAGTCACGATAATAAATTCTATTAATCGTATAAAAAGTAAATACAATTTGCTATCTAATGAACTCTCGCTTTTATCATTTAAACTATTTTTGTTAAAACTAAGATCGAACTGAAAATTTGCAAAAGTTTCAAATTCTGAACAACCTCAAATATAATTTATAAACTCTTTAGAAATGTATATGATTTTTAATATTGTAATAATAATTTTTAACGATGATTGTCAAAAATATCTATAAAAAGTCTTTATGATAAAGTTTAGGATTTAATTTATAAAATATTTTGATCCATCAATTGATAACCATCATTTTCAAGTGATTTTATATTATAAAAAAAATTATGCATATGAATGAATACCGTGACTCGTTAGTTTTTATACTGTTTATTTATAAATTTTACATTCGATAAGTATCGGTTTCAGCTTATTAATAGACTTAATGATTAAATACAAATCAAAAATACGCTTTTTAAAAATTCAAAATTAAGAAGAATGCAAATAGCTGATTAAAATCAAAAAAAATTCGATAGGCAGCCATTCTTTCAAAACAAATTTTTGTAAGACCAATCATCTTTAATATTTCCAATAACAATTTTATTAAATATCAGCAATGTATTGTTTAAAATGAGGGAATTTTGTTTATATTCAAAATAAAAAAAGAATTAAAATATAGAGATCCAAGTGAAAATATGAAAACATTTCTTAAGGTCTTCAAAGAATTAATAAATTTACATTATAAAGTAAAATGATGTAAAAAAAAGTAGGTTTGAGAGGATAATGTTGCCAATTCCGGAATGATTTGATCTTCAATTTAGAAAGAATGTTTATATTTAAGCAGTCGCTTTACAACGATGCTTTTTATCCTTTATATAAATATGAAAGTTTTTTTATGTATTTGTAACAATTTTAATAAAGATGTAAAGGAAAGTGGTCTAAGACGAGATAATTTCTCGTTATTTAACAATTGTTATGTGTAGACAATTTTGTCGTAGCAGGTGTGAAAAAAGAAATTACAAATAAAGAAGGGGAAATACAGAAAACGGTTAATAACAAAATCAAAAAATTTATTTTTGATGTAAGAAAAAAAAGTTTTAATCTCATTTTCTTATTTTTATAAAAACATTTTTATTGAGCCAAATAATTTTGATTTAAATTTAATACATTCATTGTTTCATGTTTATAGAGTAAATATTTCTTTAAATAATAAAACTAAGCTATTTGTACTATTTTAAAACGAACGTAAGATATGTTAATTAAATCTGTTAAAACTAGAATATAAATCCAAAAAGAGAAATAAAGCGATTAATATTTATTTACGAAAAAATAAAAAGCATATTAAAAAAAAAGCAAGCGGATTAAATTAAAATAAAGCAAAGCAAAGCGTAAATTAGCGGGTATTTTGATTGATATATTAGAACATCATCAACATGGTGGAAGAGTTTTTTGCTTCAAATGAATCGAGCTCCACCGGCGACCATATCTCCCAAAAAGTCAAATCCAGTAAGGTAGGTTACGGCTTTGCCGAGGGCGGCGTCACCTTTTTCACCCAAAATTTTGGTAATCTTTTTACGACGAGGGATCATTGATGGTTCAGGATGGTTAATAACAGCAAGTTCGTGTTCTAAAAGAAATGTATTTTAAAAACGCTTTAACAATATTTTATTTTATAGCAAACCCAAATCTTGAAAGTCGTTCAAAAATCGAATCAAGAGCGCTGCCTTTAACTTGGTTTCATCGTTTTCATTTTCAAGTAATTCATCCATGGCTTGATCATCATTTGATGGATATGGAGATCCAGCAACTGCATAAATGCAAAGGAGGCCAATGGCGAAATATACGAAGAAATTATTCATTTTTAATTGGAAGAGATGGACTTCTCGAAACAGAAGAAGGATTATACTTTTTCTTTATTTCTCGTTTCGCTTTTATATTGATGAAAATTTGATGAAAAAATTCAAATCATTTTGTTTTTTCTAAAAAGGAATTCGTTTTTTAAAGGGTTTTTGTTTTTACCAAAAAAATCGGTTTTTGTTTTCGAATTTTCTCAAATAAATTTTTCCAGGAATCTTAATGAAAAAACTATAGAAATGTGATGTTTAATTCGTTTAATCAAAACAAAAAATGCAATAAATTTATTAAAAAATTTTATTTTTAAAATTTGCCCTTTTTGTTTTTTTCTTTATCAAAATAATTTCTTCTCTTCAACAACAAAAACCGATTTTTTTGGTAAAAACAAAAACCCTTTAAAAACGAATTCCTTTTTAGAAAAAACAAAAGGATTTGAATTTTTTCATCAAATTTTCATCAATATAAAAGCGAAACGAGAAATAAAGAAAAAGTATAATCCTTCTTCTGTTTCGAGAAGTCCATCTCTTCCAATTAAAAATGAATAATTTCTTCGTATATTTCGCCATTGGCCTCCTTTGCATTTATGCAGTTGCTGGATCTCCATATCCATCAAATGATGATCAAGCCATGGATGAATTACTTGAAAATGAAAACGATGAAACCAAGTTAAAGGCAGCGCTCTTGATTCGATTTTTGAACGACTTTCAAGATTTGGGTTTGCTATAAAATAAAATATTGTTAAAGCGTTTTTAAAATACATTTCTTTTAGAACACGAACTTGCTGTTATTAACCATCCTGAACCATCAATGATCCCTCGTCGTAAAAAGATTACCAAAATTTTGGGTGAAAAAGGTGACGCCGCCCTCGGCAAAGCCGTAACCTACCTTACTGGATTTGACTTTTTGGGAGATATGGTCGCCGGTGGAGCTCGATTCATTTGAAGCAAAAAACTCTTCCACCATGTTGATGATGTTCTAATATATCAATCAAAATACCCGCTAATTTACGCTTTGCTTTGCTTTATTTTAATTTAATCCGCTTGCTTTTTTTTTAATATGCTTTTTATTTTTTCGTAAATAAATATTAATCGCTTTATTTCTCTTTTTGGATTTATATTCTAGTTTTAACAGATTTAATTAACATATCTTACGTTCGTTTTAAAATAGTACAAATAGCTTAGTTTTATTATTTAAAGAAATATTTACTCTATAAACATGAAACAATGAATGTATTAAATTTAAATCAAAATTATTTGGCTCAATAAAAATGTTTTTATAAAAATAAGAAAATGAGATTAAAACTTTTTTTTCTTACATCAAAAATAAATTTTTTGATTTTGTTATTAACCGTTTTCTGTATTTCCCCTTCTTTATTTGTAATTTCTTTTTTCACATCTGCTACGACAAAATTGTCTACACATAACAATTGTTAAATAACGAGAAATTATCTCGTCTTAGACCACTTTCCTTTACATCTTTATTAAAATTGTTACAAATACATAAAAAACGTTGATGAAATTAGATAAAAAAAGTTTCTTTTCCTTTGGTTTTTAAAAGTGCCTTTTCTTATTGTTGCAAACTTTCATTAATCGATTAACACCCTCAAATCTTTTTTTTAGATTTTAAATAATCCAATGTTTTTTCGTTTGCTTTTAAAAATGCATTTTTGCCATTTATCTTTCGGACAAACAACAAGTGAAATGAGTTAAAAATCTTCTCTTTTTTCTGCTGCTTAAAATTTATTGAAAATCTTTTGAATATATCGAACATATTCAAAGCGAAAAAAGCAAACGAGAGTGAGAAATGAAAAAAAAAGAATCGACAAAATAACAAAAAAAAGTTTTTAGGAACGCAAAAAAAAGTTAGAGAAAGAAACAAAAAAATCGAGGAGGCGGACAAGAAAGAACAAACAACAACAGCCGCCTGCTTTTCCTCCTTCCTTCAAGCTACTTTCTTTCTTTTTTTTTGAAATCGGTTATCCTCGAGTTAGCTTGTTACTTGTTAGTTAGTTGGGTATTGGATTGATCAGCTAAAAAGAAGAAAGCTATTTTGCAATAATAATAAAAAAAAGATTGTTGCTGCTTCTAAATCCAAAAGCCTCCAACTCTAACTAAATCCACAAGCAAGCTAGGAAAATGAGAAAAAGATCCAACAAAAAGCTGATGAGTTTTTAAAATTAAATGCGGCTGTTGCTCTTTTAATTTTTGTTTTTGTTTTATTGTTTAAAACGCCTCCAGATTGGTGGGTCGAAGTTGTCCGAAACAAAAAATTAAAAATGCTTTTAATTTATTTTTCATTTTTCAGCGGTAAAAAAACTTTAGTTTATAAAAATAATTTTTCATTACTCAAAAAAAGATGGATATTATTTATCGAAACTTTTTTTTAAAACAAAAACTTATGATAAAATAATTTGCAACGAAAATAAAAGTTATATGGAAGCTGTTTTTTTTCTTTTCTTACTTTTTAAATCCCAAAAAAACGAACGTTCATTTTCCTTTCCTCTTTTTTTTTTGTTAGGCTTTCTTTTATTTACTTTTGTCTGCTAACTTCATATCTTTTTTTCTCCACTTTTGCAACAACACATTTTGCAGCTGTTTTTTTTCTTCTTGATACTTTCATCCTTTTATTTTTAAAAACCTAGAACCTAACTTTTTTTTATCTTTCAAACACTTTTGCAATCGAGAGCCTTGAAGAAGAAAAAAAAATCAAACAAACAATTGCGTTTGTTTGTGTGTCAAAAAAAATCTGGTTATTTCATTATTCTTTTCTTCTTCTATCTCTTTCGCTTAATTGTTTTAGCATCATTCTTTTATTCATTTCATTTCATTTCCTCTCATCCTCCTTCACACAATCTCTTCTCAAAGATATTGTTGGCTTATGAGTTTTTTATTTTTCTTCATGTGAGTTTGAGAGAGCAGCGATAGTTAGTTTTTTTTTGTTTTAAACTTCAAGCTTTCTTCATCCAAACTCGCACATTTTTATCGTTGCGCAATTTTTTTACTCATACATTTTACTTTCTTTTTTTTGTTGCTTCCTCTATGGCTGATCTCGTGGATGTGTTTTTCTTCAATCCGTTGTTGTTCTCATCTTTTTTTGACTTTAGAAATAAGTAATAGTTTCTAGCTTATTGTCATCCATTTTTTCTTTAAAAATTTTGCAATGTTTATTTTTCGTTTTTTCAAAAAATACGAAAAAAAATTTCTATGGTTTACTTTTAAATTGACCGTAACAATGGTTTTTGATGTGAATTTTTATAACAGAAACTCCAGCGGAAGAGAAAAGTTTTTCGCTAGAACAGCCGTTTAAAAAATAGATATTGGTGAATATTTTACACCAAAACCTTCAGTTGCTTAAATACGCAGCATAGTTTTTGAAATTACAATATTATTATCGCGTGCAAAGAATTTTTTCAACATGTGTACCCAAAATAATGGATTACAAGTTTACAAGCTGAAATAATATTTTTCCTTTTTTTCATTTTTTAGTTTCCCAATAATTTAAAGCTTTATTTTTGGTGAAACGAAAAAGATAAAAAAAGAAACACTTATTTCCTAATCTCTAACTTTCTAATTTCATTGGCATTAAAAAGTTTAATGATTCATTTCAAGATAGGTAACAATCTTTTCTTTTTTTAAATGTGCCAAACTTTTTTCACCGGAAGTTTGCCGCTGAATCATTCATTCATTTTTTTCTTCTCCAAAATTTATTTCAAAATCTTATCATTTTTTTTTTTCAAGTGATTTTATTACCTTTAAAAATCTAAGGCTTTTAAAAAAACCTTTCATTTTCACACAAATAAAAAAGAAAAGAACGAAATCTAACATCTGCTTTTATTTTTCGTTCCTTTTTTTAAGTTTCATTGAGAGATCTCATTTAATTAAAAAATCTTTGCTGTCTAACTCCCTGGTTCATTTGCTCCAAGATTGTAAGGTCGTCGATTATTTTTTGTTGCTTTTATCTCTTTTTCATCGATTTTCTTTAGTTCCGTCAAATTTATTTTTTCCTCTAATTTTGCTCCAAAAAAATACGATTGTCATTTTGATTTTAAATTTTTTTTAAAAATAGTAGCTTTAAATGATAATAACTAAAAATTAATAATAATCTGAATATTTTTATTACTATCTTTATTTTTCATTCCACCAAATAAAAAAAAATTATTTATTGAAGAAAAAAATCTTTTAAAAAAACCATTTTGCATCCGTGATTTCTCTAATTTATATTAAATATTAAAAAAATTTAAATTAATTGCAAGCACATAATTTTAGAAAGAATTTTATCATCATCCTAATTTTTGATTTTTTGAAAAAATAATAAATCATGTCTTGGCAAGATCTCGTAAATAATAATCTTATTGGAACTGGAGATGTTTCCAAAGCAGCTATCGTTGGATTTGATGGTTCAATTTGGGGAAAATCAGATAATTTTAATGTTAGTTTTTTATTTAAATTTTTTTTTGTTGCATAATATAAATTTTATTTTTTTTAAGATGGATCAAGCTGAAGCCACTGCCGCAGCTAAAGCTTTTGTCAATCCTGATGCTGTGCTTGCTTCGGGTCTTCGATTTGAAGGAGAAAAATTTTTTGTTTTACGAGCTGATGATGAACGAGTTATTGGTAAAAAGACTTCCACTGGGTTCTTTCTTTACAAAACTGGACAAGGTTCGTTGTTGCTAGAGTCGCTTAATAAAAAAAAATTCGTGTTGGGATTGATTTAAAATTTATTTCCCTTCTTCTAAAACAGGTTGTCACAATTCCGTGTCATTTTACTTTTTCATTCACAAAAAAAGGAAAAGAGAAAATTTGCATAAACTTTTCTTTCTCATTTACAAAAAAATGAAAGATTGTTTGAGAAACATTTATAAATTTGCATATTACAACAAATTTATTTCTGCAACACCGTTTTCTATCATAACATAATGAACTATACAGTTACTCGCGCGCCGAAGGCGCGCCCCTTTTTACTAGTTTTATAATGAACACACGCGCTTTTTTCTTTTTTTTTATTTATGCAAATTTGACCTTTTTTTTTGATTACACAGCTATTTTTAAATAGGCTACGTCATTGGTGGATTAACACTGTTTTCAAAATAAACATGTTTATCAAAACAAAAAAATGACCAATTGATTTAGGGATGGTTTCCGTTTGGACTTTTTTGACTTGGTTTTGTTTATTACTTTTGTCATACGCAGTCGAGAGTCATACGATCAAAAAGTGTACAATTGACACAGACAGTAACATTCCACTTTTTTTCCAACCATTAGGGGCCAAAATAAAAAAAAGGGTTTTTACATTAATTTTGTTTTCGCTTCGAAACTATTCTCAATTTTTTAAAATAATTATTAACGAAAATTTTTTCAATGAAATTTTAAACATTTTTTATATTAAAAGTTATTTCTTTTTAATTAATTCATGGATTTTTTTCAGCTGTAATCATTTCAATATATGAAGGTGGAGTTCAACCTGAAATGTGTAGTAAAACAACTGGGGCCCTTGCTGATTATTTCAAAAGCATCAATTATTAAATTTCCTTCATTGTCG
This sequence comes from Panagrolaimus kolymaensis, assembly GCA_028622995.1. NCBI lineage: Eukaryota > Metazoa > Nematoda > Chromadorea > Rhabditida > Panagrolaimidae > Panagrolaimus > Panagrolaimus kolymaensis. The sequence goes on from JAJQJQ010000063.1 coordinate 364,144, forward strand.
TCGATCCATGTTTTCTTTTTTTTTGTTTCCAAAAACAATAATAATTTTTTAAAAGCAGCGGTATTAATTTTAAAAAACCCATGTCACACAATTTAAAAAAAAAAGTCAACAGATTTTTATACCGTAAAAAATAATATTTTCTTTTTGCTTCTAAACTTTGCCATTCAAATTGCCTTTTTTTCTTGTAATTGTTGTTTTCTAAAAAAAAATTTATTTTCTTCTTTCAATTTAATTTTTTTTTTGATGACGTGTGCCGTCTTTTTTATTTTTTTAAAATCTTTCAAGAAAAATTATGTATTTTTAATTATCCATAAATAAATAAAGATTTTATTATTAATTTCAAATATTTTTTTTTCATTCAGATAATTTTACATAAATAAATACAAAAGTAAAAAAATGGTTTACCCGTTAAATAAAAATCAGAAGAAAAAAAATAAACAACCCTTCAGTTAATTAGTTGAATACATATTCTGGGATTTGGAATTTTAACACAATTAAAAAAATGACTTCTTACTAAAATTAAATTAAAAAACTTAAAAAAGTATACTAAATTCTTTGATTTTGACACGGAAACACTATCAAGGAAAGAAATTGAACTAGTAAAAGAGTAACCTGGAATCTTACCTTGAAAAATTTTAAAAACTATTATTTTTATGTAAAATTTTTTCTTTAAATTCAAAAAATTAATTATTTAATTTAAAAATTTTCATTGTAAAACACAAAAAGTTTTCGTGGCTTTAAATGAAGGAATTTTTTTTCAGTTTTTACTCCATTAAAAGTTTCTTGTTTTCACCCTCTATTTTGCGAGAAATAAATTAAAAAAAATATCTTAATCTTCTATCCTCTTTATGCTTTTCTAAACATCACATTGAGGCAAATGACTATTATTTGATGATGGATTTAAGGGCCTAAAAATTCTTTGAGTTGAAGTTCTTCGACCTCCTCCGCCATTTAACACCATCGAATGTCTTCGAAGATTATGATCTATCAAAGTTTCTGCATCAAAGCTATATCGAGTTGGAGGTTGTCCAACTGCTGAAGGACGAAATCGATTTCGATATGATGTAAAATGTGGATCTGGATCCGCTTCTCGACCGCCACATATTGATAAAGCTCCACAAGTTAAAAGTAAAGCTGAACCAATCAACATGCATATATATGCCCAACCAACTTGACATTCACCTAAAATAAAAATAAAATAACTTTAGAGTTAAAAATCAAAATTTTTTTAGAAAATTTGGAAGCAAAAGAAGCAGCCGATATATTTCTCCCGCTATATTTTTTGCTGGAGGTTATAGCGCTGAATCTTGTCATGATTTTTTTAAGTCATTACTTTCCCAAACCAAAATAATTAAAGAAAAAAGTCCATAATATAATTAATTTTTATCCTTTTTTTCTTCAATTTTATCTCTCCGAATCTCAACAAGAAGATTTTGTTAATATTTTTTATCATTGATTTTAATCTCAAAAATTAGTATCTTATAATTTTTTTGAATTGGGTAATAAAAAAAAATAAAGTAATTCGCAAGTTTTTACATTTTCGTAAGGACATTGTAATCGACAAATTATATTAAAATGCTTAATTTTAATAATTTTTTCTCCGATTTTCTTTGAGATTTAAAATGCACAAATCAAAAAACTTACCAAGAAAATATTTTCCTGAAGATGCTCCACAAGCATCTTTAACTTCTTGATTATCCCATCCCAATGGATATAGCAAGCATCCGCAGCTCACACAAACCGCTGAAAAATAAAATAAAAATTTAATACAATATTTTTCTTAAAAAATCCAATTTTTTTTAAAGGAAATCAACTAACCTGCAACAGCTTGCATTAAACCAATAATGATAGCAGAATTTTTAGATACTATATGTTTAAAACAACACGATGGAATTAAAACTAAAGTTAAAGTGGTCGTTAATAAACAACCAACTGCAATTAAACATGTTGCTATTTGCCAATATAATGATGGAATATCATCGAATCCACTATATCGGCCACAAACTTCTTCAATTCGAAATTGTTTTATTTCCTGAAACAAAAAAGTTTTAATTTTTTTTTAAAGGATAGTAAATCAAAATTGCAAAAATTTCTTAATTTCGAGTTACTTTCATTTAAAGAGAGTAACAGAAAATTGTAAAAATTTGTGAATTTTAAGTTACTGTGAATCTTTTTGATTTGATCATGGGTATAACTTACCTCATCAAAAACGGGATAATTACATCGACGAAAACTGCCAAAATATACAATATTTTTTTTACCATTTAAATCTAAAGTTCCCAAAATCCAATATGGCATATAAAATCCAACTATGACGCATAAAGTTGCAAACATGGATATTATAACCCAATAATATCCTATTATCGATAAACCGGTATTATTCATATTTAAAATTGTTATTCGTTGTTTATTCTGAAAAATAATGGGTTTCAAAAAGTCAAAAAAAACGCGGATTTAAATAAAAAAATGTTTAAAAAATTTGGGGACGAAAATGAAAATTAATAATTAAACAAAGAAATTAATAATAACGCGAAAACAAAAAGTTTGAAAAATCGTAAAAAGTATCGAAAATAAACAACCACAATTCGATGAAAAAAATTTTTATTGGGCACAAACGTTTATTTTGGCATCTTTTTCCTTAATGAATTACAAACAATATATTTTTTAAGTAAACCCAAAACAAAAACTCTCTTTAATTTTTAATCGCCACCAATTTCCCAAAAAAACCCAAAAATGCCAAGAAAAAACTACTTTTCTAACAAATCAAAAAAAATTCAGCTTATGACACATTATTATTTCTTCCTCAAAAAGTTGTCAAAAATCTTCAAAATGACAACACTTAGTGGGAAGAAGAAAAATGAGACAATTGCGATCACTTTTTTTACGACTAAGAAAAAAGAATTTATTTTATTCTCTAACTTTTCACGATTGTGTTTGCGGCGGCGAAAAAGAAAAAAAAAGTAAAAGAAAAGGTAAAACTAACTTTTTTTATTTTTTCACGGACTTCGTTGACGAAAAACGTAAAACGTGCTTTTAAAGAGGAGAAAAAAAATGAATGAAATTTAATATTCTAAATTTTAAGTTTTGGAAGGTTTAGAAAGAAAAAGAATTAATGTGACAAAAACAAAGTTTTTTGTTTTTTTTTGTTTGTGGTCGGAAAAAATGAGGGTTTTTAGTGTAACAAACAAAAAAAGACTTAAGTGATAGCAATAAAATAAAACAAAAAAATTGTTGGGATCGCTAATTAAAAGTTTTAAATTAATAGAAATGGAAAAAGTTTAATTTTAGAAAGGGTTTTAAAAGTTTTGCATTTGCAGAAAGTAATTAAATACTATTAAATAAGAAATAAAAAAAAGTTAAGACGATTGTGGGTGAATTTTTTTACTTTACTGCAAAATTTTCGATTTCTGTGTTTCAGAATAAAAGAAGCAAGCGATCGATGGTAAAGAAAAATTTCATCCTAAAACGGTGGTTTCAAAAAAGAATTAATCACAAATTTAAAGTCTTTTAAATTTATTTCTGAAAAATAATTTGTATGTTTATAAACCCAATCTAATTTTTTCTTTTAAACCACAAAAACAAAAATATTCCTTTTTTGGGTTTTCCAAAACAAAAAATATTTTTTGTTAAAAAAACTTTATAAGCCTGAGAAAGAAGGAAATGTTTATAAATGTCATAAAATTAATTGCATCCAAGAAATAAAATATCAAAAACCAAAGAAAAGAAAAATATAAAGCAAAAATAGCAGATTTCATTTTCTTCGAAAAAAGTGAGGCAGTATTAATAATAAAAAATAATAATAATATCAAGGAAATCAAATTAATTTTTTGCTTTTTTTCTATAAAACCAAAGGCAAAATAAAAAAAAGTAGGCAACACGAGCACTATAAAATACGAATATCTGTGGCTTACGGTATCAGCACATAAAAAAACTTTAAAATTATGGAACTAAAGCTTCTGAAACTTTCGTTGTGAGGCTCCATGGAATCTTTTTTTATTTTTAGAATTTTTTGTAACAAATTTAATTGTTAAAAAAGTTTTGCCAAAAAAACAAAAAAGAAATATAATTAAGTCTTTTCGATTATTTTTCTAATGAATAATGAATTGATAAATCCGTGTATAAATTACAAATTCGAAAACGACAAAAAAATGCAAGAAACACTAATTAAAAGAGAGAAAACGAAAAGGAAAAATTATACATGAGATTAGTTAAAGATAATTAATTAATGAACTATTCAAAAGTATCAAGAAAAAGAAAAGAAAAGGACAAAAAGGGTCGTCGATAACAGAGCAAAAAAAAAAGAAAAACCAAGAAGACATCAAAAAAATGCACCGACACCGCAAAATCGGGAAAATTCCAATCATCCAAATATGAGACGAACGAACTCATTCGAAAAAAGATAATCAGTCAAATAACACGCGAAAAAAATAAAATTATGAAAATTTCTTTTTGATTAAATTTTTAAAACAAAATAAAATACAAGAAGAAAACAGAATATTTATTAAAAAATTAGGTACTTTGGAAAAAGTTGGTATTTTTTTTCTAACTTTTTTTATCAGAAATAAATTTAAAAAAAGCTGAGAAAAAAGAAATAATAAAAAGTAAAACCAGAATACTTTTTTTTATTTTTACTCTGTCGTTCAGGAAAAAAATGTGTTAAACCAAACACATTAAGCTCAAATTAAATGGTTTTAAACTTGAAACTTTTTAATTTCTTTTTAAAAGCCTAACAGAGCTTTTTTTACATCGAAAAAAAAACATAAAAATCTTTATGTCTTTTGCGTCGATTACGAAAAAAAGAAGGAACGCAAAAAATAAGTATAAAAAACAGAACTTTTATCATTTTCAAAGGATAAAATAAAAAAATTGTAGAATTCAACGAAAAAATGAATAAAAGCGGTTTTACACGTTTTCAAATTTTTTATAAACTTTTAAACTTCTAAATCTTTTTTTTAACATCGTTTACGAACGAATAAAAAAGCCATTGAAAAGGCGGCGACAAAATTTTTTTTTCAAACCATTTAAAAATTACGCATATGCTTCTTTCCTTTTTCGCCGGGTTACCGCGGAACAACAACAACAACAAAATTAAATGCTTGTTGTCGTCGTTATTTTTTTGAAAAGAAAAAAGTGCAGAAGAAGAAGCAAGCGATGGAGTTGAAAATGCTTTTGACCAAAGAAAACCGCGCGCCCGAAGTCTATCGCTGGCAACATTAAAATTTTTGTTGCATTCTGAATAAAAAAAAATTGCCAAAAAAGGAGGAGGGTTAAAAGAAAAAAAGAAAATGGAGATATATTTGGATATATAATCAAATTATGCCCCCCTAAGGGCCTATTTTCCGAAGAAAAAAAGTCAACTCAACTTTTATTCTTCTCGGCAAAACATAGAAAAAAAGTTGTTAGAGGTTAGGATTTATTTCATTTGTTACATATAAAAGTTAAAATAAAATAAAAATGACAGATATTTTATAAAAGTAAAAACAAAAAAGATGATGTGAAAGAAAGAAAAAATTGTGTCGGTTTCAATTAAGGTTTAAGAGAAGAAAAAAAATTGAGTAAGAAGAAAGTCGAGCTTAATGAAAATTGAGTAAGATTAAAGGCGGCGGCTTTTTTCTAAATGTTATAGAAATTCTGTGTCGATTTTTTACAAAAAAAAAATTTTTGCCAAAAAATAAGTATTTCGAAGTCCAAATGAAAATAACTGCAAGTTTTTTAAGCATAAAAAAAATCATAAATAAAAGGCAGAAACATAATCAATAAAATCAAAAAAATAAAAGGAATGGCGCTTTTTTTTTAAATCCATACTTCCCGGCTGCATGCAGTTGTTAACAATATTAAAAAACCCAAAGCTTAATAAATAAAACAAGCATTTTTTTTGTATTCTAAAAAATAATATTTTTTTTCGGAAAAATCCTTATAAAAGTACAGAATATTGTTGTTGGTGATATTTGAGCTACGTTACTTTTTAAAAGTTTTTCCAGATAAATTTAAAGTTAATTTTTAAATAAAAGTTCGAATTTATAAAATTGCTTGCTAATCGACACATTAATTAAAAAAACAACTTTTAAATAATAAAATAAAAACGACTAAGGCAGAATATTAATGAATAACAACAATTAAACAAAAATGCCGCCATTTTTGTTATTTATTCATTTTTTCTGCACAGAAAAGGTCAAGAAAAAAAAGGGAGAAAAATTTATGTACACTCAATTAACATTTTCTTTTATTTTTTTAAAGGCGTTTGACTGAATTAACATTTTCCATGAAGAAAAAAAAACATTAAACCTTTAAAGCTTTTTTTTAAAAAGAAATAATTTAAATATGAATCAATAGTGTTAATTAAAGAAAAAATGGAAAAAATAAAATTCGGTGGATGCCAAAAAGAGTTTATGAAAAAAAATGGGAAAAACAATAAAGCTTCCAAGAAAATATTAGCAGCCATGAAAACGAAAAAAAGAAAAGAATGGAAAATATTGTTTCCATCTTTTTTTCTTTCGACTTTTTTTTTTCACCCAAAAAATATTTAAAATTTGTACCCAGCAAACAAAAAAGAAAGAAACAATATGCTGCTTTTCGCTTTTCTTTCTTTTCATATTTTTGCCAAAAGATTTTTTGCGCACTTTTGGAATGGTCAAGTCTCTCTTTTCTCTCATTTTTAATTATTGTGGGTGGAAGAAGGATGGCGACGAAAAAAAAATATGGCATAACTTAACATAGCCATGACCAAGCGGCTAAGTGGTCAAAAATGCGTCTTTGGAAACTTTGGATGGACTAACTTCTATTAAATAAAGACAAAGAAAGCACTGAAAAATTGAATATTAATTCATTTATGAAAGTTTTGGTTTAAACGAATTGTAAAATCTAAAATTAATAAGAAGTTTATAATTTTTTGCATATTTTTTCTTTTCTTTTTTTAAAACAAAATTTCATCCAAATTTTAATAAAATAGTAAAATCATAATTGATGGAGCTTAGCTGAATTAATGGAGCAAGTTTTAAGGAATAATAAACTTTAATAAAAAAACTAACAAAAAATGAATGCAGCAACTAATGCTGGAATAAAAATGGATTAAAATAAAACTCTTCCATCCATTGGGATTTGATAACTAACTAACTAACAACCTAAAACTAACTAAAAAGAACTAATCCCAGCGGTTTAAACAAAAAAAGAAAAAGGGAAACAAAACAAAACAATAGTAATACATATAAATGTGTCACAAACATACTTTAAGAAGATATTTGTCAAAGATTAAATTTTTTTTTTGCAGACAATTCATCCAAAAAAATTCTTTGAAAATTTAAACACAAATTTCCAAAAAAATATTTCAAGAACAAAGTTTTTTAGTTTTTAATTTTCGTGGCAAAAGCTGAATTTTTTTCTGAGACAAAACTTTGTTATGAATTACAGAAAAAAATTTTTTCAACACATCAAATCAAAAAAACTTCAATTTTTGATAATCGCGACCAAACAAAAATAAATAACAATGCCAAAAAATATTATTTAACTTGACCAACGTTCTGAAACCACCGATTTACTCACTTGACTAAAAATTTTTTTCAGCTTTGGCACCGCTGAGCTGCTTCAAATTTCACTACTTCTTTTTTTTTGGTTTTGGTCTGTCTCTCTCATTTTCTAATTCTCGCCTTTTTGAGCAACGACGAATGGCATAAAAAAAATTCATTCAAGCGAAAGTTAGAATTCTTTTTTCTTTTTTATTTTGCGCGAAAAAAAAGTAACAGCTATTAAAAATCCTTCCTCCTCTTATTTTCTTTTCTATTTTCTTTTTTGGTATAGTCAGTCTAACTACATAAAACTAATTGGTGGATTTCATTGGATTTTGTTTTGTGTTAGTGAAACGAAGTGTCGTCGTTGGTCGAGATAGCGAAAATAGGAAATTTATTTGAAATGTGAGAAAATGAATGAATGAAGAGTAGTGAGGGTGGCGGAAGTTCGAAAGAGGAGAAAAAAGCTTTCCTTCTTCTTTTTTTGCATGATTTATTTTTCAACCATGAAAAAAAATATTATAACGAGAAAAAAATGAAGGTGGAAAAAAAGAGAAATATTTATATTTATAGCCTTTCGATGATGGCACAGGTTGGAAATTGCGCATTATATTTTTCTTTCTTTGTTCGCAGGTGTTACAAAAATGTTATAAATAAATATTTAAATTTTCTTTGATCTTTGATAAATCGAATTTAGTCAGTTTGAGAAATGTGGAGAATAAGGATTTAAAAAAATTTAAATCACTTTCAAAAACAATTTTGTATGTTTAAATTAATTTAAATAATTTTTGTGTATCATGGAATGCATGTTTTTTCTCTACAAAATCTTGTTAGAGTCTCTTTCGTCATGGTTAAAAAAAAGAGTCTAAAAGATTAGCTTTTCTTTTTTATTTAAAGGTCAACAAATCTCTATGAATATTGTTAGCCTATGAAAAAGTTTGATTCATATAAGACGCCGAAATAAATAAAGTTTTGCAACTTGGTCTGAATCGGATTTATTCAAAAATCTTCCTCACTGGAGTTTCACACGCTGAATAAACTAAATTTCAATTTTTTTCCTCACGGTTTTGGTTCGGACGGTGAAATAGGTAAAAATTTGTTTTTTTCCTCACGAGTTTGGGTCAGAATGGATTTTACAATTTTTCATGAATTTTGCCTCGAAAAATTTCTCATATTCAAAAAATCGATAATTTCGAAAAAAGAGTGTAATCGTGAGGAAAAGTCACAAAAATACTGGATTTTTGGTTGTGAAATTTGGTCACTTTGAGAAATCAAAGAATTTTGTATATTTGTCTAAATATGAAACATTTCAGGCTGCACAAATTGCCTCAGCTCTGCTGATACATTTCGGGCTGCCCCAAATGATCAAACTATGAATTGAAACATTTCGGGCTGCCCCAGAATTTTATGGAGAAAAATAATAAAGCCAAAATATATGAAACTCGTTTTTTTCAAATTTTTTTCATTAATATCTGTGGAATTTTGCCAATAATACTATTTACCAGAATTTTCTTATAATCAAAGACAACAAATTTTTGCATTAAAAACTAAACTTTTTTAAATCACAGTTTTTCTATAAAAGTTTGTTTAAAAATTTACATAAATAAGTATTGAAAGTAATTTTTATTCAAATTTAATAACCTCTGTTTTTCATTTTGCAAAAATGAATCACAATTTTTTCTTTCTTCACTCTGTAAATTATTGCGTTTACTTTTTTGCACAAAAAAATCTCGGTAGCGATTGTGAAAGAAAAAAAATCATCTCAAGCAAGTCAAAGAAGAAAAAAAGAAGAAAGAAAGCATTGAACCACAAAAAAATAGCAGGGAATTTGAAAGAGACGAAAAGCGACAACGAGAACGAGAAATAAAAGCACCATTGAAAGGGGAATAAAGTGTCAAGGGCCGGTCTATAAAGTCGAAGCAACGCGTGCATAGTCATAGTTTTTTTTGTATGCACTCTTTGGGACGCTTCCCCTTCTTTTTCATCTTTCCATATTTTTTTTTTCATCGATTGGGACGGGAATAAAAAAACGGACAAACAACACAGCCCTCTAAAAAAAATATGAAAAAATAATGGGTGCGTCCCGCACTGGTCTTGTCTTTTTTTCTTGGTTGGTTCACCACCGCTGCTGCTATTAAAAAAAAGAGAGACAAGAACTGAAAATGCATTCACATTTTTTTCCCTTCTTATTTCTCTCCCCAATATTTTTTTTGTGGTTCACCATTTTCATTGTTCCCGAAAGTTTAGTTTATTTTGAAATACAATTTTATAAATTAATTTAATAAGTTTTTTTGTAAAAATTATTCTTGTTGGATGGGTTTTCATAAACAAACTTCCATAAACTTAAAGTTCTTACTCAATGCTGCAATTTACTCCAATTTAAAGGATTTTTTTTTTTGCGGGATTTATTAAATTTCCATCCAAGAAACATATGTTTTTATTTCAGTCTCAAAGCGATTGATTTAGAAATTTATAATTTATTAATTTCGGGTTTTGATGACTCATTTTTATCTTCTTCTTTTTTTTCAACGACCCTTAAAATCTTTCTTGAGCTATTAAAAATTTAAAAAGAACCTTTCTTAAAAATGTTTGCTAAGTCTTGCAATGATTGTTTTAAAACTTTTCCGCCAAAATATTTATTTTTATTTTGCATTTACGATTTTCGTGGTTTTTTCCCATTCTTTATTTTTGACTTTCAATTCTTATAATTTTTTTAGAAACTTTCTACTTTTTTTCTCAAAGAATCATGGACGATGAAGAATCCCGTATAATTTTTGAGAGAGAATTAATTTCAATTTGGAAGAGGAAAACTCAAAATTGTGTTTTACTCAATCGCGCCGAATATAATTCAAAGCTTCAACGTTTGATAGAACTAGAAAATCCTCAAGTTCCTAAAACCGCTCAAGATTTTCGCTTACTTAAATGTTATAATTATATTGTTCAAGATAATGGCGGGCATCAAACTAGGCGATTATGCAAGCGAGGAACAAACTTTTTATTTGTTCCTATTGAAGAAATGTTTGAAATTCTTAAAAGGTTTGTAACAGTTTTAAAAAACGCGGGTTTTGTAAAAGGAAAAATCAATATTTTTGCAAAATTTCTAAAATATCAAAGTGCTTATCTATTTTTTTTGCTTGTTTTTATAAAGAAAAAGTGCAGTCAGCTTTTTTTCTTGTAAAAAGTTTTTAGCTAAAAAACAAAACAAAAAGTTTTACACCCATTGAACCACCCAAGTTTTATTAACAAAAATTAATTAAAAATTTTCTTAAAGTTTTTTCTGAAGTATTTTTTGTTTTATACTGAAATTCTGCAATAAATTTTAAAATAATTCTGGCTTTTTTTTTCTTTCTCTAATATTTTTTTAAAGATTTTTTCTCAAAAACTAAGCAAAAAAAACTAGTTTTAATCATTTTTAAAAGCTCTTTATAAAATCCTTTAATATCAAATATTTTTTTGTTTTTTTTCAAATTTCTAATTCTTCCACGACAAAAAAATTTAACGTTAGCTTCTATTTTTTAGTGCCCACATTCAACTTCGCCATGCTGGAAGGAATTCTTTGCAATTATTTTTTCGAAATAAATATTGTAATATTACTAAAGATTGTATCATGACCTTTTTGGCTTTATGTAAAGCATGTCCAAGAAAAAAGAAAATCCGTGAAGTTCGACCTAAAACTGATCCATCGACGGCGGCACTTTTATCAGGGGTAACAGCGGCGGCAACGGGAATAGAAATGATGGATGATGAAGATGAAATAGATGTGGATGGAACTTTACATGGAACTGGAGGGGCTTCATCCTCATCCACTTCAACTTCTTTGGGACATCATTTTAATTCAATAAATGGAGGATTATTAAATAATGGAAATAGTAATAATTGGATGAAACAAGAAAAAAATGAATATAAATATAATAAACATTCTGGTGGAGGAACTTCAAATTCATCATCGGCTGCTACTAATGGACAAACCATAAATGATACTTTCACTCGAGGCCAAGTAGATATAATAGATATGAGAAAACAACCAGATGGAGAATTTACATATATTTTTAAATTCATCAATCTTCATTCCATGGAAATTCGTTTAAAACCTATGCAATATGGAACTCCAATGGAAGCAGCAAATTTGTTAATAGATATTTATTGCGAACAAGGTGCCCCAGTTATTTTGCAATCAGTTAATGGAAGAGAATTCGCCAAAGATGTGGTAATGGAAATTTCTAAATTATGGCCTTCTTGTCGACAATTACATGGAGCTATAAGAGTTTTAAATAATAATGATTTTGGTGATAATGGAATAATTATGGAACAATTAGTGGTAATGCAAAAAAGATTTAATACTAATGTTTGGGCACATTTGCTTAGATTTTTGCAATGGGAAATTAATTCAAGTTATAATAATGGTGAGTTGAAAATTTTTTTTTTGATTTTGTTCACAAAATTATAAACAAAGTACTTCAAAAAAAATACTTTCGCTAAGGGAGCCAAAGATATATTCTCAAAATAAAATTTGCATATTGATTGCTTTTATTAAACTTACAAATATTAATTTTCCAGATCTTGGTTGCTCCGTTATTGAACATACCCTTAAAAAGCTACCAACCCTTGGACTTCCCTCCTCTAAACTTCTTGAAGCTGTATATGATAAAGCTCAATCAGAAGAACAAATGATGGATTATATAGCTGATGCAGAATTATTGCGATTAACTGCATTTTGTTCAAATGCTTGCCAACAAGCTCAACAACAACAACAAATAATGCAAGCTCCACAACATATAGCTCCACCAAGACCTTCGATGCCACGAATCCATCGTCCACCCATAAGTGCCACAGCTTCAGTCACCGTAAATCCGGGACATTTTATTGATGAAAGTCAATTAATGGGTCATCCACAACAACAAAATGAAACTAAACCACAAATTCAAAATCAACAGCAAAATGGAGGAGGAGTTGGAGGAGTGATGTCCTCACAAAATGAATATCACACAATGCAAAATTCTTCTGGTACAATTACTGTGACTTCAAGCACATCGGCTGCTGCTGCTGCTATGCAACAACAACAAAGGAATGGAGTTTCTCCGCCATTATATTTGGATTATCGTTCACTTCATATGAGTGTGGAACAAGAGCGTCAACAACAACAGCAACAGCAACATTCAGCTCATCATTCAGTTCAACATTCACCTGCCCCACAACAACAACAACCTCAACAATTAACACCTCAGCCGCCCCAAATTCAACAGCAGCAGGCGACTTCAGTATATCTCCAACAACAACAACCACCACAAATGGAGCCTCTACAACAACAACAGCAAACACCCCAGCCACAGCAACAACAACAACCTTTAACTCAACCAACTTCTGTGTATCTTCCAAGTTCGATGACTTCAATGGAACCTCAACAACAACCGCCACAAGCTTCTCAACAACCTCAACAACAGATTCAGGCTCAACAACAACAACCAAGATATGTAAATGTAACAACAACTTCACTTGATATGTTACAAGATATGTTAGATCAAGGTGGACATCAACAACAACAACAACAACATAATGAAGTTATTGTCGTTGGTGGTGGAGATCCATCTCAGCAACAAAATTCCAATCATTTATCAAATAATAATGGTCAAATAGTTGTTGATAATTTTCAATTATAAAAATAAAAAATACATAATTAAAATAGTGCACGAATTCATTTTTTTATTTTCACTTTTTTGTTGTTAGTTTTAGAAATTTGTTATTTTCTTTAAATATTAAACTTTGCTTCGAAAATTTTTTATTGTTAATCTTTTAAGCTTTTGGGTTTTTAGTTTCGGGTTATTTCTTTTATTAAATTAATAAAATTATTCTAAATAATTTTTACTTAATTTTTTTATCAATTTTTAATAAATAAATTGTTAATGTAAACCATTTTTCTTTTTAAAATACGAACAAAAAATATACATAAATCATAAAAAACAAAATTTCTGTAATTATTATTTTATTTCTTGCATTTTTTCTTCTTCAACAAATTCAACCATGATTTTGAATATTTTAAATTTTAAAACCACTGAATTTGAAAATCATTTTCCAAACTTTATTTATTTTACTTTGTCTGTTGGCTTCCAATCATATTTTTTTGCTATATATTTATTATACTGACTTCAATACTTAGGTTTCATATATTTGATGAACTACCCATTTATGTGCTGCTATGGAAATAAAAAAATAGAATATGGAAAAAAGACAGTCATTTAACTATTTTTTATCTTTAAAATTATTTATTTCAGCTTATCGAGCGAGGTTTAAAACTTTTAAAAACAAATCAAAAAATAAAAAGAAAATTTTATAAAAAATTTTAAAAAATGTGTTTCAAATAAAAAGGAAAATTATTTTTGTTGAGTGAAAAAAATTTTAAGGCTAACAATATTTTTTTTTTTGCGGAGCAACCTAGGAAACAGATATTTTTTTAATCATGGAGATTTTTTGCAGTGTTTTTTTTATTATTCAAGGATTCATTGTTTGAGCAGAAATTTCAATAAAAAATGAAGTCTTCGTATTTTTAGTTTTTAGTTTTGTTTTTTTTTTTATCGAAAAAAATTTAGACGACAAATTCAAATCTTTTATTTCTAAATATTACTAAAACATTTCTGAATTTTTTACTACAGGGATTAAAAAAAATAATAATATAAAATATTTACATACAAAGAATATTTATTGAAATATTTTCTTTTCTTTTCTTTTGACAAAATGAAAAAATCAGGAAGGATAAATAAAAAAAAAGTATGACATATAAAAAAAAGAAGGTGAAAGGAATAAATCAAATAAAGAGAAGAAGGAGAGTATTAAAAAGTGAGTAAATGTTCAATAAAAAAAATGTAAAAGATTTTCCTTGCAAAAAAATAGTATACTTTGGTTAATTTTATTACCATCAAAAAAAATTTATAATTTTTGTAAAAAATAACAAAACTTTCTGGTTTTTCTCTAAAAACTTATTTAACAAAACATTGTGGATTTCTTTAGTGAATTTATAAAAAATATTACTTCAAAAATTAAGGTTTCTGTTTTTCACTGTTAGATTTTTAACAGGGAATAATTTTCGTGACAGGACATAAGTAAAATAATTTTCACATTAAAAGCTTTAATATTTATTTTTAAGATAATTGGGAGTTCTGATAATCTTATGTACTCACATATATTTAACATATGTCCAATTTTGAAACATTTTTTTTGATGATTTATGTTTGGCTTTCATTAAAATATTTTTTTGAACATTTGCTTTTATTTTCATATTATTCTCGCAATTTATACTTAAACTTGTGACAAAGCGAAACTTTTTAAAAAATAAAATAAAATACTCTATAATCATTGACTTTTTTTATTTTTGCTTAAACTCCTTCATTAATTTTTGTTATCTTTCTTTTTTTATATTCCCTTGAGGCAGGAAGGCAAATAGGTAAGCAAGGGACAACGACAACAGCATCAGCCTCAATTCATAGAAGCATTGAAAGCATTGAAATTTTTTAGATAAAATTATTAAAGTAAAGTCACTTAGGTAAAAAAATGAAAGTAAAAAAATATTATAATTGTCGGTTAAAGAAGAAGCAACAAACAGATGGATGGATGACAGCAAGCGTTGTTGCCAAGGTAGCTAGCTAGCTTCTGCCCCATTCAAGAAGCAACAACGCCACTGAATGCTGCTGACATTCATTCAAGTGTATCAATCAAAGCTTTAATTTTTCTTTTTTCTTTACTTGAGTTTTCTCTTTTTTTACCTAAAATTTTTATTTTATTTAACTTTCTTTCTTTAATCCGAGGAAATGGAGTGTAAAGAAGCGTAAAAAAATTAAATTTTGAAATTGTCTTGTCGAGACAATAATTTATTTTAAGAGGCAGGGAGGGACCAGACTATTGATTACTACTCTCTTTCATTATTGCCTGCGGTATTCCTCTGATATTTCAGTAATTTTTTAGTGGAAAATAAACAATTAAAACTTAGTTTTATTTTATTTTATTTTTTCGTTTTAGGACCGTTGAAGATAGTACCTCCTTGATAACAATAATTCGCCATTATTGATTACTGTCTTCCATATTCATAATCGTCTATTTTATTGTTATAGCTTTAAATTTTTTGATGGGAAAATAAGTCGTAAAAAATTAGGCATTTACTTTTTTTTTCGTGGTCGGACTTAAGAAGATAGTAATATTCTAACTTAATAATTCCGTAAATATTGATTACTATTTCTTTCTCGTTTCTTGAAGGCTCTTAAATTTCCTGTGATTACAGTAAATATTTTTTTTTCTTCATAAAAAACTAAAGCTTATTTTTTATTTTAATGATGCCTTTAGGGAGTTTAAAGTCAGTAGTTATTTTATACCTACGTTAAAAAAAGATAAAAGCTTTTTTTGTTGATGTAATTATGAAAGCATAGTTTTTATATTTTCTGCTATGAAAAAAATATGAAATAAAATAGAGTATCATCCTTTTTTGTTTGATGTTTTTTTTCATTTTCATCATTATTTTTTTAACGAAACTGAAGAAAATATATTTGTATTCCCAAACGTAACAAAAAAAAACTATGGTATTATTTAAACGTAATCCTTTGACATTTTTTTTTCTTGATATTACAGTTTTGAAAAACTCCAATAACCAACCAGCTTAAAATTAATTATGAACTTTATATTTGCTGAAATTTAAATAAAAGACTTTTATTTTCAAAACTTTTTTATTTCTTTAAAAAACTGATAAACTTTTTATTTGCATTTTTTCAGCAATTTAATTTCGATATTAATTTTTTCATTCTCATAAATGCAAATTTTTGGAAATTAAACAATTTATTGTTTTTTGTTTCTTTACTTTTTATTGCATTTTTTTGCTTGTTCATTTTCGCGTTCTGAAATCATTCAAAACTTTGCAATAATTAAAAGTTTAATTAAATATTTTACTAATTATTTTACTCAAATTTCCTTCTTTATTTTTACTACGCTTTTTAAAAGTTTGTCAAAAAACATTTTTTTCAAAATAGTTTAATCAAAATACTGAGAAGTAATTAAATGTCTGTTGCCTTTGAAACTTACCATACCATAACCAGCGAGTGAAGGTTCCAATTTTTAATGTTATTTTTTCTGTTTGATTTTTTTGTTGTTTTTGCTTTTATGTTTTTTTTTGCAAAATAATTATTTATCTGAAATCGTTTTATTTTTTTCATAATTTACTTCTAAAAATTAATTTAAAAAATGACGTGAACATGACTTTTTTTATTTTTTTTGTTTGTTTAAATATTTTTATAAAATTTCAGAGCTTATTTTTAAATTTACTCTTCAGCGATTTTTTTTATTTAATTCCCTTGTGAAATTATTATTTTTTATATATATATATTTTTCATCAAAGTCTTCGCTGTTTGCACACAGCGATAAATACCATAACCAAAAATACCGCTGCTAAATAATTTTTTTTCTAAACGTTACTTTTTTCCCGTCAAAATTGTACCATCGTCGCCTGCTTTTAATGCAGCCGCAGTCGATATTGAAAATAAACATGTAAAAGTAAAAGTCAAAAATGGATATTCTCCAAAATTTAACTTTTCATATAGGCGAAATGCCATACTTTTATTTTTGTTTATTTTTGCCTTAAATGTTATTTCTGTGACTTCAAAGACAGTGAATGTTGGCTTGATTTTGGATAATCAATTTATGGGTGATGGAACAGCATTCTTTCAAAAAGTTGCCGCGAATTCTTCAAATCAAATGTATCAATTAAAGTAAGAGTTTTATTTTTTTTGGGCCCAAGTGTGCCGAATCGACAAAATAATTGGAATATAAAAAAATTCAATCGAGACTTTTTCCTTAAAAAAAAGTTTCCTTGGGTCTCGGATAGAAAATTATAATTTGTGGATAATTAAATTATGTTTTTCAGCCCATTATTAGATACTAGTAAAGGATGTGGAAGTGGGGCAAATCGATATGATGGTGCAGCATTGGCCATGCAATATTATTATTTAAATAATATTACTGCACTTTTTGGTCCTGTTTGTCAAGATGGTAAATTTTTTTTTACTTTTTACTCTCTTTTTTGTATAACCGTGAAATATAAAACTCTTATCAACGCTTTCCCATCGAGACTCCAAGTTTTATTAAAATATGCGAGATAGTTGTTAAAATAAATATATTTTTTAGATCTCGAAATAACTACTGGCCTCACAGTGGCATGGAACATAGTACAATTTAATTTTTGGCGTGATTCTCTTTTTGATTTACAACTTAATTCTGTAATTCAAATGTCGACTTCAGCTGCATCGAATATAGCCACAAATTTAATTTCAGTATTAAATTTATTAAATTGGGCTAAAATTGGAATTATTCAATGTTCAGATTGTTATGACACGTCTGCTTCCATTCCTTCAGCATTTAGAACAATTAAACGAGTGCTTGAAGATCGAGGCATCGAAGTTTTAGTTACGATTGAATGTTCTAAAGCAAATATAACAAACACGGATGAATTTGGAAATATTTTAAAGCAATTAGAAACTCGAGCAAGAATTTTATTGCCATTTTTTGGAAACACTCTTTCGGCATACACAGATTTTTTGAGAGCTTTCAAAAAAGCTGGATTAAATAAAAATGATTATAGTATTATTATTACTTTGGCTCAATATTTAATCACGGAAGAACCCGATAAACCATGGATAGTGAATAATTTAATAAATCAAGAAACATTGGGATTATTTGATGATACTATTGTGGTAAGCTTTTTTTATGATTTGTTTTATGATGGAAAATAAATTTTTGGATCTCAAAGCGGTCAATAAACTTGGATCTCGAAACTAATTTTGTTTCTCTTGGGTCAAATTATTCCATTTGGCTCTAAAACTTGGCTCTTTAAGAGAAAATTATTTTCCGAGTTAAAGAATTATTTTTTAAAATTATAAAGTTTTGTATATAAAAATTAATTTAAAAAAAATTAGATTTTGAAACAAAATAACAAAAAAATGAAGCTTTTTGGAGTCATTGTCTTGATCGATGCAAGAAATTTTGAATAAATACGATATTTTCTTTCCTTTGTTTTTTTTAAATTTTAAAAGCCTTCACTTAAAAAAATATGCTAATCTTTTTTTCAAAAAATTTCCATAAAAAATTGTTCCAAGACTAATAAAAGCAAACAAAGCAGCAAGTTGTGAATCATTTTTATTTGCAATACTTAATTTTTAAAATTTTTATAATTTTCAGTTAATTAATGATTATTACAATGCTACATTGATCCAAGCTTATCTTTCAAGTTCACTTGGAAATGTTCCAATTTTGAGTTTCCCACTCGAAATAAAAAATATATTAAACCATTTATTATTTTATTTTTTTTAGGACAAAGGCTTAGTTTATATTCAACTTTTTGAATCCATATTTCTTTATAACACATATCTGGGAAATGCATATAATGCAACGAATGATCCAAATATATATTTAAATTCCACATATATTTTAAATATGATGAGAAATCAAAAAATTACTGGACCTTTTGGTGAAATACCTTTGGATGGGAATGTTCAACGATTGGGTCCATTTCGAGGATATGTAATTTTAGCGGCTCAAAATAATATAACAGAATTTATTAAAATTTCTATTACTGATACTTGCGCGGCGGGAGTTAAATCTTTTGAAAAGCGATGTTCTTCACTTTATGCGGAATTGCTAAATCCTAATATCGAATATGTTAAAACTCTGCCACCTGATATTCCATCATGTGGATTTCATGGAGAATTATGTGATCAAAAGGGTACAATTATAATTGTGGTAGCTGTTATGGGAGCTGTAAGCATTGCAATAACAATATTTTTATGTGCAAGAAAAATGAAGAGTGGTGAATCCGCTTCGATGCCTTGGGCGGTGGCATCAACCACTGTGAGATTTATTGATGAAAATTTAAAAAATTCTACTGTGAGTTTTCAACTTTTATTTTTTTATGAAAGTTTATTAAAAAAATATTTTATCCTTTTAAAATGTGCCGTTAAAGGCCTTTCTGTCTCCACATAAAAAATAAAAAATAATTAATTTTCTTTTCTTTTGTTTGACGCACTCCCTCCCAATTTTCTGTTTTGATGATTGGTACAATAAAACTAACCAGCAGAAATATATTTTTTCTTATCACTAATTATTTCTAAGTTATGTTTCATTGCTTAAAATTTTTTTTTTAAAATATTGGTTATTATTTTGGCGCCATTCTTTTAAGCATAAAAAGCTTAAACAAAAAATAAAATAAAATGTAATAAAAAATTCAAAGACAACGTTAAAAAAATTTTCTAATATAAAAAAAATGAAAAGAAATGAATGTTCCATTTTCATTGGCTGAATTTTTTTTATTGATTACGTTTGTTGTCTTCTTACAATTTTTTTTATCTAAAAAAAACAAAAAAAACACATTTCCATGATTCTCGCGAGACACAACAACATTTGTCTTTCTTTAACGAAAAATACAATAAATAAAAAATGAATCAATTATTTTTTTGTTTTTTTTTTGTTTCAAAAGAATTTATTGAAAACCAAGTAGCAAAGTAGCTGGCGACGCACAAGAAAATTTAAAAATTTACATTTTTTTTATATGACTCCTAAGATTTTGTATTGTTTTAATTTTATTTTCTTCGAAAGTTTATTAACGATATGGATTTCTTTTTATCATTTTAAAATGTTCCGTTGAACGCTAATAGATCTCCGCACTAAAAAACATTTTTTTTTATTGCCCTTCTTTATTTGACGCGCCCCATCCAATGAAATTTAATTTGGTCTTGAGTGAATGACGGAGTATCGAAAGCGAAATTTAAATAATTAATTTATTATTTCTAAGTTAAAGAAATTTATATCTGCGCAAACGGATCATTTAAAATTGTGAATATTATTGTCGCTTTTTTTTAAATAAAAACTTTTAACAAAAAATATTGAAAAAATAATGTTTTAAAAAATTCAAAAAAATATATAGTAAAAAGTTTCCATAAAAAAGGAGAAGAAAAGAAATGAACGTTGCTTTTTCTTCAATGCAGCAGCCACTTTTTTTGTTATCGATTGAATTTCTTCTTTCGTTTTTTTTTGTCAAAAGAAGGGAAAAAATGCAAGACTCTTGCTAGACACAATAAACTGTTTTTTTTTAAATGAAAAATAAAAAAATGAATCAGATTTTCTTTCTTTTTTTATTGACAACTTTTGAACTCTTGTTGTATTTATTAATTAAACACGGAAATGGTCGAATATGAATTATGCTAAGAGTTAAAATTTCTCTATTCATCGCCACATTTCCAATTCCCTCCTTCTGTAAAACAATAATTTGTTTTTTAATAACAACACTTTTTGTTGAGGATTATTTTGTTATATTTTTTCTTTTAATAAACCAAAAACAAAAGTAAAAGAAAAACTTTAAAAAAATTTCTATATATTTTTTTTAAATCATTTAAAAAAATTAAAAGATAAAACAAAACAAAAAGTAGCATAAAATATTCAAAGTCAAAAAAAAAATATTTTGGAGCGTTGAAAAAAAAACGAAAACGAACACAATTTTTTTTCGTTTTTTTCTCTCTTTCAAAAGCTGCATTCATCGGTTGTCTTTTTTTATTGATTGCTTTTTGTTCCTTTTTTCTTTTCCTTTTTTTTTGCTTTGTTTAAAAAATAAAATACCAATGGTAAACAATAATTTCTGTACCATTTCATTTTGAGAATAAATTTTCATTTTAATATCCTTCATTGCATATATTTGTTCCACATAAACCACAATTTGACATTTTGGATAGCTAATTTTTTCCTCGACTTTCTTTAACGCACATACATATTTAGTTGAATGTAAAAAAAAGCATTTAAATTCTTTGTTTTTTTTTTATATCATTTTCGTATTCTTTAAAACAATACTTAAAAAAAAGAAATTAAAATATTCAAAAAAACATAAAAACTATACTTTAAAAAAAGAAGAAGTGGCGTATTGTTTTAAAAAAAAGCAACTGACATTTTATTGAATGCATTTTTTCCTCTTTGCTTTGATGAAAAAAATTTAAAAAAATTAACATTAATGTTCGTCCGTCCGCAAACTAAAAATCTTCAAATTTATTTAATTTTTTTCAGGAATTTCAAAGCATTTCCATTCATTCCTTAAAAGAGCCGCACCAGGATCAACAAATAAATGGAAGTAAACTTCAAATTAATGATGCTAAACATCAAAAGCGATTATTTGGCGCCATCGATCAATTGGAAGTTATTATTGAAGTATTTCAATTACGAGAAAAATTAGTTTTTGATAAAACTGATATGCAAATGTTATTCAAAGTAAGTAGTGTTTTGGTAGCTAAAATATTATCGTTGCGGAAATCAAAAAACTTTCGTTTCTGAAACTTAAAATTCCGTTACAGAATCCAAATATTATCGTTTTAAGAATAACCAAATTTTCGTTCCGAAAGTCATAAAACTTATTAACCCTACTTTTTTCTTTTAATTTTGGGCAATAAAAATATGCTTTTTTTAGATCAAAAACATCGTTCATGATAACACAAATATATTTGCTGGAGTTTCAATGGATATGAGCCATGAATTTTTTTTAATGTGGAAATATTGTGCTCGCGGCACTTTAGGTGATGTAATATTTGGTTCAAAAGATGGCGATCGAACAGCTTTGATTGGACAAAATTTTACTGGAGCTTATGTTAGAGATATTATTAAAGTGAGTTTTATTCATAAAAAAACTTAGAAAAATTTTTTTAATGAAAATATGAAAAAATTTTTCTAGGGTCTCGATTTCCTACATTCTTCTCCAATTAAATATCATGGAGGTTTAACAATAAATAATTGCTTAATTGATTCCCATTGGATTGTAAAACTTTCGGGTTTTGGAATAAATCGATTACTTTATAAATGGAAAATATCTGGAATGGTTTCAAGTCGGGAAGGCGGACCCATTATTCCTGATTCAGGTTTTTTTCCAATAAATTTTCGAATTTTTTAATTAATAAATTTTTAGAATTACATTATTATGCCCCAAATTTGCGTACTAAAATTGCTAAAGCAGCTTCATTAAATAAAATGAGCGAAGTGGATATTACTGTGGAAGAAGGGCAAGCATCAGATATATTTTCATTTGGAATAATTTTATATGAAATTTTATATAAAAAAAGAGCTCATGAATTTCCTGAATCTGCGGTGATTCGACCTGTTTATGAAGGTAATAAAAATCGCGGAACAAAAAAAGAAAGATTGAAAAAATAATTACAGAAAATTTCGACTCAAAAATATTTTTTGATTTTAAAAATTATAAATATTTTTTCAAAACTTTGTTTTTGAAAAATTAAAAAATAAATAAAAGGAAAAAAAATTCTTTCAAAAAACATAAATTTTCGTGGGCAGACAATTATATTTAATTTTCGCGTCAATTTTAAAAGCAATTTTTTAACCATAATTTATTTTTTTCAGAAGGAATGGAAGGCCTTGAAGATATTGAAATAGGAATTCTTAATGATGCCGCTCTACCTTTACTTCCAACATATCCATCCATGCCTGATGGAAATGAAGTCCATCCAGATTTAGTGAGTCTCATGCATAAATGTTTTCATGGGGTATGGCAAAATAGACCCGATGCAAATATGGTTAGAAAAATTACTGATGCCACATTAAAAATGTAAATTAATTATAGTTAAGGAAAATTAAAAATAAAAATTTGAATATTTAGGCCTGGAAGTTTAGTGGATCAAATGATAAAAAATATGGAACAATATAATAATAATTTGGAAAATTTAGTTAAACAGCGAACGGGGCAATTAGAAGAAGCCCAGAAAAAATCTGAAGAAATTTTATTGGAATTATTGCCGAAGCGAGTTTCATTAAAATTTTAGTTATTTTTTAACAATTAAAAAATTTTGAAATTTCTGTTCTAAATCAGACAATTTTTTCTTTTTTTCTTTTTGTGTTAAAAAGTAAAAAAATTCGAAAGCACAATAAATCCCTTTTTTTAGGACGGTAGCAGACGAACTCAAACTTGGAAGAACAGTTCCACCAAAAAATTATAAAATGGCGACGGTTATGTATTCGGATATCGTGGGCTTTACTTCTCTTTGCTCTGAATCACAACCCATGGAAGTTGTTACACTTCTTAGTGGAGTATTTAAAGCTTTTGATGGAATAATTGATCAACATCAAGCGTATAAAGTTGAAACTATAGGTAAAAAATTTCTCGCTGAAACCCGGATTTTAGAACTATGCAAATTTTTAGGCGACGCATATATGGTTGCAAGTGGAGTTCCAGAAAAAATTGAGAAAAAACATGTAAAAGAAATTGCTATGGTTGCTTTAAAAATGAGAGATGTAAGTTTAATTTTTTTACAAGGAAAAAAAGCAGTCCATTTCATTAATAATTTTTTAGTACCTTTTTGGTTACACCATTCCTCATCGCCCTGGACAACATTTACATTGCCGTTGGGGATTTAACACAGGACCCGTGTTTACTGGAGTCGTAGGTATCACAGCTCCACGATATTGTGTATTTGGAAAAACAGTAAGTTTTTCCGCCCAAAAGTTTAATAAAAGCTTTAATTTATTTATTTTATTTGAAGGTTACAATAGCGGCTAAAATGGAAAACAGTGGCGAACAAGATCGAGTTCAAATGACTGTGTATAGTCAAAAAGTTTTATCTGATTGTTTTCCAGAATTTCAATATACTAAACGAGATAAACAAATTTCAGTAAATGTAAGCCACTTTTTAAAATGATACAAAAAAAACAGTTCATAAATTTATTTATTTTTCTTTAGGGCCTTGGCACATATTTAACTTATTGGCTTGATAGCTATGAAGAACTTCTAGGTTCTGTAAGAAATGAAGATGCTGCGAATAAAGAATAAAATATACAAAAAATAATAGATTATTTTTATTTTTAAATTTTTATGATTTAGTTTATAATTTTTTTCTATGTAAGCAGGGGTAAAAAATAAATTTTGGAATTATAAACAAATTGTTTATTTTTAGTTTATTAAAATTACAGTTAACTTTTTTTTTCACTTTACAACTTTTTTCAAATTTTATTGTTGAATACTGTTGTATCCTTGAAATACAGCAATAAGAATAATGGATTTATTGGAAAGCAATACAGAGAAGATTAGTTGATTGACAATTACATGAAAGCAACAACAAACAAAGCAAGCAAATATTAGGCTAGCGAGTAACATGCAAAGAGAGTTAGCTGCATGGAGATGTACTCGCGCTTGTTTGGCGGCGGTTTAAATACTTAGTTAAAGGAAGTTGTCACGGTCACAACATCCCTCCACACTTACTAAAGAACTTAGACAATGAAAACTATAAATTCTAACAGAGTCTAGAGATCTAATAAGAACAGTTTTCAAATGAGTTGAGAAACCAAGAGAACCAATTGACCATCGAACCACATTAGCAGCATCAAGATCAGATCGACCAGTCGAGGTTGTTGAAGCATGAGAGGACATCAGTGGAGCAGCATGACCACTTTGGTTAGTACAGGATTGAGTTGGATCAAGGAGCATTGTATTTCCATTGGAGTTGTTTGACAGGCGAAGGTGAATGAACACTTTTGAGATGATGACCATTTCCATTAGCGCCAAGAAGACCTTGAATCGAGCATAACATGGATCATACGAACTTTGAGATGAACATAAGAACATGTTTGACACGAACAACATTGCAAGAAGAAGAAGCATTTCCTTCCCATGAGGTTTCAAATCTTCGGATTTAGCATGAGGATGAATCGGAATCTGAAGCATCGGAATAGTATCAGTTCGTTGTTCTTCAATCACATCATCTGAACTCAGGATCTTTTGAGGATGACTAGGACCATAAACATTAAGAACACACGAAGCAGGAGCATCACCAGTTGAATCATAACCAGCAGCATCGGAATCAATAGGATCATCAGTTGAATCGGAATCAGCATAATAAGAAGCACGAAGTTGAGCAGCAATAGGATCCATGCTCTCAGCAATTGAAGTATCTTTGGATTTAGCATCGGAATCAGCATTAGCATCGGGTTCTGCAGCGGAACCATCATCACCATAAGCAGGAGTAACAGGAGCAACATGTTGAAGTACCTTCAGAATCTTCACATCACTCTCTCCCAAAAGAATGGTTGAAGAATTAGCATCATTGCATATGAATTTATGCATCGGAAATGAATGAAGACTAAAACGATTGAATACGTCGAGGCCAAGCAGAGAAGTTTCCACATCAGCGACCCAAAGCGGAATTACGATGTGTTTACCATTGAGCAAAACAGCAGCAGAGAATGAGCCATCAAGCAGGAAAGCACTTTTATTAGCAGCACGAGCACACCTTGGTTGTCCTTCGAATTCAGGTTTACCAAGTCTTAGATAATCAGCATGGTTGAGAATAGTGACATCTGAGCCAGTATCAAGTTGAAGTTTGAATGAAGTTCCATTGAGAAGAAGATTTACCATCGGACGATCAGTAGCTACACTTGGAGCGGCACAAGGAGCTAACTTCAGAGATTTTACCATAAAAGGATCAAATTTAACTTCTTTGACATTCATTGGAGCAGGAATGAATTTGTTTTGATGAGCACGATCAGAAACATGAGTGTCTGCGACCTTTGAGGATTTCTTCGGATCACGACATACCTTTGCAATATGACCAGGACGATTGCAAGTATGGCACACAGCATTTCTGAAACGGCATGTATCACGAGAATGAGCTTCACCACAAGAACGACATGAACCAAAAGAATCAGATTGATTGAATGCCATCTTCTTGTTTTGTTGAGCATCAGGATTGAATTGACGAACAAAATTCACAGATCTTTGTTCAGGTAGACGTTGATCTTCACGAGTTAGGATTGCAGCATTTATCAGCGTTTGAATATCAGCGAACTTCATACAAGCATCTTTGTTCAGTTGAGCAAGGATCATAGTTCGAATATGTTCTAAACCACGATGTTTCATTCCCATCAGCATTCTGAGTGTATTGAATTCATTTTCTTTGAATTTGTCCCATTCAAGTTGCGTCGAACTTTGAAGAATACGACCACAGTATTGATCAAACGATTCACTTTCTGGATCATCCCATGAAATTTGGAAAGCAGCATAACGAGTTGCGAACAGAGAGTGTTTCTTATCAAACAAAGATATCATAGTAGCTTTAAGAAGCTTGTAGTTTTCATAAGACGAGATATCTTCAGTGTGAGGCAGCATCGCAGCATTGACTTTCTTGAAGGACGGACCATCGAGAGCATTGAGTACCAATTTTACTTTGTTCCTTTCAGACAGATCAGGATCAAGACCAAATACGGTATCAACACGTTTGAACCATAGAGAGACACAGCTATCATCAGCGAGATCAAGTACGAATGCAGGAAGAGATGGAAGAGGCTTGGATTGCGGAGTCACACCATGAGTTGAGAGAATTCTCATAGCATCGGCAATTTGAGCAAGCGCAGTAGCGGTAGTTGAATCAAGAGACATCACGATTGAGAGTTGAAATGAAGAACAATCAAAAGGTTGAAAATTGAAACTACAGAAATCACCAGATCGAGATGAGTTGAGCACGAGCAGAAAACAAGCAGAATTGAACGTTGAGGAACAGTCTTTTCGGAGGCAGGAGGAGTTTGAATCACACTTCGTTCACCAGTTTGTTGTATCCTTGAAATACAGCAATAAGAATAATGGATTTATTGGAAAGCAATACAGAGAAGATTAGTTGATTGACAATTACATGAAAGCAACAACAAACAAAGCAAGCAAATATTAGGCTAGCGAGTAACATGCAAAGAGAGTTAGCTGCATGGAGATGTACTCGCGCTTGTTTGGCGGCGGTTTAAATACTTAGTTAAAGGAAGTTGTCACGGTCACAACATCCCTCCACACTTACTAAAGAACTTAGACAATGAAAACTATAAATTCTAACAGAGTCTAGAGATCTAATAAGAACAGTTTTCAAATGAGTTGAGAAACCAAGAGAACCAATTGACCATCGAACCACATTAGCAGCATCAAGATCAGATCGACCAGTCGAGGTTGTTGAAGCATGAGAGGACATCAGTGGAGCAGCATGACCACTTTGGTTAGTACAGGATTGAGTTGGATCAAGGAGCATTGTATTTCCATTGGAGTTGTTTGACAGGCGAAGGTGAATGAACACTTTTGAGATGATGACCATTTCCATTAGCGCCAAGAAGACCTTGAATCGAGCATAACATGGATCATACGAACTTTGAGATGAACATAAGAACATGTTTGACACGAACAACATTGCAAGAAGAAGAAGCATTTCCTTCCCATGAGGTTTCAAATCTTCGGATTTAGCATGAGGATGAATCGGAATCTGAAGCATCGGAATAGTATCAGTTCGTTGTTCTTCAATCACATCATCTGAACTCAGGATCTTTTGAGGATGACTAGGACCATAAACATTAAGAACACACGAAGCAGGAGCATCACCAGTTGAATCATAACCAGCAGCATCGGAATCAATAGGATCATCAGTTGAATCGGAATCAGCATAATAAGAAGCACGAAGTTGAGCAGCAATAGGATCCATGCTCTCAGCAATTGAAGTATCTTTGGATTTAGCATCGGAATCAGCATTAGCATCGGGTTCTGCAGCGGAACCATCATCACCATAAGCAGGAGTAACAGGAGCAACATGTTGAAGTACCTTCAGAATCTTCACATCACTCTCTCCCAAAAGAATGGTTGAAGAATTAGCATCATTGCATATGAATTTATGCATCGGAAATGAATGAAGACTAAAACGATTGAATACGTCGAGGCCAAGCAGAGAAGTTTCCACATCAGCGACCCAAAGCGGAATTACGATGTGTTTACCATTGAGCAAAACAGCAGCAGAGAATGAGCCATCAAGCAGGAAAGCACTTTTATTAGCAGCACGAGCACACCTTGGTTGTCCTTCGAATTCAGGTTTACCAAGTCTTAGATAATCAGCATGGTTGAGAATAGTGACATCTGAGCCAGTATCAAGTTGAAGTTTGAATGAAGTTCCATTGAGAAGAAGATTTACCATCGGACGATCAGTAGCTACACTTGGAGCGGCACAAGGAGCTAACTTCAGAGATTTTACCATAAAAGGATCAAATTTAACTTCTTTGACATTCATTGGAGCAGGAATGAATTTGTTTTGATGAGCACGATCAGAAACATGAGTGTCTGCGACCTTTGAGGATTTCTTCGGATCACGACATACCTTTGCAATATGACCAGGACGATTGCAAGTATGGCACACAGCATTTCTGAAACGGCATGTATCACGAGAATGAGCTTCACCACAAGAACGACATGAACCAAAAGAATCAGATTGATTGAATGCCATCTTCTTGTTTTGTTGAGCATCAGGATTGAATTGACGAACAAAATTCACAGATCTTTGTTCAGGTAGACGTTGATCTTCACGAGTTAGGATTGCAGCATTTATCAGCGTTTGAATATCAGCGAACTTCATACAAGCATCTTTGTTCAGTTGAGCAAGGATCATAGTTCGAATATGTTCTAAACCACGATGTTTCATTCCCATCAGCATTCTGAGTGTATTGAATTCATTTTCTTTGAATTTGTCCCATTCAAGTTGCGTCGAACTTTGAAGAATACGACCACAGTATTGATCAAACGATTCACTTTCTGGATCATCCCATGAAATTTGGAAAGCAGCATAACGAGTTGCGAACAGAGAGTGTTTCTTATCAAACAAAGATATCATAGTAGCTTTAAGAAGCTTGTAGTTTTCATAAGACGAGATATCTTCAGTGTGAGGCAGCATCGCAGCATTGACTTTCTTGAAGGACGGACCATCGAGAGCATTGAGTACCAATTTTACTTTGTTCCTTTCAGACAGATCAGGATCAAGACCAAATACGGTATCAACACGTTTGAACCATAGAGAGACACAGCTATCATCAGCGAGATCAAGTACGAATGCAGGAAGAGATGGAAGAGGCTTGGATTGCGGAGTCACACCATGAGTTGAGAGAATTCTCATAGCATCGGCAATTTGAGCAAGCGCAGTAGCGGTAGTTGAATCAAGAGACATCACGATTGAGAGTTGAAATGAAGAACAATCAAAAGGTTGAAAATTGAAACTACAGAAATCACCAGATCGAGATGAGTTGAGCACGAGCAGAAAACAAGCAGAATTGAACGTTGAGGAACAGTCTTTTCGGAGGCAGGAGGAGTTTGAATCACACTTCGTTCACCAGTTTGTTGTATCCTTGAAATACAGCAATAAGAATAATGGATTTATTGGAAAGCAATACAGAGAAGATTAGTTGATTGACAATTACATGAAAGCAACAACAAACAAAGCAAGCAAATATTAGGCTAGCGAGTAACATGCAAAGAGAGTTAGCTGCATGGAGATGTACTCGCGCTTGTTTGGCGGCGGTTTAAATACTTAGTTAAAGGAAGTTGTCACGGTCACAACAAATACTTTGGAGCAGGCCTCTTCCTTCGGCCCGTCCAGCCCGGCCCGGCCTGGCCCGCGGGCCGGGCCGGGCCGAGGCCGACCATTTTCTAAAAAAAGAAAAAAAATCAAAGGGAATACCAAGGCAAAAAAAAAAATTGACGGGCCGGCCCGCGGCCCGGCCCGGGCCTGGCCTAAACCAAAAGGGCCGCAGGCCGGGCCGGGCCGAAATCAAGACGGGCCGGGCCGGGCCAGGCCGGCAAAACCCGGCCCGTGGAAGAGGCCTGCTTTGGAGCCAAGGTGAAAATTGGCTTTTAACATTTTTTGCTTTTATTAGAATTTTGATTTTATTTATAAAAAAAGTAAGAAAAAATAATAAAACTAAAATATTAGCAGGTTGATAGAGAAGGTTTTGCATCTTGAGGATAATATTCGTTGATGAATGTTTTAATAGACGATTCAAAAATATTTTTATCATCGTACGAAATATTTGTCCATCCAATGTGAAAATATGATTTTAAACCGGCTTGAGCCTAAAATAAAGTCCATCAACCTTTTTATAAACAAAAAAGAAAATCTAATGTTTTTATCCAAAAAAATAATTAATAAGGAATTGGGCAAAAAAAATAAATGAAAATGTTAGTTTGTGTACTCAAAAATTTTAAGTTCTAATTTAAATAAATCTTACCTTTAGAAAATTACAATAAGCCTGAATAGTCACAGACAAATCAATGGGATAAAGCTTACATCTTTGAAATTTGACCATTCTTTTTAAATTAGTAATAATTTCAATGGTTTCAAGTGAAATAGGCTGTGATGAATATTTAAATAGTCTATAAATATTTTTTTTGCTATATTCGCTAAGTAGTATTCATCTTTTAAATAACTAAACAAAACAAACTTTTAACTTACGAAATTGAAGGTGTAAACGGAATTAACGAAATTATTTCTACAGGTGTTACAATAATTTCGTTTTCTTTAAAAATGGTGCATTTAGCCAAGTGAAATTTTTCCAGCTTTTTTGGATTAATTAAAAATAAAAATTCTTTCCAAAATAAAGTTTGATGGCAAATATCAATAAATCGTGCATCACACTTATAAAATTTTGGAATAAGTTTTTGAAGAATTGTTTCATCGTAATAAACATTAAAAGCTAAACAATTTGTAATATGCAAATTGGACAAATTGAATTCATTAATATCTTTAAAATTAATTTTAAGTGATTCTTGATAATATTGCGAGGAATTAGCGAAAGTAGTAATTCTTAAATGGTGACAAATTTTACTTTTAAATTTCGTTATAAAATATTTGCAAGTTTTTAATAATTTTTGTTGAACATTCTTATAATCAGCAGCTGAATCAATAAAATAATTAATTAAAGGAGATGAAAAACAAAATGTTTGCTTTTTCATATTATTTTTAAGCTGGCAATGAGTTTTAAAAAGATTTGTTGTCTTGGTACCAGTTGTAGGAATCTTTTTATCAAATAAATAATTATCCATGAAATAAGCTATTTTATTATTATTTATTTTCATTTTTAAAATATCTTTGAAGTTTTCTTTTATTTCAAAATCATCGGTAAATAAATTTATGTATCGATGGAGGATATGAGAAGTAATCTAAAAATTTTATTTAACTTATCCTTTAATTTTCAAATTTGAAAGTAATATTTTAAATGTCTAAAAATTCTAACGTCCATATTTCTTCTTTTTTGCATTGAAATAATATACGATTTCCAAAAATTTTTATCATGATAATTTAGAGCAAGATAATATTCAATATTTTGAATAGCAAATTTATCGCTTATTTCAAATAAATTTTCTATCCACTTTGCATAATTAGAACGAAAGTTTTCGATATTACATTTTGGAGCTTGCAATAAAGCTTTTTGAAATTGATCCAAATAATCTTTGGGGAGTGGACGATCTAAAAAATTTGGCTTTTAAGAAATTACATTTTTTATATTTTTAAGATTCCAAAAATAAAATTTAGTTTAAATATAAATAGAAGAAAAAAAAAGTTTACCTGAATATTCTGTATAAAGCTCAAATAAATCTTTAAGTTGGCCATGGGGAAAAGTGAAACCTTCTTCAGTATATTGAGAAATTTTTTCTTTATTATCTAAATCATCATAAAAAATGCAATCTTTATAAAGAGGTTGTAAAAAAGAATATAAAAGCCAAGCGTATGTTTTTTGAAAAGGTATAAGATTTTCAATTCCATAATTACAATTTGTAACAAAAGTAAAAACTTTATTGGAATAAAAATATGAAAAGCTTTTTTTCAAAAAACAAAATTTATCTTCAAAATTGTTTTCACAATTTTTTAATCTGAAAAATAAAACCTTTCTTATTAGTCTAAGTTTTTAAAGAAAGGTTAAACTCACTGATATCCAAACATCCATAATTCAGGGATAACCGTATATTCATCCACAAATTTATCAAAAAACTTAATTTTTTTATTTAAATCCGAAGTTATTTTAATTTCATTCAAAAGTTTTGTGATGGCTTCCTTGTAAGAAGTATCAAGGCTATTAAAATGCTGAATCGAGGCGGTAGTAAATAACTCAAGATTCATAATAATAATATTAGAAATAGCAAAAAGCCAAATTTAACAGAAGACTTATTTTTTGCAAAACAAAAACATTCTTTTTAGAAAAATTGCCACAATTTTATTGATTGTTTTTCATTTGTTTTTTTTAATGCACACACCACAAGCAGCTCTGCGGTTGTTGTTTTGTTCGTTGGTTTTCTCTTTCTTTCTCTAAAGTGTTTGGTTCTTTTTTTCCTTTTAGCCGCTAGTGTGTATTGAAAAAAGAACTCTCGTTTTAATCCGTTAGAAACAAAGTATTTAAGAATACTTAACTTTGTTAAAAAATCATTTTATAAAATTTCTTTAATAATTTATAAAAAGCATAAAAATTTGCATTTAAAAATACGAACTCAAGCTAAGCTTTTTTCGTTTCATTTTTTTTTGAATTGTTATTTTACTCGAAGGTGAGACAAAAATTGTTTTTAAGTAGCAAATTTTATTTTCACGAATATATATTGACACCAAACAAAGTGTAACATATAAAAAAAACAGAATTTATTGATTTACAGGAGC
The DNA here is from genome assembly GCA_028622995.1 of Panagrolaimus kolymaensis. Taxonomy (NCBI): domain Eukaryota; kingdom Metazoa; phylum Nematoda; class Chromadorea; order Rhabditida; family Panagrolaimidae; genus Panagrolaimus; species Panagrolaimus kolymaensis. The sequence goes on from JAJQJQ010000063.1 coordinate 397,133, forward strand.
CACTTTAACAATTTTTGGGCCATAAGTAAGGCACAGCGGATCTGTAGTAAAATTACGTTTGACAAAGGCATAACCGCCCATACCCCAGTTTGGACCCCAAGAATTTCGAATTATCCAAACTGGGGTATTTTCAATCGTTTTATACCCCATCAATAAAACATAGTGATTCATTTTTTCACCTGCGGGACATGGATAATCAAGGATCCCTTCAGTATAAGGCCTCATTATTTCATAGTTCACAAAAATAGGAACAACAATTGGAGTTTTACTTAAACAACTTTTGAATTTTTGTTCAGTTTTAGGAACGTCGTCATAATCAACAACTTTGAAGCGACCAAATTCAGGTCTATAACTACAATTTTGATCAACTCCTTGAAATGGGTACGTCTCGATAGTTTCCAATTGAAAACTATACGCATATGCAAGCGACTAAAATATTAAGTTCAGCAATAAAGAATATAAAAAACACAGTTTGAAGCAACTATGTATGGATATTTTTAAAATGGAGGAGATGAAAATAAAAATGGAAAAAAAACTTACGCAAGCTAAACTCCCACCTCCTTTAATGCCGTGATTACCTGCTAAAAATAAAAGAAATTAGAAATTGTAAAAGAATTATGAAATCCCTATCTCAAGCAAATAGAATATAATAAAAGGTGAACATTATTTATTTTATTTTTAACTTTAAAATGAGATTACTTACGCTTCACGTTTTATCTTACCTGACTTTGAACAATCGATAATCTGCTGAACACTTAAAGAAATATTAAGGTTATATCGTTGGATCGCGTCATAGCTGAGTATGTCCGCGCTGACGATCGCGTAACAGTAACTTAAATTTCCTTGATCGCGTATCGGAAGAATATGATCCCAACGTCCACGGAAATCTTGCTCTTCAAGCGTTTCGTTATCAATGCATTTTTCGCCTAGGACGCTTCCAGATGACAAAAAGACATTAGATTTTTTTGATGATAATTCTATAATATTAATTTGGAGTATTGATTAATTAGAGTAATGAAAATTTTGATTTTGTGCGAATTATACAAGTTTTCTTTAATTTAATTTGTGCATTTGAATTATAAGAAGGGTTTAGCAAAAAAATAAAAAGCTATAGAAAAAAGCTTTTTCTTCTTGAAAATTAGAGCCACTTAGGAAGTTTAGTTATTTAGAAATTTAGAAAACTCTGCCAAAATTGTAATTGAAGGCCTTATTTTTTACTCTAAAGGTTTCAAAAGTTCTTTATAAACCACAAACTTAAATAATTGGAAGGTTTGTAACTGTGAGAAAAAAAAATCTTACTGAGTTCACATTCGTTTGGATCATTATCCTCTTGATTTTTATTGGGACATAAAACATCACCACAATTTGTTTTTCCGTTATCTAAGACCTAAAAAATGCTGTGGGTTTTAAATGTTAAATAATTTTTGTGGAGGATTAGGAGCTATTTTGAACAATTTACAACTTGGCCCAAAATTCATTAAAAAGTCATCGTTAACTTACATGAGCATTAGTAGCGAAAGCCGTAAAAAAGCCAACAATAAAAATCCCTAAAAGTTTCATTTTTATTTAATGGTTATTGCATTCACAAACAAGGATGGTGCTTTTATATTCGTCGTTTAGAATAAAAAATATAATAACATTTAAAAGCCTTTTGTTATTTAAAATAGCACTAAAAGCTTTTCAAATTAAAAATTCTTAAAAATCAAATTTTTTTTGCAAAAAAATGTTTTGCAGCTTATTGTAAATGTTAAATGTGGTTAAAAATGTTACAAAATAATGATGTAATAATATTATTATTGTAAAAAAATGATGCCCAGTAATCACTGTATCATAGAATTTCACCGATTCTTTAAATTTGAACTTAAAAATAATAATTTTTTACTAAAATAGTATCCTCTTTATATCTACCGTAAGAAACTCACAATTCCTATGTAAAAAAATCACGACGCTTTATTTTATGAACTTTATTCACAATTAGTAATAATACTTTTACATAAAAAATAGTTAATTAAATTGAATAACTCCACCAATAAGTTTTCCCTCTTTTTTAAGTTCAGCAATTTCAGCATCACGAATTTTTTTCGCATTCATAAAAGCTTCTTGAACTTGTTGATCAAAGAATTTAGAAATTCCATGATTTGCATCGAATTCTGTTTCCTCTAACCGCGTTTTTCCAGCTTGAGCGATTTGAGCTGCAGCCGCTGGAACACCAAGAGACATATCATCTTCATATGGATTCCACATGGCTGATTGAATTTGATGAGCGAAAACTTTGTTTGGGAAATCTATAAAAATTATTTTAAAATTTTCGCTTCCTAACTTTTTTAAAATTTCGTTCGATACAAAAAAAAATATTTTCCTTGAGTTTCGAGTTTAAACCAAAAAAGAAAATAAATTTTTTATTAGATTTTTCGTGTCAAAAACAAAAAAATTGAAAATGATAATGACTTACCAAATTCTGATGCAGCAGTTCGAGCAAGTCCAATTCCATCAAGATTCCCTGAGCTTACAGCCTTTTCCATAGCTGGAACAGTTCGAAATCCGCCCGTTGCAAAAAGGGACAAATTTGGGACATGTTTTTTAACGGAACCTATAACTTTGGCATACATGCATTCTCGATCTTGATCTTTAGGTAATGGAAATTCTGCACTTCCACCCGCAAGTTCAACAAAGTCGTAATTGCAGGCCTAAAAAATTTTAATATTTTTTATTTATAAAATATTCGTGCTGATGCACAAAAGCATTTTCAAAGTTGAAAGAAAAATTTAAATTACCTCAATTTTTTTCAATAATTTTACAAATCCATCGTAATCAACTCCAGATTGTTGGAATTTAGCTGTGCTTAATTTTGTTCCAAAAACAAAATTTGCATTTGGAGGTAGAGTTGCTCTGAAAAAAAAAAAAATATGTATTTTTGTTTTAATTTTAAATATTTTGTTTTCAAAAAGAAAAAAGCATTGGACTTTGTTCTAAATTTTTCGAAGAAATGTAAATGCCTAACTGCAAAGACTGATGGAAGATCAAATTTCTAACGTTCTGTTATTTGACTGATTTTAAGCTTAAAAAATTTTTAAAAAAACAGAAACAATAAAAAACTGACAACAAACATTTTATGATTTTCAGTGACAAGTCTCGAAGAAAAAAATTTTAAAAAATAAAAATGTTTGAAATGATAATTAAAAATTTTTTACTATCAAAACGAAAATTTTTAAAATAATCTTAACAACCAACTTTTTTTGATGCAATCCAAGTTTTTGAAAAAAAAAATATAACATTTATAGAAATTTAAGAAATGTCTCACTCACCTAACAACTTCGGCCATTTTTTCAATTCCCGTTTCCGTTAATGCCAAATCCGTGATTCCCTCAGATGAGGCGGGGAAAAGTTGTAAAATAATTCCATCAAACCCTCGATCATAAACATATTTAACTGCGTATCTTGTTTTCTCCCAAACTGCATCTTTTTCTTCTTCAGTTTGAGCTTTATAAAAATTTAATTGGTCTTCCATATTATGAACTTGAGCCAAAATGATTGAACCATATTTTTTTGCAGCTTTTGTAAGTCCATCGAAACCATTTCGGCGTTCAGGGGTGTCTTCCTTTTCTCCAATAAGCATATTCCCTGGAAGGAAATTAAGGCCACCTTGATCGAGAACGATAGCCCCAGTGGACATAATTCCAAATCCACCATATGACCATTTTTCATATGCATTTATTATTTGTTGTGTTGGAACCCCAGTGGATGGAAGATCATCGAGGTCGAAATGTGCGGTGTATTCCGACATGGGAGACTAAAAGAATGGAAGGAATTTGTCTTGAAAAAAATAAAGAAAAAATAATTATTGAAATCATCTATGATTTAGATTTTAAGAAACCCTTTAATTTTTAGGAGAAAAAAAAGAAATTTAAATATTTTTAACACTATTTGTTTACTTATTTTTTTTAAGCAATGAAAATACAAAATACAAAATCCAAAAGCGACAAAAAAAAATCCCAGAAAGTTTAGCCTCAAATGTTAAAAATAAAATTTCCCGATTTAAATGAAAAAAGTTTTGTTTATTAAATTATTAATCAAAATGTATTTGTTTTGGAAATAAAATTCTTGAAGTTTTTGTTTTAAAAGTCAAATATAAAAAAGTTTTTGTTTCAGGATAAAAAGAAAGCACAAAACTTTCGATTCGGGGCTATCATTTTTTCGATTGAAGCAACTATGACGCAAACTAATAAGATTTGTTTTAAAATTAAACTCAATAAATTTTGTTTAATAAACAAAGAAAAAACGTACCTTGAAGAATCGATTTTTAGCTGTTAAATTACTTGATCCAAGTGTAATTGGATGTCTCAAAGCATTGGGAATAACCATCTTTTCAATTTCATATCTTTTATGAGGTTTTTGGGTAGCAACCATTTTAGTTAATGAAAAATTTCTTATTGAAAATATAAAGTTTTTTGACAAAAGCGACGACAAATAATTTTGTTTCAACTTTAAAATTGAAAACATTTATTGTTGCACTTTTTTCCTTCAAATCGTTTACTTTTATATTCTTTTTTTTTTCGTTCCTTTTTTATGTTTGAAAAAAAGTTGTTAGACGATGGACGGACACAATGACTTACTTCAAACAAGAAAAAAGAAAGAATGTGTTTGCGTTGTTATTCGAGCGAGAGAGATGTAGACAACAAATTTAAAATTGACGGTTCTCTATGATTTGTGGTTTATGTCTTTTTCTATTAAAAATAAAAGCAGGCGAAAGAGAGATGAAAAAAATAGTTTATAGCCTTGGGTGAAAAAAAAGTGTTTAATGGTTTATGTCTTTGAATGGCTTAAAAAAAGCTACAAGAAAAGAAAAAATAACTTTAACAAATACACAATGAACAAACTATAAGATTTTTTTTTTCTTCGACGATGATGATTTTAAAGGCGTTTTGATTTTTTTGTCTTTGTTTTTTTTATAGTTTTGGTAATAATAAGCTTGAAAGAAAAATGATGAATAAAAAGGGAAAGGTGCTTTTTTGTCAAAAAAATAGTGCAAGAAAACTTTTTTATCTTCATTATAAACTTTTCATTTTTTAATTTAAAAATCCATTCACAATCCTTAAACTATAAATAAATTATTATATATTTAATTTAAAATAAAAAAATGAATCCTTTTTATCTTTTAATAAATAGAAATAAAATATTTAAGGTAAGTAAGCCTCTTTAATTGTTGCCATTATCATTTCTATCGAAACGGAATGCCCATTTTTTTTGAAGATCATTAGCTTTTCCATCTACATCGTTGATTCGATTGTTAACATTACCAATAGATTGACTTAAGCTATTAAATTGATTATGAGCAAAATCTTTTAATTCATTATGAGTATTTTGTAATGCGTTGACTTGATTTTGTAATAAATTATGTAAATGATGAAGATTACCACGTTGTTGAGAATTTTGAGCAATTTGATTTGCAAGATTATTAACTTCATTGGTCACTCGTAAATTTACTTCATTAATACTCGCTTGAGCAGCTTTGGCAAGTTCCCAAATGTTATTTGCATGAGTTAAAATATTATCCGATCTAGTGTTTGCATGAATTAGAATATTATTTAAACGTGTATCAAAATTCGTGGAGAAATTAGCAATTTTTGCTTTAATTTCTAAAAAAAATTATAATTATTTTCTGAAAAAATAATTGCGCAAAAATTACCATCATAATACATAGATGGTATAATTTTATCTGCATTTGGTATAACTTTAGGTTGGGCTTTAATTTCGATTGTTGTTGTGGATCGCAGTTTGGTTATTCGAACTTTTTTAAAATAAATTTCGCTTGATTCTTTTAATTCTTTTGTGTTGATTCGAAATAAATTTAATGATTTTTGTTCAAACTTTGTACCGCTCCATTGAACATTTAAATTATGTTTTCTTATAAATTTTTCTAAATTTTCTAAACTGATTGTATCTTCTTCGTTTCTAAAATAAGAAAAATTATTGTATAAAAAAAACCTTGTTTTTACCTTTCATTTTCGTTAACATTTTCTTTATTTACGTTTGTTCCTTTTAAATATGCTCCCGATCCATCGCCTTTAATAGCTGCCCATGAAAAGCTTCCTTTACCTTTTATGTCTTTTGTTGTTTGCTTATTATAACGATTTTCGGCTTTATCACGAAATTCATAATCCCTTGTTTGATTATATTTAAAAGCATTTTCACCTTCGTCATATTTAAAAACTTCATTCGCGTAATCTGTAATAACATCAGGTCGAGTAAAAAGATCATTCCAGAAAACTGATTTCCATTCATCTTTTGATAAATCTTCTGAATAAATTTTTCGCTGTTTAACAATATTTAATAAATCATTGATAATTTCATCCTCTTGTTGTTGAATAATATAAGAATCAGTTATATTTTCAAAAAATGATAATTGACTATAAATATTTTTCGCCAAATGGCTTACATCATCTGAAGTAAGATGAACCATGCCTGAAATTATTTTTTTGTTGATAAAAAAAGGTTTAAAAAAATTTATTATTATTGTTTACCGTTTCTATCAGCATAATCATTAACAAGATTGCTAAAAAATGTGGATCTTCCAACTGTTTTTCCAGTGATATGAATATTTCTTTCAGCTATTTGACCCACGACTAAAGTAAAATGAAAATTTAATTTAGTTCTTCGAAAGAAAATATCTGGATGATTTTTAGCATCATAAACCTAAAATTTATATAAGAAGTAAAAAAAACTTTTTAATATTAAAATTTTTTTAAAAATAGCATACTAATTTATCGCAAAAATCCTGATGTCGAGTATATAATTCACAAACAATCATATTTGGTTGACCTTGATTTGTTCGCCATTCATTATCAATCTCGAATTTCATTTTATCATTATTTGTTCCTTCAAGACCATGTCCTATTCGTATCATTTGCATTGGTAATGGTAAAATATCAGCTATATCCACTTCAATTTGTTTACGCTTTAAAGCCATTCGAATTGTTTCTGCGGCTTTTATATCCCATAATTTTAAATTAAATGCAAACACATGCCGATGTTCAAGTGAATATTCATCTCGAGTACAATTAACTGAATTCATATCCATGACCACAAGTGGCATAACATAAAACCTAAAAATGGGTTTACTGTAATTTTATCAAAGAAAGTCGAAAGTTTCTTTCTTAAAAAAAGAATTTGCATAAAGCGAGATTAATTTGTAATAATAAAGTTTTATAGAAAGCATGGCCTAATTTAACCCATTCAATAAATTACCTGCTATAATTATGAGCATCTTGACGCCAAACATTCAAAAATTGTCCTTCATATGCAACGGTTAAAACAACATGTTTTTGAGTGATTTCACTATCGCCTAAAGTAATTTCGTTTTCACCAACTACAGTACCAAGCGTTAAAGTGTAAAACAAAATAATCCACAGCGGAACTTTTATCATTTTTTATTTTAGGCAAGGACGAGCCTATAGCATATGAAAGTGCATTTGATTTACTTTTATATTGACATTTTTAGTGTCTTAAGTTTTCTTATCATTTTAAACAAATATAAGAAAATTACCTTAATTATTTCCGGTCTTAAATAAATGTAATAACCAAACATAAAATTTATATAAGCTCTTATCAACGGAAGTGACACACATTAAAATGTCTGATAATATTAATACACATGTCTTATTTTTTGATTTAAAAATATAACATTTTAAAGAAAATTAAAAAGGTTTAAAATAAAATATATTAATATATTGTAACTTTAAGACTGCCATATCGTAGGCCTTATTCGACTTTGTTTAAATTTATAAAAATAATATTTTTATTTACTCATCAAATATATGGATCTTTAAGCAAAGCAAGAATAAGCAAGGAAAAAGAATAAACACAAAATAATAAAAATATTTTTTAGTAATTAAAATAACGTCGAACTTTATTTTCTGCTCGAAAACTTGTAGCCGAAACTACACTTTCTCGAGAATCCGTGGATAAAATACTTTCAAAACTATGTTTTCGTTCATTCGCAGCAGCAGCAACCAACGATTTTGAAGGTTTTGGATCTTTTGGAGCCATTTCTTCCACTTCCGAATCAGCTAAAACTATTGGAGCTTTTCTAGGAGGATAATTTTTCGCGTAAGCTTTAACAAATTTTGTTTGAAATTGTTTTTCTTTATTATTTTGATTTTTTGGATTGCCAGAATTTGGAAAGACAGTTTCAAGGGTTGAAAATTGGCTTGCTGATGGAGCTGAAGGACTTGGATGACGGAGATTTTGTGGAGATGGAATTGTAGAAGCCACAACTCTAGTTTTTAAAACTCCAACCGATTTTCTAGAGTTTCTTGATTCTGGTTGTTGAAATTGAGGTTGTAAATTAACTGAAACATTTGTAACTATAACATTTGAAGGTGAAACATTATCATAGTAAGATTGCTGAATAATTGGAGGTGAAGTTGTTCTTGGAGAATTAAGGCCTGGAAAATCCAAAATCGAGATTTTTAAATAATATATTTTTTTAACTTTTTTTCATTATATTTTTTTTGCATTTATAAACTTACTTTTTGGTGACAAATTGCCTTTAGGCGATAATGACATGTATGTTTTGCTTGGTAAGCTATGAGATATTTCACTTATCGCAAACATTTTATTTTTATCTAAAATTTCCATATTTAAAAAAAATAATACTTTTTTGTTTTACTAAAATGAAAATTAATTACTTTTTATTGGTGAAGAAGTCACAGGAATTTTAGAATTTCTATTTTGTGACGATGGAGAAGGAGATAATTGTGATGATTTTGTTGGAGAAATTGGTGAAACTTGATAAGCACTTTTAGATGATAAAGCTTGATAATTGCCTTTAGGGGAAAGGCTTCGAACATTTCTTTCATCTCTTTGATGATTTCCTATAACAAAAAAATTGTTTTCATCAAAGGCTTTTTTTTCAGCTAAAGAAAAACTGAAATTGGATGAACAAAAATTAAAATGGAAAAAAATGTTTTTAGAATTTTCAATTTTGAAAAAAAAATTTCATAAAAAATTTAAAAAAGTGTAGTCAAAGGTTGCAATCGGAAAGGTAATGATTGGTTTGAGTTTCATAATTGATAACCCGAAAGCTACGGACCACATTTAAAGAAATAAACGCAGTTGCTTTTATAAAACAGACCCAAGCGAAAAAATTACAAAAACTCCGTTGCGCACATTTTTTTTCTCATTATAACCCGACAATAAAAGAAACACTCTCTCTCTCTCTTTTTTCTACCTTTATAAAAAAAAAAAAATAAAATATTGGCGATTCATTTAAATTGGATGCCTTTGAAGAAAAAAGAATGTGGAAAGAAAAGAGTGGAATTAATCACCTTTAATTATCGCATTGTTTTTTAAAAATGAAAAGAACTATTAATTTTCAATTTGAGATTTTGTCTATATTAAAAATTTAATTTAAAAAATGTTTAAACTTTGAAACTTTATTTTTTGATTTGCATATCAAAAATCTTTTATATCATAGAGGCTGGCAACGAACAAAATATTTTTTGTTTTTAATCGAACCATTTTTTTAATGCCACACAAAAAAAAACTCACTTTTGGGGGTACTATACATTTGATCCAAAGTACTACTTTCATCTCCAATAAGAGAGTCAACTCTCGTTGTTTCTTGACTATCATAACTTTTTCTTAAATTTTCAGCTTTAGCAAATTCCGATTGAAATGTTTCTGGTCGCTTTAAATGACTGGCAGTTGGAGTTGGAACTGCTTCGAATTGTTGTTGCTGAGAAAATTGTTGTTTTTGGAAATTTTCATGTCTTCGATTATTGGTGCTTTTGGAAGAATTTGGTGGGGAAGAAATTATTCGATTTTTTGCATTTCTCACAGTTTTTGAATCCGTGGGTGAAATTTCTGCCGAAGCATCGTAACCTTTATTATTGGTTTCAACATTTAATGGAGGATAATATTGATTTATGGGGGTTATTTGTCGAAGATCATCGAGATAACCCGATGCAGATCGAATAATGCCAGGTTGGGGAGCTAAAAATAAAAGATTACTTACTTTTTGAGTCTTGCCACGATTATTTTATAATTTTTTTGTTTATTTATTCAAAATCGCGACAACAATAAAAGTTAAAATTTATTTACCTTCATTACCGCCTGATCCCGTATCACTATCTTCAGCATGAAGCCTAGTCAAAGACCCAACTAATAATCGCTCCCAATCATCCAAATTTTTTCTTCTCTCAAATTCATTTGGAATAATTGTATTAGAATTTGTTGCGGCGGGAGGAGTGACACTTCCACTATCATTTTCAGCTTCATTTTCACCGACGATCAAATTATAAGTATTTTCGGGGAATTCATTATGAATTTGTTGATAAATATCTGGACCATAAATATCTTCCAAATAAAAACTATGAATTGAATCATTTTCGGTTGCATTTTCACGAATATCTCTTCCCAAATTTCTTGGATCCCCGCTGTTGCTTGTTTCTGTGACATAAATCGATTGAATCATATTTTTCCATTCTTCATCTGACATTCCTTCAGGTTTAGGAAAAGTTGCTTGAAGTTCATAAGATTCATTAGAATTTTGTGTTGGAGTTTTTCGAAGGGCTGCAAAATGTTTTTCTGGAAGTGGCAAAGGTTGAAATTCAGGGGTTTGCAAAGATGTGGGAATGGCTGATCGCTTTGAATTTGGATCTGGAGGCACGTCGATGGATGATGCCTCATTGGATGACCATGATTGAGATAGAGGAGTGGGAGAAACTTCAGGAATATCACTTCCACCCGAATGATTCATGGGTGTTACAGTAAGATAAATTTGATTTGATTCATGTTGTTTGGAGCTTTGTGACTCATCCGCCACAATTTCTTGGATATATCGATTATTCAAATTTTTTTGATTTTCCCTTGTTTCTCTCGATCCTGAGCTTCGAAAACCACTTTTTCGTAAAGGTTGTAAATGTTCATCCAAATCCACAAAACTTCCATCATTATTCCTTTCATCCTCGGAGGATGAACTCGTGGTATCATCGACGATACTTGATTGGCTTCGACTTCGACTATCACTTCGCTCAATTTCATTTATTTGGACTTTATCATTAAAAGTCACAGATTTATGAGAGAATTTGCTTACATCGGATTGAGATGAATCTCGACGAAGTCGATAATCACTGTCGTCGTTATTTCGTTTTGGTGAATTTTCATTAAATGATTGTTGCTGCTTTTGCGACTTTTTTGTTTTTGGTGGACTTCCTCGATTTTCAACCTTTTCAAGTTTGGGTTCAGGAATTTTTGTTTCAGGAGAAAATTGTCTTCGTGCATGACCTCGAGCATCGAGAATTACCATGTCCTCACGTTTTGGACTTGTGTTTGATTTCGATCCAAAATCTTGATTCAGAATTTTTTCCGGGGAAATTGGCGTGGTTGAAATTGCAATTCGTTTTTGATTTGTTGAAGCTGGTTTTTCTTCAATCAAAGTTACGTCGCTATCATCAGATGAAGGAGATTTTTTTATTTGCCTTCCACTCGAATTTGATGGATTCGTGTCTGCATAAATCACCGCCTTTTTAGTAGGCTTTGGAGTATCTTGTAACCCTAAAGTAGCTTCAAGCAAATTTTCATATTCACTTGTGGTCATTGAATTTGTATTTGATGAAAGACAAAAAAGTGTTGAAGTTGGTTTGGGTTTTGTCGGCGTTGAATTTAGTGATCCATGTTTTGGTGATTTGGGAGGTGGAGGAGGAATATTTTGATAATTTGAAATGTCCGTTGGAATTTTGGGACTCATTGATTTTGGCTGAAATAAGAAATTTATTTTTTAATAGATTTTTTAAATTATTTTGAAAACAAAAAACTTGGAAGAAATTTGATTCTAGCTTCTGCCACGAAAATGTTATGAAAATTACATTTGTATCAGAAATTCCTCTAAAAAAACTTACATTTTTATTTAATTCTTTTATTTCAGCACTTTCTTTAACATTTTTATTATTTATTCCTGCAGGTTTAAATCCAGTTTTACCTTCATGATCTCTATACCATGCAGGATTAGTTAAAATTGATTTACTCATTTCACTTCCATCACTTTCTCTTCGATCCTTGAAACTATCACGTTTTGAATTATTAGAAATATTATTTGACGATGACGACGACGTTGAAGGCAAAGGCAAAGGCATTGTTTCAAAGCCATTGGCGCCATTTTGTGGCTGCGAATGCTGCGACATAGGTTTTTGAAATGTTTGAGGCTGCGTCGTTGTTGCTGCTGCATTTGGGGAAAGCATAGTTGGAGTAATTCGATTTGCTAAAGCTTGTTTTAATAATGAACTACTTGAAGATTGACGGCCAAAAGGCATAGAAGAAATAGAAGCAGATGCGGCGGAAGAAGAAGAAGGGGTAGGCAATGAAGAAGAAACATTATTAAAGCGATTATTTCTCGATGATGACAAAGATGAAGCATAAATGTTAGATCCTAGAAATGACAGATAAATTTAAAACTTATCTTTAAAAAATTATTTTTTTTTAATAAAAACAACAGAAATTCTTTTAAAACTTTGAGTTTAAAACTAGTTAACTTTTTACCATAAATTTTATCAATATATTAATTTCCGCTTTTTTATAAATATATTTTTAATATAACCAAAGATCCAGAAGTCAAGTCACTTACTTGGGTCACCACCGTTGTTGCTACTAATAATATGATTACCCGTATTAAAGGTGCCATCAAGATATTGTGATGATGTTGATGGATGCTGTGAAGAACCACCCGGCACCGAGGAAGAAGACGCATCATGGAGGCTAAAAAACCAGGGAAATTACAAAATATTAAAAAAAAAAGATGTTTAAATTTTTAATAATTTTTTACCCAAAACAATTTGTACATTTTTTTGATTTTTTCCATGACATTTTTTTGTTGCCAAAACCTTTTTTAAAAATTTTTTTATATCAAAAATAAAAATATAAAATACATATAAAAAACCAACCAATCTAGCTCATCTTTACTTAGTTGGATTTCAATGGAATGCTCCCGCATTCTTTTGACACAATTCATATTTTTCCCTTTTTTTTAGATGCAAAAGCAAGGCTCTAAAAGCTGCTGCTTCTTTTGGTGGGTGTTTTTATTTAAAGATGATACAAAGCTTAAAAAAGAAAGATAAAAAAATATGCCCGCTTTTCTCGAAAAAGAATGCCGAAAGAAAAAAAATATGATATATAAATAACGACAACATTGAATGAAACATTTATAAAGGAAGGAACAGATAAAAAAAAAGCGAGAAGAAAAGAAACACGGATGGGAGAATTTTTGTTATGAAAAATATATGTATTTTTTTAAAGTATTCTTGGATCTTTAAAAAGTTTGGATTTTTTTAAAGGCTCCCAAAAAATTGTTTTGTATGCTAAAAATTTGCTCTTCATGGGACTCGCAAAAATAAGCATTTGTTAAGTCAAAAATGCACAAATTAAAAAGTAAGATATTCGTAATGTAGAAAAGTAAAATTGATGGCAATGTTGAATCTCTCAAAGTGAAACCAAAAAAATCAACCAAATCTTTTTTGTGATGGAACTCTAAGTAAAATAATTTTTTCTATTCGTCTAATTTAAGGCTAAAATATTTTTCTCGAAAGCATGAAAGCTTTTAAACATTCTCCACTTCGGGTAATAAAACTTTTTCAACTCAATGGATCCATTCGACCTAGGCATGATATTGGATAATAAAAAAACTGAAAGGCATAAAGTAACAAAAAAAAAATGAATGCATCAAAAATCGTTTTTTTCTTAGCTTTTGCAACAAAAAAAAGAATAAAAGAATCATAAAAATAAATGCAAGCAAAAATGCTTTAAAAAAGTTTTTTTTATTTTATTTTGTAAAGTTTTATGAAATAAAATAGAAAAAAAAATGGAAAGAAAAAGAATTGAATCGAATCATCGTCGTTTGTCATTTGTTTCTGATCTTTTTCGAAGATATCGAATTACAAAAAAGAAATATGTACGAAAAAAAGAAGGGGTTGAAACAAAGTTTTTTCCTGATCGAAAAAAGCTTGTTCTTTAAAAGCCATTTTTTTTAAAAATCGCACTTCAGATGGCATTTGGAAAAAATTTTATTTCCATTTCTGGGACTAATATTCATTACCCTGGGGTTTTCGAGGTCGCTGATCACGAATTTGTAGACAGTTTAATTGGTTTTAAAGCGAAAACACGAGATCCAGAGGTCTCGACCAGAAAACTTAACTTTTTTTTAAGATGCTTTTTTTAAAAAGTGTTTAGACCGAAAAATAGCAAAAAATACGCTGATTATTTTCGTAATTAATGCCAACAATCGAAGTCTAATGATAAATGGGTCAAAAGTCCATTTTAACGAAAAATTTAACGTTTCGCTTGGGAAATCTCGAAATCTATGGCCGGGTGATTGCCATTTTATTACAGATTCTGATTCTCCATGAAATTCTGCCCTAGAAACATGAAAGTGTAGGAAAAAAAAGCGTGTTCATGGTCTTCAAAAAAATTGATGAACATGTTACACCAATATGAGGTATAAGAACAAGTGGATCATAAATACATTCAAAAAATATGAAATCTTAACTAAAAACGTAGAAAAACTCATTTAATGATTTTACAAATCGATAAAACTTCATGTTGTTAAGCTTTTAGATTTTTCCCACATTTTTAAAGTTTAATAGCAGCACACGATGCTCAAAAAATTCAAAATTCTAAAAATGAAGTATTTATTTTTAGAACTCATCATTTCTAGACCTAATTTGGGTCGTAGAAACCGAATTTGACTATTTAAAAAATATATCATAAGCTGGTTATTGAGTTATGAATTATTTAAATATGCAAATTTTTCACTATGCTATAACTAAATTTTAAGATTGCCAATCGTAGAAACTGTTGTTAAATTCGGTTTCTACGACCCAAATTAGGTCTAGAAATGATGAGTTCTAAAAATAAATACTTCATTTTTAGAATTTTGAATTTTTTGAGCATCGTGTGCTGCTATTAAACTTTAAAAATGTGGGAAAAATCTAAAAGCTTAACAACATGAAGTTTTATCGATTTGTAAAATCATTAAATGAGTTTTTCTACGTTTTTAGTTAAGATTTCATATTTTTTGAATGTATTTATGATCCACTTGTTCTTATACCTCATATTGGTGTAACATGTTCATCAATTTTTTTGAAGACCATGAACACGCTTTTTTTTCCTACACTTTCATGTTTCTAGGGCAGAATTTCATGGAGAATCAGAATCTGTAATAAAATGGCAATCACCCGGCCATAGATTTCGAGATTTCCCAAGCGAAACGTTAAATTTTTCGTTAAAATGGACTTTTGACCCATTTATCATTAGACTTCGATTGTTGGCATTTATTACGAAAATAATCAGCGTATTTTTTGCTATTTTTCGGTCTAAACACTTTTTAAAAAAAGCATCTTAAAAAAAAGTTAAGTTTTCTGGTCGAGACCTCTGGATCTCGTGTTTTCGCTTTAAAACCAATTAAACTGTCTACAAATTCGTGATCAGCGACCTCGAAAACCCCAGGGTAATGAATATTAGTCCCAGAAATGGAAATAAAATTTTTTCCAAATGCCAAAAATTTTATTAAAAGTGCGATTTTTAAAAAAAATGGCTTTTAAATTTTTTGTTGCAAGTTCAATGACTAAAAAAAGTTTTACTTATCCTAAAAATTTGCGTAAAAATAAAAAGTTCAAAAGAAAAAAATAAATAATTCGGTTATAATTTTTTTACTTTTATTTTGCCAAGTTTCGCAACGATAATTTTAGGAAACTAAAATTAAAGAAAACAAATGGGAGAAAACAAAAATTTAAGGGTGCGGAGAATTTTAAAATTATAATATCCTAAAAAATTGTATTAAACCAACAAAAAATTCAACACTTTTTTTTAGCTAATTAAGAACCTAATTTTAGAAAAACAAATACAAGTATCCTTTTTTTATTCTTTTAGAAAACACATTTGTTATTTTGTTTGAAAACAACTTTTTTAAAGCAATTAAAAAATTTATTTTTTTGATTTGATCATTGAATGATAAAAAAAAATTAAATAAATAAGAGTAACACACTCATCTCGAGGATCATTAGATCAAATCAAACAAGCCTCAAAGCAACGAAAAGCAGCACTAATTCTTATTCTCACTTTTTTTAAAAGTTGAAACGCACACGACACACAAACAACCTAAAGAAATGAATGAATTACATTGCCACAAATAAAAAAAAATTAACTTTGAACGAGTAAAGAAAAAAAAGCGAGAGGGCGATAGCTCAATGAAAAATGAATGAGGGATGATGGAAAAGAGAAATGAGAGACATTCATAAATAAAAATATATCTCGCGTCATGTGTTAATTTTTTGTGGGCAAGCTTCTAATCTTTTTTTTGTTCATTTTCTTTAGGTCTCTTCGCTGCTTTTTTTTTTATTTTTGGCTTTTTTTGGATTTGTTAAATTTGTCAAAATTTGATTAGAATGATTGAAAATAAAAAATGTAAGCGTAATTTTTTTTGAAATCATATCGCAGTATTGTTTTTTACTGACGAATTCGCCTCGAAAAGTTACAAATAAATTAATTATTTTTGGCTGTTTTTTTTAAACTTTACAGGAAAAATCATAAAACCGTGATTTCAAAAAAAATATCTGAAAAGAAAAGTTTTAAAAACACTCAAACATTTTTTTGTTGTCAAGCAAATGACCTCCTTCTCGATACCAAAATCCAAAGTTATTAGTTTGACAAAATTATGACAAGAAAAAAGCTAAAAATAAAACGAAAACTTTTTGACAACTATTTTGTCAGGCATTTTTTTAATTCGCAAAATATATCTTCTTCTTTTTTTTCTATAGAAAAATGATATCCTTTAGACAAAACCACCACCGCCACCGCCATCGCTGTCAAGATCGTCATAGTCATGGATAAAACGAAACAAAACATAATAAAAAACATATGGTCTACGCAATAGAAAAGAAAAGAAAGAATATAATGTGTCACACACGCATATTTAAAAAAAAATAAGATATGTGATTCATGTGGTTGGCGGATAGTTGTTTGCAAGCAAAGTTGAAACAGCTTTTTTATGAGCTTTATGATTTTTTTTTACGGCGATCTTGTTGCTGCCTGTTGCTGTGTGTGATAAGTTAAAATAACTTTGATGACAAAAGTTTTGGATAAAAAAAAAGCAAACAAAAAAATATATGAGGGGCTTTGGTTGACTCTTAAAGTATTTATGGGAAAAAAATTAAGGAAATATGCAAATTTTTCTAGCACCATCGTTTTACCTTTTTTGAATCTTTTTAATTAAGAAATGCGTATTTTTAAAAATTTATTTAATTCGATAAATTTAAAGCTTTTTTTAAAAGAAATTTAAAGGAAAATATTTAAATTTTTAATTTTTTTAAAAGAAAGAAAGTAAACATACCTACCCCGAATTTTGTCTATAAATTTCTTGAGTCGTTGTTGTTGTTGGAGGAGATGATCCTGATGGAGGATGTTGATGACTGTGGCTATGGTGACATTGGTGCCCATGATTGTGATCGGTGGCTGTTGTTCGACTTCCTGGTGCCATATTCTGTACCCAATCTGGATATTTGTAAAGGCAGCATGAACGTATTTTCTTTTGCAATTGTGGTGGTTCCACGCTTAATTCAGAAAAAAATACAAGAAATAAAAAATGTATATTTATTTTGGATTTTTTTAAACTCGACACGAAAGCTCGAAAATATATTTGCAAAAAAGCTATAAATTTTTTTTATCAAATTTAAAAAAGAAAATTCAGGGGCCAGACAAATATGCTGAAGCTTGAAACAGTGATTTCGAGGGATTTAACACGAAAATATTGTTTTTGATAAAATTAAAACTTTTAAAATTATTTCTCTCATAATTTTTCATAATTTTTTAGTAAAAAAGTTTGTTAAAGATTATTGAAAAAAATTTGAATGAATATTTCTCAACTTTCATTTTAAAATTAAAATCCTAATTTAAACACGAAAATTATTATGATGTAAAACAAGAATAATCCGATAAGTTTTTAAAAATAATAAAAATTTTTATGATATGAAACAAATTTTAATAAATAACCTTATTGGCAAATATAAAAAGAACAATACAATAATAATAAAAAAATATGTATGTAAAATTTCAAAAGATAGGAAAAAGCTGATAAAAAAATTTTAAAAATATTTAAAAAATACGACCCAAAAAGCAAAGAAAATTATTTTCATTTGAGTGAGTAAAAAATTTTTTTAAGGAAAAATCTTTTTGTTGAGCCTTAAAATTATTTTCAATCACTTTGGAATGGATATTTATTTATTTTTTAAAATAGATATCAGAGGAGTGCCACGCCTCATAAACACAATCATCAACAACGACGACTAATTAGTTTTTTCACATTATTTTGGGTTGATTAATTGGCATGTGGTTTAGTTGATGATGTACCAGGTTGATCATTGCTGGCAAAACTAAAAAAAATGTAAAAATAAAAGCAAAAAAGCAAAGTTTTTTTTCTTGCAAAAAATTTTGGCAAAAAAAAGCTAGCGAGCGATACTGCTTTAAAACAAGAAAGCAAGCACTCGAAGCAAGCATGTTTAAAAGTAAAAAAAAGGATCAATTTTCAACCAACAAAAACAAAAAACTTTGTATTTAAAAAAAATATTTTTATGTAAAGTAGAAAGTAAGTAAGTTAGTAAGTTCTTACATTTTGGGTGTAGGTCGATGCAAGAATGAGCTGAGCAAATCGATAGGAAATGGAAAGATAATCGTGGAATTCTTTTCGGCACTGAAAAAAAAGAAGTAAAGTAAAATACATAAATTTTTTTGTTCGTAGCAATAGTCACAAAAAAAAGGCAAGAAACCAAAAAATTTTTTGGTCATTGGTTTAGAAGGAAAAAAAAGAGTTACCTTATTGAATTTAGAGTTTGTAAATATCGTAATTGTAAAGCCGAAGGACTTTCAGCTATAACTTCTGCCGCTTCTTTCAAAGCTCTTGAAGCTTTTTGCTCTCCTTCAGCAACAATTACTTTAGCTCGAGCTTCTCGAGTTGCTTCAGCCTAAAAATTATTTTTTGTTAATAATTAAGCTTTTTTAAATTTTTTTGGTGAAAAAAATCAAAAAATGGGGTCGAGAAAATTAGAACATACTTCAGCCGCCATAGCTCTTTGAAGTTGAACTGGTAAACGAACATCTTTAACTTCGACACGTTCAACTTTGACACCTAAAAACATTGAATTAATTAAAAATTTAAAAAACTGTTTCTTTTTTTCTCCCAAAATAAATTTGAAACCAAAGAGAAAAAAATGTTAATTTTTATATTATTCTATTGTTTTTGGGAAAAATTTAAAAAAGTGTAGTCAAAGGTTGCAATCGGAAAGGTAATGATTGGTTTGAGTTTCAGAATTGATAACCCGAAAGCTACGGACCACATTTAAAGAAATAAACGCAGTTGCTTTTATAAAACAGACCCAAGCGAAAAAGTTACAAAAACTCCGTTGCGCACATTTTTTTTCTCATTATAACCCGACAATAAAAGAAACACTCTCTCTCTTTTCTTTAATAATGCGAGGAGGATGATTCATAAAAAGTTGGACGAGTTTTAGAACAAAGAAAAGAAATTTTGAGAAAAGAAAGAAAGTTTTTTCTTTTGCTTTTTTTCAAACTTTCATATTTTTTCTTGGATTTTTGCCAAAAAAAGATTAATGATTGTATTTGCGACTTCAAATTTAATTTCAATAATTCTCTACCTATCAAAGAGTTTTGCACCAAAATAAAAAGATTTTGGTTATATGTTATTAACTTACCCCAAGGTTCAGTAGCTTCATCCAAAGTTGATTGCATTTGTAATGAAATGGCTTCGCGATCACTAAGCATTTCAGCTAAAGTTTTAGTACCCAAAATATTTCTTAATGTTGTTTGAGCTAATAATTTTGTGGATCTTGAAGAATCTTCAACATTTGTAACTGAGATCGTAGCATTGGAAATTCTGAAATAAACTACCGCATCCACAGCTACCGTAACCGAATCTTTTGATAAAATCTTAAAAATGAGAAAATTAGCATATTTTCATAAAAAAATTTTTGAGAGGGAAAAATTTTACTTCTTGGGGTGGAACTTCAAAAGATAAAACCCTGAGATCTACTTTTCGATATGTATCAATGCAAGGAATAATCAAAAATATTCCGGGACCCTTCGCTCCTCCAGGTAGCAAACGACCAAGTCGAAATATTACTGCTCTCTCATATTCTTGAACCACCTAAAAATATAAATACATTTTTTTTATTGTTCAACAAAGTTATTTAATATTTTTATATAAAAAAGTTCGAATCGAAGATAAAAGTACTAAATTTTTAAAATAATTTTAATTTGTGAAATAAAAAATAATGAGTTTAAAATTTAATGAAAGCGACTTTAAATTTGAAAGTTAATAACTTACTTTAATAACCATGCACATTGAAATGGGTAAAGTAAGAACAATTAAAATATATGATAATATGGTTAAAATCCATCCACAAATTCCAAATTCATTTTGAATATTAGCTGAAACATGAAAAGTTGTTGTTGTTTGTTTTTGTGATAGCATTTATTTAGCCGATTTTTTTCTTTTCAAAAAATAAATTTTCTTTTTGGGTCAATTTTTTAAACAAAATTTTAATGTTTTTTTGGTGAAAAATTTAGCAAAGTGACAAACAAATATTTTTAATGGAGACTTTTGGAAGATTTAAAAAAATTTGTTTTTGATGAAATAGAAATCCATTTTTTAAAAGACAGAGAGACTTGAACGGAAGGCGTTAGAGGAAGTGTGACAGCTTTGTTGTTTCGGAGTTTTTTCTTTATTTATTTTCGATTTGACTTTAAATTTTAAAAAAAAGTTTCGCTTTTCTTTTTTCATCCAAAAAAATGGAAAGACGAAGAAAATTTTGGAGGATAATTTTTTTTGCTAAATTTTTTAAGAAAGCTGCTATTCTTATTTTTTTCTTTAGCTTTTGGAATCGGCTTTTAAGAAAAATACATAATAAACAACGCTTCCTTGTCTATTAGGATGGCAGAAGAAAAAGAAATAAATGGTTTTAATGAAATTAAAATGAAATTCATTTGTTGCATTTTTCTGATTTAAAAAAAAGCATTTGTCAATAACTTTGAGAAAAAAAATGGATAGTAAGAAGACGACGAAGGAACGAAACACAAAAGAAGAAAGAACGATAAATATTTAAATAAATTTTTTGGAATTCGAAAGAAGAAATTTGGTTAAAAAGCATAGAGATTTTCTTTCGAAGAAAAAAAAACCTTTGATAAGAAAAAATGGAAAACTCGTCGTTCCATATTTTAAATAAAATTATGAGAAAATGAAAATGTATGTTGACCCATCCTAATTCCAAAAAAGATTGAGATTAAATTAAAGAAATAAAAAATAAACTAAAACTTTAATTTTTCTTTGAAAGGTAAAAATCAAAAAAAGCAAGAACTAATAAGCAAATTATTAGCATTTTTTCTTCTTCACCTTCATCATCATCCCGATCTCCTTCTTCATCTTCATTAAGTATAGCTATTTTATGTGATCGTTGTTTTTTGATTTTTTTGATTTTTGGAGCTGAAATTGAAGTTTGAGCCCCAGTTGTAGCAGCAGCTTCAACATCTCCATTTCCTTTATGTTTTTTGTTTTCAAAAGATAATTTTGAATCATGTTTTTCAATTTTTGATGTTGCTGATTCCGGTACATAAGTGGATGCTTCGCTTGAACTATGTTTACTTTTTCTTGCGGGGCTTTCGAAGGTTTTTGGTGGCTGAAAATGGAAAGATTTTTTTATAAAATTGCTTTGAACTAAATTAATTTTCCTAATTTGGATATTTTTTTGGCGTTCAAGTAATTGTTCTTAAAGATTTAAGAATTTTTTAAATGAGACCACTGTTTTCTCCAAAAAATTTAACTTTAAAATTAATTTTAAACTTGGTCCCGAGTGGAAACTATTATGTCTTGTCTCAAATTGAACTGTAGCCGCCGGATTGCCATGAATCGAAAATTGTCAGACACTCAAAGCTGGTCTTGAAGAAGTTAAAAAAAATAAGGATAAATTTTAAAGGTCCTGGGTCAATTTTTTAAATAAATGAAACATATTTTAAAAAACTCACTGTTTCATGAATTCTTTCCAATGTTTGCCTCGCGATATTTTCAATATCATCACTTGATTCAGAAAGAATATCTTCTTCTTCCTCCTCATCTTTTGAATTACCGCTTGATGAAGGTAAAACACTTATTCCTTCATCATCCAATAATTTTGTTTCAATTATTTGTTGATGATGATGATGGCCGTGACCAACGACAATTCGACGAGAAGATGAGCCGCCACTTTGTGCCATTCCAGAAGGTGTAGTTGAAGAAGATACAAGTGAAACTACACTATTTCGATGCTGCGTCGGTGGAACAATGCCGCCGCTGGACATTTTTTAAAGTTTTTTTGGATGGAAGAGTAAAGATCAGCAAAAAATAAAATTTATGAGTTCTTCTTCGACGAAAAAGAATGAATGTTTGTTGAAGAAGAAAAAAATGGTAGATAGATAAACTTGAAGAAGCTTGGATGAAAATAATAAAAAGTTCAAAGGAATGAGAATAAGAAGTTGCTGACTGACGGGTAGCGGCGGCGATGAAGAATGAAAATGATAGAAATAAAAATGAAACGCGAGAAGATCATTTAGCTTTTTTAGTTTATTTTTTTGTGTAAAGAAAAAAATAGATAGAAAAAGACAAGTTTTTTGAGGTAATTTATAATGCATAGAAAAAAGAAGAGGAGCAACGATAGAAACAAAAAAAGGAGATAAGGATGTCAAGTTTGGCCAATGTTTTTAGTTATACAAAGCATGGGATGTTATTACAGTAACTACTAAAATGAATAAAAATGATTACTGTAAAATAAATAATAGATATACAATCATTGTAAAAATAAAATAATCAAGCAAAACTAATTTTTATAAAGCTCAAATTTTATATTTTTCGTGAAAAATTTGAAAGTGTAAGTAGCCTTTTTTTATTTGAATAAATAATTAGCTCTAAATGTGAGCGAGGGTGTCTATTTAAAAATGCACCAAAAATGGGTTTTTTAAGGATGAGAAAAACATGTAATAGAAGAAAAAAAACAATTAATAGTTTAAAAAATAATATGTTTTTAAGTCTGTCATTGAATACTTACGTTACGTTATTTCTCCCAACAACACCAAAAAATGAATAATAGACAAAAGTAATATTTAAAAGTGTTTGTTATTAAAAATTAAGTATCTTCAAAACTAATTTTCATCTTAAGAAACTTTTTTTTCTGTAACCATTTCTTCTTAAAAATATAGTTAAAATTTTGGTCAGTAGGAATAGATAAACTTATAATGTCCAACTTAGAAAGATTTAATTTATATTCTAATATTTCCATTTTTTTGAACGAACTAAACTCACCAGCCATTAAATCAATTCTCATGGAAGAAATGCTATCTTTGGAACTATTCTTTGGAACTCTCAACAATATGGGAGTGACTTTTCTGGAAGATAAATCCCATTTTTCAATATCCGAGAACCGATGTCTCATTGATGAACTTTTTCGACTCATAGGAGCTATCACGGATAAATCAACACGGGATGAATATTTTCGTTTTAAGATTTCATCAGGGAAATTCGATCGAGATGAATATTTTCTTTGTTGTAAAATTTGATTAGGAGAAATTTTTCGTTGAATTTCAGCATATTTTAATGATCCACATTCACTATTTTTTTCTCCATCTTCATTCATTAAATTTATAATTACTTTTTCTCCAGCATCGAGCTGTTGCTTTTTTTCTGCTTCTTTCAGTGCTTGAGCTTCTTGAATTTGTTCAACCATCCATGAAGTGGTTGTTGTTGGATGAATGGGTATCGTCGTCGTCGGTGTTGGTGGAAAAGTGGTGATTTGAATTGGTGGTGGTGGCAGTAATGGAGGAGGCGGAGTAGGCATGATTTAGAGATATATAAAACTAGAAGAATAATAGAAATTCTAATTGACTATTAAAAAACGCGTAAGGAAAAATAAGAAATTTGCAAGTATAAAAATTCAAATTTAAGATTAGCTTTTCTTTCAAAACTTTAAAAAGCTTTTACAAATTCTAAACTTTTGGTGATTTTTATTTTTCCATAAAAAATTTACTATTTTTTAAAAACTCAAAAAAGCGAGCTTATCGAAGTAGTCAAAAGTTTTTATAAAAGTCTAAGGACCTAAATCGGAAAACGTTAAATATTTTCGGCACTCTTACAGCAAAACATTATTTATTTATTAATTTTTAGAGACGGTAAAAATATTAAATTTATTTTTTATTAAAATAATTTTTGATATTTTACAATTTTTTAAAATAAAGATTCTCTTATGCCTTATTTGCTACTACATACTCCTTTATTAGCGATATGCATATGAACATGAAATAACACTTATGTTGCAAGTATGTATTTTAGTAATGTGGGAAAACAACAGAATTATTATGTTTTTACTCACAAATTTTTTTAAAGAAAATTGCTTGAAAACATTATTTATTAATTTTATTAAAGCAAGACCTTTCACTTAATTTATGCAATTTAGCAAGGGCACTGCTCAAAAATAATTTCTATCACATCTTTAATTTACAGTTCCTTAAAATGCCCATTTCCACAAAAATATGTATATAATCTCACAACTTTAGAAAAAAATATGCGAATTAAATCACAAAACTTATTCTTTATTCATAAATTTCCCTTAATTATAAATTTAAAAATAAACAATATTTTTAAGAAAATGAAATACAAAAAAAAAATAGACTAAAAACTAAAACATTGATTTTTTGGTTGAAACTTGCGACTAGGAAGGATTTTGCTCGTTGGCTTCTAAGGGCAAAAAAAATAAAGACAAAGGTTTTTTTATAAAAACAAAAGAAGAAAGGAAAAAATGTTTTTACAAAAAAAGGTGGAAGAATTTTTAAAAGCCAGCAATTTAAAAAATTTAGTGACTTCAACGACGAAAAACTAAAAGGTTAGTAACCATTATTTTCTTTTGACGCTATTTTCTTCCGCATTTTTTTCTTTTTTTAACTGCGACCTCAAATTATTAGCTTGTAAAATTAAAGTCAAAACGATTGGGTTTAAATATTTGTATAAGTTTTTCTAAACAAAGCTTATTAAAAAAAATTTGATATTTAAAAAACATTTAAAACTTTTTTCTCATTGTTAAGAAGTTAATTAAAATCAGATCGATGCCACGAAAGAAAAATGCGAATAATCGAATCGAAAAATAATAGTTTTTTAAATAAAGGCCGAGGACGTTTAATAAAAAATAACAAATTCAAAAGTTTTGTATTTTTACGAAGAGAATCCCATGAATTAATTTTACACATCGAAAAATGTATTCGCTCTAAACTTTTTCCTTTTTTTTGGTAAAATTTTAAGCACGTAAAAAATGTTTGTTTTCTCCACAAATTGACTTTAACATTTATAAAAAACTTTGCAATCTTTTTTTTTTCTTGAATGAGAAGAAACTTCTTTTTATTTGTTTGCTGCTGGTTCTTAATAAAAGAGTCAAATTTATATATATTTTATATTTGTGAATATGAAAAACAAAATTTGTAATGTGATATCAGTGGCGCAAACAAAAAATTATGGGGGACAAAAAAGTACAAAAGAGAGAAAAAGATTTGACTTTACTAGAATTTCCGTTTTTATAATAACAAAAAATTGTGGTTTTTATTATAAATTTTAAAAACACAAAAAATAAGTCTACAAAAAACGGAAACTTATTTTGGGAAAAGGGTTTAGTCTCAGGGAAACTCAACATGAAAATGACAGTTTTAAAACTTTGTTTGATCGCGTTTTTTACTTGAGCGATCTTTCAGTTCTCGAACAAACGTCTAAAAATAAAAATATTATTCTTGGTGCTTAATGGCCATTAAATTCTCTTGCAAGCAAATAACTTAGTGTTCACTAAAAAAAGGCTAATATCCAATAAAACCTAAACCAAGCAAGAAAAGATAAAAAAATGTCTGAAAAAAAAAAACACTAAAAAGAAAAGCTTTCATATTTCATTACTTCTCTAACATATTTTTTAATGGGGTGTTTTGATTTGTTGCTGCTTGAATGAAGGCGCCATTTATCTTAATAATAGCTGCTTAAACGCGTGAAAACGATTATTTGTTCATTAAAAAATGGCAATAATGAAGAAAAAAAAACCAAGAAATTTATGTTTTTTAATAAGCAAAAAGGAAAAAAACAAAAAAAATTCTTGCTTTCCAGTGAATGAAAAAAATAGTTAGAGTTAAGTAGTGTTTTAGCGGATGAGAAAATGAGAATCTAGGAAGCCCATTTTTCTTCTTCTATTAACTGAAACATTTAAAATTAAGATTTAAATGTTTTTAAAGAAATTGAATAAAGTTGTTTCAAGGATGAGTAAAGTTTTTTTATAAACTCAATTTGAAGGAAAATGAAATCGATGAAAGAGATTTGGCGCCACCAAATTGAAACGTAGAGGAAAGAAATTTAATTTGTGGACATAGTAGTTGCTAAAAAGTCGGAGAAAATGATAAGAGGAAAATATTTCAGCATTATTTTGTTTTTAGAAAAAAAACTAATTCAAAACAATGGTTGAAACAGAATAAATAATGTAGAAGAAATCAAACCAAAAGAGGGAAAAGCATTAAAAAAATTAAAGAAAAAAATTAGACCATTTCGGAAAAAACACACAATCAAATTTTTTCTGTTAATTATCAAGCTTTAAAAAAATAAAACCATTTTTTTTGTAATATTAAAATACAAAAAATAATCTTGAAAAATAAAGGAAGTTAAGAATATCGACAATAATTTTTAGGAAAGAGTTTTATCGCCGATATTAAATTGTGTTTGGTATTTATAGTTTTTAATAAACCTACCTTCCAAATATAATTCATATACATTAGCAGTTTTTTTAGGATAATGACGAAAATTTTCAATTTGTATTGATGGAGTTTGAAGAATTGAAGAAGTTTTCTTTTTTGATGATATATCTCTCATAACTTTTATTTTTTTTAAATATCCATCAAAAAAATTCTTTAAATCACAAACATTTTCTCTTTTCTTTTTTTAATTTCAAAATCAAATAAAATTTGCAACTTTTTAATCCACAGACTTTAAAAAAGGAAAATGGCTAAGTTTTTGTGAGAAAAAAGAGCAGAGAAAATTTTTTACATTAAAAACAGATGTAAAAAAGTTGCATCTTCTTTAAATTTTTGAGTTGATTCCTTTTCGCACTCTTTTCTTCCTTTTAGATGATAGAGAAAAGAACTTTTTTTTTGCAAAAGAAAAAAAGAAGAAAGAGTAAAAAGCTTTAACCTTTTATAAAAAAGTGAGAAAATATATTTTAAAAAACTTGCAACAAAAGAAAAAACGAAAAAGAAGGAACTTTTTTTAAAGAATTTTTTTTATAAATTTTATTTAACAGCGGAAAAAAATTTAGAAGGGTGTTTTCCGTTTGATTTGATTATTTAAAAAAAAGAAAAGAAACGCGAGAAAAAAAAAGTTGCTTTCTATGAAAAATGAAGAAAAAAATTATTGTATGTATGTGAGAGAAAAATATTATTACCGCGTCTGTCACACTCGTGTGCGAGTAATAATAATGAGAATAAAGGATGGATAAATATAAAAAATACACAATTTTTGCGCTTGAATAAAAAAGGCCTATTTTTAAGTTTTTATAAAGATAATATTTTGTTGTCGTCGTCAAAATGAACTAATGAATCTCAAGGGAGTTAATGACCTTTGTCATAGAAAAAGAACAAAAAACCAAATCTAGCGCTTTATTGGAGGCTATTATTTATCTTGGCTACACAAAGTTTTTTTATTTTGGGTTTAGAAACACAATAAAAAACGTAAACTTTTTTCCATTTATTTACCTACCAAAACTTAACTAAAAAAATTAAACAAAAAATGGTGAGGTTACTTTGAGGTCTCTAAGTGACTTTTATTTTGAGTCATCCATGACACGACTCTTTTTTTTTGCAAATAAATTTGGAAACTTTAATCTTGGAATGAGCTTACAGGGACCTACCAGACATGTAACTTCGTGTCGAAGAACGTTCCTCTATTAAATGATAGATCCTGTATTTTTATAGTTGGAGCCGGAGTAACTTTTCCCCACCGATTCAAATGTTTGAAAATTTTTAACTATAAAGTTTGAATTAAAATGCCACTTTGCTTATAAGCTCTTTTGGCAATCAATGCCTTTGATGAAGTTTTGGCGCAATGGTTATTGCAGTTGACTTTGATACGAAGGTTTCAAGTTCGAAGCCTTGGAGGATCAAAAATTCATTTTTGCTTTTTTCACTTTGTTATTTTACATTTTTCAATTATTTTTTTTGTATTGCAAAAAGCCATTCTTCCAATTTTTTTATCTTTTTGTTTAAAAATGCAGAGAAAAATTTCAGATTTTCCCGCAGCCAAAAGAAAACTTTTTTGTTTTATTTTTGGTTTCCTAAAATCAATAAATTTCTTATTTTCGGTGCTATTGCGCGCAGCTTTTTTAAGTAATTTTCGACGATTACAAAACATTCAACAAAAATTATATAAGTTTTCAATAATTTCTTCTTTTTTTTATTTGGTTCATTTTTGATAAACAAAAGAAGAAGAAAAAGAGAAAAGAAAATGAAATTATTTTGATTATTATTTATGTTAATTCTGATTTGTCAGTCGAAGGATTTTCTGAAGACAACAGTCCCTTCACCTAATATTATTTTTATCATTATATTTGATGTCATAGTAATTGTTATCCTTAACTTGTTGTAGATTTGTTTTTTTTTTCAAGCCGAGGGTTTTTCCATTCCACATAATATTTTACCGGTTGTTTCATATTCTCAAAGCGCTTTTTTACTTCTCCATCTGCTTATTTTTGTACGGTAGGTTATAAAAAAGCTTTTAATAATGATGAAAATTATGAAAAATATGCAATAATTTGTACCATTCCATCCTCAACTACATCAGAACTTCAGCCATTGGATGTTTTTTGGAACAGGTAATTTAAATCTTTTTATCGCCTTCTCTCAAACAAAAGACTCCACAATACCTTTGATGCTTCTAATCGCGCTGGAATTGCAACCCTCATGAATTTAAATTGGAAGATTTGTTGCGCCTCGTTTTAAAAACAAAAAGATAAACATATTTAAAATAAAGTTAGGTAATAAACACAAAAAAAATAATTGAAAAATGTAAAATAACAAAGTGAAAAAAGCAAAAATGAATTTTTGATCCTCCAAGGCTTCGAACTTGAAACCTTCGTATCAAAGTCAACTGCAATAACCATTGCGCCAAAACTTCATCAAAGGCATTGATTGCCAAAAGAGCTTATAAGCAAAGTGGCATTTTAATTCAAACTTTATAGTTAAAAATTTTCAAACATTTGAATCGGTGGGGAAAAGTTACTCCGGCTCCAACTATAAAAATACAGGATCTATCATTTAATAGAGGAACGTTCTTCGACACGAAGTTACATGTCTGGTAGGTCCCTTGTTAGCAAAAAAAAATTAATGAAAAGGTAAGGAAATAATGATTTGAAAGAGAAAAAATAAGAGGTGAAAGAATAAAACCAAAATTGTGAGAATTTCAAGTATCCAAGAAAATTTAAATAATATTTTTAAAAAATTTAGTCCAAGATCGATTGCAAAATTATTGTATTTGAATTTTAACAAACCTGGTGCAATATTAAGTGAACGTTTTTTTCTTTGAATAAATCTTCGATTAGACGTTGTTGTTATTGTTGTTGATGATGCTGGAGGTTGAGTGGAACTATATTTTCTTATATCTATACTAACACCATGCGCGCCTGTTGTAGAAGTTCTTGATATTTTACGTATCACAACTGCCGCCATTTATTTTTCTTATTTTTTTTTTTGCTGGTGACTTTGAAGAAAATATTTATTTTTTCAAAACAAAAAAAGGTTGGAAAAGTTTTGAAAACTTTTTTGAAAAATGTTCGTGTTTTTTTTATGGGGAAAAAGAAGTGAACGGCTATGATTAAACGACGACAACCCAAGCTTCAAATAAAATTTTCATTTCCAACAACGGCTTTCATTCATTCATTTTTGCCAGAATCTTTCTTTGGAGTGTCTGGAAACTTGAAAAGAAAGAAAATCAAAAATCAGTAATCAGGGCGATTTGAATAATAAACAAAAATATTTAAGTGTCTAATTTTGAATTTAAAAAACCAAAAAAATATAAAAATTAAGAAAATCGCATTGAGAGGTTAAAATCACAAAAATAAAAATTTAAAAAAAGGCAGCAAAAGATTATTTAATAGAGTTAAAACTTCGACTCAATCAATTTATTTTCTATCCATAAAAAATTTCCTTTAAAAAGTTCATTCAAGCAAAAAAAATTTCAACTTTGGTTATTTTTTGGTTGTCTAATATTTACGCGCCTGGTTTTATTTTTCATTTTCCAGAGCTACCAAATAAAAAAAGTGAGTGGTGGTTGGTTTTTAAGAAGTTTTTAAAAAAGGCTATGACAAAGAAAAAAGATTTTTCGTGTTCCTCTAAAAAATAAAATAAAATGGCAACTTTTTTATTTATGTCTTTTTTTCTTTTTTTTGTGCTGACAACAAACATTTATTTATTTAAGAAAGAAAAAACAAC
Source organism: Panagrolaimus kolymaensis (assembly GCA_028622995.1). Taxonomy (NCBI): domain Eukaryota; kingdom Metazoa; phylum Nematoda; class Chromadorea; order Rhabditida; family Panagrolaimidae; genus Panagrolaimus; species Panagrolaimus kolymaensis. The sequence goes on from JAJQJQ010000063.1 coordinate 427,706, forward strand.
CTTCTTAAAAGCTATTTCACTATTTTTTGTTTTGGGCATTGCTTTTTGCTCCTTTATTTGTTTTTATAATGAAAAAAGCGCTGTCGCGTTTTAGTGGATTTTAATTTAAAGAAAAAATTAAATAAAAAATGGTAGTAAAAGTTATTAGTTTTTTAAAAAAAAAGTTTTAGTTTGAGTAAAAAAAAGGAAAAAATGTTTCGACCTTGGCAGGATTCGAACCTACAATCTTCTGCTCCGTAGGCAGACGCCATAAAAGCATGAGAAAACATGAAAAAGCATGAAAAAGCATGAAAATTCCTGACACGAAAATGTCCCTTTCCTTTGTTCGATACAAAAAACTCATTTCTTGCTTTTTTCATATTTATTTCTCCATTGCGCCACAAGGCCACTGAAACACTCATGCAAAGAAAAGAATTTAAAAAGCAAGCGAGTGGCCAAATTTCTAACGCGATAAAAGAAAACAATTGTCTCTTCAATCAACCTCCTTTATTTTTCTCCCAAAAAAAACAATGAAGGAAAAACTTTAGTTTGAAAAAAAAATTTATACCTTTTCCATCGCCAAAAATGAACTTAGAATAAAAATGGCAAAAAAATAAATAAATTGAAAAGTGGCTTGCCGAAGTCAAAGAAAGAAAAAACAAGGAAATGTCAAACATCATGAAAATGGCTGCTAAAAAGCATTTTAAGCTTTCTAGAAGTTTACTTAAAACGAGGAAAGCAATTAGTAATTTTTTCCAATGTTTTTTCTTTCATGTCTGTCTCATGTCTTGTTTTCAAATGACTTTTTTAAAAGACGAAAAAAAGTTGCAAAATGAGAGAAATTAAGAATATTGAAAAAGTATCATTTTCGAGCCAAGTATAAACCAAAGAATTGAAAGATTCAATTTACAAAGAAGGATAGTTTTATTAAACCGATTTCGACCTATGATTTTTGTAAAAAAAGCTTTATTTTTTTTTATTATCTAAAAGCTGAAAAATAAAGTACCATTTCTTTGTCGTTGAAGATTGAGTTTTTGGAATAGTTTGCCCTAGAGACTTTTTTTCACTTCATCTTTTCAGCACACTCAATATTGTCAACATTGGCATTTAATTAAACCTCAAACAAGGCTTTATGCATTGAAAATAGATTTTAAAACTGTATTTTTCTACATTTTTTTTCTTCATATTTCCTTTCTTTAAAATTATGATCGATCAAGTAAAAATTTATTTTTAAAGCTTTTTTGAAGATCGAACTTTTTTGATAATGGCACCATAGATTCCCAGTGTTATTGAAAATTATCGGATAATTTTTTAAAATGTTTTTCGAAATTTTAAATTGAAAAAATTGAATTTTAAGTTCATATAGAAAGATAACTAAGAAAAAAAAAAGACCGAATGACATGAATGTTTGATTTAAAAAAAACAAAAATTATGTTTGTTACTTTGTTACTATTTTTCAAAAAAAAATAATTTCATTAACAATAAATGTTGGCAATTTTTTGGTTTAGTTTGAGTGAATTTCTAGCACCGATAAAAAATGAACGCAAAAAATTAAAACCAACCTCCAAAAATTTCATTTCCATCTTTAATCATGTATGATCGAGAAGTGTATTTATTGAGATCACCACCTTTAAATTCGCTTGATTTACTATCAGCTGCACGCTTTTTAGTCATAAATACCTAAAAAAAAGTTCTCAAATTAATTAATTTGCTGCAATTATTTTCTTTATATATTTTTTTTAATTTTGGATGTTTTTCAACTTTTATAAAAGCTTTTAAATTTATGTAATTAAAATTTGTGTATGTAATTTTTTCTATGAGTTCCCTAATTATTAATACATTTTTAGAATTTTTCTTTTGTCTTTGTCTTTCTCCTACCGGCTCAAAGCCGTATTGCTCTTGAAACATTCGAATTCTAAAAGATTCATGAGCCATTTTAAATCGACTTTTCGGCGGAGCTGAAACTGCCGAAGCCGTCGATCCTCCAGGATTATTTGAACTTGTTTTAGGTGAAACTGGTGGATGTTGATGCAGGCTACTCATCATGGAATGATGAGGCGAAAAACTTGGTAAACGTCCTCCACCAGGTGAAGTGGAGGTTACTCCACTGGGGGAAATTACCGCTGAAGCTCCACTTGCTAATGGTGAAACCGTTACGGTTATTCCTTCCTCCACTGATGATGCTGAATGACGTTGTTGAAGAGAAATTCCACTTGGAGTTCTGAAAAATAAAATAAATTTAAAATTAAATTAAATCATTTTTTTTTCAAAATAAAATAAAACATTTAAAAAACTTTTTAAAAAGTAAAGAATTCGAAAAATTAACGAAATAAACCAAAAATGGAAGTTTTAAAATTTTTTCTTCTATAAAAAATTTTTATTTTCAAATAAATTTTTAGCAAAATTTTCTCTCCCTAAAAATGGTTTTAAAAATTTTAAAATTTAAAAGTCTATTTCGGTTTCCTAGAAAAAATTTTATTTTTTGCGTTTTCGTTTTAAAAACAACTTTTTTTAAAATTTCCATTCGTGACGCTTTTTAACAATTTTTTTATTCAAAACTTTATATTTGAAGAAAGACTGAAACGAAATTAAAAATAACTTACCGTTCAGCTCGACGTTTAAATAAATTTTCTGCTGTATCTGCGCTTAAAGTTGTGGGAGTATGAGGAGGAGTAGCCGTTTTGAAAAGTCTTTTCCTTTGACTGAAATATGAATCTTTCTTTTTAATAAAGCAAAAAAAAAATTAGAGAAGAAACTTAAAAACAAAAAAGTTAATATAAAAGTTTTTTTTTGGATGCAGTTAGTTAATAATTTGCAAGTTTATAAATATTTTTTCTTTTTTCAAAAAATAAAGTTAAAAATGTGACATAAAAATTTTTACTAAAAAGAGAATCTATGAATTGAAACTTTGATTAGCACACCATAGATTTCTTTAACAATTTCACTTAATTTTTTAAAGTATTAACAAACAAAATGAATGAGAAGCTTCCAAAAAGTTTTCCAATAAATAAATTTTAAAAAGATTTGTACCAAAGAAATAAATAATTATGAAAGCGAAAAGTTCAGCATCGATAAATTTTTAGTAATTTATTTTTATTTTTTTTGTATAAATTAAAAGTTTTTTTTTGAGTCAAAAAATGCAATGGAAGCGAAAAATCAAAATAATTTATAACCCAAAAAAGTGCAAAAGCAATAAATCTTCACATTTTTTTAAATACTTGATAACTAAAAAAAGTTTCATATTTTGGCGCCATTTTTTTAAATTTATTTCGAACTTGCTAAAATAGAATATTTTGTAATTTTAAAATTTGCCTCAAAAATTCCAGACTATTACACTTTTTCACCTATTTTTTTATAACCAAAAAAAGCTTTTAAAATATTTAAAAGATTATTTCGTGACTAAATTAAAGAAGAAAAAAATAATGAAACAACATTGCGTGTTTTGGAAATCAAAAAATTCTTTTTGCACTTTGATACAAAAAAAGGAAGCATCGACTAAAAAAAAATTTTTTTCAAAACATTAAAATCCAAAGAAATAATAATTTTTTTTTTGTGAAAAATAAAAAAAAAATTAACTAACCTTCCACTTAAACTTTTTCTCATTTCCAATGGTGCTGGAATGAATGGAGTTTCAGAACGTTCAAATTTTCCACTTCCACTGCCACTTCCAAAAGCTGATGGTGAAGTGGGGGCTGTGACTGATCCGGCTGCCGAAATTGCTGGTGAAGATGGATCACTTCGAGCAGCCATATGAAATGGAAATTTTCTTCCCCCACCACTTCGCTTTTCTTTATCTTTTTCTTTTTCCTTATCTTTATCCTTCATAGCTATTTTGAATAATTCGTGGTTGAACCAAACTCAAGTTTTAACAATCGTGATGAGATCGACTTTTGTTAAACTATAGAATCAATAAAAAATACGTATTTATAATAATTTTCTCGTGACAACAGAAAATAAAAACGTAGGAAAAAAAATTGATTAAAAAATATATATTTTTAGTCAAACAAACAAACAAACAAAGAAAGTATCAATGAAGAAAATAATAAAATTTTATTAAGTCCCTTTTTTACTTTAGTTTTTTTTGTTTGAATCCAAAATAGCCAGAGTAATAAGTAAGGCAAAGTCAAAAAGGAATTATCTTTTTCTTAAGGATTTTATTTTTCTTGACTTTGTAGTTTTCTATAATCCAAATCCGAAAAGACAAAAAAAAGAGTAATGAAATAATAAAAATAAAAAGAAGCCAAACAAAAGAAAGGTATGAATATTTTTATTTTTTTTTGTGGCTGTCAGTGGTCGTTGAAAAATATACTAAAGAGCTTCATAAAAAAAAGCTTCGAGAAGAAAGAAAGAAAAAAAATTTGGTGATACAGGACTTGTTTTTTTCTTTATATTTGCAGACGTCTACTAAAAAAATAAAAAATTAAACCTCAATAATAGAAAATTCTGGCAAAGAAGGAAGGAATAACAGTGTCGAAAAAAATGCAAAACAATGATGCCAAAAATGAAATGCGCAGCACACAGATACATTCAAAAATATAATACAAAAAAAAACTTGCAAAAATTATACAAAAAATAGCCTTTCTATTTTTTGAAGCGTCATATTCAGCAACAAAAATAAATCTCTAAAGCTAAACACCAAAATGAAAAATGAAAAAAATATAGCCTTTTACTTAATAATTCATAATCGATGGATTTTACAAAAAAATCCTGACACCAAAAAAGAGTCTAATTGTTTATGAAGAAAAAAAGGGAAAAAAAGTATTATGATTTTTACCATGGATACCTTGCATTCATTAAAACCATTTTTTACAAACTTCAAGAAACTTATGAAAAACTTTAATTTCTGGAAGTAATGTTTCTTAATTATTGATTTTCACTTAACTAAGAAGCATTGACCAAGAAGTAAGAAATTTATAAAAATTTTGTTTCAAGACCAGTAATTTTTTTATTTTAAAAGTTTTATGCATAATTTTTTTTTCTAATTAATTTTAAATTATTTAAACTTTACCGGCTGTTCAACTTGTGGAGCATGTTGTTCCTGTAACATTCGAAGTCGAAAGCTTGCATGAGCCGCACGAAATCGACTTGCATGCGGATTAACTGCGGATGGTTTAGGTGATGCCATGATAATTGGTGAAATTAACTAAAAACCTTTTTTTTTTTTAAAACGTAAAGAACGAAAGCTTTGCAACAACAAAAATGAATGCATTTTATCAAAATTTAATTTCCTCATAAAATTCATTTCGAAATAAAAAACTGGATATGTTAAAAAAACACGAAAACTTTAAAAAGATAAAATCTCCACAAAAAATTAGAATATTCGTTTCAATCCAAAAAAATCCATAATATTTTTTACTCCCGCAAAGAAGATAAATTAAATCCCTTTTAAACTTACCTGTTTTTTTTATTTTCTTTCTTCACTACACTCAATCTTTATTAATATTCTTTTTTTTTTATCTTTCTTCGTAAAAATATTTTTGAGCTCCCTCAATCCTTAGTTTTTTCTTTTTCTTCTTAAACACGTAACTTTTTTTCTTTCAAAGCAGAAGCCAAAGCAACAAAAAATAAATATAAAGAATAGTTTATTAATTTTGTGTGTGTCTTGTTTAGCTATTTTAGTTCTTCACTGTGGCAGCTTTCGTATATACATATACATACATACTTAGAAGACTTTTTTTCAATCCGTGAAAAAGAAAAAATAAGGTAAAAGGAGAAAAAAAACTATTTTAAAGGATAAAATTTTAAATAATAATAAAAAGTAATCAAAGTCTTTTTTTTATTTTGCAAACGAAAAATATAAAAGTAAAAGATTAAATGCAAAAATATAAATAAACTTTTAAAGGTTTCTTACTATTTGTTTTTAGGTTATCATTTGAAAGAAATAAAACACAAAATAATAAAATATTCAGGAAAAATGGCTGACAGATTTAAAAAAAAAATTACTCTTTGTTATTTATTTTAAAAAAAGTTTAACAAAAAAAAACAATGTTCTTCTTGTATTTTTTCAAAAAGAAATGTTCCATATTTTTTCAATAACGAGTCAGCAAAAAAAAAATTACTATTTTGTTTATTAAAATATTGAAGCATTTAGTTTTTTTGTGGTAAACATAAAAAAATATTCGTTGATTCTCGATAAAGTAAATTTTTCGATGCGTAAAATGCCTTCTGATTGAAAAAAAGGCTAACATGCAAGATGCATCACAAAAAAATTTGACATCATTATTTTTTCTTCCATCCTTTATTTTTTTTGTTAATTTTCGTTTCGAACTCATTTTTTCGATAATTTGCATATTTCTTGTTTTTTGCATACATTCATTTTTTAGAATCTCAAAAAGTCAATAAATATGAGTGAATGTGAAATCATTTCGTTTCATTCAATCAAAAATCAAAGTGTGAAAGAATGTTGTCGTTTTCGTCTTCGTCTCTGTGCTTCGTTGCTTTTCTGCTTTGTTCGTTCTTCATCGATGGTGGATTAGCTGCTCCAAAGAAACATGGTAATAGCTTCAATGAAAATGTTAGTTTACATTTATTATTTCTGGTTATCCACTCGTTTATATTTCAGCGTATTATGGGTGGTGGTGATGCACCTAATGGAACTTTCGATTTTCTTCCATTTCTCTTTCAACCACAAACTGTCAAACAAAGGCTTCTTTGGGCTTCATGTTCATCAACAATCATCTCACCTCGTCATATTCTTACTGCTGCTCATTGTGTTATTTGGCCTGCAAATGTTAAGAGTGATTATCCTGAGCAATATGGTAATATTACTGGTGATGGTCATCTTCTTATTTTGCGTTCAAATGCTATTCTTACTGATGTTCGTCCAAAAGAAAAGATCTCAATGGGTAAACCAATCAATGCTCCATTATCAAACTTTGGTGTTGCTACTCGTATCATCATTCATCCATCATTTCGACCTTTCGATTATGCACATGATGTCGCTATTATTGAATATCCTAATGGAACCAATTTTCATATTGATTCTATTATTCTTGTCGATGATTATAAAGAAAAAGATGGTGATATGGCTATAGCTGCTGGTTATGGAAGGTATAAATATGTTGGTAAGTGTTTATATCTTGAATTTTTACTTTTTGGGAAGTTTAGTAAAGGTTTTACATATACTCGTAATACTAATAAACATATTATCACCATGACAAATATTATACAAATCATCTTTTCAGGTAACGAGACTATCTCTCCTGATGTATTGCAAAATGCTACAGTAACTGTTTGGCTTCCTGAAAAGTGTAAGGATCGTCCAACTCCCGAACCTGAAGTTATTTGTACTGGTGAAAAAGAACTTCGAGCTCTTCAAGGTGATAGTGGTGGTCCTCTAATGGTTGAAAGAGATGGAACATTATATCAAATTGGTATTGCACGTTCAGCTGATGACACAAACAGTATGCTTTTTATATCTTGCTTTCTTATCTTTTAATATGATTCTTTTTTTAGCTTTTTACACTCGCATCTCAAATTACTGTGATTGGATTACCAAAGTAACAGATAAAGAAGTACATTGTGATAGCTTGCCTTCACCTCCTGATTCAACAAAACCAACTCAAGCACCAAGTAGTCCATCATCATCTCCACGTTCTAAGAATCCAAAGAGTCCAACTGCTGCTCCTCAAAAAGCTCAAACAACAACTACAAGTGCTTCAAACATGGTCAAATTCAATGCTCTTCTCATTCTTTTCACTTTCATGGTCTTTGCTGTTCTTTGAACTTATGACTAATATTTCCTTTTGTGTGTAATTTAATGATGATTTAGTAATAATATAAATAAAGCTTTATAATTATATGTTTGTTTTGTTTATCAATGTTTCTTTCACCAAAGCAATCTTTTTTTTACTTTTTTTTTTCATTTGTCAAACAAACATTTAACTACTAAAATGTCTTTGTTGTTTTTTGAGTCTTGATTTCTTCTTCTCACAGCATTTTTATTTCTTCGTATGATTATTCAAACAAGTATTGCAGATGGGGTTAAATGATTTGTTTAACATTCAAAATAATTCATACAAAAGAGAATCAATCATTCTATCAAAGCATTCAAAGCAGTTACGTATTTTTTGAGAGATAAGATTTAAAAACAATAAAATTTAAATAGAAAAATAAGTATCAACATCAAAAGTTTCACCATTTCGAAGAGAATTAAAATGCATAAAAATGGTATATTCTTTTGATGAAAGCCATTTAATTATGCTTAAACCCAGAAACATAACAATTACATCTGTGATAGTATAAATTCGAAAAGCTTGTTGAAATTGTTGCGGACTAACTTCTGGCATATTTAAGTAAAGGAAAAATTGTCGAAGAATTATAGCTCCCAAAAAGATGCATGTATTAACTTTGAAAATAGAAAAAGGATAATCGCGTTGATAAAATTTTTCAAAATTTGAAATCGCGCAATTTCGATAAATTTTATTTTGAATAATTAATTTTCTTTTGATTGTTTCAAGTTTTGCATTTGACCAAAGATAAGTTTCGTAATAATCTGATTCGTGTTTAAATTTCTCAGGAATTAATGATACCTAAAAATCAAGTTTATCAGTGCAAACATAGTTTTTTTTGTTAATTTTACCTTTTCCAAATAAATAATTTTTTCTCGCAAAACAAAATATTCTTCCAAGGATACAGCTTTTGGGGTTTCACATGGTTGAAAATAATTTTCAAAACGTGAGTTATTTTTTGAGTGATGAATCAAAAATACCAATAAAAAGGGTAATATAAGAAATATATATAAAAAAGCTGAAGTGTTATTTGACCATGGATCAAACTGAAACAAAACTTTTATATTTAAAAAATTGCATCAAAATCGACTAAACACATACCCACCAATCATGCCGATGATTTTGGCATTTACAAAATTTGTTTTTAAAACTATTTTTCATAGTTTTTCTTATTTTTAAAGGGCAAAAAGTTTCTGTAAAAAAGGAAATCATGCTTTGAAACCTGAAAAAACAAATTTGTTTAGAATTTGCCCAATCGATTATCGGTTAGCTTTTTTGGATTATAAATTTTTTTATGGCAGCAAAAACAGAGCCATCCTTAAAGTTAATAAAATGCCTGTCCATGACTTGATTTTATAGCAGCAATCAATAAGGGCAAAAAGGAGCAATAAAAGCATCGTTTGCAAGGAAATAGCAGAGACAAAACAATCAGAGAAGATAATTATTTTTTATGGCACGCCGCATCCTTCATTTTCTTGCTTTAGAAAAATAAAAAGGAAACCAATGGTTTAAATCGTTGGTTTTCTAATACCACAAACTCAAAGGTATTTGGAAAGTTTCTTGATCTTCGAAAGTTGTGTCAATGAAAAAAATAATTAATTTTTGGATTCGCGTTACCGGGGTTTATCCGGTAAATGCAAATTTATTTGAACTTACTATAGTGGAATTCTGAAAACTACAAAAAAAAATTCCAATTTCTTTTTTTAGAGGAACTTAAAAATTTTTGAGATGACATTTTTGTGTTTTTAAATTTTTTAAATTAATTTATTCATAAAAGTTTTACAAAGCAAAAAAATAATTTACACTAAAACGTTTAAGATTAAAATGTTTAACAATATCGTATTCTCCCTCAATAAACCAAAATAATTTTACAGCTCCAATTGCAATTAAAATCATAAAAAAATCAGTTATTAAAAATTCTTTGACAGCCGAAAAATATTGGCTTCTGCAAAGTGGAGGAAGATTTTTTCGCAAAAAGATTTGTCGAAGGCATAAATTAAAAATTGCAGAGTAAACCACAAAATTATCGAGATTGAATCCAGGGTTTAGAAGCATATCGTTAGCAAAATTGTTTGTGGCACATTCACGATAAATTTGATTTTGAAGTAATAATTCTTTTTTAACCGTTTCTAATTCCAAAGCGGACCAAATATAAGTTTCACGATAATCGTTAATATGTTTGATTTCGTTTGGTACTGAGATTATCTAAAAAAAGCTCAAGATAAAAAAGAGAATCAACAAATTTAGATTTTTTTCCTATAGAGATCACTAAATTTTTTTTCGCGTAGAAACTCTCAAATTTTTTTTTGCTATAAAAATTCAATAATTAGAACAAAGTTTAACATTTCTTTTTTTCCTTTGAATTCTTTTCATTCAAACATGAAAGTTCAACAAAAAAATTTCTGATTCTCTTCCCCATGGGATGGGAGCATTTTTTTAAACTATGGCAAAACAGTGGATTTGGCGCCATTTTTATTTGAGATATGAAACTTTGGAAAAAAATCAAAACAAAATTTCGAGCATTTTTTTTGCTAACTTTTTAGAAAATTTTTCAATTTGATTTAATCTTACTTTATTCAAATATTCATATTTTTTCCTCAAAATCCAATATTCCTTTAATGGAACAACTTTTGGATGCGATGAACATGGAGTTAAATAAAATTCAAATGAATCTTTTCCATTAAATTCCATGGTTATAGCAACAAAAATCATTAAAGTCAATATATATAAAATAATGAAAAGAAACAATGAAACAAAATTCATTTCGCTAGCAACAAACTAAAATTATAAAATTTTGATTAAAGAAAAATGGGCAAAAATTAAAAAGAGAACTTACATTTCGATAATAATATATCTCAAATTTATGACATCCACATAATTTCTGTTTAGGAAGTTTAAATTTTTTTGTCATATTTAATTTTTGAAAAAGCATCGAATAAGTTGATCATCAATAAAATTTAAAATGGCGCCATCCAGAACGAAGACAAGCGACAACAAAAATTAGATCAATCAATTAATGGCCAAACAAAACTAACTACAGCATACAAAAACAAAAAGACCAGTAAATTGCAATGAAATAGCAGAGGCATGACAGTCACAGAACGAAATTATTTTTTGTGGCGAACGCATCCTTGATTTTCTTGCTTTGATTTGATAAAAAGGAAATAAATGGTTTAAATCTTTGGTTTTCTAATACCACAAATTTTTAAGGTATGTGGAAAATTTCATGACCAACCTTAAAAAAGTTGTGTCAATGAAAAAAAATCGTTAATTTTTGGATCAGCATTACCGGGGTTTATCCGGTTAATGCAAAATATTATATAAAAATAAATGGCAAAATAATATAATATCTTTCTGGAAATAAAAATTTAAAAAAACCGTAATCTTCTGAAACCTGGACTTATTTTAATTGCATAGACATTCTCTAGTTTCGATTTGTAAATCCTATTGCTTTGAAAGAAAAACTGCCTCCAACCAAAAAAACTTCCATTTTCTTCGTCTTTTGACATTTTTTGTTTGAAGCTTTCGCACTTACTTCAAAATCATTGTTTCGATAATTTGCATATTACTTATTTTTTTCATTCATTCATTTTTCCAGCACTTCGAAAAGATGGGCGATTGTCAAATCATTTCGTTTCTCATTGAATCAAAAATCAAAGTGTGAAAGAATGTTGTCGTTTTCGTCTTCGTCTCTGTGCTTCGTTGCTTTCCTGCTTTCTTCGTTCATCATCGATAATGGATTCGCTGCTCCAAAGAAACATGGTAATAGCTTTAATGAAAATGTAAGTTTACATTTATTTCTGGGTATCTATCAACTCGTTTATTTTTCAGCGCGTTCTTGGTGGTGGTGATGCACCTGCTGGAACTTTCGACTTTCTTTCATTTCTCTTACGACCCCAAACATACAAACAAAAGCTTGTTTATGATATCTGTTCGTCATCAATCATCTCACCTCGTCATATTCTCACTGAAGCGCATTGTATTACTTGGCTTGAAGATTTGAAGATTAGTTATCCTAAGAAATATGGTAATATTACTGATGGTCATCTTCTTATTTTGCGTTCACATGCTATTCTTACTGATGTTCGTCCAAAAGAAAAAATCTCAATGGTTAAACCACTCAATGCTCCATTATCAAAGTTTGGTGTTGCTACTCGTTTCATCGTTCATCCATCATTTCGACCATTTGATTTTGCACATGATATCGCTATTATTGAATATCCTGAGGGTACAAATCTTGGTATTGATCCTATCATTCTTGTTGGTGATTATAACGAAAAAGATGGTGATATGGCTATTGCTGCTGGTTATGGAGTTTATAAATATGATAAAGGTTAGTTTTTATAATGGTATTTTGTTCTAACTTTTGGAAAGATAATTAAAGGTCTTACATATAATCGTAATCCTAGTAAATTTATTATCACCATGACAAATATTACCCAATTCATTTTTTAGGTGTTCAGGGTGTCTATCCTGATGTATTACAAAATGCTTCTGTACCTATTTGGCTTCATGAACAATGTGCTGTTATGAAAGGAAAAACTCCTCTTCCTCAATTTATTTGTACTGGTAAAAAAGAACTTCATGCTGATTATGGTGATAGTGGTGGACCATTGATGATTGAAAGAAATGGAAAATTGTATCAAATCGGTATAGCATCATTTGGTGATCAAGACAATAGTTAGTGCTTTTTCTTCTGTTTATAAATTTCTTAAAGATTATTTTAGCTTTTTACGTTCGCATATCAAATTACTGTGATTGGATTACCAAAGTAACAAATCAAGAAGTACGCTGTAAAAGCTTGCCTTCACCTCCTCCAGATGCAACAAAGCCAACAACTCAAGCACCAATTCCATCATCATTTTCACTTTCATGATCTTTGCAGTTCTTTAAGCTTGAATCTATGTTTCCTTTTGTATGTAATTTTATGATATAGTAATAATATGAATAAAGCTTTATAATTATATTTTTGTTTTGTTTATCAATGTTTTTTTCACCAAACCAAAGCAATCTTTTTTTGTTACTCTTGTTTTATTTTTCATTTGTCAAATAAACATTTTACTACTAAAAAGCCTTTGTTGCTTTTGCGCCTTGATTTCTTCTTCTCGCGGCATTTTTATTTCTTCGTATGACAAATGTAAGACGTTATTCCAACAACAACTATTGTGGATGGGGTAAAATGATTTATTAAATATGAGAGAAAATTTCTTCCATTTTAAAACTCTTCTTTTTTTAAGTTGGATTCAAATTAAACAAAGTATTAGAATTAATTTGTTGAATACTATTTTTGAGAGTTCTTTGAATCAAAAAATCAACAATTTCATTGCGGAGTTGTTTATTCGTGACTAATATAAACCATGCAGGCGATAAAGTGCTTATATCTGCTAAAATAAATTGTGTACTTTGAATAAGACTAATAAGAGCCATATTAGTTCCTGAATAAAGAATAAACTGAAAAAAATTTGGATTTAATTATCAAGCAAAAACATTTTAAGGGATTTTTCCAAGCCACATTGTTCTTTTAGAAAAAGAAAAAAAGGAAAAAGCACGGAGATTTAAATTATTTACCAAAAACCTTTATGTAATTAAAAACCAAAGAAAATATTTTTTATATTTGTCTTAAATTTGGTTGGATAAAGGTAATAAGAAAAGCCGTTGGATAGTTTTTTGTTTATTGGAGAAAATCATAGAGGTTAAGAGAAGCCATAAAAATGGCTTTTACTAAAAAAAGTTAGCAGACCCAAAAAAAATTTGGTGGCGAAATAGCAGAAGCAAGATAGCCAAAGAAAAAAACTTTTTTTTTGTGGCCATCACATCCTTGATTTTCTTGGTTTGGAAAATAAAAAGAAATGAAATGGTTTAAATCTTTGGTTTTCTAATACCACAAACTAAAAGGTATGCGAAATAGTTTCATGACCAACCTTAAAAAAGTTGTGTTATAAATTTAATTTTTGGATCAGCGTTACTGGGGTTTATCCGGTAATGCATATTTTTTCAACTATATTTTACATTCCTCATTTTTAAATAAATACATACCTGTTGAATGCAACTAAGGACTTCAGTCAAAAAAATAAGCATACTATAAATTAACATTTTATAATCATGCGATGAAATATTATTTTGATTATTTTGGCTATTTTGATTTTTATATAATCGCCATTTAATTAATTTGCAAATAACAAATAAATTCATTAAAAATGAAAGAATCGAAGTGAAAGAAATTTCAAAAAATAAATTTCTTGCTGTATTCATCCAAGGCGCAAAAGCAGCCGTCGAATTAAATGGAGAAATAATGGCTCCACGATTTTCAACAAATTTACAGCGAATTTGTAAAAATGGAAAATGCCAAATTGAAATTATTGGAAAAATCAAACAAAAACTTAAGAAAAATTTTAAATATTTTTTCCAAAAAATTTGATATTTAATTTTTAAAATAAATACTGTAAATCGATTAAATGATAAAACCAAAGAATATAAATGTATGGCACTCGCAGAATAATAAAGTAAACAATAAATTAATGGATAAACTAAACTTTCAAATGGAAAATTTCTTAATATTGGAAAAAATAAAGGAGTGTATGAAAATCGAAGAATAATATAATAAAAAATTGTATGAATCATATAATTAATTGCTGAAAATCCAAACAACCAATAAAAAGAAGATCCATTAAATTTATTTTTGGTTGAACGAAAAAATATTATATATAAAATTATTAAATAAAGTATCAAAGTTGGAATGGAATAAATAAATGAAAGTAAATGTTTTAAATTTTGGAAAGTTTGATAGTCCATTTTTTACAACCAATTTTAATTTGCCGTAAAAGAATTTTAAAAAAAATTAAAAAACTTTGAAGAATGAATTTTCACTAAAAAAATAATTTTAAAAAGGAATGAAACAAAATTATTTTAATAAATAAATTTTCTGAACACGCCCATCAACTCACCTACTTTTATTATGGCTAAAAAATTTTTAAAAAATTTGGCATTTATAAAAAATTACGTGGTTATCAGGCAAAAAAAGACAGATGCAAAATTTAAATATAATTGGAAACTTTTGGTTAAAAATATGAAAGAAAATTCCATTTTTATTTGAGATCTTTGAAAATTATAAAAATCAGTCTAAAGAAGGTTTTTTAATTTCTTTCCAAGCGTCATAGCTTTAGTCAATAAATTACCATATTATTGAATTTAAAGAATTCTTTAAAAATGTTTTTCGGCTTGGATATTTAAAAAGATTATGATTTACGAGAAAAGCCTCAAAAAATTTTAGGGAAAGCTTTTTACATTTGTAAAACTTAAATTATTGTACAAAGCTTTTTAATTCTTTAGACATAACAAAATGTGACGCACAATAAATTTAAAAAAAATTTTTACAACTTAAATGTAGCCTAATTTCTTTGCAAGTGTTCAATAAATATCTGGAGAGACTAAGCGCTCAGAGTTAAAAAGTTGATGAATTTGTCAAAGATAAAATAATAATTTTTTTCTCAATTTTTATGATTACTTTTTTTTCTAAATATCATTTCAGATTTCATTCTCAAATGAAAAAAGTTAATGTTTAACTTTTGTGTTACCGAGAGGAGGAGGTGTTGGATTTAAGAATATGTAAAGAAAAAAATTAAAAGCAGGTGTTCCCCAATATTATAATTATAGAGAGAAATGTCATATTTGGCCATTTTTAAGAGATGTAAACAAAATCAATAAGAAAAAAAGTGTAAAATTGACTTTTACTTTAAAAAATAATTATAAGCTACAAAAATGGTTGGAAATTAATTTCATAATATTTAAATTTATGGAAAAATTTGAATCCATAAACCAATGTAGCAACGTGATTTGCAATTAAAAAAATTTTTACGTTACATAACAAAAATAGGAAAGTACAAACAAAAATGATGGTAACCGTATAAAGTTATTTTTATTTTTCATGAGCGCATAAAATGATTTCTTCTAATAAAGAAGCTTTAAATTTTATTCTGTTCGAAGCTTTTTTTTCTTCAAATAAAAAAGAAAAAACTAAAACTTGAATTTAGAATTAAAATATTTCAAATTGGTTTTGCAGCTTTTTTTTAAATATCTCACTTTTTATTTTTTTATTTTTGACATGGAATTACTTTGAAAAAACGGATAAAAGTGAGCCACAGAAAAAAATCAGTAGAAATGTGCACACAGATCAACATTCATCCTTTTCTCAAATTTATTGGCAAAAGAAATCCATAAAAAAAAGTTTTTGAAAAGAAAGGCTGACCTGCACTTAAAAAATTCCACACATTTTATCGAATTGTTCAAAACTTATTTTTTATTTTCACTTGCCGTTTTTTAGTCGCTGCATTTTAGTCTATAAATATTTTTTTGTTGCTGTATACATATGAATACTTCAAGGACTATGAAAACTTTTAAATCTCATCGTCAACAGAATTTTTCTCTACCATATGGAATTATTTGGTATATAACTAGAAATCCTTTGTCGCCTAATGGACTACAGAAACTCCAAAAAACCTGTAAATATTTTTTCTTAAAAAACAAAGTTATCGTCCTTGATAGTTTTGTTAAGCCTAAAGGGGAATACTTGCTTTATTGTGAAGAACGCAAATATTATTATAACAAAGTTAAATGTTGGTTAACTGGTGGCCTTATTTTTGGTTCTGATGCTTTATTACCTCCATCAAAGATTATATTTCGATGCAATCTTAAACTTTTGGCAATATATAATTTAACATTAAATTTAAGCGAAATGAATTTTCTTTTGAATGGTGAAAGAATAGAAACTTTAAATTTAGTAAATATAAATATTATGGATGATCAAAATGATGCTACTATGGTTTCAATAGATAAAATTTTGGCAAAAGTTCCAAAACTCAAAAAATTTCGTTACATTTGTGTAAAAGAAATTTTAACAGCCAAAACCTTTCAAAATATGAATGCTTTGACCTTCATTTCGAATTTTAATGAATTTCGTTTGGAAATCAGTCATTTTACAGCTGGTACTGAAATAAATTCATTATGTGATTTTATTAGTAAAAATGCTGCTCCATATTCACAGTTTGCTATCGGGTTACCTATCAGTTACATGAACAATTATGAAGATTGAAAAATTCCTGAAGTTGAAAAGATGCTCAAAACTTGGGATACATTGGTTCAAGCAAAAAAGCCTATAGTTCACATTTTTGGCATCGGCAAATAAAAAATAAACATTGGAATTATTTTTACTTTTTTTTAAAATTATTTAAATAAAATAAAGTTTATTTACTTGAATAAATTCGCCTTTCTCATTTGTAAAAATTATTTAATAAACATTTATATTTTAATTAAAAAAATTTTTCATTTTAAAATTAAATTTTTGGAAATAAAATATACCCATGCTTTTCTAATATTTTTTTGATATTTTTTATTAATCAATTAATTATTGATTTTTGATTTTATCGATAAAAATTGCAATCTGGAAAGCAAAAAAAAGCACCCACTTGACCAAGTTTTTCTGGACAATAATCGAGGAGGTTAAACCAAGCCAAAATACGATAAACAACAACTTTTCATTCATATTTTTTTATTCCTATAACTTTTTTGATGCTTTTTTAGATAACTAAAATTAAAAAGAGAAAAATGTCTCGTCCAGACGGTAATAATTTTTTTTGCATTCTTTTCCTTTAAATTTTGAGTTTTATTTTATTTTTCAAATGAAAATTTAGAAATTGATTATTCAACAAATTTTAAAGATGACTTTCTTAAAAATCTTCAAAACTCCATGGTTCTTTAAAGAAAATTTCAACTTTATCGACTCAAAATATTTATGGAATTAAAAATTTGAATGTTAGCACAACTTATTTTGAAAATATCCATAAAACTATGATTAATAAAATTTACGACGTTGAATATACTATAAATTTGAATGAAATTTATGAATTAAAAATTAATGGTGAATATTTGGGTGAAAGAGTCTCTGTGCATTTTTTAATTATTCATAAACAGGAAAAATGGTGTATCGGTTTTGGCTTTAATTTAATTTTAAATCCACTTGGTTTATGCGAAAATGTAAGTCTAAATAACTATGAAATAAATTTATATATTCCCCAAACTTTTTCTTACAGGGATTTCACGTTGTTGGAAATATTCCAATTTATGGTATTCAATTTCTTCTCAAATATAATGTTTCCAATAGAAATGTTCATGTTACTTTTCGCCTTCCAAATGAAAGCTTTAATGACAAAAAAGTCTGTTTCAAATACTTGATTTTTTTCGATCAAGTTGAACCAATTTTTAGGATGCTGCGATTTCAAAATGCGCATTAATTTTACTAACTTTTGATTTTGTTTATAAAAAAGTCCATCAACTTATTTATGAATTTGAAGATATTCAAAATTGTGCAACCAAAAATTCTAGTTTTTTGTTGTTAGAACTTCCATTGGCTACTGAATATTTGGGAAATTTAATTAATAATCTTTTGAGTTATCATCGTCAATTTTTTAATTATTATTATTATCAAAAAGCTGAAGAAGAAGAATAATTATTTTTTCCTCTTTTTAAAAAAAATTTACTTTGTTTGATTGCTTTTGAAATAAATGTTTTTTACATTCCAAAAAACCGAAAATGAAACTGGGTTTATGTTAGGTTACATGCATGGTAATTAAATTTTTTTGTTTATAATATAAAATTTTTTATTAACTTTCACATATATATCAACATTCTGAAAATGGAATAAAAATGTGAAAAATAAATTATTGTATTTATAAATACAATAATTATTTGTTTAGAATTTGATATCGCTTGGTTTTCCACATTTTCGGCAAGAAACAATTATCTAAAAAAAGTTTTTTGTTTAAAATCATCAAAGTTTTGGAACAAGGCAAAAAAAAGTATTTTTGAGCCTTTAAAGCATCTTACGATAAAAGGAAATCTATTTCCGCAAATTGGACAAGTTTTACTGAGTTCATCCATAACAATAAAATAATTATCTAGCAGCCAAGAAAAATAGGAACGCACAGAAAATAAAGAAGAAAAATAACTCGAATAAAAATTAAAGAAAACTTTTTCCCTTCGTTGTTATTTATACCTACTAGTTCACAATCATACCTATTCTATTTCTCAATAATACTGATAACGATGAATTTGGGACTTGTAATTATTTTTATTTATTTGATTGAAAACAGAAAGTTTATGAGTACTTTATTTTTCTGACTCTTTTTTTTTAGTTTTTGAGTGTGTATTTCACTTTTTCCAACCAATTAGCATTTTTTAAATATAACTTGTCAAAAATTGATAAAGAATCAATCATACGATTTTCTTCCAATCAAAAAAAGTAAAACAGCGAAAAAGTCAATAAAAAAAATAGTTTGAAAAATTATAAAAAAATAAGAGTCAAAAATAAAAATTTTATTTACACATAATGTTTTTTAAATTAAAAAAGTTTACAAGATGGCACAACAGATTTACGACAAAAACAAATAAAATTTACATATAATAAACAAAATAATATTGAAGCTGTAATGGCGACCATAAGAATCCCAACGCACATTTTTATGAGGAAATTATTTTCAAATAATTCTGCAAGTTTAGAAAAAAATTCTTGATTCCCCGATGCTTTCTTTTCAATTTCTTCCAATTTTTTATTCAATTTTATTATTTCTTCGGTGTAAAGCTAAAAATTTGTTATCGGACTTGATAAATTTTCTTGGTTAAGCTTTTTGGAATTAAATCTTTTTTTTTGTATTTTGATGGCAGGGAAATAAAATAAATTTACCCCTTTAGGATAACTATGAAAATGTTCTTCATGATGTCTCAAAGAAAAAACTCCACAAAATGGAATAACTAAATCACTTTTTTCTTTTAAAGTAGTGACCAAAATTCCATTGGCTGGAAAAGCCTTTTCAATTTCATTTTCAAAATATTTCTAAAAATTATTTATTCTTTGATAATTAACTTTACTTTTTAAAACCCCTGAAAAACTTACATCGGTTTTAGTAACAAAAATAATTTTAGATTTGGTCCTTCGACGATAACATTGATTTACGCTAACATTATTTTGAGGCGAATTATAAGTTTTTGGAAAGCAAAACATTTGTTCAAAAATATTTAATTCACATTTTTGAACTTCAAAATTATTTATGGATTTGGAAGTGGCGTTGTAGGAATAATAACCATTTGCAAAGTTTCCAATAAAATGCTTTTCACATAGTTTTCCAGTGATCGTGTAAAATTTTGTTTTAGTGTCGATAATTATGACTTCGTCTTTGATATGAATTTTTTCAATATCTATCCAACCAGCATTTATGGATTTTAAGTACTAAAAAATATTTTGTAATTAATATAAATTTTTATTACCTCAGTAAAAATTCTGACATTTTTAATTCTCAACTACGAAAACTTATTTTTAGAGTATTTCGATGCGAAATTTTTTATGGATAAAGATTCTGGACATTATTTTTTTGATAAATTGTTGGGAGTTTTTAAAAAAAATATTGTTTTACTTTTTCCGACAAACTATTGATTTTTTTCTTCTGAAAAGCTTTGGCCTCTTTTTTCAACAATTCGATTGAAAAGTGATAAGCCAGCCATCAGGGAAATAAAAAAAAACTTTCCCTTTTTTGCACAAAGAAAAAATCGATTGGTATGTTATAAAAAAAATCGTAGCTTTTTTAGTTGAAACACTTTTTATTATAATTTTGAATATTTAAATTGATGTTTTTTAAATTTTTGTTCAAATAATTTTACTTGCTACTTTATAGCTTTTTATTATAGCGTCTCGCTCTTTCTTAACTATAAACATTTAAAGTTTGAAAATTAAATATATATTCATCAATTGCTTAGTTCGAAAAATTAAAAAAAGATCTTCATGTACAGCGATTCAAAAAAGCCCTTAAAACAGCCATTCACACTAAAGTATTGTTAATCATTTTAAAAAAATAGATCAATATTTCCGAGAAGGCATACAAAAAAAGTAAAATTCCACTAAAGAGTTTCTTAATTCTAATATTTAAAAGGAAAAGATTCAATTTTGGAAACATTAGAAAATAAATGAACAAATAAAAATTATTTATTTTAAAATGCAATTATCAACTTATTTTTGGAAGAGTAAAGCGAAAATACTTTTTTACCTTTATCGAATTGAATTCGTCTATTAAGTTTAAATTCGTTGGGTCGCCTTGAAGCGAAGAATACATAAACAGTATATTGTTTTTTTATTTAAATATAAATGGCGCATAGCTAAAGTTCTCTTAAAAATTTATTGTTTTCTGTTTTCTTTCTCATTTTAAAAGAAGTTATTTTTTACAGTCAAAAAAGACTATTTTTATCTACTCCTGCCAAAATATGATAAGATATAAAATTGAAAGAAATTTTTTTCCCATTGAGTTCTCTTTTTTCTTGTACATAAAACAAGTTTAATATTTGTTTTTTTTTTGTTGAAAAAAGAAGCTTTAATTCTCATTTTTTGAATATTTAAACATTCTTAATTTTATTTTTGACTTTTTTGAAAATAATTTTATTGCATAATGACAAAAAAACTTTATTTAAGCCATATAATAAATTTCTTTGCTTATGTATGCATATCTTTGGCTAAAAATTAATTTCAGAAAATGTATGCTTATTTTATTGTATTTTCTCAACCGCCCAAAAACCATAAAAGATTCGATGGAGCTAGCTCGATGGTGGATCATCGAAAATTTATAAAGAAAAAAATAAAAACGGCAAAATGAAATTTGTATTTTTATTTAAAAAATCTGACAGGCTTTTAAAGGTTTATTCGTAGGATGCTAAGAATAAAGAAAAAAGTGGGGGTGATAATTTTATTTTTTGTTTTTTATTGTTAGAAAAGTTAAATCGCTGCTTTATGGAACCAATTTTAAAAAATATTTTAACCAAAGTATTTTTTGAAAAAATAACTTACTTCGACAATAAAAGGCAAATGATTGAGCTTCCCAAAGAATAACAAAGTTTTTAAATCATGGATTTTTTCATTTTTTGCATAATTTAAATTCGAGTCTATCGTAGATTTGATTATCGTAAAATTAGTAGCATTTTTTAACATTTCTATTTTCTCGCTACTTCCAGTTAATTTGTCATAAGCCACTGTGGCGGCATACAAAGCGCCAAGTTGAGCTGAATTTTTTGCAGCCCATTTTGCTCCTCTCACCATTTTTTCAACTACCGTAGAATGAGCAGCGGAGGAAGACGCGGCAGATGTTTTAACTGCCCATTTTATGCTACTACTTCCATCCGCTCCAATTTTATGGGGAATTGAAGATGATGATCTGTGAATAGAGGTTTCAGCTCGGGGATAGAGTCTCCTACCAACGTGCCCCAACCTACTGAAGAGAGTTCGAAGGCCAAGGAAACCTAAAAAAAATAATTTAAGGTAAATGAAAAAAATATAATTTAAGGACAGAATTTGGAACTTTGGCTTATTATAACTTGGGTCTCACAGAGAGAAAATAATTTCGTGTCAAGAGCTAAATTTTTAAAATTTCTAATGTTTGCGTTTTAAAATATTTTATTCGGTCAATTTAAAAATAATTAATAAATTGATTGAGAATTAAACCCAAAACTCCGGTTAAGTCACGAAAAAGAAATAGTGTTAAGACCATTATTATCAGAGTGGTTGAAAACATACGTTTTTTTCTTCTCGTTGATTTAAATTGTTTAACAATATCTCGAATTTCTTGTTCATGGGCAATTCGAACATCATCCACAATTTCACTCGCTTGATTTTGAAAATTTCCATTTGTTGCATTAATTAATCGTTGACTTTCTTCCTCCAAGAAAAATGCACTTATTGGAATTTCAAAAGTTGTAACATTTTCAGTGCCATTAAAAATACTAAAAATGATTTATTTTTTTGATTAATTTCAAAATATTTTTGGGTAATAAAAAGTTAAAAATTATGTTATCAGAAATTTTGTAACGAAAACTAAAAACACTTAATTTTTTCGATATAAATATTTGAAAAATTCAACGATTAAATAATGAATTCAAAAGTTTTATTCAAATATCAAAAATTCTTAAAGATTTTCGTGTTGGGATTCCAAGTATTTATTTATAAAATTAAAAAAAGTAAGAGTTAAACTTACTGTGAATTATCATCATTTTCACATTCAATAAAATACTCATCACTTTCTTCACCACCATCACCGACAAATTCAATTTGATCATCACCTTTACAAATTACCGGCAATAAAAATAAATAATTAATGAAAATTAAAAAATAAATTAAGAAATTAGAGGAAAAGCAAAGATTATTCATTTTAAATTTTCTTTAACAATAGCTGCAATAATAATAATAACAAATCATTCATGTATCATTATTCATTTTTTCTATTTTTCACACAACAAGAGTCATTCTTTTTTTTTTTTGTTATTGGATGGATGAGTCAGGGAATTTTTCTCAATATCGTCGTTTTTAGTCGTTAATAAATATCTTTATTTGTTAAAGTCAAGAGGAAATAGAAGAAAAGAAGATGGCAGGTCGGTCGTTTAACACTCTTGTAAAAAAAAATAGATAGATAGAGAGATACTTGATCTCGGACAAGTGAAAGACAAAATAAAACATAAATTTTTTTGTGGGTTAAAAAAAAGTACATGACTCAGACATTTTTTTTTTCTTTGGTATTCTTTTCGCGCGACAACGACGACTGCGATGAAACTCGTTGTTATCGTTGATGATTTCAGAGAGACAGACTAATTAGTTATTTAAACACAAGTTTTTTTTAATTTGCATTTTGAATTAATTTAGCGTAAAAAAAATTGAAAAAAATAAAATTAAAAATTCATCATCAAAAAATAAAATTATTTGTCATGTTTTTCTTTTTCTCGATTTTTTCTGCAAATAAAAAAACAAAAGTCAAAAAATAAATTTGTTCTTTAATTTTTTTTTTTTGTTGTCAGTGATTCGAGGAATGCGCAATACAACAAATTGAATGCGGATGGATGGATTCCTTCTGACTCATCTCCATTAAAGAAGTAAAGTATTATTTTTTTGTTGTTGTAAATCAGTCATTTGAAAATTGACAATCAAACAACAATGAAAAAATGTAAAAAAGTGAATAACTTTTTTGAAGAAAAAAGAGAGAAGTGGTGGAAGAAACGGGGATCGGATTACGATACCACAAAAATAGAGGTATTCTTTTTTTTGATTTCGAAACTCATCGTTTTTTCAAAAAGTAAGAGAAAAAAAATTTTTGTGACACAGAAAATAAAAGAATTTTTGTGTTTCAGAAACTTCAAAAATGATATGTTTTTAGGTTTATTAGATTAATCTTTCTCCAAAATTGGTGGAAAATATGAAATAGGATTTCTTTTTCTTTTCTTTTTTAATTTGAGTAATAAATAATATTGTTTGGAATAGTTTCATTCTTTTTTATTCAAATGTAGAATTGTTTCATAATGCTTCATTGTCGATATAAAGCTTGCGTAAAAATACTTCAAATACAATTGTTTTATTAAGAAAAATAATTATGCTACAAAAACAAAAAAAGTTTTTAAAAATCGATTCTTGGAAAAAAAAAAAATTAAGTTAAAATATTCAAAAGAAAAATGTAAAAAACAATATTTTGAAAAAATGCATACGAATGATTAATCATGAAAAAGAAATGGGTGGTTAGCTTTATATTTATTGTTTTTTATTTTGATAAAAAATATATAGTTAAAACCATTAACAATTATTTCTTTTTCTATGCCATCCTTTTCCAGTTCAATTCTTAGGTTTTAAAGTGACTTTATAAATCAAAATGTTGGTAAACAAATTCCAAAACTTTTTTTGTTTTGAAACTATCACTTTTTTGTTGTTTGCTATTTTTTCCATTCATTATAACTAATATCTAAGAAATGTATTTTTCCAAGTTTCAAACATAAAAATCAAGAAGATCAAAATATACAATATAAAAAAAGGTTTTCAACAAAAATTGATAAAAATCTTGTTGTCAGTCGCATTGCAGAAATTTTTAGTGCTTTATTAATGCTTTTATTTATTTATCATCGTTTCTTCATTCTTTCCAATTCGGCGAGACCATAAATTTTTTGTATTATGCTCAAAGTTTTCATCATTTTATAACTGTTTAAAGGTAAAAAAGCGCTTATTTTTGCGCTCTTTTTTTTATATTTTTTATTAGCAAAAACTTATTCATTTTTTTAAAATTAGTTCTAAAAATGTCGAATGATTATTCAGGACAAGTTCTAATTATTACTGGAAGTTCTTCCGGAATTGGCCAAGCCGCGGCTGTTTTATTTGCTAAACATGGAGCTTCTGTAACCATTATGGTCGTTCAGAAGATGGAATAAAAAAGACTCAAGAAATGATTCTTGGAGCTGGAGTTCCTAAAGAAAGAATCCACAGTGTTAAAGGTCCAGTCACCGCGGAAAAGGTTTTAAAAGCTTTGATTGATGAAACTATTTCCAAATTTGGGAGACTCGATGTTTTAATTAATAATGTTGGAATTGCAAATAAGGAAGGAATCAAAGATCAACGATCCATGGAAAATTTGGATTATGTTTTGGATGTTAATCTTAAGAAGTAAATAAATTCAGACAACAATAAATAAGCTTTCTAACCCAGCAAAATTTAAGTGTCATCCATCTTACTGAACTCGCAATTCCACATCTTCAAAAAACCAAAGGCAATATTGTCAATATTAGCAGCGTTCGTTCAATAACAACTGCAATAAATACTTTTTATGGAATTTCCAAGGCAGCCCTTGATCATTTTGCTAGAAATTATGCAGCTCCTAGCTCCATCTGGAGTCAGAATAAATAATTTAAATCCTGGAGCAACAAAAACTTTATTTCTTACTCGACATGGAATAAATGAAAAAGTTTTTGGTATCATCGAAAAAGGCATTCCTCTTGGTCGATGGGGAATAGTGTTAAATTACCGACCGACCGACAAAAAAGTCGGTAAATTCAGAAAATTGTCGGTATGGAAATTGCTCCCGGTCGGTAAAGTCGGTAATTTGTCGGTATAAAAATATGGTCGGTCGGTAAATCGGTTGGTAAAAAGTCGGTATAAAAATTTTTTCCGAGTCAGAAAATCACTAAAACTTTCAGTTTTTATTCAAAAATACATTTTTTCTAATACTAAAGTGATAATAACGTCAAAAAAATTAGTATTTCTATTAACTTTTTGAGAAAAACAAATCATGATAAGAACTTGAAGAAAAAAAGTCGGTATAAAATTTTGTCGGTCGGTAAAGTCGGTAAAATGTCGGTATAAAAAAACGGTCGGTCGGTAAATCGGTCGGTAAAAAGTCGGTCGGTAAGTCGGTAATTACCGACTTTTCGGTCGGTAATTTAACACTAATGGGGAACTTCAGAAGAAATGGGAGAGTTTCTGCTTTTTATGGCCTCGGAAAAAGCTGCATACATGACTGGACAATGCATTTTTGTTGATGGCGGTGTATTAATTAGATCTCCAGCATTTAAATTAGACTAAAAATTATAATTAATTTTTACTTTGTATTTTGTAAACTTTTAAATTTGTAATTTTTGAAATTATTTTCATTAACATTTTTTATTAAAAATATCACTAACGTAGAAAAATAAACGTTCAAAAAATATATCAAAGTGATTTTGTCTTTGGCAATAAAATGTGTAAAAAAAATTTTTTTATTTATATCCATAAATCTTAATTTGTTAAATTTGATCGTCGTCGTCCTTGTTGGTTTACAGATATCTCATACCACAGTTTTGCCAAATAAAAAACTAAAACATTAGAAAATTTTGTTCTTAGAATTTTAAAAAGTTTTTTAATTCTAAAATATTTGCATTAGAAAGCGATCTAAAATTTATTTAAATAATTCTTTTTTTCTCACGGCTCAAATTTTTTCGAAAAAAAGACAAGAAGCTAGAAAAATACATAATTTTTATTACCTCAAACTTTTGAGTAATTAAAAATCAAAGAAAAAACCTTTCTTTAAAATTTAAATTTAATGGTGAAAACTTAAATAAAGAATACAGTTTTGGAAATAATTTTACAATATTTATAAAGACGAAAGAAAATTAATGAAGGCAAAGAAAGAAGAAAAATAGACATATTTTTTGTTTGTTTTTGTTTGACTGAAATAAAAAAATCGTTTTAGTGCAGAACAATTAAATGTAAAAATTGAATATGTTTTGTGGCCAATAATCGTTCATAAAAAAGTGCTATTTTTAATTGCACCAAAAAAAAGTTAAAAGCACAAATCAAACACAATTTTTTTATTTTGCATTTTTATACCCAACTTTTTTGTTGCTTGCTCTTTACTCTCGTTTTTATTCTTTTTTAAAACTGTCTCTGCTGCTGATGAAAGAAACAACAACAAATGAAGCACAAAAAAATTTGGTTTGTGTCCCTTTTGTGCTTGCTCTCATCCCTCTTTCTTTTTTTGTGAGTATAAATACCAACACTCGATTTCAACTTTTTACCATTGATATTTTGCAAGTAATTTTTTGTTGTTGCAATTTCACTCCAACAAAACTTTTAAAAAATGGGGTTAGATTATTCAGGAAAAGTTGTAATTATTACTGGAAGTTCAGCTGGAATTGGCCAAGCTGCAGCTGTTTTATTTGCTAAAGCTGGAGCTTCTGTAACCATTCATGGCCGTTCAGAAAATGGATTGAAAAAAACTTTCGATTTAATTCTCGCTGCTGGAGTTCCCAAAGAACGAATCCACAGTGTCAAAGGTCCAGTTACCGATGAAAAAGTTTTAAAAGCTTTGATTGATGAAACTATTTCCAAATTTGGAAAAATTGATATTTTAATTAATAATGTTGGAATTGGAAATAAAGAAGGAATCAAGGATCAACGATCAATGGAAAATTTGGATTATGTCTTGAATGTTAATTTAAAGAGGTTAGTAAACGCAATAAATGCTTTGCTTTTTATCTTTAATGTTTTTTTGGCTATTTTTGCTCCAAAAGTCACTTTCTTTTAAGGTTTCCCACTTTTTTCAATATTTGTTTTTTTAGCGTAATTCATCTCACCGAACTCGCAATTCCTCATCTTGAAAAAACTAAGGGCAATATCGTTAATGTTAGCAGCATTGGTTCACAAAAGACTCAAACTTCTTTCCCTTTTTATGTTATTAGCAAAGCAGCATTGGATCATTTTGCTCGAAATTATGCAGCGATTTTAGCGCCATCAGGCATTCGAATCAATAACCTTAATCCAGGGCCAACGAATACCTCCTTCAGTTCAAGACTTGGAATTCCTCAAGAAGCCCTAGAAAAAATTGGTAAAAATTATCATATTCCCCTTGGTCGATGGGGAACTTCAGAAGAAATGGGAGAATTTCTCATTTTTATGGCTTCTGAAAAAGCTAGCTATATGACTGGACAAATTATTAATGTTGATGGTGGAGTTCTCATTGATTCACCTTCCTTCAAACTTGATTGATTTTAGCTTTCTTAATTTTCAAAATTAAATTTATAATACGTATTTTTTTTTTTCTTCAAATTTATTATTTAATAAAAATTAATCTCTCACAAAATCGACAGCATTCGAAAATTTATTTTAGACTATTATTTTCTCTAGCCACTAAGTTTTCTAAATGAAAGACAAAGAGCATGAATATAAAACAGCCACAGCTTGTCCAATTCCCGATGAACTTCCAGTAATAATTACAACTTTTCCTAAATATTCATTTGACATTTTTCAAAAGTTTTTTTTGAGGAAAATACAAGCAAAAAAATCAATCGTAAAAAATTAAATCGAGTGTTGGTATTTATACTAGCCACAACAGAAGAGAAAAAAAAGATGGATTGGGAGCACAAAAGAGACACAACTCAAAATTTGTTTTGCTTCATTTGTTGTTGTTTCTTTCATCAAAAGCAACAGAGACAGTTAAAAAAAAAGAGTAAAAAGCAACGGAAAAACGTTTGGAATAAAAATGCAAAAATAAAAAATTTGTGTTTGATTTGTGCTTTGAACTTTTTTTGGTGTAATTAAAAATAGAATATTCTTTTTTATTTTTAGCTTTGGCAACAAAAGATTTCTCATTAAAAATATAATAAAATGTGGCCATAGAGAAAGAATGGTCAAAGACGAATGCCAAAATAAAATTCAAATTGAAACGGAAAAAGGAATGGGCTATGGCAAGAGGAAATAGCTGAGGCTAGACTGTCAAAGCCAAATCATTTTTTTGTGGCCCTCCGCATCCTCAATTTTCTTGGTTTGGATAAATAAAAAGGAAAGAAATAGTTTAAATCTTTGATTTTCTAATACCACAAATTTTAGAGGTATGTGGTATAGTTTCTTGAACAACCTTCGAAAGTTGTGTCGATGAAAAAAACATTAAATTTTTGGATTTCGCATTTCTGGGGTTTATCCGGTAAATGCAAATACTTTATGAGTTTTCTAACCATAATTCACAATCAACAAAAAAACAAATTATTTAAGTGATTAAAATTTTTTTATTGAAAACACGAAGAAAATAAATTTTGTTATTAAAAATTTACATAATTTTTTATTTTAATTAAGCGGTTGGAATAATAACTGACAATAAATAATGACTTAAAACATGGAGTTGATCCAATCGATCAACGGAGTATTTTAAATCTTTAAGTTGTTCTTTTCGATTTTCTGCTGAATGAATGGGATCCACAATTTTTGCGACTTCAGGATAATAATATCGAAGAGTAATATCCAACAAAACGGGGATTTCATTCCAATTTATTTTATGCTTCGTCATCATCGCTTTCCACATCACTTTATATTTTGGCGAAGAATATGGTAATTTTCTTTGAGCATAAGATTTTGTGGCAATATCAATCACGGATCGATCTCCATTAATTATATAATCGGTAGTTAAAAGCATATTTGCATTACAAACTTCCAATAAATTTTCTAATAATTCAGCAAATTTTACGCAATCTTCAATTTTATTTTCAGTATTATTCTTCATCATTGTTGTTGATGTCGTAATTGTTGTTGTTGCTGGGTATGTTGTTAAAGATGTTGTTGTTAAAGGTGGTGGTGGAGGAAAAGGATTAGGACGAAAATTAGCGGCAGAAATTTTAAGATGATGACATTTTTTAAGCCGACACGCTTTACATGGTTGAAGAGGATTCGCTAAAAAAAGAGCAATTTTGAGGTTAAAAAAAGCATTTAAAAATTTATTTAAATTTTTCAAATATTAATTTTTAATTATAGTTTTTTCGAACCTCAAAATATTTCAAAAACAATCGTGCTATTTTTTTAATTTTTTTATATTTATTTTTGATTGTAAAATGGAAAACATTTTAAAAATTGCTTTTATAAAATTTCCGAACCCATTTTCGCTGATAAGTCTAACACTTTGTCCAAAACCTTTTTCCGAAATTTGCCAAATTTTAAAAAATGGTTATTAAATCTACTGTCTATTTCTTAAAAAACAAAAGAAACTTACTTTTAAGTTTACAAATGCATTTATAAATAATTACATTCATTACAGAACGTTTAAAGAAAAAGGAACAGGATTGACAAATTAATATTCCATGATTTGGATTAATGGGTTGATTTTGTTCACAAACCGCACAACAATTATTCATGGCTTCGACTTACTCAAATATAAGTTTCTTTAGGTCAAAATTAAAATAATTTACTCCAGCAACCACCGAAGAAGAAAAAAAGTTTCAGCTCCACCAAAAAAAATTTGAATGAGAAGGAAAAGAAAAAAACTGAGTTCATTTTGAAAAAAATCAAATTGCTTAAGAATGAATTCCATTTGGGTCAATTCAAACCCTTTACCTCTTTTTTTCCCCATACCTATTCATTCTTTCATTTATCTAATCTTTTATCTATCTCGAGCCAGCCTCGTGCATGTCCTTGCCATTCTTATTTTTTTTTATTTCTACCTCTCCGATGACTGATTAAAATCAAAATCAAAAAAAATCCGGCCGGTGGATAGAATTTTTTTTATTTATTTTTATTTTAAAATTAATTTATTTTATCAAAGGTCAAATTAAAAAAAAATAATAGGAAAAAATGAGGACGAGAGAATGCAGCTAAAAAATCCAATCCCAAGGACATCTTCGATGAAGAAAAAAAAATCTTTGGAAAGAAAAATAAAGATAAGAAAATTAATAATAAAAAAGATCTGGAGATAGATAATAAGAATAAGAAGACGTGACGCGGCAGGCAGGCCTCATTTTGAAAAGGTAAAGAATTTTTTTGAGTCAGTTTTTTAATTTTTTTCCTTTTTATCTAAATCTCATGTATTATTTTGGATTAAAAAATATTTACCCATAAATAAATTTATTTAAAAATAAAGAGATATGAGTTTTTTGGAGTTGGTTGCCTAAAAAGTGCTTTACAACATGATTTAGTGATTGCTACTTAAAAAAATTTATTTGCATTAACTGGATAAACCCCAGAAATGCGAATCCAAAAATTTTTCAATTTTTTACTATACGTCAGTCAAAACTCAAACGGTACAAGGTACGTCCGGGTGTGTCAAAACACACCCAAACACACCTTGTGCCCATGTATGACCTTATTTAACATCGAAATCATTGGTTACTGAAACGACTAGTTGTTCCATCAGTTTGATTTTTCTGCTTTTATTATTATAGTTGCATTTACCGGATAAACCCCAGAAATGCGAATCCAAAAATTTTGATATTTTTTTCATTGACACAACTTTCGAAGGTTATGAAACTTTCCACATACCTTAAATTTTGTGGTATTAGAAAACCAAAGATTTAAACCATTTCTTTCCTTTTTATTTATCCAAACCAAGAAAATTGAGGATGCGGAGGGCCACAAAAAAATGATTTTTTTTGTCTGACTATCTTGCATCTGCTATTTCGCTCTGCATTCTTTTTTCTGCAGTGAAAATGCATTCATTTGGTTAAACCATTTTTCTTGATTTTTCTTTTTCTTTTCACCAACCACTTAACCACTTTTATTAAATTTAATTATCTTTTTGTTAGTTACTTTTTTGTCTTTAAATTGCTTATTAATCTTTTTTAAAATTGAGTAAAAAGAAAAAGAAAATAGTAATTTGTTTTAAAATAGCCTCCTTCAACAATATCAAACCTTCTAATATGTATTTATCAGAGATATAAAAAGCAAATGTTTATAAAAAGTCGAAGTTGAAAGTTAAAACTACAAACAAACATAAAGCTTTTACTTTAGCAGCAACTACCAAGATCAAAAAAAATGGAGTTAAAAAATTGGTAATAAAATCAAAAGATTAATTTTAGGCTGTCGAGGTTGTAGTTGTTATTGAATTTGTTGATACTAAAAAGCGACGATGGAAGCTTAGCAATTTTCTTCGATATGGTGTAATAATATAAATTGCAATTAAAGGATTGATTACTGGAATCCAACCAACTATCAACGAACAAAATAAAGGAATATAAGCATTTTCAAGTTTTAAAATAATCATAATTAATAAAATTATTAATGGGAAATTTCCTGTGACACATGGAACAATTGCCTAAAAACTCCGAAAATAATTTTTTCTACAACGAAATTGGAAATGTAAGAAACCTGAATAACCATAGTTAATTGCAACTGGTTATTTAGACGTTTAGTATGGGCAGACATTATGGTAGCTTTTTCTTTTAAAGATTTAGAAATTTTAAGACTAAAATATATAATCAGCCCGCAACTTGATGAAACACTTGCAAATACAAGGGTCCAAGAAAAATATGTGTAAATGTTACTCTGAAAAAATAAAGTTTTCTTATAACCAAAAAACGATTTGCGATGTAAAAAATGTGTATAAAACTTTTTTTGCTTTTTTCAAATTTAAAAAAAATTCTTACCAAATCCATTGTTCCAAAAGCTGGAACATGTCCATATTCTTCCGTCCAAAAAGGTGTGTTCAAAGCTTTTTGCAATTCAGAAAATGTGCTTTCCTTTGGCCAATATGATTGAAGAACTAAAGCATAAATAGCCACAAAATCAATGAAAACAATAATATAAAGAATTATTAATCGGAAAATTGATATTGTGGATTCCCTGAAAAATTCATTTCCTTAATTTTTAAGAATGTCAAATTACTTACTTTACAAGAAGGCAATATCGAATATAAAATGGAATAAACATTGCAAAAAGAGTCGTCATCGCAAAAGCTGAATATGACGAAGCCAAAAATGAAGCAACTTGGGGTTCCACATGATTCATAAAGCTTCCAATAATAAAATATAAATTTCCATTATTTACCAAGAATTGCTAAAAAAAAACTCCAAAATATGTTAAATAGGTTTTGAAAAAAATTTGCATAACCGGATAAACCCCGGAAATGCGAATCCAAAAATTAAATTTTTTATAACACAACTTTTTTAAGGTTGGTCATGAAACTTCCCACATACCTTTGAGTTTGTGGTATTAGAAAACCAAAGATTTAAACCATTTGTTTTCTTTTTATTTTTCTAAAGCAACAAAATGGAAGATGCGGTGGGCCACAAAATATATTTTTTTCTTTGACTATCTTGCTTCTGCTTTTTCGCCCATAATTTATTTTAAGGTCAGTTCACTCTTTCTGATGAAAGCTTTTTTCTTAGATTTTTTTCCTTTCTAATATTTTTCCTAATAAAACTTAAAAATGAACCAGCTCCATTCTTTGTTTTTATTTTCTTACCAAAATTAAAACCCAAAAAAACATTTTTCAATAATAAAATACTTACAGGTTGTGAAAAGAAAGTCACAACGGCTAAAATACTTTCCAAAATGCAATTTTGAAGAAGCACTCGACTAAATTTCTTTAAACTTTTATCTTTGGTTGAAATAATTAAAAATAATAGCAGAAAATTTCCACAAATTCCTAAGCTTGAAACAACAAAACCATTTATTTCATGAATTTTAAAAATTAACTTTTTCATTTTTTTAGATTATATTTTTGGTGTAAACTTTTACACTCTGACCATTATTTTTTTTATTTGCAAATAATTATTTTTATATTTTATTAATCGCCGCTTTTTTAGTTTATAATTTAATATCGAAATTAAACACCTGTTTAATAAATAAAAGTTGTTATTAAATTTGCACATTGGATCTTTGCAAGTTACATAACACAAAAGGTGGATAAAGGTAAAACTACATTCATAAAAATAAGATGGTGACTTGAAGCATTTCTTTAATGGGTAAATTAGATTCTAAAAATAAATACACAAATCAAATTTTGATGCTAGAAACTTTTCGAACTTTTTTAGAAAAATAAAACTAAAATTATTTTAGGGAAAGTTAAATAATATTATTTTGATAAAACAACATAAATTAACGTCGTTTTCTTTTCCTTTAGAATTAAAGGTTGAAAATTAAATTAAATTTTCGAAATCCAGCAAAATTTCTAATATAAAAAACTGATAAAAATTGAATGATGTCTTTTTTTATTGGCTTTCAGAATTTTGTATTTCACACATAAGAATTGAGCAAAAAATTGTTTATAAAAAAAAGAGTAACATGAAGCTTCGATAAAAAACAATTAAATTAAACAAAAAACTTGAAATACAAAAGAAGCAAAAAATGAGAAGAAAAAAAGTTATAAAACTTTTCGAGCAGTGAATTTTTACGGCTCATTTTTTCTTTTTTGACTGAATAAATAAAAAGCTAATAGCAACATAGAAAAAAAGTGTTCGATAAAAATATATAAAATAATAAAACAAGAAGATCATTATTGGCAAATATGCATTCGATCGATCGCTCAAAATTCTTCAAAAATGGGAAAGATTATTATTAGATGGGAATTATAAAATATTGCATCCACGCTTCTTCTTTTTCTTTTGTTGTAATGCAGCTTGAGTGGCTTTTTCGAAGACTTCTCGAATACCCTAAAAGGTTGATAATTAATAATACACAGATGATGAGTAAGCTCCCGATCAAACTCAAGCAAAATTTTTTGAGGAAAACTGAAAAATGTTTGCCATGAACCGTGCCTCCTCCGGTGGAGAAATCGAAAAAACTTTCGTGGGCTCTGATAATAAGATTTTAAGGTTATTTTTTGTATCAAATTTTTTCTTTCTTCAAAAAAGCAAAAATAAATTGAGACAATTTTAACTTCCAAAAAAAAAAGGTTTTAAAATATAGTTTTAACTTTAAAAGGAAAAATAAAAATAAACTTCGATAGAGAATCCTCAAATCGGGGTCGGTTGTTGTTTAACAACTCTCATAAACAAATTTCCGATAATTACTTACTTCTTTGGTTTTAGCTGAGCATTCCAAATATGCGAATGCACCTATTTGATCACCAATAGTTTTGCCGTGTTCTGTTGAAACTGGAACTTGTTTATTTCTTGCAAGATCTCGAACGGTTTGAGAATCACTTCGTAAATCTTTTTTATTTCCAACAAGAATAATTGGAACATTGGGGCAGAAATGGCGAACCTGAAAAAAAAAATCAATAAAAATAATAATACAAAAAATGATTACAAAAAAATGTTGGTGAATCATCACTAATTTTTTTGAAAAAAAGATTGCGCTTCTGAGGAATTTCAAAATTTTTGGAAAAAGATACTAAATTTACGAAAGTTTTTATCTCTAAAGTTTTTTTGCTTGAAAACTTCCATTTTTAAACGAAAAACCCATAAAACTTTTTATATAATATTTTTTTAAATTTTATATATTCTTTTAGCAAACAAAAAATTTTCTGCTTAATTTTATAAAAGTTTCATTCGTTTTTCCATTTTAAACTCAAAGTTTAGAATTTTCTTCGACACTCTTACTTCAGGGATCCATTTTTCTGCGATATTATCCAATGAATCAGGTGAATCAATGCTAAAACACATTAAAATTACATCCGTGTCGGGATAACTCAAAGGTCGAAGGCGATCATAATCTTCTTGCCCGGCTGTATCCCATAAAGCAAGTTCAACCTAAAAATGCAGCATCCCAAAAAATTAGCATATATTTTATATTTAGTTTTAGAAATAACCTGTTTCCCATCAACTTCAATATCAGCTACATAATTTTCAAATACAGTTGGAACATAAACATCAGGGAATTGATCTTTACTAAATACAATTAGCAAGCATGTTTTTCCACATGCTCCATCACCAACAATAACCAATTTTTTACGTATGGCAGCCATTCTAAAAAAAGAATTTGTAGTAAATAAATAAAACTAAATTATATTATATTTCCTTAACAACAACGAGCATAAAAAAAAGAAGACGCACAAAAACTTTTTTAAAGTTCGACAACGAAAAAAAATTATCCCGGCATTGCATTCACTCGTTAAAGAAAGTTTGGATATAAAATGCAAAAAGCGCGGGATTTTTTGAATTTTATTAATGTTGTTTGCTAGCTTTAGTTCAAAAAATGAAAGTAAGTAAATTTTTGATTTAAACCCATTTTTAAAGAAATAAATAATTTTAATTTGGTAAATTTTTTATTTTTCGACGCAATATTCTATTTTCGCTACATAAAAGTCCAAATTTGCAAATAAATTAAAAGTTTGATTTCTATTAAATGGAAAAATAAAATAAAATATTGAATTTATGTATGTATAAAAAAAATAATTATCTTACCCAAATCCATTATTATTTTTCCGCATCTCCTTCTCTTCATCCAACAACAACAACCTCTTCTATAAAACCCTAAAAACCACAACAATTTTTTTAAAAAATATATATATACTTTCACTCACACTTTTTGCCTTCCTTTCGTTCTTTATTTATTTTTTTCTTCCGGAAATGAATAGCAAAAAAACCATCCAGAAAAATTGCCTAAGCAATTTTTAATTAAAATATAGTATATTGAATATAAAAAATGGCTCGTGGGGAAATACAACTAAAAAAAAGAAAAAAGAAAAATATTAAATGGCAATTATTATTCTTAAATTGAATAAAGAATAAAATACATTTCTTTCAAATCTTCATCACTCACGCAACTTGAAAGGGCATTTAATTTCGTTTTTAAATTTTCATATCATTTTCTTTTTTTGTTTCGGTGGTATTTTTTAGTCGATTTTGAGGATATCTTTGGTGAAAGAATTATCAAAATTATCATTTCTTATGGATTTTTTCGTTGTACATAGTTAGGGGTGGAAACGGGCCTGCCTCGGCCCGCAAAGCCCGGCCCGGGCCGGGCCGGGCCGGGCCGTGAAAAAGTCGGCCCGTTTCCAGGTCTATACATAGTTCTTAATCCAATTTTCATATGCATAGCCAGCTTGTTGAAAAAGGCATCAGAAAACCAAGAAAAGTTTTGTTTCATTATGATTTTTTCGTTAATACATAAATCCAATAATATCTGACATTTTTTTATTGTGCAAAAAAAGAAATTAATGTATGAGAGAATGGACTTTATAATAATTTATTTAATGGTAGTGTGAAAATTTATGCTTTTTGTAAAAATATTTAAAAATATTTGCTTTTAAAAAAGATAAAAAAAAGAATTTCATCAACGGCAACGGAAAAGAAGATAGACACATTTCTCTTGTTTTTTTGCTGACTAAAAAAATCGTTACATCGCAGATTAAAGTCTCCAAAACCAAAAAAAGTGGAAATGTTTTGTGGCCACTGGCCGGCCAATCGAGGAAGAATAAAAAAAAGAAAAAATTTCTATTTTTAATTGCTTCAAAAAAAAACATAAAACATAAAACACAAATCAAACATAATTTTTTGCATTTTATTCCTAACCTTTTTTCTCGTTACTCTTTACTCTTTTTTTAAACTGTCTCTTCTGCTGACTTTGTTGAAAAAAACAACAACAAAAGAAGCGCAATAAATTTTGAGTTGTGTCCCTTTTGTGCTTGCACTCATCCTTCTTCTTTTTTTTTGTGAGTATAAATACCAACATTCGATTGCTGCATTTTTCAGCACTGTTTTTTTTACTTTTATTCTCACTAAAACTTTGTGTTTTATTACTCCCAAAAAATAATTGAAAAAATGGGATTGGATTATTCAGGAAAAGTTGTAATTATTACTGGAAGTTCATCTGGGATTGGACAAGCTGCGGCTGTTTTATTCGCCAAAAATGGAGCCTCTGTTACCATTCATGGACGATCAGAGGAAGGAATAAAAAAGACTCAAGAAATGATTCTTGGTGCTGGAGTTCCTAAAGAAAGAATCCACAGTGTTAAAGGCCCAGTTACAGAGGAAAAAGTTTTAAAAGCTTTGATTGATGAAACTATTTCCAAATTTGGGAGACTCGATGTTTTAATTAATAATGTTGGAATTGCAAATAAGGAAGGAGTCACAAACTATCGGTCCATGGAAAATTTGGATTATGTTTTGGATGTTAATCTCAAGAGGTAAGCAAACATAAAAAATATTCTTCTCAAAAGTTAATTCTTTCATTTTACTAAATTTGGATTTTTTTATTAATGTGTCTTTTATTTTTAGCATCATTCATCTTACCGAACTTGCAATTCCCCATCTCGAAAAAACCAAAGGAAACATCGTTAATGTTAGTAGCATTGGTTCACAAAAAACATCTCCATCGATGCCATTCTATGTTATCACAAAAGCTGCACTCGATCATTTTGCTCGAAACTACGCCGCCATCCTAGCTCCTTCAGGAGTTCGCATCAACAATCTCAATCCCGGTGCAACTCGAACATCATTCATGGATCGTCACGGAATCCCTCAACAAGTTGTAGATAAAATAATTAAAGATTTTAAAATTCCACTTGGACGTTGGGGAACTTCAGAAGAAATGGGCGAATTTCTAATTTTTATGGCTTCTGAAAAAGCAAGCTATATGACTGGACAAATTATTAATGTTGATGGTGGAATTCTCATTGATTCACCTTCCTTCAAACTCGATTAACTAAAAAAAAGAAGTTGTAAATTTTTTATTTGAACAATATTATTAAACTTTTTTGCATAAAATTTATATAATAAAACCTTTTTTTAATCGCAAAGATTAGTTCCATTATTCTTAATATATAGTCTTTGAAAAAAAAATTTGCTTTCATTCATTTTTACTACTTGAAAGAAGCTAAAAACGAAAAAAAGAAAAATATTTATTTTTTATTCGTTCGATTGCTTCTTGATATAGCAAAAAAAAAATTAATACCTTTGATTGAATTTTCAAACTATCGATCACAGTTTACAAGCAAAAAACAAATAGAAGAAAGACAATCCTTTACAATGGAAATAGCAGAGGCAGGAAAATAGTCAAAGAAAAGAAGATAGTTCCATTTTTTTTTTGGCCGCCGCATCCTCCATTTTCTTGGTTTGGATAAATAAAAAGGAAACAAATGGTTTAAATCTTTGGTTTTCTAATATCACAAATTTTTAAGGTATGTGGAATAGTTTCTTGACCTTCGAAAGTTGTGTCAATGAAAAAAAATCTAAATTTTTGGATCAGCATTTCTGGGGTTTATCCGGTAAATGCAACTATAATCATAAAAGCAAAAAAATCAAAGTGGTGGAATAACTAAACATTCCATTAATTAATGATTGATGCTGATGTTAAAGAAAGGGATAGCAAAAGCAATGAGCAAAACAAGAACATTTACCGATGTTTGGATAAAATTATTAAAATCAAAACCTTCTCAAAAGCAAACACTAAAGTAAAGAAAACTTACAACAAACTTCATTATATGTCTCTTTAATCATCACAAAAAATAAGTGTATTATCTATTTCATTATAATAAAAAAACTAAATTTAATTTTTGTTATAAAAAAGTTAATTTTGAAGTTCCAAAACTTCGATCATCAAACTTTTTTTTTCAATCAAACTTTCAAAATTTCATGTTCGCGCAAAAAATAAGCTCCACACAAATAAATTGGCAATGTGTGTTTCTCTTGCAATGTTACGCAACCACTGCTTTTTTCATTTCTCTCTTTTTTTGCTTGTTCAAACTTGCACTTTTTTTGCGAGGGACTTTTCCATTGTTTTTGTTGCTGAACCGAACGATCAACAACGTTGTTGATTTATATTTTTTCTATTCCTCTTCCATCTTTATCACGTTTTTTTCATTTTCAGAGATATGTCTGGGCCTAATCTCATCACCGTATTGCAAAATACTCTACAATCTGATAGTGCTGTTATCAAAGAAGCTGAAAGAATTCTCACTGAATACGCCAAAATTCCAAGTTATTCTGATGAACTCTTCAATGTTATGTTTACAGAAAATTTGGATATGTCTATTCGATTTGCAGCTGCTACAGCATTGAAGAACTTCATCAAATATGTATGGAAAGAAGAAGGAAATATTCAAATTGATGATGCTTCTCGTGGAACTATCCGTCAAAAATCCTTCGAAGCTATGTTCAGTGCTCCTCCTATGATGGCCAAACAACTCTCTGAAGCTTTAAGAATCATCAGTACTGCAGATTTTCCTGATATTTGGCCTGATTTGATAAATTTGCTCGCTAATGGTATTCAACAGTATGTTCGTGATCATGATAGGTTGCTTTCATGCTTGGTTCTCATTGATGATATTTGTCAACGCTATCGACATGAAACGAAGTCAAATCAACTTTGGACCGAAATCAAACTTGTTTTGGATAAAGTTAGTTTTTTGATTCTATTTTAAGCGTACTTTTCATATATCTCATATTCTTTACTCTCTAAATCTCTCTTTCTTTTTAGATTGCACTTCCACTAACTCAACTCTTTGTCGCCTACTCAAATCGTGATCAAATGGACGATCAAGCCATTTCAATCCTCACCAAAATTGTCTCGATCTACCATTCGTTTATTGCTCAAGATTTACCTGAAGTGATCGAAGATAATCTCAAACCATGGATGGAATGCTTCGAAAAGCTCTTCTCATTACCCGATGTCCGCAACATGGAAGGCTCAATTCTTGATGGGTTATGGAATGAAATGTGTAACATCATTACTCTTTATGCTCAACGATACGAAGATGAAATTCAACCATACATTGGCAAGATGATCGAACTAATTTGGAATGCATTGAATAACTCCAAGGATGTCAAAGGGTTTGTTAATTCCTTATATTCATTTAACTAATCATTTATTTTTAGGAGTGGTCATTTCTCAAAAAGTGGTTTACTTTTCATCGCAACTCTTGCTGTTCGTCCTCATTATCAACATATGTTCACCAATGAAGGAACGATCGAAATGTTACTTGGTAACATCATATGGCCAAATATTTCATACTCTGATGAAGACAAAGAACTTCTTGAAGATGATCCTGTTGCTTTCTTCAAACATGATTTGGATGGATTTGACAAAGAAACAGTTCGTGGTGCAGCTGTCGAACTTCTTCGTGCATTATGTTCACGTTTTGAAGATAAAGTTGTACAAGTTATTTCTCCTGTGATCCAAAAAGAACTTGAAAATTATGCTGCCAATCCATCATCAAATTGGAAGAGTATGAATGCTGTATGCAGTACAATCGTTGCTATCTGTTCAAAAACTGAAACTCAAAAATATGGTGCAACTAATGTGTCCTCTTTGGTAAACTTTTATCTTTCTCTTATATCATATACTTATCATCTTTGTTTTAGATCAACGTTAATGACTTTTGTTCAACTATCATCCTACCAGAACTTCGAAAGACTCAAAACTTCTTACTCATCGTTGCTGATAGCTTCAAGTTCATTGTAACATTTCGTAATCAATTGACTGTTGAGATTTTGACTCAATTCTTTACTGAACAAATTGCTGATAAGTATCTCAAACCAACTGGAACTGAATCACCTATTCTTCGACTTTATGCTGCTTATGCTATTGAACGATTGTTAACTGTTCAACTTATTCGTGATAATGTAAGTTTGCTTTCTTATTTTGATTATTATTATCATCCATTCACTTTCAGAGAGCTTCACTCAATGAATATCTCCTCACTTTCTCTCAAAGTTTGGTTGATAGCTTGGATAAACCAATGAGCTGTGATAATTGCATCATAATGAAATGTCTTTACCGTTGTATCAGCTATCTTCAACCTGAAACGGTTTCAACTCGATGCTTGCACTTTACTCAAATCATGCAACAACTTATTGACGTCGCTTTGAAGAAGACCAAGTTGGTTGATACACTTGCTGTTCATTTTGCCTTTGAAACGATTTGTTGGTTTATCAAGAAGGTTGGTTTATGCTTACATAGTTTAATGCTTACTATAATTTTTCTTTTTTTAGGTTTACATTCTCCCTAATGGTTCACCATTTCAATTTTATCATTCATCTGTATTTCCAATCATCTATGGAATCTTTGAAGCTGAACATCGTGATTATGTTCCATATGGTCTTCAACTTGCTTGTGCTTTGGTTGAACAATATGGTCATGAAGTTGAACTTGGAAATGATAGAATTCCTACTGATGAATATGAAAAGTTCTTTAGCTGTCTTTTGAACTCTGATATTTGGCAATCTGGTGTGAATGTTCCTGCATTTGTAATGGTTTTACGTGCTTATATTCGTCGAATTCCTCGTATTGCTCTATCTGGTCAAAATGCTACTGTTGTCTCTCAACTTACTCAGAAGTTTATTAATTCAAAGCTGAATGATCAACATGGTTTCTTACTTGCAAGTCAACTTATTCGTTACCTTGATGTTAGTTTTTCTTGTTGCTTGCCATAATTCATCTTTTCTTTTCAGCGCGTCAATGGTCTAGCATCTCGTGATATTTTCTTCCTTATTCTTACTCGATTAACAAACAACAAGACTTCAAAGTTCGTTCGATATTTGTTCATCTTTTGGATGCGGTACATTGCTATTCGTGGGCCTAAGAAGTTTGAAGAGGTTTTGAATGATATTCAAGCTGGAATTTACGAGAATGCATATCAAAAAGTTATCAAATCTGATGGTGGTAACGACTCAAAGTATACGACCAATGTTGCTGAGAAACGCTACATCATTATTGGATTTATTCAAATGTTTCGACGTGGTTATATTCGGTAAGCTTTTAACGATCTTTGTTTTACCCCACTCATGTTGTTTGTTTTTTAGGCAAGAAGATGCTGCATACTTTATTGGTATTGGATTAGACCTTATTGAAGCTTATTATGCCAACAAAGTGGATCAAGCTGAAACCGTGGTAGAAGTGACAGAAACTGGTGATCAATTCAATCGGCTCTCAAATGTTAATATACCTGAAACTTTTGATTCTCTTAGCTTTGATGTTCGATGTAAGTTTTTTGTTTTCATTATGTTTTCGACTCTTTAATGAACCATTCTTTTTAGCTGAATTTGTTCGATGTGCTGTTCGATTTACTCTATCTCTTCCCGATGGTCAACAACTCACTGGTAAATTACAAGAGAAATTGGGCAACGTCTACAAATATGCTTTTCCAAATGGTCTTCCAAATGGTGAAACGCAATGGCAAGAACTCGACGCAAAGCTTGAAAGTCTTGATTCTAATGAAATACCATATGGTTTAAATTAACTATATTGATTATGTTTTGTTGTCACTGTTATCTTTTTCTGTAACTTTTATTATCTTTTTGATTTATCTGTGTATTGTGTTTATTGGATATTAATAAAAACCTTTTTTGATCATGTCTTTTTTGTTGGATAACTTTTTGTAAAGTCTTGTGAAGATAGGGAACGCTCTGATGAAGGGTTTTCGCTATGTATGGTTGGAAAGCTTGTGATTGAAGAGGTTTCGTTATAACTTGCAGCTTATGCATGGATACTGGTGATCGCGGTTTTTAGGTAAAAGGTTAGATAAAAAGGGGCTTTACTTTTATTGCCGCTTGTTTTCGTTTTGCTTTTAATGAAAATAGGAATGAATAAAATGAGTTACTTTTTTAAGCTTTGAATAACAAATTTCCTTTTTTTGGTACCTTTTCATTTGTATGGTAATCATTCATTTGATGAATACGAAGTCTTTACGAATAATCGAAAACTAATGAACTTATTAAACTAATGGTTGTACGTAGTTGATGATTGTCTCTGTTTGCTCCATAGATAATTACATATGCATGCATTTGAATGCTTTTAAAACTTTTTTTTGATTTTTCCTTTTTTTTACTCTTTTATTCTTCATTTGTTTGGGCTTATTTCTTCGTTTTCTTCTCAAACCAAGAAACTTCTAAATTTTGTTGAAAGTTTAATGGATTTTGGGTTTTTGTTGATACAAATTCTTTGTTCTTGTTGCATAAAACTTTGTTTTTATAATCTTTATCGTTCTTTGAAATATTTGTTTGTTTGATTTATTACTCAACGATCTATTAAAAAAGGAAATAATTATTTCCATGGGAAATCCTTTTGCATCATCGTAGTCCATGGTTTCCATGTCTCATTTTTTAGGAAAGCTAAAAATTTTGCTATTACACGTTTCTTTTTTGAATATTTCAAGAATTTTTTTTCTTAATTTTTTGAAAACAAAATAATATATAAAAACTTTAGCTAATAATTATACATAAATTTTTTTTAAAATCTTCTGTAATTATAAATCCATTCAAATTTTTTATATTATAAAAATTAAAAGCTTCAACCAACCCAACTCATTCAGAATTTGAAACATAGAAAAGTAAAAGATTAAATGACTTCCAATAGAATTTGAACAACACATCGAGCAAGAGAAAATAAAAGAATGAATGAAAAAAATCAATGGCAATTGTTTAATCAAAAACAATATATTTAATTATTGTTTTCAGTATTCAGAGAGAGAAAAAACTATATAATTGTATACCGTATATTTTATTTTTTTATGCTCTAGTATGAATTTACCTTTTTTTGTTGATTAATTTTGATGATATCATAATGTTTAGCAGCCATACATCGACCGCATTTTTTTTCATTTATTTTTTGATAATAAATTATTCAATCATCAAAATTTATTTCAAGTGCAATAAGCATGGTTTTGGACGCCTAAAAAGATTACTCCACCCAAAAAAAGAAGAATCTATGTATGCAAAAAAAATTTTTTATTCAAATTACGTCAACCTCAAACAAAAAAAACTTTCTGCTCTTTTTATTTTTCAAAAATTTAATCATCATAGTTTAAATTTAAAAAAAAAATAAGGTGAGGCTTGGGAGAATGTATTTAAATTTACCGGAGTTTTGTTTGTTGGGTGTGAAATCATCAAAAAAAAGTTTTTGCTTCGGCTTTTTTTAGGCTGTTGAAACTCTTGAAGAAGAAAAAAACGCCTTTAATCCTTTTTTCTCTTTTTTTTGGTTGGCTTTTATCTGTCGAATATTCACAACTTTAATTTTAACTATTTTTTTTATCAGTTTTTTTGGAGAAGAAAAAAGTGCAGATTAAAAATT
Organism: Panagrolaimus kolymaensis; assembly: GCA_028622995.1. NCBI lineage: Eukaryota > Metazoa > Nematoda > Chromadorea > Rhabditida > Panagrolaimidae > Panagrolaimus > Panagrolaimus kolymaensis. The sequence continues at coordinate 472,430 of JAJQJQ010000063.1, forward strand.
TCATGAATATATAAGCCAACTATAATTCCAAACATTTTATTTTCACTATACTTAATTTTTTATTTTGCTTCCAATCAATTTAAAGAAAGCTTTGAATCTTAAAAAATGTTTTTAATGAAATTTTTGGCTCTCGCCACATTTGTTGTTGTTGCTTTGGCTCAAGAAAATGTTTTGAAACCAATTAACTTAAATTCGGCTTGCCCATTTGGAACATTTGCTTCATTTTCGGGTGATAAATGTTGGTTATTAGTTACGTCACCACAAAATTTTATTGAAGCTGCACAATATTGTCAAAGTTATGGTGGAAATTTAACTTCCATTCATGATGCATTTGATAATATTTTTTTGGCGGGTAAGTAAAAAAATAAAATGCAAATTATTTTTATATTTCTTCATTGATTTTTAAAACAACCAAAAAATGCAAATTTGTTGAAAAAAAAATACGGTGTAATTTAATTTTTTTGATTTTTTTCTTCAGACAAAGCTGAAAAACAATTTACTCAAGCTGATATATATTATATTGGTGGAAGCAATCTTAGAGATAAGAAAAATTGGTCATGGGTTGATCAAACACCCGTGGATTTTATGGATTGGGCTAATTGTAAGTTATTAACATTTCGGATAATTTTTTTATTAAAAAGCAACCATTTCTCCAATTATCTAAAAAAAATCGTCATTTCTTGGTTTTTCTTAATTTTCTTATTGAGAATAAAAAATTTTCCCCTCAAGATACAAAAATTTCCAGTCAAGACCAAAAATTCTTTAAATTATGCATATTTTTTAGATGAACCAATTGACCAAGACATAAATAATTGCCTTACCGTAAGTGTTGGACATGGTTTATGGCATGCTCATGATTGCACTTCACCCGCGCCATTTGTATGTGAAGTTCCACAAGGTGATATGAATAATAATTCAACCAATCCCCCACCAACTATGACGACGACAACACCAAATTCAAATTGGAATCTTACAACACCAGCGCGGGAAACCACAATGATTTTTAACTTTTCAATTGCAACTATGACAACTCCTCCACCAAATGTAAATAATAGTGCTGGAACAGGAGTTTGGAATGTTTCAACCACTCCATTTCCTGGAACAAATAATGGAACCATGATGCCACCAATGACTACTATAAACACAACAAATTGGAATCAATCTACTACTCCCGGATCAGGAAATGTAACAATAATGACCATGCAAACAGCGATCGCAAATGATACCACTCGACCATCTTCCAAACAACCAATGCCGCCAAGCCCATCGTCGTCAAGTGGTGGAGGACAACAAAATAATCCTCAATCTCATCATCCATCTTCGGATATTCCAACTTCCGGCGGCAATGGACCCTCCCAATCTTTAAAAACCCTTTTAGGGACATTGGCAGTTGGAAAAGCAATGGAATTTTTTCCTAAATTCGATCAACTTAAACATCAAAATGGCCGGCATTTTAAATCATATCGTCAAATTTAAAAGTATGAAAAGTTTTTTTTAAATTGTTTAAATTGTGTTAAACAACTTTGGCTTTAAATTTCTTTTTTATAATGATGCAATAAATTGTTTATTTATTTGGTTATAAAAAACTCTGTTTTACTTTGCATACAAAAAAAAGAATCCTAAAATAAATAATTTTCAAGTTAAGATTTCTCTAAATTTTTACTGAAAAGTTTTTTTTTGTCGAGACTTCTTGCACTAACTTTTTTGTTTTGAGGAAATAAATATATTTTTTTTTGATTTTTTTCTTTAACTTTTTTTGGAGCAAACTTTAATTTAAATATTTTTTCACAAGGCGTGTGTGTATATCATCATCATCAAGTTAGAGGTCAAAGTTCTATAGAAAAAACAGTTTCATTTGATCCAAAAGTATATCAAAATAATTTAACACATTTTTATATTTTAATTTTAATTTGTTTTTAATTAATTTTTTTCAAAGGTGTTTCATTTCTTCAACTTTACTTTATTGTTTTATTGTGTAACAGGATGCTGCATAAAATTTTAAACTTTCTGTGTCTCCAACCAAAAAATCCTCATTTAATGCGAAAAGTAAAAAAAAATGCTTTACAGATTTAAAAGAAAAAGTTAATCAAAAAAAGAGGATTAAAAACAACGCAAGACGAAATAAAATAAAAACATAAAAAGGAATACAAGAAGAAGAGCATTGTTCAATAGAATTTTTTTTATCATGGAAAAAGAAAGTGATTGTCTATAGTTTTTTGCTTTTGTGATCCTCTTAAAAATTGCAAACAATAAAAAAATTAGACAATAAAGAATAACATTAAAATTTTCCGAAAACTAAATATTATTTTTTTCTTACAATTTTGGAACAAAAATATTCGATCAATTACTTCTAATTTTAAATGTTTTTTCTTTTTTCTTTTCGAAACACATTTCATAAAACTTTTTTTATGTCTTTTTTGTTGCAAAAATACAATACGTCACATTTTTATTTGCAAAAAAATTAAAATTTTATTTTCTGCCAAATTTGTATGTATTTCAAAATCACAAAGTTCAACGGCAGCCACTCTTTTTAAAAGCATAATTAAATATAAAAAAAGCTTCTTAAAAAACTAAAAAGGTTAACGGCAAAGATCTTGATGCAATTTAAAAAAAACATTTATCATTTTATTCAACAGTGAAAAAAAATTCATATTTTAAACTATTTAACGAATAAAAAAAAATATGAGCAATAATATAAAAAAAAAGTTAGGTAGGAAGCTAGGAGGGAGCATAATTTAATAAATAAATAAATGTGTCCACATAAAAAAAATGAAAGTTGTGTAATAATATAATAAAATTAAAAAATTTTAAGTTGCGACGTTGATAAAAAATAAATGCTTTATGTAATAAAAAAAAGATTAAAAATATATGGTACTTTGTAGCTTTTACTTACTTACAACTGTGACCATGCCAGTAAGTAAAATTGCGTAAGTCAGAAGCTTTAAAAAAAGTTAAAAAGTTATAAAAAATGAAATATCATCATCAGGGGGATACGTATTTTTTTCTTACTTTTTTACTTTGCCTTTTTTCATGACATAAAAGATTTTCTTTAAAGAAAAAATTACCTAAAAAGCTTTTTATTTTTTAAGATTTGTGATTTATTAAAAAATGTTTATATTAATATTTTTCCAAATAAACTGTAACTTAGAATCTTCCAGCAAAAATTTGTCATTTATTTATTCGCTTTTTTATTAATAAAAAGAACTATATCTCTCGCAGCTAAGAAAATTTTTTTTAAATAAATGAATGCTTTTATTTTTTCTTTCGTTTTCCAAATTTTTTTTTCTTTTTGTGGTGGAACAACCATAACTAAAATTTTTAAATTTCGTGGATAGCTCCTTACACGTAACACGACTAATCATTAGTTTTTGTATAAATAATTTTTGAGAATTTTTAGTTTTTTGAAATATTTTCCTCGCATATTTGAGATTTATAAATGCACTTAACTTAAAAGTCCGAGTCTCGTCTATTCCTTGATTTTTAACTTTTGCTTTACATTTTCTTTACTTTTTTATTGACTACAAAAAATAACAACCTTTTTTCTCTATTTACGCAAGTTTATTACAATTTACTGTAACTAACCTTTAACATATTTTTTTCGTTTTGTTTTTATCAAAAAAAAATTTATCCCAAGAGATTCCTCAATTTTTCTATATATTTTTTGACCTTTTTTTTTATTCTAAAAACTCGTGCCAACTTGTCTTCGTCAACTTACATCAACATTATTTTTTTCCATTTCTTATTTTTCTTTTCTAAAATTTTTATGAATCCATTTGTAGTTGAAAAAGAAAAAGCTATGTTGCCATATAATGAAATGATAATAAGCCCCGCGGATACTGTAATATTTATGATATATGAAATTATTTCTGCGGTTTCTGTAATTACAACTTCGATTGGTTTAGTGATTTTTGTTAAGAAGCATTTAAATGCGTTGCCACTTGCACGAACAAGGTTAGTCGTTTACTTCTTTAAAAAAAATTTCTAAAATTTGAACTTTTCGTATTGTGACTTTCTTAACCAAAGTATTAATTTATTTTGAGAATCTTTATCTTACTTTTAGTTGTCAGATTTCATGTAAAAGAATTATTTTCAAATTTCGATCGATATAAATCAGTTTTTTATTTTTAGAATTTTGGTTGTTTGTAAACGAATAGGAAAAATAATTCATAGTTTTTTATCATTTATTTTTGCCACCCTTGGTTTATATATTCCACATTGTGAATTTTTACTTTACATTTTTGGATTACTTTTAATTGTAGCAATCCAGCTTAAATCTATGACCATTTTACTACTCGTCGATTCGATATTTATCGATCCCACTGGATATTCCCGCCAAAAAGGTTTAACCCCAAATAAAATTACGATCATTATGCTCATTGTAACGATAATTAATTCCATTGCAATTTCTTTATTTGTTATATTAAGCAAAGGTGGGTTTTTGAATTTAGAAATTTTAAAATAAAGTGAAAAAAATTTAAGTTGGAAATCAACATTTTCCCATAATTATTGCTGGCATTTTGGTTTTCATTCAAATTGGCATCGTTGGAGTAAGTTTTGTTTTTCCAAAAAAATTCACAGTTTAAAAAAATTCAAACATGTAAATTTTGTGGCAAAAATTATTTTCTTAAATAAAAATACAAATGAAGCCAAATTTTTGCAACGAAAAGAAAAAAAAGAAAAAAGAAGTGTTTTAAATAACAAAATAATTATTTTTAGCTATCATTATTCCTTACAAAACAAGCAAAAAAATTACGTCAAGAATCAGTTTTATCCAGTTCGCTAACTGAAAGATATGTGGTAAGTCTTCTTCTTCCCAGCCATTCGGAAAAGAAAATTCAATAAAAATAAAATGTTTCTGAATTTTGTTTTTTTGGCGAAAAAAAGGAGATTGGATCCTGAATCATTTCTCTTTTGCTAGTTTATTTAAACTAAATTTAACTTTTCCTAATTTTTTTCAGTATTCAAAAAAATTGGATTTAATGAATTATTTTTTTCGTGAAGTCACTATTAATTGCATCTTTGGTTCACTTGCTTTGATTACTGTATTAATAACAAATTATGGATATCATTTAGAAACTTTTACCGAATTTGCTCTTTGTTTTACGGTAAAATTTTTTTATTAACTTCAGAAAAGCAGCCACAGAATTAAAAAAAGATTTTTATTTAATTTTTAATTTTTCAGTGGTTTGAAATTGATTCAATTTTAACTTCAGGCAGTTTATTTCTTTCATTTTGTAGCTGCGTTCAAAATCATCGAGAACGCAAGAAACAAAAACTAACTTTGGCTCAAAAAAATCTTGGAACCATTGAAAATCATTTTAAGCAATTAAAAAAGGAATGGAATTAAATTAATATTAATAAATTTTCTGTTTTTTTGTTTGTTACATTTAAAAAAAATTATCAAAAATATATTTTTATTTTGTTAGATAAATCAAAAGTTTTTTTTTCATAATTAGTTTCATGTTGGTGAGCTGCAAATAATCGGTAGTTTTCCTTTGAGGATATGAAGGTCATAAATTGTTATATTTAAACTTGACGAGATCATTTATACACGATCCATCAAATTTTCTAAGTTTCCATAAGAAAAAATATGAAAACAAAAAACACCGATGAAGAACTTTTTTTCAAGTTTTTTTTGAAAATTGTCAAATTTATTTCAAAAACATACAATTTCCAATAGGAACGAAACATTTTTTATTAATAAAAAAAAGAATAAATATATGTATAACAAAATATTCAAAAATGTTATCTGTTGTTTATGAACCACAAACATTGTTTAAAAATATGGAATAATGCAGCGTTTCTTTTCCCATAATCCCGAGAAAAAAAAAGTTTTGTAGAGGCAACAAAATAATAACAAAGCATCATTTCTCTTTTTCTTTTGATACAAAATAAATAATGCTTTTCATTTTTGCTACAAGCGTTGAAAAAAAAAAGTGAATCATGTCAAAAACTTTTTCCCATTATTAAAAAAGCTGACAGACAAAAAAACTTTTTTAACGAAACATTGTGTTCTCTTTTTTGTTATTGAAAATAAGATCCATGGTTTTATTTTTAAATTTTTTAAATATTTTAGTTGCTTTTTCTTTTCTTTTTTATATTCTAAGCGTAAAAATTTGTTGGACTTTTATGGATCCAAAAATTTCTTTATCCTCATTACCCATCCATGCTATACTTTTACCATCAAAAAAAGTTACGTCTAAACTTCTTAAAAAAATTATTTATTTATGAAAACAAAATAAACTTTTTTGATTCATTTGCCCAATGCCTATTGAACGATGTTGTCAAATATATTTATTTGATTCGAAATGATTTACATTCACGACAATTATAAAATTTCTGTACAAAGATTACTATTTTTAAAAAAAGGCGAAAAAATAGTACAAATAAATTTCATTGGTTTAGAGGAATAAACAAAAGCGTGAAAAATGAATAACAAAAAAAACATCGATAAAAGAAAGTTTTTTACATTCTAAAAATTTTTTTTCGTTATTCTTTGATGGTGATTAATATTAATTTTGAGAAGCTTTTTTTCTTGTTTTCTTTCAAAAGAAGAAATTTTATTCTTGGTTTCTTTTGTTTTTTCTCTCTCCTTTTTGAATTTTTGAATTGTTGCTTATAAAGTAAATTATTTTGTTTTTCTAAAAATTTGCGTAAACCAAACTCTATTTTTGAAGATGTTTGCTTTTCATAGTTTAGAAATTTGAAAGCAACTTTTTCAATTTCTTAAAACATAAAAATATTTAAAGCAAGAAAAATTTTGCAAAGATTACACCGATTGTAAACAATCACAGAAGTTTTATTGGAGGAAAGAAGACAATTTATTTGGTTACAGTTAAAAAATTATCTTCAACAAATTTTTATTAATTTTCTTATAAAACTATTGACTCAATATATTCTGTGGTATTAAAAAAGGAATGGAATTAAATTAAAATAATTATAAGTTTTTTATTTTTTGTTTGTTACATTTAAACAAAATTTCCATAAACATATTTTTATTTTGTATGATAAATTATAAGTTTTTTTTAGTTTCACGTTTGCTGGTGAGCAAATAATTCTGTAGTTTTCCTTTAAAACGTGAGTTATCATCATAAATAGTTAGATTTAAGCTTGGCAAAATCTTTTCGACACGAGTTGTAATTTTTCCAAACTTTCATAAGGAAAAAGAGGGAGTAAAAAATCTCAAATGATGATGATAAACTTATTTTTAATTTTTTTGTTTTTGAGATCGCCTAATTTATGTCACAAATCATAAATTCAGAGTGTGGCAATAAACTTCAAATAATAAAAAAACACAAAAAAAATAAAAAATAAATCTTCAAAAATCCTTTCTAAAAAAAGTGAAAAGTAGTTATTACGTTATAAAATGTTCAATTGATGTTGGATATCAGATGAAAGGAAAAAATGGGAAAATAGATAATATGTGGGTCTGATCCACCGGAGGCAGATCATGTTAGATAGGTACCCTGTAAGATCCAAACCAAAAGAAAAAATGAATGAAAAAATTAGCATGAAAATGTTCATTCATTTGCAAGAATGTTTGAGGAATGAACTCTGATTTTTATTGAAGTGAAAATGAAGCAGTGATGAGTGGTTTTTCGAGGATCCAAAGATAAAATGAAGAAGGATCCAAAGAGGAGGAAGAATTCAAAAATTTAAAAAGATTTAAATAGCCCAAATATATCAAATGATCCAAAAAATGCAGAATGATCCTAAAATGGCGAAGGATCCTATGATGCAGGAGGATCTAAAGCTGGGAATAGATCCAAAAATTCAGAAAGATTCCAAAAAAAAGAGAAGGATCTAAAAATAAGAAAAGATCCCAATGATTCTAAAGAACCCAAAATGCATAAGGATCCAAAAAAAATAAGAGGACCCAAATATTTGGAATGATCTAATAATTTAGAAGGATCCAAAAATGTCAAAGGATCAAACAATGAAGAAGGATCCATAGATAAGTAAAAATCGGAAAATGAAAGAAGAAGGATCTAAAGAAGATGAAGGATCCAAAGAAGAGGAAGGATCCAGAAAAAAATAAAAGGAGAAGGATCCAAAACTGCTGGAGGATCCAAAGATGAAGAAGGATCCAAAAAATAGGAAGGAACCAAAAAAAGAAAAGAAAAAGGATCTAAAGATGAGTCCTAAGAACTTTGAAAGAAAGAAAATGTGTTTTGTGGAGACTAAACATTATATTATGCTGATCTTATTTTATTGCTGGATTTAGACCTTATGAGACGAGAATTGTATGTTAATAATATATGTGATAAAATAAGATATAAAGTTAAGAAATGATGGGATCCTGAGAGTCTGAAAGGCGTTCAGACTCAAATCGTTTTAAGAATATGTAGTTAGACTTAAAAATTCTAAATATTCGATCCATTTTTTTTTCAGAGTTTATCGATAGCTAATTATAATCACAACTTTGAATTAACTGATTGAATGAGAAATAAATATCAAAGCGTGATAATGAAATTTTAACATCTTGGTCAGATGTGAAAAAAAATAAAAATAATGATGGTTAGCGTTCATTTTTTGGTAACACAAAAAAAATATATATAGTTTTCATTTTATTTACTAAAGATCTTAGCTAATAAATATCGTTTAATGAAAATTTAAAATATGTTTTCTAAAAAAGAAAAATAGACAAGCAGAGAGCCTCCCGTAGGGAGGCGAACCTGCTTGTATTTATAAATAAAAAAATACGTAAAAGTGCCACCACAACAGTTGCAACAACAAAAATTATATTGCATCTCTCTCTTCGTCCAAAAAGAAAAACTATTGTTGATGGAAAATTACTAGGAAGGATGTTAGAAAATGCTCACAATTAATCCAATCATTTATTTTGCATAGAAAATATTTTCTTATATAAACCAAATTAAAATATAAAATAATTTTTCATTTTTTGTTTTCGTCTTTGCTTTTCAAGAAAATCAATAAACAACTATGAAAAGTAAAAAAGATTTTTAATTTCCATCAGTTGGTTCAAAGGTTTTAAAATTTTCCCCCAATGATTGAAAACCACATGATTTTTTAAACAAATAATTAAGTGTTTTAAGGTTTCAAATTTTAATAATAAACAATTTACATATTTCCTTTATTATGTCAAAATAAAAAGCAAATTGTTTAATTTATTATCAACTTTCTTAACTTTTATAAAGAGATTTTTTTATGATTCTTTTTAAATTATATTTAGTTGTAATGTAAGTATTGGCCCATTTACTGACTTGCCGAAGCATTCCAAATTGGATAAATAAAGCATTTCAATTTATCTATTTAGGAACAAAACGTTGTTTTGCTTCAGCTTTTCAATCGGTTAAATTGAATCAAAGCTCCCCTTTCAATGGCTATATTAATTTTCATATATTTGTTAATTTGAAAATTAAAAAAAAAGATAAAATTAAAAAATTCAAAATTCAAAGAAAAAAATAATGCAAATAAAATTTCATTAAACTTACGAAAGGAAACAAAAACGTCAAAACTGATACACAAAAAAACATTGACGCAAGAAAAAATTTTTTTTACACATAAAATCTTTTTTTTTTCATGCTTCAAAGCGGTGACTAATAATTTTTTGAAGCTTATTTCTTTTTCTTTTTTTTTCTAAAAATAATCGATGAAAACTTTTTTTCTTTGCTTTTTGTTGCTTATTTTTTTTTCAATTTATTCTTTATGCATTTTTTGGTTTGAATTTTTGAATTGTTACTACTAATACAGCAACATATATTTTTTAGTTTTTGTTTATAATTTTATTTTTTCATAAATCATAATCAAGATTTTTTTTTGCTGCTATTTTTTAGGGATTTAAAAATTCGAAATCAAGTTTTCCATTTTTAAAACAAGAAAAGAAAAAATCCAAAAATTGTTCAGTCTTCAAACAATGAAAAATAAAATAAACCTCAATTTACTATGACGAAGTTCGCGGCGTTAAAATTTTTTGATTATCCACGTTATACATATGTTTCCGACGATAAAAAATTCGCTAAAGATATTTATTCATTTTCCGATAAAACTATTGAATCAATATATTCCGTGGTATTAAAATCAAAGTTAAAAGAAACATTACAATTTCTCGCGGCCAAAATTGCTGCACCCAAAGCTGCACTTTCATTCAATTTGAAAAATGAAACCTTTTTAATTTTCAAAGAATTTATTTGTAGAGTTTTAACAAAACCTAAAATATAAAGCAGCATTTATCTTATTAAGAAAATTTTCTTTTTTAAAAAGCTTACTATTTTTCATTAAATTCCAACTTTTAAATACAGAACCAACAAGCAAAATTGGAACATCTTCGAATATTTCAGAATCAAAATTTTTGGAAATGGCTATCAAAAGCTGTGCTAAACCTTTTCCAGCTTCTTCCAATATAAATTTACAGAGTGGGTCTTTCTCGGCATCTAAATAGTTTTTAAAATAAAATTTGATTACAAAATTTGTTTAAAACGAAAAAACTACTTTCAGAAATTTTTTTGCTCAACGAAGCTATGTGAGCTTTAGAGAAATTTGTTCCGTAAAGAATATTTAAAATATCTCGAAATTCTTTTAAATTAAAATGCTCCATAATTAAAGTTTTTAAAAATGCAATTTGATGTTCGGATAAAAAAAGGCCTTCTTCGTGATTAAAAATTGTTTGAATGGCTCTAAAAATATTATATGTATGTTACCATATTTCTAAAAATGAAAGATAAATCGGAAAGTCAAAGAATAGTAATTGAATTCCCCAATTTTTTTTAGATGCCTTTAAAAATATAATTTTTAAGGAACACAATGCTTTGTTGTTGTCGATTTATATTTATATTTATTTTGTCAAAGATTTTTAAACGACGTAAAAAGTAAATATTTACTCTTTTTTTGGAAATGAAAAATTTTTTGATGTTGTTGTTTTAAATAATTTTCCTTTTATTTTTTATTTTTAAACAACGCTTTATGATTTCTGGAATTATTTTTTCAAGGCAGACGACAACTCCTTTTGCATTTTAGTAAGACACGACTTACTTTTGAGCAATCCAAAACCCTCCTCCACTTTCTTCAATTAAATGTCCATTTCCTCCAGTTCCATAAATTTTACCATCGCTATTTAAATATCGACAAGCTGAACCTGTTCCAGCAATAAGAACAACTCCACCTAAAATTATTTTTTCTATAAATAGTATTTATAGTTTTTAAGAAATTTACCATTTTTAAAAGCAGTTGCAATTGCAGCAATCGCATCATTTGTGAGAAAACAATTTTTTGAAATATTTGAATATTTTGTTTTAAAAATTTCAATAATTTTTTCAATAATTTCATTATTTCCTGCTCCAGATAATCCTAAACCCTAAAAAACTATTTTAAATTTCAAAAAATAGGCTCTAAAATTCAAAGAAAATTTACCACTCCCTCGATTGGTAAATCCAAATTCAACTTTTCTCCTGCGGTTTGAATCCATTTGGAAACATATTCGCATGTAGCTTCAGCTCCTTGAATAACACAATTTAAACTTTCACCTTCGTCCTCAAAAAGTTTTTCAATTTTGCCATCAACAATTATTTTTATGAGAATTAGTTTTGAACGAGTTGCACCGCTAAAAAAAACAGATTCATAAAAAAAATTAGGTAAAAAATGTTACCCTTCAACGCCAGCAAAAATCATGAAAAAAAAAGCTACCGTGGAGTTTCAGTAAAAAAAATTCTAAAAGTTTAAAATTAATTTTTCAAACAATATTTTTTACACAAAGAATTGAAAAGTTTTTTTTATTTTCTTACAAAAAATATTAAAATGGGTTATTTTTAAAGATAAATAAATGTTAATTAAGAATTTAAAAAAATTATTTCGGGAAAAATTCAAACTTATATTACTTTTTTCTCTTTTTTTAGGATGCTTTTAATTTACACCCATTTTGACAGATCCAAAAAAGAAAACTCTAACAATCAAAACAAAAAAACGATCATAGGGCTATTTTTTTTTGGTAGGTAGCTGCTACCTAATTATTGCTTGTCTTACATGCGTCTTTTAAAAGAGGTTGGTTGTAAAAACTGTGTTTGTTATCATATTTTTCTCTTCATTCTTCCTTTTCTTAATGAAAATAAATTTTAATGATTGCAATAAAAAAAATAACTTCTTTATTTTTGATTTTTACAAGAGCTTGTTCCTATAACTTTAACCGTGTGAAAACACACAGAATCTAAAACAAAAAACTGTCTGTTTTATAGGAAATCGACCGCAAAAGATAAAATTGATTTCTTGTGCAAAAGTGTTAAGATTTGATGTATCTTTTTTTCATTTTGTGCTTTTATTTCTTTAAAGAAAGTTCGCTTTAATTTTTTTTAAAGTTTGCTTTTTTCTCTTTAAAATCTTTATAAAAAAATTTCAGAGATTTATCATTTTTGCGTTTATATTTATTTTTTTATATTAGTTTTTTACACAAAAAATTTGTGAAATGTTGAAAATAATAAAGAATTAATTAATTCTTCTTTCTTTTTTTCAGTAAAAAATGGCGATGAAAATTGATGGATATACTTGGAATGTGATTCAAGTTTCATTAGCATTTTTACTCATTTTTTCATCCTTTAATTCTCAAGGGTTTATTGAAGAAATGGTTATGGATAGTTATTCAGATAAACATAAATTTAAAAAACATAGTGGTTATTTGGGGTAAGTAAGTAGCTTGCTTTTTTAAAATACTAAACTCAAAATCCAAGTCTTTCTTTTTTGCTCGAGGAAAATAGGTATTTTAAAATAAATGTTTTGATTCCAAAGTAATTTTATTTTTTCGTTTTATGATTTTTTTACAAACTTTGATAAATTTTATTTTCTGTGAATCTTTTTTCGTCAAAGATAAAATTGTTTTTTTTGTGGACAATTTTCATTCTAAACTTTTTACTTCTTCAAAAATTTGATCTTGAATCTAAAAATTGTGTCCATTTATAAATTAAATTTTTTAGATTATCCTTAATTTATGGTGGAAATATGTTTGGAAATCTTTTATTTGCTCCAGTAATCATTAATTGGTTGGGTTCCAAATGGTCCATGATTGTTGGAGCCTCATGTTATGCATTATTTATATCAGGATTTTTCTTTTTAAATTATCCATTCTTTATTATTTCTTCGCTTATTATTGGTTTTGGTTCAGCGCGTATGCAAATTATTTTTTCAAAAGTTTTATTTGAGTATTAAATATTTTTTAGTGATTTGGACCGCTGAAGGCGCATATATGGCTTTAAATTCCACTAAAGAAACTTCGGGAAAACAAAGTGGATTATTTTGGGCCATTTCTCAAGCAAAGTAAGAAATTTTTGAGTTTTGACTCGAAAAAATAAATTTTTTAGTTTGTCTTTCGGTGGATTATTTATGTATTTTGTTTTTCGAAATGATACACGTGAAGATAAAAGAGGAATTTCTGATTCAACAGTGAAAATTTTATATAGCGTATTTTTGGGGGCAATTTTATTTGGAATGGGTGTATTGGCATTTTTGAGGGTTCCCGAACCTGCCAGCGGTGTAAATATTCCAAAAAAGAAGCCAATTAAAATGATAAGTAAGAAAATTATTTTTGTATCAAAAGCTCGAAAAAAAGCTGGAAAAAATTATCTAAAAAAAATCGAAAATTATCCCAAATTTTTTTTTTCATAGAAAAAAGTGAATTTTTTATCGAAACTTAATTTTAGAAAAATTCTATTTGAGCCATTATTTTTTTGAATTCCATTAATTTTTTATTTTATTTTATAGAATCCATGTTCAAACTTATGTTTACGAAGCGTATGCTCGTTATGGCTTTTGTATTTGCTTATGTTGGAGTGGAATTAAGTTTTTGGAGTGGAGTTTATTCCACTTGCATTTCAAATACTTTAAAAATAGGTGATAATCCCAAAGTTATTGTGGCTTTAACTGCCATTTCAGAAGGCCTTGGACTTTTTACAAGTAATTTATTTTATGATTAATTTTTTTTTTGAGAAAAGTTGTTAAATTCCTTTTTTTTTTTTTAGGCGGCGCATTGATTAGATTTTTATTATCCAAAAAAGCAAATGTTCCAAGAATTTTTATTGTTTTTACTGGTTTAATAATACATTTATTTGTTTATACTTTGATTTTCTTGAATTTACCCAATGAATCTCCGTTGGATGAAACAGATGATTCCGGGTATTTTAAAAATCCAAAGTAAGCCTTTAATAAAGAAAAAAGGTTATCCAAATTTCTTAGTTGCTTATTTTTGCAAGGTTTTCAATAAAAAAAAATTACTGTAAAATTGTGAAACTTAAAAATTATTGAAAAGTTAATCAAATTTTATTTTTTTAAATCATTGGAAAGAGCCAAAATATATAAAAAAAAGGTGAGTAAAATATATACGGAAGGTATCATCCATTAAAAAAAAGATAGTTTTACATTGAAAAAATAATTGTAACATTTTCAGCGTTGCTTTAGTATTAATTTGTGGATTCTTCCTTGGTTTTGGTGACTCATGCTGGTGAGAAAATTTTTTTTCATTAAAATAATTTGTTTTTTTTAATTTTCAGGAACACCCAAATTTACTCATTTTTGATAGCAGAATATCCCAATCAAAGTGCGCAAGCTTTTTCAATATATAAATTTTTTCATGTAAGTTTTTTATTAATATTTTTTCGTAGAATATTCTTCCAAAAAACTAGTGAACAATGGAAGATTATTTTTTTAGGCAATGGTAACTTGCGCCGCATTTTTTTGGAGTAAATACATTCACCTTCAATATCATTTTATTATTTTATGTTCCACTGCAATTTGGGGATGTTTTTGCTTTTTTATTTCTGAAAGATTTTTATCCTCTCCCAATTTTTTGACTTTCAAAGAATAAATAATTAATGAATCCATGAAATTTTTAGTTTGAAAGAAAAAATAGTTATTAGTTTTGCATAATTTTATAAAGGTTAAGTTTTTTTTTAAAATTTTGTATTATTTTAAATATGTAAATTATTTTTTTTGTTATTCAAAAAATAAAGAAATTATAAATTGTAAAATAAATTTTGTTTTGATGGAAAAATTTTGCATAATTTTGAGATAAAATTTTAACTTTATTTTATCAAAAAAATTTTATTACGTAGAAACAATATTTGGACTAATTGCTTTTAAATTTCCTGTTTTTTATGAAGAATCCATTTTCAACGCTTCTTTAAATAATCCATTAGCCAATTTTAAACGCCTTTCAGCTTCAGGTTGATCGATTTCAGCGAGTTTCATTAAAATTGCTTCTTTCACGTTAAACTTTGTTTCACCAAGAAATTTGCAAGCTTCCTCATAATTTCCATTCGTGCATTCCATCCAAATTCTTTTACATCTTTCCACTAATTTTTGATTCCATGCTTGTACGTCAATCATAAGATTACCATAAACTTTTCCAAGTTTTATCATTGAAGCTGTGGTAAGCATATTTAAAACCATTTTTTGAGCGGTTCCCGCTTTCATTCGGGTGGAGCCCGTGACTACTTCGGGACCAACTAAAAAAAATGGGAGAAGAATAAATAAAAGTTTCACAAAATATTAATGAATTTTTAGTCAGAAATCAAAAATGTAAAATGATAAATAATCTCAAAACAAAAAATTTTAGTTAGGAAATTTTTTTTTATTTGTTTTTGAAAGCCAGTTTCTACTAATTTCAGTTTTCCAAAAATCTATAATTTTCTAATGACGAAAAAAAATGATGTTTCCATAAAAAAATATTGAAATGCGTGATTCAAAGTTTTCTCGAATTTTCTAATCGATACCAAGTTTACCATATTTTTTATCCCTAATCACCCAAGAGTATCATTGCCAAAATTAAACCCTTACCATTAACTTCAATTTTAACATCCGCAACATTTCCAATGGTTGAACCTTTTGAACATGCAATGGCAATAGTTTTAGCTCCAATACTTTTAGCATATTCTAATCCACCAATAACATATGGAGTATTACCACATGCTGCAATTCCTGTTAGCACATCTTTGGTTGAAAAATTTATGGCTTTTAAATCGTCTACTGCAAAAGATGGAGTATCTTCTGCACCTTCAACGGGTTCTTCAATGGCTTTTCTGCCTCCAGCAATCAAACCTAAAAATCAACTTTGCTTTTAATTTTAAGTTTTTAGATTAATTTTTTCAAAGATTCTGAGATGTCTTTAGTTAAAATGTGAAAAATAATAAAAATGAAAGCAAACCAAAATTTTAAAAATTCCCAAAAAATGTCATGAGCCTCGCTCTCCCTTGAATGACTTCTGATTATTTAAACCAGTGTGCCATAATTAACACGCATCCAGGGCGAAACCCATGACATTTTTCAGACCCCACTGGGGAACCGAAACCAACCCGGCCAGGATGGAAACCGTTGGAAGAAGCACAGCGCCTTTCCAACGGTCATTTCATTTGTCATTTTTTTGAGTGACTATCCTCTTTGAAAATTTTTTTCGAGGTCATTCATTTATTTCTACGCAGACAAAAAAAAGACAGATGGATTTCTTCGAATGCTATTTTTTTGCTTTCGCAAATTTTGGAAGTATTTCTTTCTTCTTTCAAAGTTTTAGTTTAATTTATGCTTTTTTAAAACTTAAATAATCAACAATTACAGCCGTTTTAATTTTTACGAATTTTTCTGATTTCAGAATGCTTCGCCGAGTCCCACAACAAAATTTTTAAAGAATATGTATCTCTTCTGTCATCTTTCAAATATATGCCTTTAACCAACCAACCTATAACCATTCCCTTTTGAACTCCATAAGTTGGAGGACATTCAGAAGCATCAAGAATGCCTAATCTTCCACTCGTTCCAGCTCCAATATAAATTAATCTTCCACCATTTCTAAATGCTTCAGTAATAATATCCACTCCCAAAGCAATGTGTTTAAGTTCTTTTTCAACTGCAATGGCAACTTTTTGATCTTCGTGATTAATTTTAGTTAAAATTCCTAAAGTGTCGAGTTCGTCAATATCCATGGTGAATTCATTTCGATATTCCGTTGATGGAAGAGATTTATTTAATTCAGATAAATTTAAATTTAAGTTTTTTAATTCCTAAAAAACATAGATTTTTTGGAGAGTTATCGAGAAGTAAAGAAATTTACATACTTTTGCTGATTCATTTTGGTTTTGGCCGAAATTAGAGGACATTTTTAAGTTTTAAAACTAAGAAAATTTTCTACAATAAAAAGCTTTTCAAGTGTCAAAAAAAGAGGATTTTTATTGATTATTTGGTGGCAATTAAAAACTCATAAAATTCTTATCTTTCGTCTACAAGAAAAAAAGTTTTTTTGGGTAATAAAAAAATTTTTGATCAAAAGTTAATGAAAAAAAAAGTTTGAGCAAACTATTTTTAAACAACAACAAAAATCTGTGAGAAAAATCATAGAAGCGAGAAAAAGCAAGAATATTTAAATTAAAATAATCCATTTTTTTGCAAAAAGTTTTTGTTTTGATGCAATTATAAAAAAGAAAAATTTATTATTATATTTGTTTTTTTCCATATTTGTTGGTTATTACTTTAAAAAATAAAGTTTAAAAATGAAGTAAGAACCGCTTTATTTAAATGAAAGTTATGTCAAAGTTTATGTCCATATCCAAACACACATAAAAAGTCCATTGTTCGAGCGAGTCTCTATTTAAAAGCGCTGAACTCTTAACACGAATGTTTAAAAGATGTTTTGCATTTCTAGTTCAAAAAATGGGCGGTAAAAAAAGAAAAAAATGTTTCAATATGTTTCAACACTTTTACTTTTACAAATTTTTTAGAGGAGTGTACCTTTTTTTATATTTCGTAAATAAATTTTTCAACGACCCTATTTCATAATTTTGCATTTTTCGCAACTGTTTACATTCCACGTTAGTTAGACAGACTATCATTATTTTTGGTAAAAATTTAATAAAGAAAATACAAATTTTATGCGTGTTTTATTTTCCCTTTAAATGTTCCTCTTTTTTTTATATTTCTCAACTTTCAATTTTTTATAACGTTTTTTAATGAAAAATTTTAAAGTTTAAATCACAAATTATTATTTTTCAGGCTAATAAAAAGTCTCATCTTTTGGCAGAGCTAAACATGGGAGCGCTTCGAAGCGTTTTGACTTTCTTGTTGCTTTTACTTGCTGCAACTTTGGCTTCAAGTTATCGCTTGAATGTGCCTCGAGTGCTTTTACCCTATCACCCTAAAATCCCTGTTCATTTTACCCTTGAAGTTAAAGGAGGATGCTTTACATGGTAGGTTTTTGGAACTTAAAAAATACAGTTTTTTATATATATAACTAATTTTTATTTTTATTTTTGCAGGAGATCCACCAGACCAGATATTGTTTCAGTGGAACCTATAAATCCTGATACTTCTGGTTGCTCTGAAAAAGCTATAATTACAGCTAAATCTAAACATGAAGAAGAACAAAATTCTGTTATATTTGCAGAAAATTTTGGTAAACATATTTTACATTTTTTAGTTCAGAAATGATAGAAACTAAACCCTTGGAATTCGGTTTTTCGTGTGTCTTTTTTAAACTAAAAATCAAACTTCTAAAATTTTAAAACCTCCAGAAACTTCAAATTTAATCAAGACAGTTTTCAGCTTGAGGAATCTCGTAATAATTAGTTTTAAAGATATTTAAAAAAGATTTTTGAAAGTATTGAAATTTTTAAACTCTTGTTTTATTTGAAAAACGTCCGTAAAATTTGAATATTTCTGTGTCGAATCCCACGGGAGTGGCTTAAAATCTTTCTTGAAGGCTTTTTTTATTACTTTCAATTAAATATTAAATTTTTTATTTTTTAGATGCCGGAATTTCTCTAAGTTGTGGAGTAACTGTGGATGTAATGGAAAGAATTTCCATAACCACCACAACTAAAATTCTTTTCGTTGACGCTGCACCCGCTCAAATGATTGTTGAAGGATATAATAAAGAAGGAGACAAATTTTCTACGCTTGGTGGAATTCCATTTGATTGGCATTTTAATTCCATGGATAATTCTCGAGCCATTCGAATTGTGCCCTTTGCTCAATCCAAATATGATGCCCCGCCAGAAATAATTAAACTTGAAAAAGAAAAACAAAAGGGTTTCGTAATTTTGGTGGATGGAGTTTCAACGGGTTCGGCTTCACTAACAGCAAAATTATCTGATTCTTCATTATTTGGAAAAGTTGAAGCAAATTCCATTGATTTAATGGTCGTTGAAAATGTTCTCCTTGTGCCATCTAATGATTTATATTTGCCCGTTCATGCTATCGTACATTATCGAGCTCAAGTTATTAAACAAAAAGCTATTGAAGGTAATAAAATTTCTAAGATTTTAAGCAATTTTTAGTAAACGATTTTCAAAAAATAAAATTTTTATCAGTAAAAATTTTCGAAGAATTATTTACCGCTTCTTTTTATATGTGTGCCACAAGCAATTTTTGGAAGACACACTTCTTTCTAAAAGGCATTGAAAAAGTTGGAAAATTTTTATAAAGTTATTTTAAAACTTTAAAAAACGTCTCGGCTTCTTCAAAAAAAAATTGTAGATTTATTGTATCTGTTTAAGTTTCAAAGTTTTTGTTTGAAGACACCTTTTCTTAAATTTTTTTTGGTTTTTCCATCCAATTTTAATGTTAGGAAGAAATTTTATACAATAAATGTTTTTCAGATATTGCTTTACCATCATCTCAATATAGCCTTGCTCTAAGCGATTCATCCATATGTAAATTAGATTCGAGCTCTTCTAAAGTTACTGCCCTTGTAATTGGTCGAACTGAAATTACTCTTGTTGATACTCGTAAGTTTTTTCTTTGATAGTAATATTTTTAAAGAAATTTGAATATTTTTATATATTTTAGATTCCCATAAAGTTGGTGTAAAACCTCAATCAGCTCATATTTTTGTCGTGGAACCCGATGTTATTAGTTTTACAATTGATCGAGGAAATAATTGGTATTTGGAAAAAGGATTGAATTATAAAATTAATGTTCGATTGAGTGATGCATTTGGAAATTCTATGCATATTCCAGATGTGCGTTAATTTTATTAACTTTAAACTATTTTCTAATTAATTTTTTTAGAACGCCCTTTTCCTAACTAAAATTTCGGATGAATATTTTGATATTCTCGAATCCTCTCGAAATGGAACATATTTTCATGTAATTGCAAAAAAATCTGGAACAACTTCCATTTTATCTACTTTAATTTCCATGCAAGATGAATATGGAGTTGAACATCCTTTTAAAGCCAAAATTTCTTCCGATCAAGAATTACAAATAAATGATAAACTTGAAGCTAAACCATATATTCTCGTTTTTCCATTTCATCCTAAAAAAGCATATAATTCCCAAATTCGAGCAACAGGGGGCACGGGAAATTATTTATTTCAATCCAGCAATCCAAAAGTTAGCAAAGTGGATGAAGTTCGTGGAAAATTAACGACCGCAGGAGAAATTGGAGAATCCATTATTCGCGTGGAAGATGTTTATAATTCTCAACATTTCGCTTTGGTTCATGTATATGTTTTGGAACCCACAGAATTGCAATTTGGTGAATCCCATGTTGAAGCAGAATTGGATACAGAATTAATATTAAATGTTCGAATGGCGGGTTTGGATCCTAAAACTCAAAAATTATTATCATTCACCGATTGTCGACATATTCCTTTTTCCATTGGGGTGGATGATGCAACTATTTTTAAACATTTGAAAGGTTAGTTATTTGCTTTTTTTTTATTTTAGGCCCGTTGCAGTAAAAAAATATTTTGGATGGGAATATTTTGTTTAAATCTCGAAATGAAAAAAAAATTATTATTTTTCTTTGGCTAAAAAAATCAGAAATGCTCGAAATGAAAAAATTTTACTTTTACGAAAAAAAGAATTTTTTAATTCGTTTATTCTTTTGAAAGACAAAAGTAAAAAAAACTCAGAATTTTACAACAAAATTGTTTTAGAAAAAAAAGTTATTTACTTATGTAAAAATTTTTAGATGTCCCAAGTCAAATTCCTGAAAATGTTCGAGGATGTGCAACTATTTCCCTTAAAACTTTATCAATTGGAGATACGAAAGCTAAAATTCAATATGATAGATTCAATGATGCCATAGATATTTCATCTTTTCCCCCATTAATTCTTTCAACTAAAAATGATTTACTTTTGGCTTCGGGATCTGAAATACATTTGGATTTACAAGGTGGTCCTCGGCCATGGATGCATGATTCATCCAAATATTTTACAAATGCCGCAGTCGCTGTTACAGAAGAAAAAGATAAAAACAAAAATGATAAAATAATTTCAATTTTGGGAGATTTATTAAATTATCAATTAAAATGTTCATCCAAAAATATTGGAAATATTGAAATTAATATTTTAGTTGGAAATCGAAAATCCACAACAAATCCTTTGCCAATGATTTCTAAAGCAAAAATTTATGTTTGTTGCGCAATTCCGGAAAGGATTTCATTAAATAATCGACATCCCATCGCGAAAGACGGGCTTCCTGCATGTCCATCTTTTGTTCATTCTATTTTTTATGGATATCCATCTATTTTGGAGCTCACAGGTTATGGAAGATGTGTGAATGAATTTGATACAGAAGAACGCCTTTTTGATTCTCTAACTTCGGTCAAAGCTAAATATTCAGTTGATAATAGCAAATTGCTAAGTGTAGCACCATCCAATCAACTTCCGGGTGAACCTAATAAACGTAAGTAAATTTCTATTTTCTGGAATTTTTAATGAGCGAGTTTTTTTTCTCCAAACTAAAAAAATTTGGAAAAAAGTTTTTCGAAATTTTTATAATTTTTAAAGATCAATGAAAAAAAGTTGGAACTTTTTTTCTATTTACAACCAAATAATACAAACATATTGCAAAAGCCCCTTCACTTTTTTTACTTATTTATTTTTATATTTTTTAGTTATTTCAAATGCAAATCCAAATGGAAAACCTGGCGTTGTTACCGTAACATCCGTGGCCCATATTAATGATCAAAAACTTTCAACTTCTTTGACTCTTAATTTAGTTGGAATTGCTGAAGCCAAACCTGCTTCCATCGTTCTTTGGAATGCTCCAGATGTTTCTGGAAATGTTCACATTATTGGTGGTTCTGGACATTTTTGGCTTGATTCAGGTGAAGGAGGTTCAGCCTCTCAATATGTTAATTCTCAACTTACCCATATTCAAAATAATGATTCTCAAATCGAACTTAAACCAATTTCACAGGGTTCCACGAAAATTTATGTTCACGATTTATGCATTGGTGGAACTCGATTAGCCGTAAATGTAAAAGTCACAGAAGTTAGTAAAATTCAAATTTCCGGATCCGACCTTGTTGAAATGAATAATATTACTCCGCTTAAAATTGAAGTATTGGATATCGATGATTTACCATTTTCTATAAAAGATGTAAAAATGATGGAATTTAAAATTATTTCTAAAACAAATAATATTAAACTTTCACAAAATAATTATAATAATTTATTGGAATATAATGCTCGAGGAATTTCGGTTGGAATGAGTTCCATTGTGGCTACTGTAAAATCATCCAATGGAAATTTAATTCGATCTAATCCACATTTGCTTCAAGTTTTTGCCCCACTTCGATTATATCCAGAAATTGTAACTTTGATCCCAGAAAGTGTGTTTCAATTTGAAATTTCTGGTGGGCCTCAATCTCAACAAGAAATTTATTTTAATATGACCAAAAATGGAATCGTCGAAGTAAATAATATTGGTTTAATAGAATCCACTAAAAATCTTGGAGAAACTACTGTAACCGCAATAATTACAAATGGAAAATCTAAAAATATTATTGTGGCTCAAGATTCTGCGATTGTTAAAGTTGTTTCATTTTCTGGAATTCGAGTGGTTGTATCCTCGACGATTGTGGAAGAAGGCGACATTATTTCCGCCCATATTGAAGGATTAGATAAAGATGAAACTCCTTTTGCTTTTGGTGGAGCTAAATATCCTTTAAATGTTCAATGGAAAATTTCTGCACCAGAAGTTTTGGAATTTGATCCTTTGCTTACTGTAAGTCATTATTATATAAATTAAGGGGCTGGATGAATAACATCGAACATAAAAATATCAAAACTTTTAAAATCTATCTGTCTGAAATCAAAACATTAGATATTTTTTTAAAGATAAAATCAATTAAAAAAATTTTATTCCTAACATTTTTAACAAAAAAATTAAAATTGACAAGCATTTTTTAAAAAGATTTTGTTGGCGAAATTTCTGACACTTTTATTAATTCATAAATTCGTTAAAAAATGTCTCTGATGCAAAAATTCTTTATTTTTAAACGAAATTTCTTAAATAATAAAAGATAAATTTTTTTTAAATATTTTCTTTTAAAAATCTCCCAAAAATGCCTCTGGCATTAAAAAACAAAACTTTTTTTTATTTTTCCATGATTTTTTGAAATATTTATGTTGCTCAGCCATACTTCTAACATTATTATTAATTCCAAATTAATATTAAATTATTTTTAGACATCTGTAAAAGAATCCAATCAAAATCGATTTGCGGCTCGATTTATTGCACGCAAAAATGGAAAAGCTAAAATTGATGCTATTGTTTCCATTGATCCCAAATCCACGAAACATTTTACTTCGAGAAATAAAGAATTTACACATTTTGCTCAAATAATTGTTCAAGAAAATCTTCGATTAACTTCACCATCAAAAATTTCTGAAAATATTTTAATTACTCCTTCGACGACTTTGGAATTAATTGCAAATCGACCAAATGGCCAAGTTTCATTTGAAACTCTTCATACTTCGCTTCTTTCGATTATTGGAGAAAATCATAATATTTTACTTTCTGGAAATCAAGAGGGAAGTGTCCCACTTCGAATTCATCATCATAATTCAGCCTTTAATGAAACGAGCTTTATTACTGTTGATGTAAGTTTTTTTTCTTCATACAAATACGTTTTTTTTATAATTACTGAAGTTCGATAACAAGAATTAAACAAAAAATTACTTTATTTTCTTGTGCATAAAAATTCAAAAAAAAACTTTTAAAAAATAGATTGAAATTTTGCGATGAATAAAATAAAAAAACATCCAAGAAACGAAAAATCGTTTAAAAAAATATATTGAAATAGAAATTTAAGATAAAATAAAAATTTTTTTAATGAATTTTGACCCAAAATAGTTTTTCTGTTATTTTTTAAACAATTATGTTTTACGAATTACTTTAAACCATTTTCTTGGACCATTTTTATTTCCTTTTTTGAAAATTACAACTATAACAAATTTAAATTTTGGAAAAGTGCGATTTTTGGTTTACTGAATCTTAATTTGGAAAATAATAATTATTAAACCCTTTTTTAAATTTTTTGAAGATTTTATATTCTCTTTTTACCTTAAAATTGCTTTAATAAGATTCTTAAAAAACCTGCGATGCCCCATTTTTTTGGAACCAATCAACATTGTTTTAGATTTACTATATATTTTAGTTTAATCTTTTTTTTTAGATTTTGAATGTCCATTCTTTACATTTGTCACTTGAAGCTCCATCATCACTCATTAATGCAACAACATCAAATTCATCTGAACTCCTTCCTGCTTTGCCTCGAGGCATGAAAATCCGCCTCCATGTTTCATTCCGAGATCATCGAGGTCGATTATTTAATGCAGCAAATAATAATCTTAAATATCGTCCACATCGATTTGATTTAACCGATATTGTTGCAACTGAAAATAATCGAACTTTTGATATCGTTTTAAAACAATCGGGTGAAACAGTTTTTCGTGTTTGGGATTCGCTTAATTCACATCTTTCAACTTTTATTCGATTAACCATGGCCGAATATATTCCACCAACACTAACCTCACAAATTAAAAAAGATGCAAATACAGCAACAAAAATTTCTGGAGGCGATTCAGCGACGTCGACGATAAATAAAAATAATGTTTTTGAAAGTGATGCAACAAAAGCAGCTAAAATTGTTGCAAATAAAATTGCTGAATGTGATGCAACTAAAGCCGTTATTAAAGGTAAGTATTATTTTTCTCACTCTATTTTAGGGTTGCAAAATTTTTATTGAAACAGACAAATCAAAAAATTTTATGGCAGTTAAAATATTTTTTTACTATTAAATAAAAAACAAATAAATAGCAAAAGTTGTAAAAAAAATTTGCATAAAAAAGATACCAATTTAATTAGTTTAAAGAAATTCCATGTTTCCCTAAAAAATTTTAGCAAAAAATTCTTTTTTTAAATTTTCTATAAAAGTTTTGAAAAACAATAAAACTTTTAACTAAATAATAAATTCTGAAAAAAGAAATTCAGCGATTTTTATAAAAGCTATGATACTTTTGATTATTAAATTAAGATTTTAAAAAATACCAAAATTTAGTTTTTCCTATCAAAATTAAAAAATCTCTTGTAAATTTATTATTCTGCAACCCTTTTTTTTCTTTCCAAATTACAATTTCTCCAATTTTTTTAGATTACCGCTATCAAGGAACATTTGGAGTTATTCGAGAATTAATTGATATTGTTTGGCCATTTTTCCTTTCCCTCTTACTTTTAATTATTTCTGGTTTTCTTCTTTATGTTGGATATCAAAGAGGAATGCAAAAAACTATGGAAGAAGTGGATGCAGCAACAAGTGTTTATCAAAAACGCTCTAATATCTCGAATGGCGGCGGAAGCGCAAATAATTCATCATTAAATTATTCTTCGGGACTTCGACCTATTTCTTCTTCGGGTCCTTTATTTTCTTCCACCGAAGATAAAAGTCTTACAACTGGGGTGGCAGCTAAATTCCGTCGACATTCACCTCATCGAAATATAAGTGGAAAATTTTTTGATGATTCATTTGGAAAAAATTCTTCTTCGGTTGGAAGTGGAAATGAAAGTTATTTGACTAGCAGTGATCGAAGCTTACATAATCGTTATTATAAATAATAATTTTTTTATTGACATTTTTGCATACTTTTTTTATTTAATTATTTAGTCTATTATTTTATTTGAATTTTTTTGTTGTTGGTTTTTTATGAATCTCTCAAACTGCCTCGTTAGCTTTTTTCGGTTACAACTCTGTCTCTTTTTTTTGGTTTTATTGTTTGAAAAAAATTAAAAATTAATTACGGGCGTTTTTTTAATTGTTTATTTATTTATTTATCAAATTTTGTTGATTTTTTTTATTTTCATGTTTGTGAATTAAAATAATAAAGTTTTTTGGATTTGATTTTTTCTCTAGTAAGATTATGGGCATTTTTAAATTTTGGCAAAGTTTTAACAAAACTTTTTTATTTAGGGTGCTGGTTTTGAAAGAGAGAAAGAAACACTAAGGATAGTAACAAAGTTCAGCAACAAATGAAGAAGAAGAAAATTATTCTTTCTATTAGTTTTTTCTTTTTTCTTTTTTTTTTCTAGAAAAATTATGGATAAATCGTGAAGCTGTCAAAAAAATTTTCTTTTCTAACCATAAAAAGAAAGTCGACGACAACAAAAATGGACTTTTTTTTGTGATCGAACCTTTTATAAAAAAAAAAGAAAAAAAAGAAAAAGAAGAAGCGTCCGAGATCCACATCCATCCATCCTCACTGAGACTGACTCTCTGGCTCACGTTCGGTTCGAAAAAAGGAAATTTAATAAATAAAAAAAAAATTGACAGCAAAAAAAAAAAGAATAACGAATAACGAAAAAAAGGAGAATTTATTAGACCCATCGTCTTCTTTCTTTAATAATAAAAAATATTTTCTCGTTTTAGTTACTTTATTTTCTTAAAATTGTTTGTGTTTTGTATTTTGACAAAAAAAACTAAAAAAATAAGAAAATAAAATGTTATTATTATTTAAAATTTTATTGTTTTTAAAATTTATTGGAATTGTAAACCTTCAAACTTTATCATCGAATAAAATTGGAGGAAGTGGATCAAGGCAGGATGTTAATATTAGAGTAAGTTTATTTTTTATATCCTTTAAAAAAAAATACGGTGTTTCTAAACATATTTTTTTAAATATTTTTTTTAAGGTTTTGGCCCGATAAATTAATGCTTTTTAATAACTTTTCTAAAATTCAGCCAAAATCAAACTTTTTTTAGCAAAAATTTCTAGAAAATTACAGTAGCCTAAATTTTAGGAACTTTTAATGATGTCTGGCCAAAATCCGGCTCATTTTACGACCAATCAATTATTACACCCAGCTCAATCTTCTTCATCCTCAGCGTTAGTAAATCCAAATAATTTTCCTGAAATTCATGCATCCAATTCTCCAGCATCCATTGATTATGATTCAAATCTTTATAAACAACTTATTTCCACTCGACCTTCAACAACTCGTGGAAGTTCTTCAGCTATTAGGCAATCAGAAATTCCAGATATTGTAATGCAAGAAAAAACCATCGATAATTTATTGGGGTTTGTAAAGGGTGTAGTTCTTTGCGGCGGAGATGGATGGTGTGGAACGAGATGTTGCACAGCTAATAGCTTAGGAGGTTCCAATGGAAATAATGGAGGATATCAACATCGTCCAAATGGACTTCGAAGAAAACAAAAAATTTGTTATCCCGTTTGTCAGCCATTGTGCACGCAAAAATGCATTGAAGCAGCAAAAATTTTAATGCAAACTAAAAATTCTGATACTTTTAAAATTTCAAGTTCGTCGGATGGAAAAAATTTAATTGCTACCATTCCTCTTTGTCGACCTGCTTGCATGCCAGATTGTAAAGAAAGTTGTTTGAAGAAAAGGCAGCGACCAATGAAAGGTAAATTAATTATTAGAAAAGTGAATTCAAGTTTTATTTCTTGTTAGGGCTGCCGAGAATTTTGAATTTACCCTTTTAAAATATTTATCATTTAAATAATTTTAATAAAAAAGAAGAAAGTTATTGTAATGGATATTTTTTTTTTCAAAAATAGATAAATTTAGTTTCCCCAATTTTCTTTCAAAATTTTGTAAATTATCACAAAATTTCAGTAACCTGCCGCCCTGCTTGCATGCCAGAATGTACTCCCACTTGTGTTGCTTCTCCACCTTTAATGGTTCCTTGCATGTCGACTTCAGCTATCAAAGAGTGTAATTGCCCTCCAGGTTATGTTCAATGTTCCAGTAAGTTCCTTCATTTAAAAATAGCAAAGCAATAAAAATCTTAAAACTCGAGCAAAATTTCGAAAACGTTCGTTAATTAATTATATTTTTTCTTTCTAGAATACACTTGTTGCATGCGTTATCGAACCATGGCAGTTCGATATCGAAAGCTTCTTCCTGGCTATCTTTATGCTGATAATAGCACAGTAACAACAGTCGCAGTAAATTCAACCAGTAGTACCACAACAACTTCCGAAGGTTTACTTTCAACTGCAAATCTTAATGAAACTTTAATAAATGCTAGCAACTTTTTCTCTTCCTTCAAATCCTTTTTACGACCAGGAAATAAAACCATTACCATCGTAAACAATGACGATTTAGTAAAAGAAAGTGAAGCAGCAGCAGTAAATGACATTCCTGAAGTCGCGGATTATATCGTTGATTATGATTATGATTCGGCAGTTGATGCAGGTAAAGCTGAATTTGATGCAGTCACTTCAATACCATAATCTCAACAAGCAAAAAGTTTATTATATATATACATACATGACTCACAAAAAATGATCTGAATTGTTTAACAAAAAAAGTAATAAAATGATACACGTAAAAATGACTATATACACATTCGAACAAGAAGCACATGATCAAAGATAAAAACCTTTACATAAGTTTAGTATACTAGCAGAGAAAATTAAACCATAACGATTTTAAAATCAAGTTCATCCACTTTTTCAATCATAAGAAATGGCAATTCGATAACACAATCATATAAAGCAACAATATTTTGACAAACAGCTTCGACACCAGGTTGAATCTTTGGATCATTTTCAGATTTTTCTCGTAAATAATTTGCTAATGTTACAGCTTCGATAGGTTTTCTATTTGATCGTGATACATATTCACTGAAAAAAAGTTTCATTATTAGAATGTTAAAAAGCAGAAGAAAAAAATGAATTACTAAATGATACGTGCCAAATATGGATATTTCTGACGACATGGACTTCCATTTAGTTTATCTTCTTCACTCAAAAATCCAGCAACCACACGTTGACCAAATGTTGATTTAACATATAAAGGAGCCATATCACTAAAATTTGAGATTAAAAGATGAGATAATAAAATAAGGAAGTTGGAAAGCGTGGAATAAGAAAAAAAACTTACTCAGACTTTAAACCAAAACATTCATCCGGAAGTTGAAAGGATTTATAAGCAGGTCGTTTGCTCTTTTTCGGCATAATTCCATCCAAGTTTTCTATATATAAAAAAGAAGGAAAAGTAATTTAAGGATTTCGGAGTTTATAAAAATGATATTGAAGTACTTTGAAAAAAAATAATTCAAAAAACTGTTTTTGTTATTGAAAAAAGTCCCTAAACGAAAGATTTTTGCGGCGAAGCTGCATAATTTTTATTGAATAAATTTTTTTCCATCAACTTTCCAAGTTGAAATCGTTTTCTAATTATTTTTCATATATCTCAAATTCATTTTACAAACCTTTTTTAGGAGCGAGCTACTTACTTATGTCATCGTATAATCGTCGTCAAAGAAAATCTCGATCAAGAAGTCCTGTTTGGAAGCCGCGTGATAATAATGGAAGAGTGCTGGAATCTTCATCTCTTGGTAATTTTTTGGTGTTTATCTAGCTTTTACTGATCCTTTGTTTTTCATTTTTCAGAACCATTGAGATTTAAAAAAGTTTGAAAATTTAGCTTTCTCTTTAATAATACAGAAAATATATGTTTTGTCTTGGATCTTTTAGGAAAGTTTTGGACGTTATCAAGGTGGAAGAAATTCGTAAGTTAATTTTGTACATTTTAATAGCTTTATTTACATTTTATATTTTTAGATATGGATATAATGATGATAGACATCGACCAACATATGGTGAAAACTGGCGTAGACCAATGAATTCTCGAGAAGGACATCGTTCTACGTATGATGAAGATAGGCATCGACCAATGCATGATGATTATGAACGACGACCAATGAATAGACATGAGCGTCGTGCTCATATGCAAGAAGAAGAATATTCAAGTTCACAGAAACCTATGATTATACTTGATGATCCTTCAAGAGTTCCTCGTGGTACATATTTTGAGGTATGTTTCTTTAACTTTTCGAAAGCTTATGCATCAACTTGTTTTCAGCATGATCGACGTGAAAATGCTCCAACAGGTGGCACATTATTTGGTGGAGGTCGAAGCAACATGAGATCTGATGAAATTGTCTCAAAAAAAGAACATGATCAAGAAACATCCCGTGGAGATGATGATAATGATAGACGACGAAGAAGTGGAAGCAACAATCGACAAGAAGGAAGATCTGATTACTATGGTTACAGGAATGATCCATTTGAAAATCCAAGACTAAGTAATTACAATGATCGTAATCGCACTACCAGGCATCAACATCATGATGATAGAAGAGATCGAAACTACAGAAGTAATCAGCATGATGATAGACGATTATTTGACGTATGTTTTATTAACTTTTTACGCTCATTAACCTTTCATTGTGATTTTAGCCTCATCAACAACAACGACGTGAATCGTCTCCAAATCTATGGAAGCATGATAAATTTGAAGAACTTGAAGAAAAAGAAACAACTACAAAATAATTATATGCAATTCAAGGATTTTTATGTCATTTATTTATTAGTTCAATAATAAAAATAAATGCTTTACAAGAAATTACTAATAATGTGGTTACATAAACAAATATATGTATGCTTGTATCAAAGAGAAAGGGTTATGTTCCTAAATCACGTTTTTTTTGGTTGATTTTTTGAAGTTTTTTTTATGGATATTTTTTGCTAACAAATAATTGATTGATTCTGGCATGAGAATGGTGATTAATTTTGTTTGCAATATGCTTTTTTAAGGATGTCTTCAGGATTGAAGTCTAAAAAAATTGTTAGATTAGTTAAAGGTTTTGAGTTTTGTAGTCATCTTTTTAGCGGAGAAAATAGTGTATCAAGTTTTTGGTTTAGAATCAAAAACTCACTCAAAACATTTGAAACTAATGAAAATGGGCTATGAGGTTGTTGATGTCGATGTAAAGTCATAGATGAGGAGGGTGTAAAACTGGATGGAGGTGAAGTTGAAAAGCTTTCAGCGATTGCGTTCATTGAAAGCTGTTGTTGTTGTTGATGATGCTGATTTCCATGCTTGCCATGATGCATTTTAGATTGCTTTGATGCAAGGTATGCTTTTCGAATATTTTTTGCGTGTGCAATATTGCATGACATTGGATAAGATGACATACTGAAATAATAGTTTAGTTTATCGACGAAGGAAGGGCCAAGTTTTTTAAAAACTTACTTTGAGTGTGCTTTTTTGTTGTTTGACTTTGGATTTCGTCGTAAATCAAAAAAACAAATTAATTTTTTATTCCCGCGTATGAATAACGAATTTCTAATTCACAAATAGAAAAACAAACAAGACTATTTCGAATCCACTGTTTCCAAGCGTGATTACGTTGAGAAATAATAGCTAAAATTGCAATAACCGAAGAAATTCTGTTTAACCGTTGAAGTTCAGATAATTTATCAGCAATAAAAAAATTATTTAATTCTTCTGAAATATCTTTTTTTGATGAAATTTTTGTTGATTCAACAATAATTTTCTTTAATTTATAATATGTTAATTTGCAAGGAACTTCAAAAACGTTTTTGTTGTTTTTGTTGTTAATTAATTTTTCTTCTTCTTCTGACGACGACGACGAAATTAGCACAGCTGAATTATTATTTATTTCTGTAGAAACTTTTAGCATAGTATGAATTAAAATATATTATTCATATAATCCATTCAGATCGATACTTTTTTATCAGCAATAAAATATCTCGAATGGAAAAATTAAGAATGGGTTGATTGATTTTCGGTTTCGTGGTAAGACTCGAAATAAAATATAGCAGTCCAGTCGATGAAAATGTAAGTAGTTAGCGATAAAAGTAAAGTTGAAGAGAGCTGAAAAATTAATTTTTAGTTAGAAAAATCTAGAAATAATTTTCTTTATTTTCTTATTTCTTTGTTGCGATGACGCGCGATAGTAATAATATAATTTTTTCAAGGCAACCCTTCTTTCTTTTCTTCTTTTCGCTGCTCGCTCGCGTTTTTAAAAAACTAAGAAACTAATAAATGAATGATCCAAAAGCCATATTTATTAGGTTTATTTATACTCCTTTTATTTGATAGACATGCACACGCACACATATAAAATGACTGTTACAAATCAATATCTAATATATATCAATCATTTAATAAAACAGGGCAATCCCAAAAATTTTTCTTTTGATAGAAAAATAAAAGAGGCGGAGTTTTTTTAAGGTTATCAAAAGTGCACGTGGACCATAAAAGTAAGAAATAAGAAACAGAAGCAGATGGGTGAATGAGAAATTATGAATGTTCTTTAATTTTTGGTTTTGTGGTTTTACGAAGTGAAGTGATTGTAAAAAAAATGAAGGAAAGAAGCACACATCTTTCTTTCTTTGGTTTATCTCCTCTCCGATCGATCAGGGATATCCCAAAAATTATTTATATAATGGTTGTAATCTTTCGGTGGTACAGGGGAAATTTTTATGGTGGATGCCTGTTTTTTTTGCTTGTGAATGTGAAAATGAGACGGAGGGACAAATTAGCGACTAAAAAGCTTTCTTGAAAAAGTAGTAGCAAAAAATGAAAAACACAAATTCAAATTTTAAAATGCTAATTAAAAAAATATTCGTGCGATCACAAAAACTTGAAAAAGTGGCATTTCCAAATTAGTTGCAAGAGTATCTTGGAGTTTTACCCCGAATATTTATGTTTTTTATTCTTAAATTTTATCGTCTCTTTAAAAAAACTTAAGAGAAAATTTTAACATTCGTTCGATAATTTGTTTTTAACTTTTCTAAAGACTTTTTTATGGTCAACACAGCTGTTGTTTCTTAACTATTACTACAAAAACCCCTTGATTTTTTAAACGAATCTTTTTGTGCAAAAACATTTTTTACTATTTTTTTAATCAAAAACAAATGCATGCGAAATAATCTTTTCTTTGGACTTTTACCTTCTTTTTTTATATTTAATTTTTAATTAATTGCACTTTTATGATTCAATTTTCTTTTTTTTTAATCATATGGCTTTTCTATTTCCATATTCATTTTTTTAGTTAAAGGACCATGCTCTTTTGATCTTTTTTGAAATTTGTTTTCAAAACCGCGGCTGGATATTCCATCATGCCGCAACATTGCAAAATGCAAAAGCCTTTGTTCCAATACTTAGAAAAATTTTGGATTTTTTTGTTTTTTTCTGATGATGCCCATATGTAGCTACTCTTCTAAATAGCTTTACGACACTCATCATATTAAAAGTAATGAATATAGGTAGTATTAATGCTATAAGACTTCATCATGTAGGCGAAATTCTCAAAAAAACAAAAAAATTTTCTAAGTATTGGAACAAAGGCTTTTGCATTTTGCAATGTTGCGGCATGATGGAATATCCAGCCGCGGTTTTTGAAAACAAATTTCAAAAAAGATCAAAAGAGCATGGTCCTTTAAGGAAAAATAAATACATATATGTATGTGGAAGAGTGAAGAAAAAAAAAGTATTTCGTCTCGCTACTTTATTATTACAATTTTTTATAAACCAAAAAAATTGATTTATTCTTTCTTTTTTTATCAAAGAAAAAAGCCATAAAATTAGATCTTTTTGATTTTTATGTAAGCAAGTAAAATAGCGAATAAAAAAAATAATTGTAGCTATCGAATGAGTAAATAAAAAAAGTTAAAAGAGCAAAAAAGAAATGAATGAAAAAAGCAGTTTTTAGTTTTTTATAAATTATTGGTTCAGCTTTAAAACAGGATCTTTGGTAGATAAAAGAGAAGTGCATGAATGTGTGTTGAGAAAAGATGTAGCTAAAAATATTTATCTTTTTTTTTCGTTATGCAAAAGTGATCGAATAAAAGTATAAAAGAAATTTATGACGCCGTTTTTTGCCACGGAAAAAAAACTTCGAAGTTTAACTTTACTTTTTTTTGTTAGAGTCAAAATTTTTTTAAAATTAATTAATGTAATATAGGTCAAAGTCTTATTTTAACAAAATTAATTTATTGTTTTCGTTTTCATTTCGATTTAGGGTTTTTACTGTTTCGAATTAATTATTTCATCTTTTTTTGTTGCTTAACAAAAATTTTTTAAACTTTTATGTTATATTTAACCAAAAAATTTATTTCACAATTTTACGGTTTTATTTATTTTTTACTTTTAATTTTATCAAATTTGTTGCTTTTTTTAGAATTAGTTTTGTTTATAGTAGTTTTTAAGTTTGGTTTTTTTCTTCTTGTAAACATTTTTTTAATAGTAAATAGTTTCCATATGGTTTTGTTATTTTTTATTATTATTTTGAGTCGTCGTCATTCAAAACCAAATAAAAAATCAAAAACCTCGGGGAATCCCTTTTTTTGTTTTTGTTGCATTTCAATATCGCTTTTTTTCTTTCAAAATCAGTCATAAAATTATATATATATTTTTTATAGCTTTTTTCCATTTCGGCTGGGGGTTTTCCATTTATTTTTCAAGCCAGTCACAAGGGGCGATAAAGAAAACTTGAAAAGGGGCAAACAGATAATTAAAATTTAAAAAAATAAGTTTTTATCGTAAATATTCAATGCTAGGCCCAAAATTATTTGATAGGTACAAACTCGCTCCGGCGGCCCTTAACTCGCGCTTTAAAAATGAAAAAATTTTGAGAATTTAAAAAATCAGCCAATGAATAGTTTTAAAAAAAAAATAGAAAAAAGTAAAGTTTTATCAATCAAACAATTGATTTTTATTTTTTTTCTATTTTTGATTGAAACACCGCATCATTATTTTTGACGTCAATCAAGAATTTTCTTTTCTTTTTTTCTTTAAAACATGGAATGATTGATTATTATTAAAAAAAAAGCCTTTATTTTTGGTTAAAAAAAGTTTAATTTGAAGGTTTCATAGATATAACAAAGGTCGCGAGAAAAAAAGAAGGAAAATGAAAAAAAGACAATTCATTACATGTGTTAAGGGCATGAGTAAATATGTATGTATGTATTGCAAAAAAAAAATATTGCAAACACAAAGGTGCATGTTTGATTAAACAAAAATTAGATGATTGTTCGAGAGAAAAAAGTTGAAAGATTCAAGGTGAATTGTTTTAAAGAATACGAAAACTTTTTGGATAGATATGTCTCAAAGGGAAAATACAACAAAAAAAAATGGAAATTTACAGAAAAATTTTTTTCAGGAACATGAAAATTTTGAATAAATTTAGCTGGTTAAATAAAAGTATAAAATGCCGCAAATGAGTTCACTTTTTTATTAGAAGCTTTCATTTTTCTTAAAAATTAGCTGAATAGAATAAAAAGAGAGTAACTAAGTTGTGGCAATATTTTTCAAAAACTTGTCATTGTCTTCTTCCATTTCAAGAAAGTAACCAAATTTTAACGATAATCTTAAAAGATTGTTTACTTTCACTATCATTGCAATAGCTTCTTTTAGCAATTAAAATTATGAGTTTTTTTTTAGTATTCCATTTCATTCCTAAAATATCTAATTTTAAAACTTTTTTTGTCTTTCTCCAGTTACGGTCAATGCCATCTATCTTTTCTTTTCTTTCGCTCGTTCGTTAAACTTCCTTCTCTTTTTTTTAAAAGAAAAAAAAATCAACGTTCGTTCAAAAGTTAGTTAGTTTATTTTTTTTTAAATATTTTCGGGTTCGATCCATTTATTTCTTTCTTCTTTTTTTATAAGTACAAGAAGTCTGTTTTTTTTCTTGTTTGTTTGTCTAAAAAGATTTTGAATGTTTTATGATAATGGAAAGAAAGAAAAAACGTGAAAGGTTGAAAAACTTTTAGAACGTTTGGGGTAATGAAAAATATTTAATCGCACGTTCAGTATTTTTTTTGCTTGCTTGCAAAGTTTTGTATGAAAAAAATCAAAAAATCACGAGAACAAGAAATGAAGAAAAGTAAAACGCATAAAAAAAGTTACTGTAAAAAAGTTTAAAAAAGAATGAAAAATGCAAGGGGCGCATTAAATTAAAAATTTTTAAATCTCAACAGTTTACGTTTGAGAAATTTTTCATTTTTGCTTTAAAATTCCCCGTAATTCCAGTCAAAATTACTTCAATCGCTGTAATAAGATTCTACCTTACTAAAAAAAAAACAAAGAAAAAATTGAAGCAAACAATTAATAGTCTTTGTTATTTTTTTCTATAATTATTTTTTTTATTACTCATTGTTGTTTATGTGAAACTATGTAGCGCTAAATTTGCCGGAAATCATCTCTTTTTTTCTTTAGAAATTTTAGGCTATTATTAGTTTTAGTTTTGGCTATTACTTTTTTTATATCAAATGCGTAAAAAAAGTTTCTTAATAAAATTTTTAATTTTAGTCTTAGTAATCCATTTTCTTTTCAATTTCATATTTTTTTGTGCTCAAAAATTAACTTTATGAGATTCATGATAATAAGATAAAACATTTGAGCACAGATTTGTTTTATTAGGTCAGCAAAACTGATAATGTCCATGCATGCAATAGTTATTTCATTTATTTTTCAAGACGTTTTTTAAAAAAAGGGCAAAGGTTGTTTGTGTATCCAAATCAAATAATAATAAAAAAATGAATCAATCGATATCAGACACTTTTATGCATGATGGTAGCCATAACCTTTTGAGACATGAGACTGACTGATCATTGGTTTTACAACATTTCAGTTCATTGCTGCTTGCTTGGAAATGAGCAAAAATAAAAAGCTTGCAAAAAATCAATAAAATTCTATTTTTTTTTTGTTGTTTTGATATTAGAATGAGCTTTTTAACTTTCATAGATAATTTATTTTATTCTAATATCGGTGCTTTGGGTATTGAAAAATTTTTTACCAATTTTTTTTTCAAAAAAGTAATCTTCAATAAATTTGTTTTTTGCGCATAATTTTCAAGGACTATTATTCCCAATTTCCAATCTAAGAAATAATTAAAAAATTTATATCAGCTTTTTTTAAAGAAGCTCGAATCCTAAATTAGTAGTAGACGATGCATTTCTTTCTTTTTATAGACAAAAATTTATTATCTTTTTTTTAAACTCCTTCCATAATCAATAAATTTCATTTTTTTTAAACAATGATACAACAACAGCAAGAAAAAAAATATAAATCATTGATAACAATTTTTTTTGATTTTCTTTTACTTTATCACAATGAATTTATGAAAGTTTCGTGCATTTTATATTTTATCTTAGAACCGTTTTCGTGCGTTGTAAAGTAAAGTAACCTTTGTTTTTTTTCTCCTTCTCGATCGAGGCCTTTTTTGTTTGACATTTTCCAATTAATGAAGAAAAAAAAGATAACCTTCAATTATTTTTACTATTTGAAATTCACATGTTTTTTTAGTGAAAAATTAATTTTTTTTTGTTTATGAAACTAACAAGGAACATTAATTTCAGGCTAAAATACAAAAAATAAGTGCGCAGCAGTAAAAGAGCAAAAGTCAAAAAAACGGTAGCAAACAATATTCTAAAAAACTGAAGCATGGAAGATTTTAAAATTTCTAAATTAAGACCAGAAGATATGAAACATGTTCGAATGATGGTTAAAGTAAGTGGGCCTAAAAAATTGCCCTAAATATTTTTATTTCTTCGGGTCTCAACCTGCTAAAAAGTGTTTTGACGCAAAAAAATAGTCTAGACACGGGAAAAACTGGACCGACACAAAAAAAAGGAATCTAAAAGCTAAAAAAATTTAAATCCAAACTTTTCTAAATTTTTCTAGGAATTGGCAACATTTGAAAAAATGCCTGATGGACCTAAACTTTCGATAACTGATTTACAAAATGATTTAAAAAATAATCACTTTTTTGGTTTCATTGCTATGAAAAGCAGCGATAATGGTGATGGTGATGAACCTGCTGGGATGGCTCTTTGCTATCGAGCATATTCCACTTGGGAAGGAGTATTCATTCATATGGAAGATTTATATGTTCGAGAAAAATTTCGTAAAAATGGATTAGGCCGAAAATTGGTTATTGCAGTTTGTAAAGTAAAAAAGCACACGATTTTACTATTTTTATTTTTAAATTTCTTTTTTGTAGGATGCAAAAGAAAATAATTACCTTCGAGTTCAATGGAATGTATTGGATTGGAATCCAGCAAGAAAATTTTATGATACATTTGGTGCAAAAAATTTAAGTGAAAAAGAAGGATGGTTAATGTATCGATTAGAGCCAGAACAAATTGCTAAAGTTGCTGCAGATTCATTAGAAAATGTTTAAAAAGAAAAAATTTGTTTTGTTTTTTTTTAAAAATTAGCTTTAGATTATTATTGTTTTACTTGTTTGAAGAAAATAAAAAACTTTTAATAGTAAAACTTTGGAGCTTCAAATACAAAAAAAAATTCTTTTCTTTCCTCTAAATAATTTTGTTACAAAATTCAAAATTTTGTAAAAAAAACTTCAAACTTTTGCAATTTTCACATGCGTTTATGCAAATTTCCATTTTTTTAGATTCACTTTTTGTGACTTTTTTGTTAGAAAAAACTTTCATTCGTTCATTCTTCAACACTTTTTTGATTGAAAGCTGGCTGCTGCAGTGTTTGAAAAAATGCGTTCTTCTTTCTCTTGGCTCTCATCATTTTTTATTTCATCTTTGATTATCATCTTCGCCGTTGCCGTCGTCAATGGTCAAAACAATGGAAAGGAAGGATGCCGCCAATATCGAATGTCGCCAATCAACAACAACATGGAAATGTCATTAAATGCTTCAACAATAGAATTCATCTTTTTTATCGACAGTGTTTCACCCAAGGTTGGTTTGCTTTTCCTTTCTTATTTTTGAGAATTGCTTCTTTTTGACGGAGAAAAAGAAAGATAATGAAAACTTACACACTAACTTTAACATATTTTTAGGCTGATCGACAACTTGAATTTTTCCATGCAATCGATTGTATGCTTCCTCCTTCATCAGAAAATGTCGAATCAACATATTTCATGGTTGGTCAAAATTTTACACTTATGACGGGTGATTTTGATCAAGCTTATTATTTTCTGAAACGCAATAATTCACCATTATCGAAGCACTTGTATCAAATGAAATTATGTGATGAATTTCTCATATCTTTGAATTTTTATTTTCAACATTCTTCGTTTTCTTCAAATCCAAAGAATTTCATTTTATTCAACTTTAACTCCATGGATGAAAGCTCTTGTGAAGATGAATTTGAATCATACATGCTTAAAGAAGGTAAGATTTTATAAAACCTATTGACTTTACCGTATCTATTTTTGACATACTTGTAACTGCAAAGCTTGATTTATTTTACACTTTTCTTATTTCAGGGTTATCATCAGCAGGAATATTCCTCAATGTCATACATATCAATTCAACAATGATTCCTGAAGATGAAGAAGATTTGGATTTTCAAATGAATCACAACTATTTCTTTGGTCAACAACTTTCATTATCGTCTGTTAATGAATTGGGTAACAAAAAACAAACAAGCCTTTGATTTTTCCATGTGTTTATATTCATAATTTTAGATTATTCTCATCGTTATCGCTATGTTCTTCGATCATTTGCTAAAAATATTCTTGAACAATCGATTCTCTTTGATAAAGAATACAAAAAGATGGAAGCAAACTCGTCATTAATTCATATGGATCAAACCTTTTTCAATGTCAATGAATCTGCTATTGTGGAGGCAAAGGAATCTAAATTGTAAGTTTGTTTGTTTCCTAATTGAAAGTAAAAACTATTAAAAACTGCTTTTGTTTCTGTTAATTTCTTGCCAGATTCTTTGTGATATAATTAAACATAAATTTTTAGTGTAAAAGGCCTGAAAATATTTTGCAATATTGTTATAGCATGTTTTATTATCTATTGCATTGGTGAAGCAGCGGGTTCGATTGGTTTATTTGCTCTTGATTGTATGGATATGGTAAAAGATAGTAAGTTAAACAAACAAAACGAATAATCAACATTAACGCAATTTTATTACGCAAAATTACTACAATGGAAACCTTTATGAAGTTTTATAATTAGTAAACTTATTATTCTAGATATTAACTTTGAACTTGATCTTATTCGTGCAATTCATATAACAGCCGTCAATGTTGCTCAAAATGATAATTATCGTGGAAATGAACCAAATGAAATGAATGCTCAAGATACTGACGAACTTCCTGATGCTGCTGCTGCTGCAAATGGTGAACATCCGTAAGTTAATAGTACATTTTATGGGACTCAACATACTTGCAAAGTTATAAAAGACTGGATAGGTACTGCACCTTCTAAGAATACCACTTTGCTTTGTGATAAACTTTTTGGATTAATTACAACTTTTTACATGTTCATTTTTTAGTGCTTTTAATATGGCTGATTGTTATGAAAATGATGTTATAATTGAAGGTGATTATGTTATTGATGCTGGTGATGACGATGAACACGAATTTTCTAATCATACAGTAAGTTGTATTTTTCTTGCTTTTGATTTTCTTGGTTAAAACATTACTGCTTTAGATCAATGAAATGAATCATGATGAAGTTGTTTCAATTGCTTCAACTCAACCAAGTACTATTGTAGATTTATCGTGAAAATAAAGAAACGCTGATCAAATAATGATATGGAAAATTGTAATTATTGTGTATGTATGTGTTTGATAGTTATGTAAAAAATGTCAATAAAAGATTTATCTCAGATTGATTGTGCCTAATTTTCTTAATCAGCAAAAATACATATAAACGAGTAATAATAGCCTTTCATGGATTCCTTGCCACTCATAAAAACACACAATAAACACAAGCTTTTTAAACATTTTTATTTAGACAAATTTTATGTAACAAAACAAACGGAGAAATAGAGTTTAAAGTGAAGATTGTTTAGCAATTATTTCTTTGATATAAATATTTTTCATTCTGCAAAAGTCAAGAAATTTATCCATTACCATTAAAATGCAATAAGCATCAAGAGCAGCATATCGTAACTGAAATGAACAAATGTAAGAATTACTAACAACAAAAGTAAAGAAATGACAAACTTGAGATATTCTTAATGGTCGTCTTTCCCATAAAGAGCATTGTTCACTTTTATCCAACTCTTTACCAAGTACATGTTCACATATTGATGTAAGGCTCATTTGCATATCCATATTTTTGATTTGATTTCTAGGAATATCGTTTTTTTGTTCAGTTTCTTCAGTTTGATATAAATCTTTCTCCTTTGCAAGCAAAATCCCCAATTTTTTGCGAGTTCGTGCAATGCCGATTTCATCCAATTCAATATCAGCCGATTCTGATTCTAGAGTGGCAGCAAAGGGTTCATTAGAAGCAATCATAAGACCATCGAGTTCATTACCAAAGTTCTTACGTCCAAGTTCGATTAGCTAAAGAAATGAAATCAGTGATTGTTTGGTAAAACGAAAATAAACTTGCTTTAGAAAACAAAGTATGTAAACAGATCAAATTCTTTGGCTCGCGAATAATACTCTGACATTTTGGAACACATCTTCGAAGTTGAGTCAAATCATCATTGAATCGAAAACCAAGTATACATAGTTTTTCATTACCAAAGAGCTTATCAAGGAATTCGATGAGTTCTTTTTCTTCCCTTAAAGCATCCATATCGATAATGTAAATCATAGACCGAAATGCTAATTGCATGATTGAAATTCTAAAGAAAAAGTGCTTTAAAAAGGAAGCTATTAGAAGAAGAAGAAAAATCACCCCGATTTATCAAAATGAGGACTCCATTCAGCATCAATACCAACATAAGGATATGACGAATAAGAAGCTTCAGCCAAATCAAGAAGAACTAGTTTCAAGTGTCGAACTTTGTTTACAATAAATACTTTAGCTTGTAATGGAAGAGGCAAGTAATTATCTCGAACTTCATAAATATCAGCATCAGCAAATTTGCTAAAACACACAAATTGTTAAAAAATGCAAACATATAAAAAGCAAAGTAATTTACATATCAAGTTGCTTATCAGTGAAATCTAGTTTATTAATAAATGAAGCCAATTCGATATCACCATGTTTCTGTTCAATTAGTTTGACAACACATTTTTTATGATTTGGATGATGCTTGATAACACAAAATATTAAATCCAAAAGTTGTTCATTGTTGATTTTGTTATTTTTGTGTTTTTTGAATCCCATAGTACGTATAACACCAGTAACACGTTTTGCAACTGAATTAAACATGAAAATGAATTATGATGGATGTTTTTCGTTCAACAAAGTTTATTCATTTTTTTGTTGCAAAAAAGCAAATGAAAGGCGTAAAGTTGCTTTGAACGCTCTTGACGCGACTTTCGAGAATAAAACTTAATTGTTGGAGGAAGCGATTTTGCTCGCCCAAAATTGTGTTTTCAATAACAAAATTAATGCTGCCATTAAGGCTTTACATTATTGTGTGTAATTTGTATAGATAGGATTAACAAAGCAACTTATTTTGGAAATGGAAAGCTCATAAAAGCATGACCAAAATGAATGGCTAGAGGGATGCATCCTAAAGTCTATCATCTAAAACTTACATAAAAAATTTAATTAATATAAATACAACCTACAAAAAAGCAATAAAATTACATACACAAATGTATAAAAATTCAGTTTTAAATTTACTAAAAGATTGGGTATCAACAAAAAAACAGAAAAATGAATAGATAGATTTTATTGAATAAGTTTTTGGATAACCGGAGTGAGGCTATTTGGAAATAAATGCTCGATGCATCAAACCGATAAAATGGAAAAAATACCAACAACAAGAGACAAATGTGCAAACGAACACTATTTTACAGAGAAGACTATTAGTCAAAAAAATGGTAGAGACGCGCAAAGCCTATATGACAAAAAAAAAAGAACATTGAAGGGAGAGCGTTTGTCGGCTTTTTTTTATTGACTCCTAAACCATATAAAATGGAAAAGGATACATTGACGTGAGAAAGACTAGAAATCAAAAAAATGAGTCATCCTTAAAGAAAATTAAAAAATTTTAAGAATTTACGAATGCGCAATTTTTCCATCCTAACTTAATAAAAAATTTGAAATATAAATTCTTATTTTCTTTTTTCGAAGTGTTTTTAATTTTTTCTTTGGATGGCTTTCGAAGATGTGATAAAGCTATTATGATGCGTATGCGGAAGCACAAAAACATAAAGAAATGAAACAAAGGCGTCGAAAAGTTTTTGCAATAATTGTTGTATTTTTACTTTTTGCTCTTGTTGTTGCGGCTGGTGTTGTTTTAGCTGCTGTAAATTAAATTAATTAGAATTTATTTATTTTAAATTTTCTTTTCTTGTTTGCTCAAATATTTTTTATTTAAACACTTACAAATAAAATCACTGCCATTGTTTATTTTATTTTAATTTATTTTGAACAAAAACGGACAAAATAAAGTTTAATTCTTTTTAAATTAATATAATAATTACGAGGATTTACGAAAAGTAGGGAGAAACAAAATATGAAAAATAGAGAGATAGATTTTTTTAAAAATAAATGTTGTGGTTTAATGGAAAAAGCCTTTGCAAAAATTATGTGAGACGCAATGAGACTATGAAATGGAAAAATATCAAAAACCAATGAAAAACGTGCAAACAAAAAATATTTTATGGAGAAAGCCTATTAGTCAAAAAAATGTTTGGGACGCGCAAAACCTATAAGACAAAAAAAAGAACAATGAAGGGAGAGTGTATGCCGGCTTTTTTTTTTATTGATTATGAGTAAACATTTATGTAATAATAGAATTAAGAGTGATTATTAGAACAATTATTTATTATTTTCAATTAAAATATTTCTTAATTTTTGAATATTAATTTCCGTTTTAAAAAATACAGAAAACTGTAAATTATAAATTATAAAAGATGAAAATCTATTTGTAAAATATTGAATTGTGGCGGAAAAAAGGAAATAAATAAAGGTTGTCAACAACAAAAAAAAAGTATAATTTATAACAAAATATTTATGAAAAATTAAGGTAATTTTTTTAAGCAAATTTGCATATTATGAATTATTAAATGGCATTAATTTGCAAGAAAATGACATAAATATGACCGTTTTTATTTTTGAACATAATATTAAGCGGAAAAAAAGAAGAATTTTTTTGAGCGACTCCCAACACATACATGTCCGACATGCATTTGTGAAGTAAAAAAAACTTTTGAAAGTTGAAAAAAAGGAAAAATTTAATGCTAAATGGGCTTGTTTTTGCTTGTGATTCGATTTTTAACTGTTTTTTTTTTTATTCACCTTTAAATAAGGAGATTGTAGCGAAATGCTGGATTCTTCTGTTTGAAGCTTTCTTGAGATATTAGAGCGTGACAGACATATGTGCTGTTTGCTCGTACGTTTATCATTTATGCTGGTCATAAGTTTATCGAAAGTTGCTTATAAATATACTTTATGTATAACATAATAAT
This sequence comes from Panagrolaimus kolymaensis, assembly GCA_028622995.1. NCBI lineage: Eukaryota > Metazoa > Nematoda > Chromadorea > Rhabditida > Panagrolaimidae > Panagrolaimus > Panagrolaimus kolymaensis. The sequence goes on from JAJQJQ010000063.1 coordinate 516,805, forward strand.
AATAAAAAAAGCGATGTGACATTTATATGTCATCTGTTGATATAAAACCATACCGGGGAATATGGTATCAACTTTGTAATGTTTGAGATATTTTACACATAATGTGCATATATCTGATTGATCCTGTCTGATTGATGTGGTCATTTCAAAGATTAAGCCATGCATGTCTAAGTACATGTGTTTTTAACACGAAACCGCGTATGGCTCATTAAAACAGCTAAAATTTACTTGATTTTGACATATATCCTACATGGATAACTGTGGTAATTCTGGAGCTAATACATGAATAAAAGCGTTAACGTAAGTTTACGTGCATTTATTAGAACAAAACCAAGCATCTTCGGATGTGTTTTGTTGACTCTGAATAAACTTTGCTGATCGCATAGTCTTGTACTGGCGACATGTCATTCAAGTGTCTGACCTATCAACTGTATATATAAGTATATAGTACTTATATGGTTTTGACGGGTAACGGAGAATTAGGATTCGACTCCGGAGAAAATGCCTGAGAAACGGCGTTTACATCCAAGGAAGGCAGCAGGCGCGAAAATTACCCATTCTCAGTACGAGGAGGTAGTGACGAGAAATGACAAGATTTAGTCCTTCGGGGCTGGATCATTGGAATGGTTTGATTTTAAAATCATTAAAGAGTATCAATGAGAGGGCAAGTCTGGTGCCAGCAGCCGCGGTAATTCCAGCTCTCATACTGCATTGAATTGTTGCTGCGGTTAAAAAGCTCGTAGTTGGATCTGTACATGATAGGATGGTTCACCCTTTGGGTTGTAACTATTACTAAATGTTTTTTATCAGATTTTTTACATGTTACTTGTAATGTGTAAATGTCTGATGAGTTTACTTTGAATAAATCAAAGTGCTCAAAACAGGCGTAAGCTTGTATGGTTTTGCATGGAATAATAGAACATGACTATGGTTCATGTTTTATTGGTTTTACTTACCATGGTAATGATTAAAAGGAACGGCCGGGGCCATCCGTATCGCAGGGCGAGAGGTGAAATTCGTGGACCCTTGCGAGACGAACTACAGCGAAAGCATTTGGCAAGAATGTTTTCATTAATCTAGAACGAAAGTCAGAGGATCGAAGGCGATCAGATACCGCCCTAGTTCTGACCGTAAACTATGCCATCTAGCGAGTTTCGGGTGGATATTTTATATTTGCCCTTGAAACGAGCTTCCCGGAAACGAAAGTCTTTCGGTTCCGGGGGAAGTATGGTTGCAAAGTTGAAACTTAAAGGAATTGACGGAAGGTCACCACCAGAAGTGGAGCCTGCGGCTTAATTTGACTCAACACGGGAAAACTCACCCGGTCTAGACACTATAAGGATTGACAGATTGATAGCTTTTTCATGATTTGGTGGATGGTGGTGCATGGCCGTTCTTAGTTCGTGGAGTGATTTGTCTGGTTAATTCCGATAACGAACGAGATTGGAGCTTAATTAAATAGGAAAGCGTTTTATTTATATGACGTTCTTTCCTTCTTAATGGGATTTGCGGCGTTCCAGTCGTAAGAAACCCAGCAATAACAGGTCTGTGATGCCCTAAGATGTCTGGGGCTGCACGCGCGCTACAATGAAAATTGCAGCGCGTGTGACCATAATCGAAAGATTTTGGTAAACGAGTCAAATTATTCCGTATTTGGGATCGAATATTGTAATTATTATTCGTGAACGAGGAACTTCAAGTAAGTGTAAGTCATCAGCTTACGCTGATTACGTCCCTGTCCTTTGTACACACCGCCCGTCGCTGCCCGGAACTGGGTTAATTCGAGAAGATTACGGATTGATGATCTTTGTATATTTCGGTATGCAAATTTTGTTGAAAAGTAATTTGATCGCATTGGCTTGAACCGGGCAAAAGTCGTAACAAGGTGGCCGTAGGTGAACCTGCAGGCCGGATCATTAATGATTTTAACACAAATCACACCTTGTGAGACTTATATTGAACATATATATGTTCGATATAAAGTTATTTTGAATAACTATACGGCCGTTCTCGGGTTTCTATGGTTTATGGAGTTAGTGTAGAATACCGTACTAACATATATCCATAGATCCTTAAAGTCACTTCCTTCGGGATTATGGCTTAGAATTAAAAAGCATCTACTAATGGGATGCTGCCAGAACATGTTTTATTTTAATAAACAAAGAATATAATAAAGGATTTTGAATAATCAAAGATAAAATCCTATTCGGTGGACCACTCGGTTCATGGTTCGATGAAGAACGCAGCAAAATGCGTTAATTTTCATGACTTGCAAACTACATGAATGAAAAAGTTTCGAATGCAAATTGCGCCGTTCGTTTTTTACGAATGGCACATCTGTATGAGATTCGTATAAATTACTACTGCATATGGCTTGTGAAAGGGCTATTATGTAGTGATAATTGAAGGATTTATTATGTCCTTCGTATTGGAAAGTAAAGATTTTTTGGCATAGGATTCGTTGGATCGACCTCTATAGCTTTACTAGAATCTCATGAAATTTTTGCTTGCTATGGAACCTTTGGGTTTCATTAGCAGCATTATTCATATGCTTTACTTGATAAAAGTAAAAACTTGAATTGACCATTTTTTTATGGTTGAGATAAAAGTTTTTTTACTTGAAAAGTATATGCTTTATGAATTAATGTATAGTATTAATTTTACCTTTTACGAACTCATATCAGGTGTGACTACCCGCTGAACTTAAGCATATCAGTAAGCGGAGGAAAAGAAACTAAAAAGGATTCCCTTAGTAACTGCGAGTGAAACGGGATAAGCTCAGCGCTGAATCTCTATAGCGTAATGTTATAGCGAACTGTAGCGTATAGCATGATACATTTTATGAGGTATAAAGTCTTAAGTTCTCTTTGACTAGAGTTCCATAGAAGGTGATAGGCTTGTTAAGACTTTTTATACCTTATATTTGTTTTATGTTTTGAGTCGGGTTGTTTGGAAACACAGCCCAAAGAAGGTGGTAAACTTCACCTAAAGCTAAATATGACCATGAATCCGATAGCAAACAAGTACCGTGAGGGAAAGTTGAAAAGAACTCTGAAGAGAGAGTTAAATAGTACGCGAAACCGAATGGGTGGAAACGGATAGAGTTGTCGAAAGATGGTAGTAATAAGTTGGAAAGCGATGTATCGGTTTGAGCTTTGTTATCGTAAGATTCAAAACTTGAATGCGGTTTATTGTTAAACAATGCCCTTGCTATCATTGTGCTGCAACGATTGATCAAAATTTCTTAAGTTTTGTTAGAGGGCATATCTTCGGATGTGTATCCTGGCTTAATGGAAGGAGTTTTTGATTAATTGGGTATGAAAGAGCCAAAAATTATGTAAATGAGATGGTGAATAAAAGTTAACGCATGCGTTGACTTTTTTACACTGTTTTATTTTATGTATGATGCGGTTATTTTTTATCAGTATAAAAGACAATCACCTATCTGTCCCGTCTTGAAACACGGACCAAGGAGTTTATCGTATATGCGAGTCATTGAGTGAATAAAACTCATTGGCGTAATGAAAGTAAAGTTACCTTTATGGTAATGATATGTGATCATGTAATTTTCAAATTGCATGAGCAACATAGTCCCATCTAAATTGTTTACAATTGGGTGGAGATAGAGCATATGCGATGAGACCCGAAAGATGGTGAACTATGCCTGAGCAGGATGAAGTCAGGAGAAATTCTGATGGAAGTCCGAAGCGGTTCTGACGTGCAAATCGATCGTCTGACTTGGGTATAGGGGCGAAAGACTAATCGAACCATCTAGTAGCTGGTTCCTTCCGAAGTTTCCCTTAGGATAGCTTCAACTATTTATAGTTATACTCGGTAAAGCGAACGATTAGAGGTCTTGGGAACGAAATATTCTCAACCTATTCTCATACTCTTAATGGGTATGATGTATATGTTTCTTAATTGAACATATACATTGAATATTAAGTTGAAAGTGGGCCATTTTTGGTAAGCAGAACTGGCGATGCGGGATGAACCGCAAGTAAAGTTAAGGTGCCTAACTTTTTGCTCATGAGACCCCATAAAAGGTGTTAGTTGATATTGACAGCAGGACGGTGGACATGGAAGTTGTAAACCGCTAAGGAGTGTGTAACAACTCACCTGCCGAATCAACTAGCCCTGAAAATGGATGGCGCTCTAGCGAAAGACCTATACTTTACTGTTATACTATGGTATAACTCAGAGTATAACATGTAGGAAGGTGTAATAGTTAGCGTTGAAGGTTTACATTGTAAAATGGACTGGAGCTTCTACTAGTGCAGATCTTGGTGATAGTAGCAAACATTCAAGTGAGATCCTTGAAGGCCGAAGTGAAAAAGGTTTCCACGTGAACAGTATTTGAATGTGGGTCAGTCGGTCCTAAAGAAATTGCGCATGCAATTTTCATTATGTGTGTTATCATATTTTAATATGGTTTCACATGTTTTCTGAAAGGGAAGTAGGTTAATATTCCTACACTATGAGAATACGATTATAATTTAACTTCGGTTATATTATAAGGGGCGGTAACGTTATATGAACTCATATACGTCATATAAAGTTCAGAATAGAGATCTCTTCTCTATTTTAGCGATTTTGTCCATGGAATGAGATCATCTCGAGATATGGATAAAGATAGTGTAAAGCATAACGGTTTTTGTTATGTTCTGAGTGCTTTATATGACCCTTGAAAATATGAGGGATCCCTAATAATGTATTCCATAACCGTACCTGATTCCGCATCAGGTTTTCAAGGTGAATAGCCTCTGGTCGATAGAATAATGTAGGTAAGGGAAGTCGGCAAATTAGATCCGTAACTTTGGGAAAAGGATTGGCTCTAAGAATCGAGTATATTGGGTTTTTGAATGAAACTTAATGAAATAAGTCAAGTTTGAGGGATCCTTCGGGTGAACTTGGACTAGTGCTTTTTTTATTTTGTGGATTTTTTAAACTTGTTGCTACTTTCGGGTTGTAACGTCAATATACACTTAATGATTAGCTTAGAACTGACACGGACTCGGGGAATCCGACTGTCTAATTAAAACAGAGCAAATAGAAGGCGTTAATATGCTTTGACTATTTGTGATTTCTGCCCAGTGCTCTGAATGTTAATCTAAAGAAATTTATTTAAGCGCGGGTAAACGGCGGGAGTAACTATGACTCTCTTAAGGTAGCCAAATGCCTCGTCATCTAATTAGTGACGCGCACGAATGGATTAACGAGATTCCCACTGTCCCTATCTACTATCTAGCGAAATCACAGCCAAGGGAACGGGCTTGGTAAAGTCTGCGGGGAAAGAAGACCCTATTGAGCTTGACTCTAGTCTGACTTTGTGAAGAGTCATAAGAGGTGTAGTATAAGGGGGAGATCTTCGGATCGATCGTGAAATACCCCTACTTTTATCGACTCTTTACTTATTCAGTAATACGAAAATTGTCTTATGACTTTCTTTTGGAATTAAATGTTTTAATTTGATTAAAGCATGATTCGCACTGATGACATTGTCAGGCGGGGAGTTTGACTGGGGCGGTACATCTGTCAAATAGTAACGCAGGTGTCCTAAGGTATACTCAGTGAGGACAGAAACCTCACGTAGACTAAAAGGAGAAAAGTATACTTGATCTTGATTCTCAGTACGAATACAGACCGTTAAAGCGTGGCCTATCGATCCTTTTGGATTTAAAAGTTTTAAATAAGAGGTGTCAGAAAAGTTACCATAGGGATAACTGGCTTGTGGCAGCCAAGCGTCCATAGCGACGTTGCTTTTTGATCCTTCGATGTCGGCTCTTCCTATCATTACGAAGCAGAATTCGTAAAGCGTTGGATTGTTCACCCACTAATAGGGAACGTGAGCTGGGTTTAGACCGTCGCGAGACAGGTTAGTTTTACCCTACAGACAGTATATAGTTATTGCGATAGTAGTCATGCTTAGTACGAGAGGAACCGCAGGTCCAGACATTTGGTATATACGCTTACTCGATAGAGTAATGGCGTGATGCTACGTCTGGTGGCTTATGACTGAAAGCCTCTAAGTCAGAATCCATCCTAGACGATTAGCAATAATACTTTTGCATCTCGGTGTCGAGTATGGCTAAAGTATGCATCTTTGGATGTAGTATTGCCCCATTATATGTCTTGAAAGAATTGGGTAAATCTGATTCTTTTGACAAAGCCTTAATTACTAAGGTATAGTGCCGGGGTGTAAGATTTCTTGCAAACTACTTGATTACTGATCTTGGTGTTGTTCTCAGTAGAGCAGCGTTTATGCTGCGATCTGTTGAGACTTAGCCAAAGATCGGATGATCTGTTATTATACAAAATTTTTGTGTTTCACATACATATTAAAGAGGGTCAATGGGCGAGAACCTCATAATGGTGAAGCATTAAGCGCATTTTTTTAAGCGTTTTTTTTTGTTTCACATACTAATAATTTATATGTATGTACACAAAAAATTGTGTTTCACAGACAATTTTTATAAAAATTGTGTTTCAAGAACAAATATATTGAAAAAAATGCATTAAAGATTTTTGCAAATGTATGGTTTGCATAAAGGTTGAAGAAAATCCAATTCATGGGTTGCAGATGTGGTAACAAAAAATAATTGCATGGTTGTCTCATATGAAAAGCCAACAAAAAAGCATGCATGCATTACGTTCCATCAAAAATGAAAAACCGATGGATTATGTATGTGTAAATGCTTGCTTGAACAACCATCTTCTTACATATCAACACATCTTTACAAAATCGTATATCAAAATCAGACATAGAAACATTTTTATTTTATTTTAAAACTAAATAGCCATAGGCGGAAGGTAAATCGGGTGGATATGTGGAAAGGATAAATACATACACAAAAGAGTATGTAGTACTTTTGCATATTCACTTTGGTTAATCTTCTGTCGATGGCTTTTTTTATCACCCTTTTTAAAAAAAATATTTACTTTGAATGGAGCCATAAATATGAGATCATACAAAATCTTAAAATTATGCCTCTATTTTTTATCATTAATTTTAAAAATTTCAATAATGCCCATCAAAATTCAGTCTCAACAAAAATTACCCAACAACTTATAATAATAACACATACAAATGAAACAAGTAAAAAAAATTTAGCACAACACCCTTAAGAAATTAAAAATTAAGCTTTCTATAAACCATAAAATTTAAAAACTAGTCGCCTAATTTTTGAATATAGCATAAAGCAGTTCCACAAATATCCTAATTTTTTTAATAAAGTGTGATTGGAGAAATGGTTGCTTTGATGCTGTAAAGGTTTAAAATATTATTAATCCATCACTTAGACATTATTGAGGAGCATATATTGTTTGTTTTTTATTATATAGGGTTTTAACGTCCATAAAAAACCTTTGAACGCCTTTCCTTTATTGTTCTTTTTTTGTCTTATAGGCTTTGCTCGTCTTTACCATTTTTTGACTAATAGTCCTTCTCCATAAAATAGTGTTTGTTTGCACGTTTGTCTCTTGTTGGTGTTATTTTTCCATTTCATAGTCTCATTGCGTCTCACATAATTTTTGCAAAGGCTTTTTCCATTAAACCACAACATTTATTTTTAAAAAAATCTATCTCTCTATTTTTCATATTTTGTTTCTCCCTACTTTTCGTAAATCCTCGTAATTATTATATTAATTTAAAAAGAATTAAACTTTATTTTGTCTGTTTTTGTTCAAAATAAATTAAAATAAAATAAACAATGGCAGTGATTTTATTTGTAAGTGTTTAAATAAAAAATATTTGAGCAAACAAGAAAAGAAAATTTAAAATAAATAAATTCTAATTAATTTAATTTACAGCAGCTAAAACAACACCAGCCGCAACAACAAGAGCAAAAAGTAAAAATACAACAATTATTGCAAAAACTTTTCGACGCCTTTGTTTCATTTCTTTATGCTTTTGTGCTTCCGCATACGCATCATAATCATAAAGCCATTTGGGAACTTGTTTACCATAACGAAAAATGGGGGAAGGATTTACTCGAGATCGATGATGATCAATGGATTTCCATGCTGGTCCAGCATTTGATGGCTCGATTTGAACAAAATTGAGGTATAAAAAATGTTTGTTGCGGGTAATACTTCTTGTTTTTGCATAACCTCCTCGTACTGAGAGTTAAGTGATACAAATATAAATGGGGACTTTATTAACAATACCCGCATACATTTAAAAAATTAAAACACTTTTTTGTATGGTCATGGTTAAATTTAAATAGGCAAAAAATAATTGTGAATAGTTCAATACATTTAACTCAAGAATGGTAATAAAAGGTTTAGATGATTCAAAATCAAATCAGCCGAAAATAAAATTGAATCACATTTAAAATATCCAAATCGAAACTTTTTTTCTCGTTGGTCGTAATATTTACTAAAGTTGATAACATATTTAATTTCCTGTGTCAGAATCATACATACTCCAAAATTTGATATGTAAAAGACAATAACTTTTTTATAATAATAAATTTTATGCCATCGACTTTGATAACAAAAGCATGGAACCATCCATTTCTATTATTTTCTTATTATTTGCATTTTTTATATTCAAAAAATGTTAAACATGTCTCAATTTTTTATTATAATTTATTCAAATTAAAGATTGAATTTAGAAGCAGAAGTAGTAGATTTTAGTTTTAAATCCTTCCTAGGCATGGCTCGAGGCCCCGAAGCCCCGGCCCGGCCCCGGCCCCGGGGCCGGGCCTGGGGCCTGGGGCCTGAAATTTTGAAGCGGGGCCGGGCCGGGGCCTAACCCAGGCCCCGGCAGGCCCCGACGAAAAAATATATATATAAAAAACGAAAAATTTGTCAAATTTTTGCTAAAAATTATATAAAATTCACTTTGATGGCTGAAATTTCAAAAAAGTTAAGCCTTTTTTACCCAATTTTAACTAAAATTTTTCTCCTATAATCATTTATTTACTAACAAAATTTAAGAAAAAATTGTTTCAAACGGGTTTATAGCTTTTTTAATAATAAAAAAGAGCACATCTTAAACTCTTCAATTATATTTTCGCTCGATTTTTTATGAGGTTAAAACATAAGTAAAAAGTTAATTTTTTTGATAAACTATCTATTTAAAAAAAGCGATTTCTTCAAAGCTTTTAGATTAACACTTCATAACAAGAAACTTTTTAACTTTTCGAAGATAATTAAAAATTTTGTTTATATTTTTTCACCCTTAATTTAATTCTTTGGAACGAAAAGTTTTTTTTCAAATAAAATTCTATGAATTGTTGTAAATTTAAAAAACATTATCTTTTAAGTCGTGGAACTTTTAATTATAAAAAAATATTTACAGACGGTTTTTAACTGCCTCTTTAATATCCAAATATTTTTTTCTTTGGGGTTTAAACTACTATTAAATTAGGAAAAATTTTATTTGACATGTTAAATTTATTTTCTTTCTTTTTGGACAAATTTTTTAAACATTTGTTTATCATTTTTTTTTAACTTTATAAAACATAGTTGAAAGGAAAAAATAATAAAGAATGTTTATTTTTAAACAAAAGGAATTTATAAGAAATATTTACCACCAAATGTGCTTAAGAAGTACCCAAGAACAACCTATAAAATATCTTTTTGTTCTTTCATGAAAATATAGTTTTAAGAAATTGAAATTTTTTAATTCGACTATTACTGAATTTTTAAAATGTTTCTTCTTTACCGATTTGATTTATTTTCAACAAGGTTTTAATTTAAAACAACTTTTGTATAAATCTAATTAAAAAATTTCTTTTTTTAGCTAGACCTTTTTAATTATTCTTATTAATAACCAAACAAGTAACTAATTTTTTATTAAAGTTAAAAATAAATATCAAATTTGTTAATAAATCTAGAATCTGTTTCATTAGAAATATTTAATTAATAATATTCATATTCTAAAAAAGGAAAATAGCTTTTTCGAAAACATTTTTCAGACATATTCACAAAATGATACATCTATTTTTTAAAGCCTTTCCCTCTATGAAATAACAAAAAACGTTAATTTTGGCCGTTTTTACATATACTTTCTTCCATAAAAATTTTTTACAAAAAATGACCTTTTTTAGTCAGGCCCCGGCCCGGCCCGGCCCTGGCCCGGCCCTGGGGCCGGGGCGGGGCCTAAGCAAATTTTGCGGGGCCGGGCCGGGGCCCAAAAAAGTGGGCCCCGAGCAGAGCTGTCGGTGCACCGAAAATCCTTCGAGTCGAGTTTCGGTGCACCGACTCGAAACTCGAAGTTTTCGAGTCATCGAGTTTCGAGCCAACTCGAAAACTCGATATTTACGAGTCGAGTTTTCGGTGCACCGACTCGACTCGAAAACTCGAAGAAAAACTCGAGTCGAGTCTATTTTTTTTAATTTAAAAATACTTCCAAATAGCAAAATTTTTGGCTTAAAATGCTATTAACATCTAATTTAGTTCATTTCTATACCATTCCAATACATTCTGATGCTTAAATCTATGAATTTTAAGGAAATTAAAAAATTTGACTCGAATTTCTTCGAGTCGAGTTTTCGGTGCACCGACTCGACTCGATTTTTTCGAGTTTCGAGTTTTTCGAGTTGACTCGAAACTCGAAGATCACGATTTTCGAGTCGATTCGGTGCACCGAAACTCGAAACTCGACTCGAACTCGACTCGAAACTCGACTCGAAAACTCGAAACTCGACAGCTCTGGCCCCGAGCCATGCCTAATCCTTCCTAGTAATTTTGATTGTTCGTTCGTTCGTGCGAGCTCAGAAATGATGCATGGGAAAATTGCAAAGAAAATGAAAAAATTTGCATTAAAAAAAGAATGAATGAATGCGCAAGGAAAGAAAACGCGTTTGCATTTCATAAAAAGGAAGAGGTGATGAGCGGTCGTTTGTTTTTTGAGGAAGCGATTGTTGTTATCCAATGATCCAATAACAAAAAATATATCCAAAGCCCCAATAGCAAGGAAACGATCAAAGGAACCTTAAATTTTTGACATTAAAGAGTTCAAAGATAATATAAGATTCTATAGTAGTTCGCATGCTTTCGTTTCGTTTAAAGATATCGTTAATTTTGGAATTAATTGTCCACGACCATGGAAAATTAAAAACTTATTTTATATATTGCAATGAAACAAGCTACATCGCTGGCAGGAGGCCGGCGGAGCTTCTAGTATTATTGAAATTAGATGGTTCAAAGAAATCGACAGTTTATTCCCCTTTTTCTATTCTCAATGCATTGTGTATGGTTTACATTTGAGCCGAAAAAAAAACAGCAAATCAAATAGCCCAAGTTCTTGGCAAATCGTTTATTTCTTACTAAAATTAGGCCATTATTGCCATCTTATCTAAAATGTAAAACAAGGGATTTTAATTTAAAAAAGAAATTTGAGAAGTTTGGCATAACCGATGCCTTTGATTAACGAGGTAACCTCAAAGGATTGATGCAGTGAAGCCATAAAATTGACCTAGCCATTCAAAAAGCAGTTATCAAAGTATGTGAATTTTGTGTTTTGTTTGAAACTGTGAACATTCGAAATTAAAAAGCCAGAAATTATAAAAATTATAATGTATTTTTATTTCCATTGCCATCTTTTTTTGATTTTTTTTGATTAAAAAAAATAAAGCAAAGTAAAATAATATTTTGACAGAAGTAAAATTTTATATATAATACTAATATTAAAAAAAAGCGATTACATCGTTTATAAAAGCCATAATGATTTTTTATAAAGTTATTATTGAATTTAAAGTTTAACAAAAAAAAACAGCTTTGAACAATAGAAATAAAAAATAAATTTTTATTTGTTGTTATTATAAGTTGTTGGGTAATTTTTGTTGAGACTGAATTTTGATGGGCATTATTGAAATTTTTAAAATTAATGATAAAAAATAGAGGCATAATTTTAAGATTTTGTATGATCTCATATTTATGGCTCCATTCAAAGTAAATATTTTTTTTAAAAAGGGTGATAAAAAAAGCCATCGACAGAAGATTAACCAAAGTGAATATGCAAAAGTACTACATACTCTTTTGTGTATGTATTTATCCTTTCCACATATCCACCCGATTTACCTTCCGCCTATGGCTATTTAGTTTTAAAATAAAATAAAAATGTTTCTATGTCTGATTTTGATATACGATTTTGTAAAGATGTGTTGATATGTAAGAAGATGGTTGTTCAAGCAAGCATTTACACATACATAATCCATCGGTTTTTCATTTTTGATGGAACGTAATGCATGCATGCTTTTTTGTTGGCTTTTCATATGAGACAACCATGCAATTATTTTTTGTTACCACATCTGCAACCCATGAATTGGATTTTCTTCAACCTTTATGCAAACCATACATTTGCAAAAATCTTTAATGCATTTTTTTCAATATATTTGTTCTTGAAACACAATTTTTATAAAAATTGTCTGTGAAACACAATTTTTTGTGTACATACATATAAATTATTAGTATGTGAAACAAAAAAAAACGCTTAAAAAAATGCGCTTAATGCTTCACCATTATGAGGTTCTCGCCCATTGACCCTCTTTAATATGTATGTGAAACACAAAAATTTTGTATAATAACAGATCATCCGATCTTTGGCTAAGTCTCAACAGATCGCAGCATAAACGCTGCTCTACTGAGAACAACACCAAGATCAGTAATCAAGTAGTTTGCAAGAAATCTTACACCCCGGCACTATACCTTAGTAATTAAGGCTTTGTCAAAAGAATCAGATTTACCCAATTCTTTCAAGACATATAATGGGGCAATACTACATCCAAAGATGCATACTTTAGCCATACTCGACACCGAGATGCAAAAGTATTATTGCTAATCGTCTAGGATGGATTCTGACTTAGAGGCTTTCAGTCATAAGCCACCAGACGTAGCATCACGCCATTACTCTATCGAGTAAGCGTATATACCAAATGTCTGGACCTGCGGTTCCTCTCGTACTAAGCATGACTACTATCGCAATAACTATATACTGTCTGTAGGGTAAAACTAACCTGTCTCGCGACGGTCTAAACCCAGCTCACGTTCCCTATTAGTGGGTGAACAATCCAACGCTTTACGAATTCTGCTTCGTAATGATAGGAAGAGCCGACATCGAAGGATCAAAAAGCAACGTCGCTATGGACGCTTGGCTGCCACAAGCCAGTTATCCCTATGGTAACTTTTCTGACACCTCTTATTTAAAACTTTTAAATCCAAAAGGATCGATAGGCCACGCTTTAACGGTCTGTATTCGTACTGAGAATCAAGATCAAGTATACTTTTCTCCTTTTAGTCTACGTGAGGTTTCTGTCCTCACTGAGTATACCTTAGGACACCTGCGTTACTATTTGACAGATGTACCGCCCCAGTCAAACTCCCCGCCTGACAATGTCATCAGTGCGAATCATGCTTTAATCAAATTAAAACATTTAATTCCAAAAGAAAGTCATAAGACAATTTTCGTATTACTGAATAAGTAAAGAGTCGATAAAAGTAGGGGTATTTCACGATCGATCCGAAGATCTCCCCCTTATACTACACCTCTTATGACTCTTCACAAAGTCAGACTAGAGTCAAGCTCAATAGGGTCTTCTTTCCCCGCAGACTTTACCAAGCCCGTTCCCTTGGCTGTGATTTCGCTAGATAGTAGATAGGGACAGTGGGAATCTCGTTAATCCATTCGTGCGCGTCACTAATTAGATGACGAGGCATTTGGCTACCTTAAGAGAGTCATAGTTACTCCCGCCGTTTACCCGCGCTTAAATAAATTTCTTTAGATTAACATTCAGAGCACTGGGCAGAAATCACAAATAGTCAAAGCATATTAACGCCTTCTATTTGCTCTGTTTTAATTAGACAGTCGGATTCCCCGAGTCCGTGTCAGTTCTAAGCTAATCATTAAGTGTATATTGACGTTACAACCCGAAAGTAGCAACAAGTTTAAAAAATCCACAAAATAAAAAAAGCACTAGTCCAAGTTCACCCGAAGGATCCCTCAAACTTGACTTATTTCATTAAGTTTCATTCAAAAACCCAATATACTCGATTCTTAGAGCCAATCCTTTTCCCAAAGTTACGGATCTAATTTGCCGACTTCCCTTACCTACATTATTCTATCGACCAGAGGCTATTCACCTTGAAAACCTGATGCGGAATCAGGTACGGTTATGGAATACATTATTAGGGATCCCTCATATTTTCAAGGGTCATATAAAGCACTCAGAACATAACAAAAACCGTTATGCTTTACACTATCTTTATCCATATCTCGAGATGATCTCATTCCATGGACAAAATCGCTAAAATAGAGAAGAGATCTCTATTCTGAACTTTATATGACGTATATGAGTTCATATAACGTTACCGCCCCTTATAATATAACCGAAGTTAAATTATAATCGTATTCTCATAGTGTAGGAATATTAACCTACTTCCCTTTCAGAAAACATGTGAAACCATATTAAAATATGATAACACACATAATGAAAATTGCATGCGCAATTTCTTTAGGACCGACTGACCCACATTCAAATACTGTTCACGTGGAAACCTTTTTCACTTCGGCCTTCAAGGATCTCACTTGAATGTTTGCTACTATCACCAAGATCTGCACTAGTAGAAGCTCCAGTCCATTTTACAATGTAAACCTTCAACGCTAACTATTACACCTTCCTACATGTTATACTCTGAGTTATACCATAGTATAACAGTAAAGTATAGGTCTTTCGCTAGAGCGCCATCCATTTTCAGGGCTAGTTGATTCGGCAGGTGAGTTGTTACACACTCCTTAGCGGTTTACAACTTCCATGTCCACCGTCCTGCTGTCAATATCAACTAACACCTTTTATGGGGTCTCATGAGCAAAAAGTTAGGCACCTTAACTTTACTTGCGGTTCATCCCGCATCGCCAGTTCTGCTTACCAAAAATGGCCCACTTTCAACTTAATATTCAATGTATATGTTCAATTAAGAAACATATACATCATACCCATTAAGAGTATGAGAATAGGTTGAGAATATTTCGTTCCCAAGACCTCTAATCGTTCGCTTTACCGAGTATAACTATAAATAGTTGAAGCTATCCTAAGGGAAACTTCGGAAGGAACCAGCTACTAGATGGTTCGATTAGTCTTTCGCCCCTATACCCAAGTCAGACGATCGATTTGCACGTCAGAACCGCTTCGGACTTCCATCAGAATTTCTCCTGACTTCATCCTGCTCAGGCATAGTTCACCATCTTTCGGGTCTCATCGCATATGCTCTATCTCCACCCAATTGTAAACAATTTAGATGGGACTATGTTGCTCATGCAATTTGAAAATTACATGATCACATATCATTACCATAAAGGTAACTTTACTTTCATTACGCCAATGAGTTTTATTCACTCAATGACTCGCATATACGATAAACTCCTTGGTCCGTGTTTCAAGACGGGACAGATAGGTGATTGTCTTTTATACTGATAAAAAATAACCGCATCATACATAAAATAAAACAGTGTAAAAAAGTCAACGCATGCGTTAACTTTTATTCACCATCTCATTTACATAATTTTTGGCTCTTTCATACCCAATTAATCAAAAACTCCTTCCATTAAGCCAGGATACACATCCGAAGATATGCCCTCTAACAAAACTTAAGAAATTTTGATCAATCGTTGCAGCACAATGATAGCAAGGGCATTGTTTAACAATAAACCGCATTCAAGTTTTGAATCTTACGATAACAAAGCTCAAACCGATACATCGCTTTCCAACTTATTACTACCATCTTTCGACAACTCTATCCGTTTCCACCCATTCGGTTTCGCGTACTATTTAACTCTCTCTTCAGAGTTCTTTTCAACTTTCCCTCACGGTACTTGTTTGCTATCGGATTCATGGTCATATTTAGCTTTAGGTGAAGTTTACCACCTTCTTTGGGCTGTGTTTCCAAACAACCCGACTCAAAACATAAAACAAATATAAGGTATAAAAAGTCTTAACAAGCCTATCACCTTCTATGGAACTCTAGTCAAAGAGAACTTAAGACTTTATACCTCATAAAATGTATCATGCTATACGCTACAGTTCGCTATAACATTACGCTATAGAGATTCAGCGCTGAGCTTATCCCGTTTCACTCGCAGTTACTAAGGGAATCCTTTTTAGTTTCTTTTCCTCCGCTTACTGATATGCTTAAGTTCAGCGGGTAGTCACACCTGATATGAGTTCGTAAAAGGTAAAATTAATACTATACATTAATTCATAAAGCATATACTTTTCAAGTAAAAAAACTTTTATCTCAACCATAAAAAAATGGTCAATTCAAGTTTTTACTTTTATCAAGTAAAGCATATGAATAATGCTGCTAATGAAACCCAAAGGTTCCATAGCAAGCAAAAATTTCATGAGATTCTAGTAAAGCTATAGAGGTCGATCCAACGAATCCTATGCCAAAAAATCTTTACTTTCCAATACGAAGGACATAATAAATCCTTCAATTATCACTACATAATAGCCCTTTCACAAGCCATATGCAGTAGTAATTTATACGAATCTCATACAGATGTGCCATTCGTAAAAAACGAACGGCGCAATTTGCATTCGAAACTTTTTCATTCATGTAGTTTGCAAGTCATGAAAATTAACGCATTTTGCTGCGTTCTTCATCGAACCATGAACCGAGTGGTCCACCGAATAGGATTTTATCTTTGATTATTCAAAATCCTTTATTATATTCTTTGTTTATTAAAATAAAACATGTTCTGGCAGCATCCCATTAGTAGATGCTTTTTAATTCTAAGCCATAATCCCGAAGGAAGTGACTTTAAGGATCTATGGATATATGTTAGTACGGTATTCTACACTAACTCCATAAACCATAGAAACCCGAGAACGGCCGTATAGTTATTCAAAATAACTTTATATCGAACATATATATGTTCAATATAAGTCTCACAAGGTGTGATTTGTGTTAAAATCATTAATGATCCGGCCTGCAGGTTCACCTACGGCCACCTTGTTACGACTTTTGCCCGGTTCAAGCCAATGCGATCAAATTACTTTTCAACAAAATTTGCATACCGAAATATACAAAGATCATCAATCCGTAATCTTCTCGAATTAACCCAGTTCCGGGCAGCGACGGGCGGTGTGTACAAAGGACAGGGACGTAATCAGCGTAAGCTGATGACTTACACTTACTTGAAGTTCCTCGTTCACGAATAATAATTACAATATTCGATCCCAAATACGGAATAATTTGACTCGTTTACCAAAATCTTTCGATTATGGTCACACGCGCTGCAATTTTCATTGTAGCGCGCGTGCAGCCCCAGACATCTTAGGGCATCACAGACCTGTTATTGCTGGGTTTCTTACGACTGGAACGCCGCAAATCCCATTAAGAAGGAAAGAACGTCATATAAATAAAACGCTTTCCTATTTAATTAAGCTCCAATCTCGTTCGTTATCGGAATTAACCAGACAAATCACTCCACGAACTAAGAACGGCCATGCACCACCATCCACCAAATCATGAAAAAGCTATCAATCTGTCAATCCTTATAGTGTCTAGACCGGGTGAGTTTTCCCGTGTTGAGTCAAATTAAGCCGCAGGCTCCACTTCTGGTGGTGACCTTCCGTCAATTCCTTTAAGTTTCAACTTTGCAACCATACTTCCCCCGGAACCGAAAGACTTTCGTTTCCGGGAAGCTCGTTTCAAGGGCAAATATAAAATATCCACCCGAAACTCGCTAGATGGCATAGTTTACGGTCAGAACTAGGGCGGTATCTGATCGCCTTCGATCCTCTGACTTTCGTTCTAGATTAATGAAAACATTCTTGCCAAATGCTTTCGCTGTAGTTCGTCTCGCAAGGGTCCACGAATTTCACCTCTCGCCCTGCGATACGGATGGCCCCGGCCGTTCCTTTTAATCATTACCATGGTAAGTAAAACCAATAAAACATGAACCATAGTCATGTTCTATTATTCCATGCAAAACCATACAAGCTTACGCCTGTTTTGAGCACTTTGATTTATTCAAAGTAAACTCATCAGACATTTACACATTACAAGTAACATGTAAAAAATCTGATAAAAAACATTTAGTAATAGTTACAACCCAAAGGGTGAACCATCCTATCATGTACAGATCCAACTACGAGCTTTTTAACCGCAGCAACAATTCAATGCAGTATGAGAGCTGGAATTACCGCGGCTGCTGGCACCAGACTTGCCCTCTCATTGATACTCTTTAATGATTTTAAAATCAAACCATTCCAATGATCCAGCCCCGAAGGACTAAATCTTGTCATTTCTCGTCACTACCTCCTCGTACTGAGAATGGGTAATTTTCGCGCCTGCTGCCTTCCTTGGATGTAAACGCCGTTTCTCAGGCATTTTCTCCGGAGTCGAATCCTAATTCTCCGTTACCCGTCAAAACCATATAAGTACTATATACTTATATATACAGTTGATAGGTCAGACACTTGAATGACATGTCGCCAGTACAAGACTATGCGATCAGCAAAGTTTATTCAGAGTCAACAAAACACATCCGAAGATGCTTGGTTTTGTTCTAATAAATGCACGTAAACTTACGTTAACGCTTTTATTCATGTATTAGCTCCAGAATTACCACAGTTATCCATGTAGGATATATGTCAAAATCAAGTAAATTTTAGCTGTTTTAATGAGCCATACGCGGTTTCGTGTTAAAAACACATGTACTTAGACATGCATGGCTTAATCTTTGAAATGACCACATCAATCAGACAGGATCAATCAGATATATGCACATTATGTGTAAAATATCTCAAACATTACAAAGTTGATACCATATTCCCCGGTATGGTTTTATATCAACAGATGACATATAAATGTCACATCGCTTTTTTTATTATTATTATGTTATACATAAAGTATATTTATAAGCAACTTTCGATAAACTTATGACCAGCATAAATGATAAACGTACGAGCAAACAGCACATATGTCTGTCACGCTCTAATATCTCAAGAAAGCTTCAAACAGAAGAATCCAGCATTTCGCTACAATCTCCTTATTTAAAGGTGAATAAAAAAAAAAACAGTTAAAAATCGAATCACAAGCAAAAACAAGCCCATTTAGCATTAAATTTTTCCTTTTTTTCAACTTTCAAAAGTTTTTTTTACTTCACAAATGCATGTCGGACATGTATGTGTTGGGAGTCGCTCAAAAAAATTCTTCTTTTTTTCCGCTTAATATTATGTTCAAAAATAAAAACGGTCATATTTATGTCATTTTCTTGCAAATTAATGCCATTTAATAATTCATAATATGCAAATTTGCTTAAAAAAATTACCTTAATTTTTCATAAATATTTTGTTATAAATTATACTTTTTTTTTGTTGTTGACAACCTTTATTTATTTCCTTTTTTCCGCCACAATTCAATATTTTACAAATAGATTTTCATCTTTTATAATTTATAATTTACAGTTTTCTGTATTTTTTAAAACGGAAATTAATATTCAAAAATTAAGAAATATTTTAATTGAAAATAATAAATAATTGTTCTAATAATCACTCTTAATTCTATTATTACATAAATGTTTACTCATAATCAATAAAAAAAAAAGCCGGCATACACTCTCCCTTCATTGTTCTTTTTTTTGTCTTATAGGTTTTGCGCGTCCCAAACATTTTTTTGACTAATAGGCTTTCTCCATAAAATATTTTTTGTTTGCACGTTTTTCATTGGTTTTTGATATTTTTCCATTTCATAGTCTCATTGCGTCTCACATAATTTTTGCAAAGGCTTTTTCCATTAAACCACAACATTTATTTTTAAAAAAATCTATCTCTCTATTTTTCATATTTTGTTTCTCCCTACTTTTCGTAAATCCTCGTAATTATTATATTAATTTAAAAAGAATTAAACTTTATTTTGTCCGTTTTTGTTCAAAATAAATTAAAATAAAATAAACAATGGCAGTGATTTTATTTGTAAGTGTTTAAATAAAAAATATTTGAGCAAACAAGAAAAGAAAATTTAAAATAAATAAATTCTAATTAATTTAATTTACAGCAGCTAAAACAACACCAGCCGCAACAACAAGAGCAAAAAGTAAAAATACAACAATTATTGCAAAAACTTTTCGACGCCTTTGTTTCATTTCTTTATGCTTTTGTGCTTCCGCATACGCATCATAATCATAAAGCCATTTGGGAACTTGTTTACCATAACGAAAAATGGGTGAAGGATTTACTCGAGATCGATGATGATCAATGGATTTCCATGCTGGTCCAGCATTCGATGGCCATATCACGGTTGATGATTGTCGTGATTGTTGGTTGGGAGATGGTTGAGCTCGATTTGGAATGTATGACGGTGGAATAGCAATATTTGAAGCTAAAAATAAACAAATAAATAAATTTATTTTTGAAATATTTTTTTCTGACAATTCTTTTATTTATAAAAAAAATTTTCCTTGAGAAAAATTAATTAAAAAAGAAAAACAATGACTAAAAGTTACATCTTTTTTTTTGTTCTTTTAAATAATATTTTTTGATTGTTTATAAATTATAATGTCTAAAATGAAAGAAATTGTTACATGGATTATCATCGCTAAATCTTGCCCCTTAAAAGGAATTGAGTATTCAAAGAATGAATAAATTTTTCATATTTTAGAAAGATAAAAATTATTTAATAAATAAAATTTTAATGGTTCAGTTTAAAAAATTTTTTACCAACACACTTTTAATCCAAAAACATTATCTCAACAACAAATAAATTTGGTAACTCGTTATCCTGTTTTTTTAAAGAAAAAATATTAAAAAAAAACAACAACTCCACAGTCTTTTGATGCAAAAAATAATCCCAAACAAAATAGTTTTAGTTTCCTGTTTTTTTTTCGCTTTAAATTTCGACGA
This sequence comes from Panagrolaimus kolymaensis, assembly GCA_028622995.1. Taxonomy (NCBI): domain Eukaryota; kingdom Metazoa; phylum Nematoda; class Chromadorea; order Rhabditida; family Panagrolaimidae; genus Panagrolaimus; species Panagrolaimus kolymaensis. The sequence goes on from JAJQJQ010000063.1 coordinate 537,657, forward strand.
GCGAATCTAATTTTGAAATTAATTATTTTTTGTTGACATAACTTTAATTTTAAAAAAAACCCATATGAAAAACTTACGCCTTTTATAACCCGCCATATATGATGGATGTTTCTGTAATCCTTCAGCATTTAATATTCCACTATTTCCACCTCCTCCAATTCCTCGTTTAGATCTTCGTGGTGAAGTATTATATGGAAATCTTGTAGAATTATCAACAATAAAAAATCCATTTTGTGATGGAGTTCTTGGTGGAATGGTTGCTGCATTTTGCCATGAATTAGGTGAAATATATTTTGATTGTTGTTGAGAAGGAGGATATGCATTTAAATTCAATGGAATTTGATTATTATTATTATTATTATTTAATTCTTCAGCAGATGTTGAAGTTTCATTACTTACTTCTTCAACATCTTCAAAATATGGCTCTATCGTGACTGGTGGAGGCGGAGGTGGAGGAGGTTGAGATGTTGGAAATCTCGTCGCCATTGAAGAGGAAGGAATTCGATTAGGTTGATTAGGATTTTGTTGTTGTTTTCGTTGCTGCAGAACATTATTTCTGGATTGTAAATAATCATTTCGAGATATTCTCCTTGAAATAATTCTCTGTGTTCGAGGTTTATATGAATTTACTGAATTACACGCATAACAGGCCATTCCATCGAGGCGAGGTTGATTTAAACATATATCACATTTTCGATAATAATATGAATCTCTTCGAAGTAAACTTGGAGTTTTTTTTGGTAATAATCGTTGTCGCCTAGTTTTTGAAGATGAAACTCGGCGATATGGAACTTGTCTTTGCGATGGCACCTGAGATGCCTGAGGCGGGCCAAGTTGGGAGGAGGATATCCTCCTCGTCGGTATTTTTGTTGTTGAAGTTATTGGTGGCTCATAACGTTCTGAAGGATATCCTCCACCTCCTCGTTGTGGTTGATGAGGATTTTTATATGATGGACGCTGTTGTTGTTGTTGGCGATCAATAATTTGAAATGAATCCCTCTTTCGATGAGATATGGATTGACGACGAGATATTGCTGGAGTATGCCAATCTGATGCAGTTAAAGGAGTTGGATGACTAAAAAAATTAATGGTTTAAAAACATAAAATCTTTTAAAAACAAAATAATGCAAAGTTTTTAGTAATAAAAATATATAACTTCCTCAAAACTTGGAGGAAATAAGCTTTTTATTGCAAAACTTTGACAGAATAACAAAAATAAATAAAATTATTTTTATGTAATTCAGAGAAAAAGTTTTAATTTAAAAATTAACTAATTTCAAAAGTATCAAAAAAATGCATTAAAAAAAGTTTAAAGCAAACTAATAACAAAATTTTTTTGTTCATCGAAAAGCTCGTGAAAAATAAAAAAATTGAAAAAAATTTAAACTCGACTTTTATTTGGATTTTATAAATCTCTCATCTATTCGACGATTGACTAATTGAGTCCTCATTTTTCACACTCACACGCATAAAAAAAAGTAAAGCTAAACAAACACAAAAATAAGGGAAGCGAGAGCCAATAAAAAAAAATTATAAACCAAATATTTAAAAAAAAATTTTCTTTAATAAAAAGCTTTGATTTTTTTCGAGATCTGTTAAAAATTTAAGTTTTAAAAAAAGAAAGCAAGAAACTTACGGATCTTTTTCATATTTGCTGCTATTATTAAGCCTTAAACTTCCAGAATCTAATGAATCCGCGCGCTTTCTCTGATGATTATTAATCATTTTAATCGGAATATTATGAATAAGATGATGAGAATTGGGATTTGTTGATTTATCATTATTTAAAAAAATACTACCATCATCATCGACACCGCCGCTATCCACTCTTGAAGTAGATGGCCGAGGTTGATGCATTTGATGATGCGTGTCAAAAACTATTGAATTTTGTGAGGATGAATAAATAATTTCTTCTTCATCCATTTCTCTAGTTGGTGTTATTCTAGTCGTCGTCGTCGTTGTTAAAAGTTGTGGATCAGTTAAAGAACGAAAATGATTTCGTTGTGAACGTTGTCTTTTTTGTCGTCTACCATCTTCTTCCATAAATTTTTCACGTAGTTGTCGTCCACCACCAAGATATTGTTTTTCTGTGGCTCTCCTAGGTATGGGATATTGCAGGCGTTGAGAGGGCTGAGAAGAATTATATGGATATTGAGAATTATGGATTTGTTGTTTATTTTGATCATGTCGCTGCTGTTGTTGCTGGGTTCCACCACGAAAAAGAGGAGGAGACATTAGCCCTGGATTTTGTCGAGGATAATATTGACGACTTTCATATCTTTGCTGTTGCTGTTGTTGTTGGGACGTTTCAGCCCGAAATGGTGGAGGTAAAATTCCTCCTTGCTGCTGCTGCAGTTGTCTTTCATATCTTTGAAAACCTGATGGTTGTTTTTTATTTTTTATTGGAGATGATGGTCTCCTTCGTTGTTGTTGGCCATCAAAATCGTTAATATTATTATTATTATTTCCATCGAATGGAAATGGATTGGTTGTAGTTCGCATAAATATATTATTATTGTTTTCATTTTCCGTAATAAATCTAAATGAATCATCTACAATTTTTTCAGCCCTTCGATTTGAAGTTTCGGATGGAACATTTCCCCCCGTTGTTGTTACATCATCGTCTTCTTCTTTAATAGTTCGGGGTTGGTGATGGTAATCATCAAAAATGCTTGTACTTGCATATATTTCATTATTATTCGTTGTTTCTTCTAATTTTTTACGAATTCTATCATTTAATCTATTCACTGATACCATTCGTTGCAAAGCATCTCTTGTCGGACGTTGAGCGACAAAATTATTGTTGTTTGCTGTTGTTTGGTTGGAAGTGGATGGAGAATTTAATATTAAAGGTTTATGATAGATTATTCGCCTGAAAATTAAATGGTAAAATTGTTTTTAGAAAAAAATAGTTTATGATAATTTTATATTTTTCGGCGCAAGAACAAAAAATGGAATCTTTAATTTTGGCAAAAAAATTTTTTTTCACTTTTTCCTAAATAATCTTTCCATTTTCAAATTAAATTTTTTTATTTGCTAAACAAAAATTTATATTTTACGACAAAACCGTTTTTATTCAAATTTTCCATATCCAAAAAAACTATTAAAATTAAAATAAAAAATTCTTACCTTGAATCAGATTGATCTCTTAAACTTTCATGTTTATTAAGTAATATCCAATTTTGATGTTGTTGTTGTTGTTGCCTCTTCTGTTGCTGGTTTAGATGATTTTGTTGATGTTGTTGTTGGTGATATAAAGATTGTTGAGTTCCTTCAATCGATATTGAACTGGTTGGATCAAAGTCGCCATAATTTGTCATTGATGGCGGCTTTGATTTTGATTTTTTAATCTAACTTTTGAAAATAATTTTGCTGTTCAAAAAGAAAGAATAAAATATTTAATTATTTTTAAAACAAAAAAATAATTTGGGTTACATAAACAATCTATAATGGCGCTACCAATATCCTGAAATGTCAATAATATGGAGATTGGGAAAATAAAAATTATAGTAATACGATTTTTTTATACACGAATGAAAAGCAGAATTAAAAAATGAGAAATGAAGAGAATAATTTTTGTTAAAAAGCTAAAATTAAATTTAAAAACAAAAAAATAGCAACAAGCTTCTTGGCAATAAAAATTTTATATATTGTCATTATTTTTTTAACATGCTTAAAAATATCAGGCATATGCTTTTGCATAAAATATAAATATTATAAAAAGATGCTCTTTATAAAAAACGATTTCAGATGAATTTGGCTGCATTCATAAATACAAAATAATATTAAAAAATCTTCTAATTAAAGAGATCTAAAATTCCACTATCGCAAGTTAAGATTTTTTTAGCAACAATTATTTCATAATAAAAAATTCTCTTGAAAGCGATCCAACAATCTCAAAATCATTCGAACGCAAAAATAAAATAAAAAAAGTTATTTTTCTTTTGTTTCTTTCCATTTTTATTTTAAAAATCGAAGAAGAAAAAGTTTTGTGCACTTTTTTTCAAAACTGGGTTGTAAGCAATCTCAATTCCATCAAAATTAAAAAAAAATGAATTTAAATGATTTTTTTAATCAAAAATTGAAAAACAGTTAGAATAACGTTTTTGAAGAAAAAAAATTATTATTTTCAAGAGGGTCAGTTTTACGACGACGGTTTCGTCGGAGAAGGAAAAAAGAAACGTTAAACGAACGAACGAACAACGGATTAAAAATAATCGAAAAAAAAATCATAAATGAGAAAACTCAAAAAATATTAAAAATAAATTTTAAGGATCAAAAAAATGATTGAAAAACAAAAGGGATTTTGCTCAAATTTAAAATTGGATTTTGCACACACACTTGGAAGCAGCGCTAAAAATATCCCTTTTTTCAAAGGATCGCTTTCAAAAAATTACAAAAAAAAAGAAAAGGCTTGAAAATGGAATAAAAAAAAAAGTGAAGTGACTATTCACGCTCCAAAATAAAAACTTCAAAATAAAAAGTTTAAAAAGTGTAATCAAACAAACAAAAACAAAAGGGGCGAAAATTATGAAACATAAAAAAAGCCAAGGCCTAGGAGAACTTTTGAAGCAAAAGAAGCAAGGGAAATAAAATTTATAAATAATAATTAAAAGAAACGCCAAAAAAATATAATATAAAATTAAAACAACGATTTATAAAATGCCAAATGAAAGATAAAAATTCTTTCCATAAACTATTTTTTTTAAAAGCTAATCCTCTAAGAATCCCTTGTTTATTTTTTAAACAACAATCCAAAAAAACAAATAGGAAAAAAACATCTTCAAAAAATGATGTACGTATTTTTCTTTATTTCTCAAAAAAATTTTTTTTTCATTTCTCTTCGTCCTTCGATTTCTGTATTTTTTTTGTAAGCGCAGCACCCAAAATTGGCAATCAAAGGAAATCCGAAAAGGAAACGATTATTGCTAAAAAAAATGACCAAAGAAAAAAGAAAGGTATGATTTATTTTGGTTTAGATTTTTTTATGTATGTAATTTTTCAAGAAAAAAATCTTTTCTTTTTGGGGTCAAAAAATAAAATGATTGGCTTCTTCAGCCTCTATATTTAAAAAAAAGCGTAAAAGTAAAGATCGGAAAAATACAAAAAATTGCTCAAATAAAAAAGTGTAAAAAAAATGACTATAAAATGTTTAAAAAAATTTTCTTTGACGAAACCTTTTATGTGGACACGTTTTTTTTAAAACTTTTTCTAACAATCAAATAAAAAGGAAAATATGCATAATTTTGTTTCCAGCTGGGAACGAAACTTGTAACCGATAAAGGAAAAAAATAAAAAAAAATGACACGCAAAGAATAAAAAAAAGAAAATGAATTTAATCGTTTCCTTTTTTCTTTTTTTTCATCAAAAAAATTGAAACCGAAGAAAACATGCAATCATTTTTTTTTCTTTGGCTGCTGCAAAAAAAGAATCAAAAAAGTAACGGCTTTTTTATGTTAGAATTTTTTTGTACAAATTCTTTCCAAAGAGTTTGTAAACTTGAAAAAAAAGTGTAAAAAAACTTGTAAAAAAAAAAAGAGAACGTCGTCAGGGTGAAAAGATTTAAAAGTGGTCTGGTGTTTTAGAAAAAAAAAATGTGTAATAAAAATATTTTTAGAGTAGTAAGTAAGTAAGTACAAGTTATAAAAAACAAAACCGAAATGTAAGGTTTAAGAGAAGAGAGGAGGAAAGAAATTTTGTTTGAGAGATGAGTGAGAAAAAAAAGTAAGTAACGGAAAAGTTAAAAAAAAAATTTATTTATAGCCAAAATGAAAGATATTTAAAAAATCCCTAAAACTATAAAAAATATAAAAACAAAAAAATAGCGTTCTAAAAATTCCATTCGAAACCCAAAATTTTAAATCCCTAAAGTTGACAACCAATATCAAAAAAGTATGTATTTTTTGATAAATAAAAAAAAGAGAAGCTTTTTCTTATGAAACAAAATTTGCTTTTTCTTTTTTAAAATTTAAACAAGTAAAATCACGCAATCAAAATTTCCCTCTCTCACCATCAAAAAAAAAATTTCGTGTAAAAACTTGATCTCATTTTATATTTTGCATTTTTTTCTATTGAAGACAAAATTTTTCTCAGACACTTTCATTTTCGACCGTCGTCAAAGCGTTTTCCAATGAATTTTAATTTCAAAAAAGAAGATATTTTTAAAACTAAATTAAATTATGAATTTTTAATTTTCAAGCTTCAAACTTTTCAAAAACTAAAAAAGCGATACAAAAAATAAATAAAATTGCGCAAAAACAAAAAAGTCCATTCTCGCGAATCCTTTTTTTATTGTAGTTCGAAAGAAGTGCTTCTTTTTGCTTATAGCCTCGTTGAAAAGAAAGAAAAAAGAACAAAGAAGAAAACAAAAAAAAAACAAGAAATTAATTTTTTTTTGTTCTTTCGATTTTATCCTTCAAGATTTTATTAAAGAAGCTGTCAAATATGTTGTCAATTGCTTTTATTGCTATAAAGACATCTTTGGAAGCAAAAAGGCAAAATGAAAGAATTATTAGAGGATCAATAAAAAAAATATAAGAAAAAGGTTAGTAGAAAATATAATATGTTTGATCAAGATTTATGAAAAGGATGAAAGAAAATCATAATTCAAGAATTCAAAACAAAAAATAAAAATTTATTGGACCTCGGAGAAATAATTAAAAAAAGAAAACTAAATAAACATTTTAAAAAAATGGTCTCGAACCCAAAAGTCAAAACCCGTAATAATCCCGTGCTAAGAGTCGGCATTCAAACTAAATTTCGTTTTAAAAAAATTGCATTGTTGTCAAAAGAAAAGTATAAATAAAAAAATCATAAATTTGTTATTAGGTAAAAAAGATTTCGGTAGACACAACAATAATCAGGGTTGAAAATAAAAAAATTGCTGCATATAAAAAATGGAAAAACAGTTACTAATCTCCTCAACAAAAATAAATAAATATTCACCCAATTTTTTACCTTTTTGTAACGATTTAATTTTCTAAATCCGCGCCTAAATCTGTAAACATTTTTTTAAATTTTCTCTTTTTGTTACAAATGAAATAATAAAAATCTCATTAAATCAAAAATTTAAAAAAAGAAAAAAATACAAAACAAAAACTTTCGAATAAATTGACGACGACTAGTGTTAAATTACCGACTTACCGACCGACTTTTTACCGACCGAGTTACCGACCGACCGTTTTTTTATACCGACATTTTACCGACTTTACCGACCGACAAAATTTTATACCGACATTTTTTTCTCAAGTTCTTATCAGGATTTGTTTTTCTTAAAAAGTTAATAGAAATACTAATTTTTTCGTTGTTATTATAACTTTAGTATTAGAAAAAATGTATTTTTGACTAAAAACCGAAAGTTTTGTTGATTTTTTAACTCGAAAAATTTTTTTATACCCATTTATTACCGACCGATTTACCGACCGACCATATTTTTATACCGACTTTTTACCGACTTTACCGACCGGGAGCAATTTCCATACCGACAATTTTTTGAATTTACCGACTATTTTGTCGGTCGGTCGGTAATTTAACACTAACGACGACCTTTAAAAATAGTTTCGCTCACACTTATTCCACCAAATCTTCTCGCAATCCCATTTTTTGTGGTTAAATCGTCTAATTTTTTTGATAGTAAGAAAAAAAGGAGAGACTAAAGAATGGTGGAAAAAAGAGTTGTGGCGACGAAGAATGAATTAATTAATTAATTTACTAATTGCCATTACTGTAAAACTTAATTTACGCAATTTTTTAGCAAAGAAAAAAAAGGAGCAACTAAATTAAAATTATGAGTTTGTGTGTTTGAAAAAAAGAGAGTTAATTAAATTCGATTAAAACAAAATTCATTCTTCTTTTTTTTTTGGTTTGTTTTGTTTATTTAATGATTTTTTTAATGTTCGCGCGAAACATTGAATTAACGGTTTAATTTTTTTTCTCACGAAAATTATTTTTAAGGTGAGAAAAAACGAAGAAGATTCGATCAAATTAAAGAAAAAAGAAAGAAAAAAAGATTAAGGTGGATTAATTAAGAGTTTTTTTTCGCGGGTTTATTTTTATATTGTTATTATTGCAACAAACAGAAAAAAAATAAGTGAATTAATGAATCGGTTTAAATTTTTATAAGAAATGTAACAAATCAAAATACACAATTTTTGGAAGACTTTGGATTTGCAAGCTTCGTCCAAAAAAAAATCAAAAGCAATAAAATGAATTATGCTAGACACAAAGTCTAAAAATAAATTTAAAAAAAGATACATATAAAAATAAATATATTCCTTCAGGGCCAAATTTTTTAATAGGGACAGTGAAAGTAAATTTAATATTTACTATTCACGCTCTTGTAAAAGCCATTTTCTTTGGCTATAGTTATAACATATTATTTTGTTCTTGGAAAAATAAAAACCTTTTTGCTTAACAAAAAAAATATATTTAAATATAATAATCGTTTAGTTAAATTAAAATTCATCCATGATTCTTCTTCCTTCTTCCATTACTTATCCTTCCAAATTGATGGTCCACTCTATCCGTCCATCGCTCGCGCGTCACTCATCATTTACTTCTTTTTTTTACTTTTACTGAACGACGACAACAAACAACAAAACAAAATTTTAAAAAAAAAATCAACAACCGCATCCACATTCCTTCTATTTTTCTTTCTTTTTTTCTGTCTATTTCCATTCTTTTCCGTTCAAACAAAAAAAATAAAAATACAAAAATGAACAACCAACAAAAAAAAGTTAGAGAGAAAAATAGGGTAGAAAAAAGATGAGTGAGTGCTTCAATGATTTATTTTTTTGTTCAATCGTCTCCTTTTTTTTGCTTTTTTTTGTTTTGTTTATGGTTGACCATCATCCTATCCTAAAATAGAGAGATATAGAGAGGGAAGAGCTTGCACATGAATGAAGAAGAGAATATTTTTTTAGAGCGGCGGCTTCCTTCCATCAAACAACAACAATGATCACGATGATTGCAGCATTTCAAAAATGAATTGTTGCTCAATTGCCAGTGGCAGTTTCCGAAGAAGAAGAAAAAAAGAGGGAAGGAAAAAGTTTTGCAAAAAAGGGAAGAAGAGATTTGTTGTTGGAGGAAAAAAGAAAAGTGGATATATGAAAAAAAAAGAGAAGAAAAGCACTTAATTTTGTATAACAAAAAAAAAAAAAAGAAAGGAAGGATAAACGAATTTAATTTTTATTTTTCTTCCAAAAACCTTTTTTTGTTTTTAATTGTAATTTATAAAATGTGATTCAATAGGATTTTGTTGTTTGTAAATTTTAAAAGGCTCAAAAATAATATTTTTTTATTGTCCCTATTTTCAGTATCCACATAGCCAAAATGAGCTTTTTTGCGTTTTAAAAATTTTAATCCCACTTTTTTTTCTGTGGTAACTTTTAAAAAATATTTTTATTCATAAAGCAAAAACATTCGCAAATTTAAAAAACAAAAAGACAGAAACATTGAAAATGAATTTAGACATTTTCTTCTTCGTCGTTGTTTGTATCAAAATCTTCTTCAAGCTTATCTTCATCTTCTCGACGATAAGGAATTGATTGGCTTCGATATCGACGGAAATAAATAAAACTTCCAACACCGATGGCAATAAAAACAAAAGCAACAAAAATGCTTAAAAGAATCCACCATAGAAAATGAGTTTTGGGCGGCATTTCTTTAAAAGTTTCGTTGAAACAAAATTCTTTAGAAATATTTGAAAATTTAATATTTTTCATTTCAATCGGAAAATTACAAATAAGTTTGTCTTGATTTTTAACAGAATTTTGAAGTTTTGGAAAATACCAGGGTGATTTGGGTTTTAATCCTTGAATCAACCATGCAATCGAACAATCACAATTTAATGGATTTCTATCGATTTGGATACTTTCAATTTTATTCCAATCAAGCAAATTTTCTGATAAACTTGAAACGTTGCAATTTAAAATTGAAAAAGCTTTGAAATTTTTTACTGATGATTCGCCAGAAATTAATCCAAAAGCATTTTCATGAATAAATGAAAGTCGATGATTATTTTTCAAGTCAAGTATTTTGAGATTTGGTAAATCACAAAAAGTGCAATTTTCAATGAATGAAATATTTGCAATCGAAACATCCAACCATTCAAGTTTAGAATTATTTTTGAAATCCATGGAATTTAATGAAACAATTTTAGTTTCTTGGAAATGTAATTCTCGAATATTTGAAAGAGCGTTAATGGCTTTTGGAATGGATGTTAAAGGATTTTGTCTTAAACCCAATATTTTCAAGCTTCTGAAAAAAGCAAAAATTTATTTAATGAAATATTTAAAAAAAAGATTCTTACTTTAGATTAACAAAAATATTTTCAGGAAGGTTTTGAATTTGGCATTCACTAAGATCAAGGATTTTCAAGTTTGCTAAAGCCAAAGGGAAAATATTTTCATTCGATTTAAGCGAAGGTCCAAGTTTTTCGTTGTTTGCAAGAAGCAAAGAATTAAGTTTGGTTAAATTCGAGAATATTGTTAAATTGAGTTTCGCTAATTTGTTTGAAGATAAATCAAGCTTTTCTAATGTTCGGCCAATTGATTCGGTAAAAATTCCATCTGATAAAGTTTTTAATGAATTTTCTTCAAGAATCAAACTTTTCAACGAAGTAAAATTATCAAAAGTTTCTTTTTCAATGAAATCAATTGTATTAAAACGTAAATCTAAGGTTTCAATAGTCGCTTCTCGGCCAGGAATGACTTTTCCCTAAAACATATTTGTAGAAATTAACGGGTTTGTAAAATTTTATTTAAAACTTACTTTAAACAATTTTTTAATATGGTTGCTATTAAAATATGCATTTTTAAGAATAAAATTTGAATCCAAAATTTGAATATTTGTTGAATCAAAATGTTTTTTGGAACCAAAATGACAATGCAATTCTTGATTATCACAGGTGCAACCTTTTGAAGCTAAAAAAAATATGGTTTTATTATTTAAATTAAATTTAAAGGGGCACTTTCACCTGACTCAAATTTTTGCTTACGACATGTTTTACCTCCTAGCACGAAATCCCCACATTTCTCAAAAAAAGAAAATTCTAGAAATTTTTTTCGAAAAAAAAGTGTTGGGATTTCGTGCTAGGAGGTAAAACATGTCGTAAGCCAGGTGAAAGTGCCCCTTTAAGGCCAAAAACGTACAGAGTGTATTTTCTTCACAAACTTCGATAATTTTATCTGTGACACATTCAGGGAGATCCTTAAATTTAGTGGGGTTCCAACGAGCTTGTTTTGGTTTATAACATCCAAAATATTCGCCTTTAAAAATATTTGAATAAATAGATGATTGGGATTTTAAATCATTGATTAACCAAGCCATGGAACAATTACATGCAAATTTATTTCCATCTCCGCCAAAGTGTTTAAGATTTTTCCAATCCAAAAGATTTTCAGATAAAAATGGAATTTGGCCACCATCAATTGAAAAAGAATCCAAAATTTTTGGAATTCCAGTTGAAATTCCTCCAAATGCATTTTCATGAATATAACTTAATTCATTATTGTATCTTAGATTGATGGATTTTAAATTGGTTAAATTACAAAATGCACAATCTTCAATTCTTTTTAGCTTTGAATTATATGAAGAAAAACTTTCAAGTTTGGAATTATTTTGAAGTTCTCCAAATTTTAAAATTTCAATAAAATTAATTTTGAGATGTCGAAGATTTATTAATTTACCGAAGGCCGGTGGAATGGTTGCAAATCCATTATTTTCAATAATTAGAGTTTCTAAGTTTCTAAAAAAATAATTAAGGTTTATAATAAAATAAAATAATTTTCAATTCAGAAAAAAATATTATTACTTTAAATTAATAAAAACATTTTCATCCAAATTTGAAAGTCCACAATAAGTCAAATCGAGCTTTTTCAAAGTTGACAATGACGAAGAAAAAGGTTGATATGATAGATTTAAAGCAGGATTATACCGTAAATTTAGTGATGACAAATTTCTGCAAAAACTTAATTTTTAACACTCATTTTATTTTAAAATAAAGGGTTTACTTGAAAACTGATAAATCGGGTAAAATTTCTAAATCACATGCTCCCATATTTAAAGTTTCTAAATTTTCTAATTCTTTTGGAAAAACAAATTTTGACCATTGAATCATTTTATTTCCATCGAGAGATAAAGATTTTAATTTATTCAAATTTTGAAAAGCATTCGCGCTCAAATTTTTGAAGTCATTCTGACTCAAATCTAATTCCAATAAAGTTGAACCAAGTTTTGGTGTTAAAACGCCTTCAGAAATATTAGTTAATTTACTTTCGGATATTGTTAAACTTAGAAGTGAGATAAATGTATCGAACGTTCCATTTTCTATGCTTTCAATTTTAGTATTTTGAAATTCAAGGGTTTCAATATTTTTTTCGTCATCTGATAGGATTTCTTCCTTAAAAGTTTTTTCTATTATTGTCGACAAGTCTTAGAATTTCCTTTTTAGTTTGAAATTCGAAATTAAAATATTCGAAAGTTAAAAAAAACTTTATAAGTTTTTATGAATTTGGCTTACTTTTACCAAAAATTTGATATTCGCTCCAATAAAGCTGGCGCGCTTAATGGTAAAATTATTCGCCAAAATTTGAATATTTGTGTGATTCATTTTCATTTTATATTCATCTCCTCTCCACCAATAATCTGCTCGACATTTTAGTTCTTCATTGTAACAGGTACAACCGGATTCTGAAAATATTAATATTTTAGACAACTTTTTTTTAAACTTTTAAACCTTTAAAAGTTTTTTTACAAACCTGTTGAACCTGGTCCACAAACATAAATAATGTGGCTGTCATCTTCAAAACTATGATCTTCGGTATCATTTTTACAAAAGTTTCCAGCCAAATTATAAAATTTAATATTCTTTAATTCGGTGGGTGCTTGGCATTTTAATCCATGGATAATTGTTTGATTTTCATAATTTTGGAAATTATTTTTATATTCTTCGATGTCGTTAATCAACCAAGCCATGGAACAATTGCAAGTGAAAGGGTTTCCTTTAATATCAACATGGGTAACATTTTTCCAATCCAATAAATTTTCTGACAATGTTGAAACATTACAATTTTCAATGGAAAAATATTTCAATTCAGGAGTCTTTCCAATCGAGACCGAACCAAAAGCATTTTCATGAATGAACGAAAGATTTTCATTATTTGAAAAGTCAACAATTTTTAGATTTGGTAAATTGCAAAAAGTGCAATCATCAATTTTTGAAATTTTGCTATTATAAATAATAATCGATTCGAGTTTGGTATTTAAATTGCTGATTTCGGAGAGATTAGTTGCGACGATACGCAAGCTTCTAAGATTTGGCAAATTTTTAATTGCTTTTGGAATGGATGTGAAAGGATTTAAACTTAAATCCAAGCTTTCCAAATTTCTGCAAAAATAATTTTTTAATTTATTTAAATTTAGTTTTAGAAAATATTACCGAAGATTTTCAAAAATATTATCAGGCAAAGTTAAAATGTTGCAATCCATAGGTTTAATGTTTTCAAATTTGACAAAGCTTCGGCGAAAATTGAAACATTTTTTCCATCATTTTTTTCAAGAAATTGTATTCCTTTATTTCCGCTCAAATTCAAAGAAGTCAAATTTTTTAAATATTTAAATGCCTTGGATGAAATTGATTCAATTTTGTTATTTCTCAAATTTAATTCTTCCAAAGTTAAACCAATTTTTTCGGTTAAAACATTTTCGCTAATATTTTTTAATTCATTATCGGCGATGCTTAATTTTTTTAAAGCAAAAAACTTGTCAAACGCTTCATTTTCGATATCTTTCATTTGATTTGAATTAAAATAAAGTTCTTTAACCGTATTTTCTCGTCCAGGTAAAATTAAACCCTAAAAAATTTATTACAATTTTTTATTTGTTAATAATTTATAAATTTTAAAGTACTTACTTTTTTCAATATATTTATTTCAGTCCCATGGAACAATGCAACTTTTAAAGTAAAATTATCTTTCAAAATTTCAATATTAGTGCTAATTTTTTCCATTTTTTTATATTTGTAACTACGATAACATGCAACTGTTTCATCGCGGCAACCGCAATCCATTCCTAAAAAAGATACTATTATTTTGAAATTGAGTTTTAAAAAGAATCAAACCTTTTTCAATATCTTGATCATCATCGGGATCAAATTCTTGGCAAACCGGAATTATTTTATTTTGGCTTTCATTTGTACTGATTTCAAAGCCGTTATTTTGAACATCAGTCGCAGCAGTAACTTTGTGTGATGAAAAGAAAATCAGAAGGCATAACCAAAAGTTAAGATAAATCCCAATATTAGGAGGTTTCATCCTCCAAATTTACTGTTTTTAAAAAAGACAAAATAATAGGAGAAACAGCAACCAAAATGTGATGAGAAGAAAACAGCAATTTCTTTAAAAAATGAGTTTAAGAATCAAAAACCTTTGCCATAAAATGAAAAACAAGGGAGTGCTGCATAAACACTTGAAAATTGGCCATCAAAAAAAAATATCTTTAAGGTTCAACTTGATCCAAAAAAATTATTCAAAAAATGTAAAAAATATTTGTCATTTGTTTTTGGTTTTTTTTGTGACAAAAATGACATCTTGAAAACACTTAAATATATTCTCTTATTTATATAGTTTTATGATTTTATTCTCAAGATTTTTAGTGGTTGAGAATATTCCTACAAGGAGCTTTTTAATGTTTATGATTCCCAAAAATAAAACGCATTTTTTAGACAAGTTTAGAAACAACAAAAATGAATAAATTTGGATTCCATACAAAATTACTATTTTTTACCAAAACTCAAATTAAAAAATTATGGAGTCAAACAAAAAAGTAATAAACTTGCATTATTAAAATCTTTTTTTGAATTCTAAGAGTTAAGAAAAACTTTAAAGTTGGAAAGAATTTTAAAAAATGGGGTTTTCTTCGTCTGCTTTTGTAGTTTCTTCAAAAATATTTTTAATTTTTTCTTTATTTATTTATTTTAAAGATTTTACATTTTTTTAAACAAAACCTCCAACATTTTTAACATTTTTATCATAAATTTCAATAACCCCATATTCCTTTTTTCTTCCATTGCATGGATAAACATTTCGATTTAGAGTTAATCCGCAAAGGCCTTCATTGAGAGCAAATTGTTTAACGTTTGGAGAATTCCATCCACCAAAAGGACGAAAATCATTAAAATTTGCTGGGGATTCTCCTGAAGGTCCTTGCCCCAAAGCATTATAATACCATAACCGAGAATTACTAAACCCATTAACAGCTCCAGTAATTTGTTGCCAATCAAGAAAATTTGTATATATTCCCGTTGTCACTCCATTTGCCTTTAAATGATTAAAAAAAATAATTTAAAAAAATGGAGAAATGGAACAAAAACACTTACACTGGCTTGATTGATAAAAGAATTAATAAAATTTATATTGGTTTGGATATTGTTTGGCCAATTTATGGCGGAAGTAACCTAAAGAAATTAATTTTAAGGTTGGATAAGAAAAATATAAATAAATAAAGTATGTAAAATTTGTAATAAACTTTAAATATCCTTAAACAAATTTTTTTTAAATAAAATCTCAAGAATTTAGTATCGTAAAAAAAGGTCAAAAAACAATAAAAAATTATGTTTTTTTGCTTATTTTCGAAAGAAGAATTTTTTGACTTTGAATCAAAGCCGAAAAATCAAGAAAAAAATTATCATAAATATTTGGTAAGAAACTTTTCGTGACTAAAGTTCATCAAAAACTCTAATAAAATCCACTAATTTTCTTTCTTCACATACCTGAAGCCAAATAGATCGAACATTAAAACCTTGAGCTTTTAAAGCATTAAAAGCTTCAGTAAATTGTTGAGCGCCCGATTTGCCTGAAGTTGCTGGAGTTACATAAACTTCTGTGCCCAAATTTGCTGAATACGCGCATTGAACACTCATAATTCCATTTGAATTTACGCAACCTCCATTTGCGGGGGAATAAATTTGAATAAACACAGTTTTATAACCTTTTTGATAAATGCATTGTAAATTCTGAAGTGAAGCATAATTTGCTATATCGATTGCAAAATTATATGCGGCTTTTGAAGAAGTAGGGAATTGTTGGAAACTTTCCTAAAAAAATTGGATAGTAATTATACTCTGAATTTTGGATTAATTTTATGACTAAAAAAAGAGTGGCATTTGGCAATTTTATTTTTTATGAAATATTTTTACTGCTTTCTAAATTCAAATTTCTTAGAACCTTTTTACTTCTTAAAGCCTCTCTTTTTTATTTTCAGAAAGACTGTGGTTAAAAGCCCCATAATTTAAAAATAAATACCTCCAAAAAAGTTTCATTAATTTCAGCCACTTTTTTATAAACTTTTATTTTTTTTTGATCACCAAAAATTTTAATTCCATTTGAAACCGCTAAAATAAATAAAAAATAAACTACAATCATTTTGTTGAAAGCCATTGTTTCGTTTGCTAGTAAGCAACTTGAAATTTCCAATCTGGTAATTTGTCTTTTTATGTGATTTTATTTTTGTTTGGTTTTTTCTTTTTTGTTTGATAAAAAAAATTTTATTTACTTTTTTCTGAATAAATATGACTGATAAGAAGAATATAATCTGTAAAACCACCCTCACCGGAAATACAAGCAACCCTGTAAGCCAACCGTCATTTTCGACGGTTACCACCGTCTTTTGACGGTTTTGACCGTCAATTTTTTTTTTCCAAAAACTCAAGATTATTGATAAATAAGCTATGGAGATTATTGCTGCTCTATTTTTTATAGTTGAAACCTATTTCAGAGCCTGACGGTCTCCACCGTCAACTGACGGTCGCCACCGTCAAGAGACGGTTGAAACCGACGATGCGCATTTTAGTTATGAATTTTTTTTTAAGGTTTCAAAATAATTTTTAACATTGAAAAAATATTATAAAAGCTAATTTCAAGCAATGATTAACGAGTTTTTTCCAATTCAATTCATTATTAATATCAAAAATGCACAAAAAATGTGAAATACATGTAAATTTTTTTTCTGTTTTTGTTTATTATTTTATTTTTATTTTTTTAATGCAAGATTATTTTGAACATATAAAAATGAAATATAAACGACCGAAAAATTACGCCACTTTCCTTATGCCACATGTTTACTTCTATATAAATATCATCAAAATGTCGAAGGATCTTTAAAAGGTTTTTTTTTCTTTTAAAAAGTTTTCAAGGAAAATAATAAATAAGACGAAAAACAAAAATGTTTATCCACATCCTTTTTTTGTGCAAAAGAAAAGTCGCCGACAAAATAAAACACCAAATATTTTTCGATATTTTTCTTTCTAGAATGAAAATCAACATAAGATAAAATTTCTTAAAAGTTGTAAACAACCTTCGAAAAGGGCATCGACATATGACAGCATGACTTTTTATAAATTTTGTTCGAAATAGCATATAACGATTGTTTATAAAAGCCAAAAAAGCCATTTTTTGATTTTTTATATTTAGTAATTCTTGGTAAATGAATTTTGCTTTAAAATTGTGGTAAACTAAAATGAGCCTTACTCCTGGGAGCCGAAATAAAGTTTACGAAGGTAAACTTACATCGATCGATAGAAATGAAATTTTGCAAGCGCTTCGTAATGGAATCCTTGAACTCGGAGAAAAAATATATGCTGGATGTCAAAAAATTGTTTATAAGGAAACAAAGGAAGAAGCCGCGGTAACGTGTGTTAAATGCAAGTATATTTTTGCCGCAACTATTACCAGTCGTCAAACTTTATAGTAAGTCGCATACATTAAAAAGGGCTTGGTTCAATCGTTTTAGCGCCAACTTTTTTTAATACTTTTTTTTGAGTTCATTACTGTCTTATTGTTATTTATTTTTTTACGTTTTTTTTAAAAGGCTCTACATATAAAAATTAGATTAAACTTTTTTATAATTTGGCATTTATTAATCTAAACTCATAAAATGAATATGTATTAAAAAAAAGTGGGTGAAAAATGAACTATAGCTTAAATTTTTATAACAAATTTTTTAAAGCTCGCATGAAAAAAATGTACACCAAAATCAAAATCAAGAAGATGTTGAACCGCCAGCTCATTTAAAGTTAAAACTAACAGAGTTATTATCTTTTATGGTTGCAACTGACGTTGTCCCATTTTCCACAGTTGAACATAATGGGCTTAAAAACTTGATGGAAAGCATATATCGCGAAGGGTAAACAATCCAATATTTTACTAAAATTTTAAATTTTTTTTTGCAGTTTTGATTATGGTATTTCTTGTGCACGTAACAAAGTGATCCCTGCTAACGATCCATCAATTTTGGGCTTTATTCCTTCCAGGCAAACTGTTAAAAATTATTGCAAAGCTTTTGTCAAAACAATGGAACCCCAATTTTCAAAGCATATCCTTGATCATGTTAAAAAATTTGGAGCTGCATTGACGCTTGACTTCGGTACCAAAGGTTCTCAGTATTTTGTAGTTACAATCCATTTTACTACAGAAGATTGGTAAATATTCTTCTTTTATTCTTTAACATAAATTATTGATTTTTGAATTGTAGGCAAATTGAAAATTGGATTTTGGATTTTCATGAATTTTCTGCCGAAACCACAGAAAGTCATGAAGTCTTGGATGACTTAACTCAGACTTTAGAAAAACATGGCATTACTTTGGAACTTTTAAAGAATAATATTGTAATTACGAGTGATCAGGGAAGTAATATCGTAAGAGCATTGAATGAATACACTCGTTTGAATGATACTTGCCATTTGTTGAACTTACTCAGCAAAAGGGCCGTATGCCCATATAAAAATAACTACTTGCCAGCAGAATTTCAATTAGATGTTACTACTCGTGAAAGATTAACATTAATTGAAAAAAAATTGGATATGTCAATGAAAATAATCAAGGGAGTGAAGTAAGCCATCATAAAAGCTATTTAATATTTATTTATTTTTGTTATTTTAGCTCTCGACCTTGGTTAAAAAACAAAATATCAAAAGCTGGTGGCTCTTTATTCAAATTCACTGAAACCCGCTGGTTGTCCCGTTTCCGCTCAATAGAAAGCTTAACCAAATTAAATCAACAACAAATGGATTTAATTAATACTAAACTTTATAGCTATTCTGCTAATGGTCGATATGTTTATCGAGAAGCACTTCAAGAATATCGTTCAACCTTGCCTCTTTTAAAATCATATACAGAATTGTTAGAACCGATTAAAGACGCAGTTACTCTTTTCCAAGTATGTCTTTTACTTACTTCCCTATGTTCATTCTGAATTTTTCATATAACTAAAATTTTAGTCTGAAACTTCTCCAACAATAAACAAAGTCTATATTGAATATTATCGTTTAAGACAATTTTTTGTCGACCAAATTGAAGATGATAATGCTGATCGAAAAGCGATGGCCCAAGCTGCTTTGAAAGTCGTTGATTATCAATTAACATTATTTGCAAAATCTGACTACTATATTTTGGGTTTGCTGCTCGATCCACTAAACAAAGATAAGATTCTTGAAATTCCACAAATTTCTATCCCTTCGGTAAACTATATTATAATAAATTTTGATAGGAATAATAAATGTTTTACAGGCCATAGAAACTTTAAAGAAATGGGTTCATAAAGTTAGCAATGATGAATCGGTAGAAGATCCATATGCAGCGGCTCCTCCTTCCCCTTTTACTCAGCATCGACAAACAATTGTAACTTATCCAACCGATGTTGAGGTTGAGAACTACCTTGACTTGAGATCAAACAGCATTGTTTACAATTATGCCGACGCAATTGAATTTTGGAAAGCAAACGCTAAAGTATTTCCTCATATTGCTATCCTAGCTAGAAAAGTTCTGTGCATCACAAGCAGTGCCGCAAGCGAAAGGGTTTTTTCTTTATTGGGAAGGACCGCGACGAAGTTACGTGGATCTTTATCACCAGAAACTGTGAGTATGTTGATAAAGATGAAGAATATGGAAAAATTTAAAAAAAAGTATGCTCCTTTTTTGCCTGTTATAATTGAAGAAGAAGAACCTGAAGTTATGGACGTTTAAACATTGTTATAATTATTTTCTAATGGTTTTTTAAGTTAAACTTTCTCCAAACTCTTAAATTTTTTAAATATTTCTCATACATACATATTTATAATAACAATTTTTTGTTTTTTAATGATGGTAAAACAATATTATAATCTAAAAATAATATATATTTGTATTTCATTTTTATATGTTCAAAATAATCTTGCATTAAAAAAATAAAAATAAAATAATAAACAAAAACAGAAAAAAAATTTACATGTATTTCACATTTTTTGTGCATTTTTGATATTAATAATGAATTGAATTGGAAAAAACTCGTTAATCATTGCTTGAAATTAGCTTTTATAATATTTTTTCAATGTTAAAAATCATTTTGAAACCTTAAAAAAAAATTCATAACTAAAATGCGCATCGTCGGTTTCAACCGTCTCTTGACGGTGGCGACCGTCAGTTGACGGTGGAGACCGTCAGGCTCTGAAATAGGTTTCAACTATAAAAAATAGAGCAGCAATAATCTCCATAGCTTATTTATCAATAATCTTGAGTTTTTGGAAAAAAAAAATTGACGGTCAAAACCGTCAAAAGACGGTGGTAACCGTCGAAAATGACGGTTGGCTTACAGGGTTGAATACAAGGAAATTAGCTTCATTGGAAAAAAGCGGAGTGAAATTTGAAACAAGGAATAAAATATTAAAATAATCTTTTCTTTCAACTTAATTTCCTATAATTAGAATTAATGATGGCGATCAGCAACGGAGGTGGTTTTTGTGGCTACAAGAACTGGTAAAGAAATTCTTTTAACACAAATAAATCAAATAATTTATCTCGTTTTTTGTGCCCAAATAATTTTTTAAAGCCTCCATTAAACCAGTAAAGTTTGTTGAATTAAAATTTGTGAATGGAATCAAATCTTCGAAAGCATATTGTAAACATAACAAAAACAAACTTTTTTAAAGATTTTACCAAAAAATTATTTAGCCCAAATTTGTTAATGGCCGTGAATGAATAAATAACCTTTAGGAAAGGCAAATTAAAGTTTTTATAAACAAACGATGCACGCAAAATAAGTTTTCGTCGCAAGAATTATTTTTTTTATTTTTTTGTTGTTAGTCCGCAATTTGACTGTTCCTTTAAAAATCAATTCTAAAGAATTTATTGATTCTGTATTTTCTTTTATTGAATAGTTTTATTATTAAATTCTCAAACTTAAAGCAATCAGAGCTTCCTAGAAGTTTTTTTTGGAAGTAATGGACGCTGTTCCATCAACTTCAAAAATTTATCAAATTCCATGGTTCGCTTGTTAATGAATTTTTATATTCCAATAATTATGTTTATTTATTTTTCAGATCCAAAACCAACTTTCTGATTCTCAAAAAGAATCACAAAAAAGGAAAGCAGCAATTATGAATGTTGATGATGAGTAAAATTTTCGCCATTCAAAAATGGAATATATAAATTAAAATATAGTTTTAGATTAATAGCTCATTTGGATGTTATTTTGGAAGATAGCACTCTTAGGAATTTAACTGAAACAAATTTAAATAATTATTCTTATGTTCCTAATTTTGAGCATGCAAATCCATCGACTTTCGGGAATGATGATTCATATATGAGACTTGTTTCCCAAACTTTGCAACATGTTTGTTCAATTTTATATATATACTTTTTTGATATTGAGGAAAAAAAGCTTTTAGGAACCAAATTCAAGTCATGCAAATATTGGAAATATCCAAACTTTTAATAATTATTATAATCCTGGAGAAAGAGGAGATGGAATCGGAATCGAAGATGAATCAGAAGACCTTTATCAAGAAGACGATGTTGAAGATAGATCGTGAGTTTGCAATTACTAAACCTCCGTTAAAGACCTGTCAGCACATTAGATAAACCATGGCTGAACTGGATAAAATTTTGGTTTGGCTCACAAAAATATAAACATTAAAAAAATGCTTTTGACGGATAAAAACGAAAAATAATTAGTCGAGCCAAGATTTTTTAAGCTCAACAATATCAATTTCAAACCATTTTTCCAATAATCATTTGATACATAACATTTAAATCACTTTTTAGTGCCTCGTCTGCTTCTTCATTGTCACCAACCCCAGCTAAAAAAAGACGAGGATCCTCCCGTAGATCCAAAAATTCCAATAATTATCAAGAAGATGATCCACAATATTTAAAACTTTATGATTTTATTCTTCAACCAACTAAAAATGGTTATCATAAATTAGTGACTTTTGAAGAAAAAGATCGAAATTTATGTTATAATTATTATTATCAAAAAGCTAAATCCAATCAATATTATCGATGTGATAATTGTCATCGTCGCAAACATACTTTGTGTGCTTGGATTCGAAAAGATGCGAATGGAAAAGAATACGTTCGAACTAAAAACGATCATATTTGTAATTCAGTGAGATATATTCCTCCCGGTGGAGGAGTTCATAATCAAGAAACAATAACCATAAAATCATCCAATTTTAAACTTATAAAAGCTGACGACGATGGAATAATTCAGAAAATAGTTATTTTTAATAAAAACAACCCATCCCTTTGTTATCGATATAACTATAGCGACTCGAAAAAATTATTTTATTGTGTCAAATGTCGCGGAAAATTTTCTAAATTAATTACCGCTAAAATTTTTATTGACGATGAAACTAAAGAAGAAATAATTAAATATCGAGATTCACATTTTTGTGAACCCGAAGAATATGAACCCAAAGATCCAGAAAACCTCAAAATTATTCAATCAAATTTGTTTGAATTAAAAAATGGTTCCAAAATTCACCAAGAAAATCAAAGTTTATTTATTTACACTTCGAAATTTAAAATATTTTATTATAAATTTTTTCGAAGAACTAAAAATAATTATATTTGTTTGGATTGTAATTATTTAAAGAAATCCACCACGGCAAAGTTGAGTGAAGACAGTGAAACCGGAGAAAAGATTATTAAAATTTCGGATGAACATATTTGTGAACCAAGGTTTTGTGGAAAAATTGAAGAGGAAATTGTTTAAATAAAATTTAAATATTGTTTTCTTTACAATGAAAAAAATAAAGTTGATTTTCTATTTAATTTTTTTCTTGTCGCCCGTCAGAGTTTGTAAACTTTAAGAAAATTGTTTTTTGTAATCAAAATTCAAGGCAAATGCTTGGCACTATGAAATATAAAAAAAATTAAAAAAGTAGTAAAATTTTTCGTTTCCGGGAAAGATTCAGTTTTTCACATAATTCAAAGATAACCCGAGTAGCACTGGACCCACGCATGGGCACAGGGTGTGTTTGGGTGTGTTTTGACACACCCAAGAGTACCGGGTACCGCTGAGGTTTTTAAGAAAATGAAAAAAATACACAGGGGATACCAAGGGAAATTTTTTTCTGTATTCTGAGGGTACCGCTTTCTTTTCTGCCAGCCAAAAAGTAGCACAGAGGGGAGACCTTTTGGAAAATTTGGGGTACCGCTAGCAAAAAATCCTTGACACACTCCCTTGCCCATGTATGACCGGACCACAGAGAAAAAAAGCATGCAAAGTCGCTTTTAAAAAATTCGCTAACAACAAATTGTAACAAAGTCCACGTTTGCACCATTTTCTTTGTCAACCATCTGACTGGCTATTACCAACTAAGCAACCAAAGAGACAAACTCTCTTTTTCCTCTGAGGATGATGATTCACAAAACTGACATACATAACTTCAAATGAAAATGCTTTCCAATACAGAAAGAGAGAGTGTTTGTCTTTGGCTGCCTAATTTTAAAGTTTTTTTAGTTGCTTAACAAAAAAGGGTGAAACGCGTCTTTTATCTTTTATTCTCGCCGCCTCCTTTTATAAAAGCAACTTCGTTTATTTCTTTAAATGTGGTCCGGAGCTTTCGGGTTATCTTTGTTAAGTTTCCCCCGTTAGCAGAAACTCGACCACATTTTTTAAATTTTTTAGTAAAACTTATTTGAGCAAAGTTAAACTTTTTTCATGGAAGTGGAATCTCAATTTTTTGATTAGTTTAATTCATTTAATTAATTCTCTTCATTGATTTTTCTAAAAATTCTTTGGGTGCTTACTTTCTTTTTAAAGATTTACTTTATTTATTTTTTTCTTTATAAAAAATCCAAAAACCACAACAAGAAAAATCAAATTTATGGGCAGCTGGAATTAAAAGCTTTTTCAAGTTTTTTTTCCTCTTTATTTAAAGCTTGTCTTCTACGTCCATAAAAAAAATATCCAATTATGGAAATGGTAAAAATAAAAATTCCGAGAATTCATTTAACATAAAAATAAAAAGTTCCTGACATAAGTTTAAAATAAATATCTCCATCACTACATTCAGAAATTTCATTTAATCTAAGCCAATCATCCATTTTTTCGTTGTGACAACTCCAAAAAATTAATTCGCGTTTCTCAAAATATTTCGAATATTTCGACGATGGCGATTTTAAATCATTTATTAACCATCCCATTTTAAAACAATTGCATGGATAATTATTATTCCGAGTTTCAATATTTTTAACATTTTTCCAATTCAAAAGTTTATCAGAAAAAAATCTAATTAATTTAACATCAAAAATAAGTGTATCCAATGTATGAGGAATTCCAGCCGAGATCGAACCAAAAGCATTTTCATGAATAAATGAAAAATTTTCATTGTATGAAAAATCAGTTTTTTTGAGGTTTGTTAAATTACAAAAAGTGCAATTTTCAATTCTTTCCAGTTTAGATTTGGTAATAAAAAATTCTTCAAGTTTAAAATTAAATTGAAAATCTCCATTTTTTAAAGTTTTAATATTATTTTCTCTTGTATATAGATATCGGAGATTTGAAAGTTGGCTGATAGCTTTAGGAATGGATGTAAAGTTATTACCATTCAATGCGAGTTTTTCCAAATTTCTAAAAACATGGAGGCTTAAAAAATGTTTAAAAAATATCCAACTGTTTGAATGAAAAAAAAATTATAATTTCTTACGTTAGATTTTCAAAAATATTGTCATCTAAGTTTGAAATTTGACAATATCTGATATCCAAAAAAGCAAGGGTTGAAGGCAAAAATAACTTTTTTGGTACAGATGAAAAAATTAAGGGATTGTAGCATAAATACAACGTTTGTAAATTTCTTTAAAAAATATTTTAATACTTTTTTAGTTTTTATTTTAAAGAAAATTTCTTACTTGAAAACAGAAAAACCAGGCAATTTAGTAATATTACAATTTGATATATCCAAAATTTCCAAATTTTCTAATGCTTTTGGAAAAACAAATTTTGACCATTGTATATATTTGTTTCCTTTGAGGGATAAAGATTTTAATTTAGTTAAATATTTAAAAGAACTCGAGTTCAAATTTGAAAATTTATTGTAGCCCAAACCCAATTCTTCTAAGGTTAAACCAAGTTTTGGAGTTAAAACATTTTCTGTAATTTTGGTTAATGGATTTTCAGAAATTATTAGAATTTTTAGTGAAACTAAATCATCAAACGCCCCATTTTCGATGATTTCAATTTTGTTTCGGCGAAATTCCAACTTTTCTATAATTTTTTGATAACTTGATATAATTTTACCCTGAAAATACAAAATGACTTAATATTTAAAATTTATAGCAAAAAAATCTTAACCTTTTCGAGATGCTTTATCGACGTAAAATAAAAATTGGCCTCTTTAAGAGTAAAGTTATTTTGAAGGATTTTAATATTTGTATTTTTAATATATTTTTCACCATAACATACCATTTTTTGTTTGTAACAGCTACAAACTAAAATTTACACAAAAATATGGGACTTAAACTCTATGAGGATGTCATACCTATGTAGCTGGGATCACAAGCATAAATATATTCACTGTCATCCGCGATGGTGTAATTATTTTCTCTGCCATTTTTACAAAAATTTCCTGCCAAATTATAAAATTTTATATTCTTTAATTCTGGAGGTGTTTGGCAGTGAAGAGTATGAAGAAGAGATTGATAGCCATTATTTAAATTATTTGCATATAATGAATCTCTTTTTTTGAGGTCGTTGATTAACCAAGCCATGGAGCAATTACAATTGAAAGGATTCTCTCTGATGTCAATTTGACTAACATTTTTCCAATTTAGTAAATTTTCTGACAAAGTTGAAATATTACAATTTTTAATTGAAAAATATTCCAATTCAGGAGTCCATCCGGCTGTCAAAGCCCCAAAAGCGTTGTCATGGATGTTAAAAAGATTTTCATTATTTGAAAAATCAATCTTTTTAAGGTTTGGTAAACCACAAAAAGTGCAGTTTTCAATGGTTTTAAATAAACTTCCACAAGCATCAAGAGTTTCAAGTTTTGAATTAAATTTGAGATCATTATTTGTTAGATTTGTAAGATCAAAATGCTGAATATATAAATATCGAAGATTGGATAAACTTTGAATAGCTTTAGGAAAGGTATTCAATGGATTTCCATTTAGCCGTAAAGTTTCTAAGTTCCTAAAAAAATTCTTTTTTACTTCAATGGAGTTTTTTTATAAAAAAATTACTTTAAATTTGAAAAAATATTTTCAGGCAAAAATAAAATATCACAGAAACTTAAAACCAAAGTTTTTAAATTTGACAAACTTTCAGTAAAAATTGATACATTTTTTTCACTAATAATTTCAAATAATTTTTATTCCCTCGTTTTTGCGCAAATTTAAAAAGGTTAGATTTTTCATAAAAAGTTGTGATTGAAAGATTTTCAAGATCATTATTGCGTAAATCCAATTCGACTAAAGTCGAGCCAGCGTCTTCCGTTAAAAGTAGTTCATAAATATTTTTCATATAACAATTTCCCAAATTTAACTTTTCAAAACCAATAAATTGTGTAGATACTTTATTTTCTATTTTAGTTCCATCTTCCCTAAATCGTTGAATCATATCCGGATTTTTTACGCCATCGCGTTCATATTCGCAAGCTAAAAAAACAAAGTAAATATTTTTATTAAAATCAAAAATAATAAAACTACATTTTTCAAAAGGATAATATTCACCATCATCACATAAGTAATAATTTTTTCTTAAATATTTACTGATAGATTCAGCATCACTTCCTCCTTCAACGAAGACATTTTGGTATAAAACAAAAATAAAAAGATATAATCCAAAACTAAGAAACCCTTCTTTTTTTGATGGAAGTTTCATTATTGAAAGCAGCCTTTTTAATTTATGCCAAAAAGTAAAAATCAATGTTAGTTAAGAAAGCCATGTTTGAAAAATAAAAAAAGGACGCCAAAATGAGAGCACAAAATTGTTGAGAAAAAAAATCAAAAGCTATTTATGCAAAAAACTCTCAGAGGTTTGACCTGATAAATAAAATCCACTGCCCAACATACCGGTGCAGAAAAAAGAATTTAGAGTGAACATTTTTTGAGCAACATTTATTTTTTTTATCAAAAAGCAAAATAAAACAAACAAAAATCATTTAAATTTTAAACACCCTCTTCTTCGTCGTCGTTTGTGTCGAAATCTTCTTCAAGTTTATCTTCATCTTCTCGACGATATGGAATTGATTGGCTTCGATATCGACGGAAATAAATATAACTTCCAACACCGATGGCAATAAAAATGAAAGCAAGTAAAATTCCAAAAAGAATCCACCAAAGAAAATGAGTTTTGGGGATTTCTTTAAAAGTTTCATTAAAACAAAATTCTTTAGAAATATTTGAAAATTTAATATTTTTCATTTCAATCGGAAAATTGCAAACAAGTTTTTCTTGATTTTTTACAGAATTTTGAAGTTTTGGAAAATACCATGGCGAATCGGATTTTAATCCTTGAATTAACCATGCAATCGAACAATCATAATTTAATGGATTTCCATCGATTTGAATGTTTTCAATTTTGTTCCAATCAAGCAAATTTTCTGATAAACTTGAAACGTTGCAATTTGAAATTGAAAAAGCTTTGAAATTTTTGAGTGGAGGTTCGCCAGAAATTAATCCAAAAGCATTTTCATGAATAAATGTGAGATTGTCATTTCCTTGCAAATATAATACTTTAAGATTGGAAAACCCGCAAAAAGTGCAATTGTCAATTTTCGAAATACTATTTGTGGAAGCATCCAACATTTCGAGACTATGAACATATTTCGCGTTTGTGAAATTTAACTTTGAAATTTTTGTGTTTTGAATAAACAAATTTCGAAGGTTTGAAAGTCCATTGACTGCTTTTGGAATAGTTGTTAAAGGATTATTACTTAAACCCAAGCTTTCCAAATTTCTAAAAAAATTATATTTTATTCATTTTTTTTGTGTGAAGAATTATAAAAAGGTTTTACTTGAGATTAGCGAAAATACTTTCATCCAATTTTTTAATTTTGCAACCATCCAAATATAAAAATTTTAAGTTTACCATACTTTCCGGAAAAATGTTGATAAGTTTTATTTTATCATTATTTGCCAAGGATAAATATGTGAGTTGCGTTAAATTATAAAAATTTGATAAATTGAGTTTTTCAAATTTGTTGTGAGATAAATCCAGTTTGAGTAAAGTTAATCCAAGATCTTCCGTAAAAATTTCATTTTCTATAGTTTTCAATAAGTTTCCATTAAGAAGCAAAGCTTTTAAAGAAATATATTTATCAAATGTTCCATTTTCAATGGCTTCAATTAAATTGTTTTGAAAATCGAGTTTTTGAATGGTATTTTCTCTTCCAGGAATAATTTGGTCCTAAAAAATATTTTTTTCTTGGCCTCCATCTCCCGTTTTTTTTAATATGAAAAGTCAACCTACCTTTTTCAATTCAGTAAAATGATTTCCACTAAAGCTAGCATTTTAAGAATAAAATTAGAATCCATAATTTTGATGTTTGTGATTTCTGAATGTTTTTTGGAGTAAAAATCACAATGTAATTCTTGGTTTTTGCAGTGACAATCAGATGCTACAAAAAAGAATACTACTTTACTTATTTAATTATTCCTTTTTTAATTATACCTAAAGAATTTTCTTCATCGCATGCATCGATTATGATTTCATTAACACAAATGGGTTGATCCTTAAAACTTTGATATCCAGATTTTGATAAACAATGCAATGAATCCATATAAGTAATAAAACTTTTAGCGTATAATGGATTTTCTTTTTTGTAATCATTGATTAGCCATCCCATGGAACAATTACATGTAAATTGATTTAAATCTGCATGAATAATTTTAGTATTTTTCCAATCCAAAAAATTTTCAGATAAAAATGCAATACCACATTGTGAAATGGTAAATAATTCCAATGCAGGTGAAAATCCCGTTGAAATCGAACCAAATGCATTTTCATGAATATATGTTAGACGATGGTTACCATTGAGATAAACTTTTTTTAAGTTTGTTAAATTGCAAAATGCACAATCTTCGATTCTTTGTAAATTTCCATACATTGCATTAAAACTTTCTAATTTAGTATTCATTTTCAAAATATCCATTTGTAAATCCGTAATTCTATTTCCGCCTATATCCAAATGTCGAAGGTTTGAAAGAACTTTTAAAGAAGCTTTAGGAAAAGATGAAAGATCATTCGAAGACAAATCTAATTTTTCCAAATTTCTAAAATTTAAATATTTTTTTTAAAAACGCGTTTAAGATGGAATAACGAAAAATATGTATTTATTAAAAAAATTTAGCGTCTATTCGAATAATTTTTTAATAAATTTTGGTAGCCTTTAGCAAAAAAATTAACTAAAATGTTACTTGTTTTTATTTAAAAAAATTTTTCCCAAATCCTTCGTGCTATTTATTTTTTATGTTTTAAATCGAGAAAATCTTACTTGAAGCTGGCAAAAATATTTTCATTCAAGCTGGATATTTGGCATCCAGATAAATACAAATTTTTTAAATTGGTTAATGATGGCAAAAAAGTATCATTAATTTTGGATTTAAAAATAGCAGGATTTTTATCCAAACGTAATGTTTCAAGATTCCCAAAATTCAATTAAAATTTTAATTTAAAAAATGTAACCAACATACTTGAGTGAATCTAAATTAGGCAGAGTTGAAATATAGCAATTTGCCAAATTCAAATTTTTTAAGTTTTCTAATGATTTTGGAAATTTGTTGAATAATGTAAAATTAACATTCACATTTCCTTCCAATGACAAACTTTTTAATTTGGTCAAAAATTGAAAAGCATTCGAATTTAAATTGGATAATTCATTTCGGCTTAAATCAAGTTCCAATAAAGTTGAACCAAGTCTTTCAGTCAATACACTTTCAGAAATGTACTTTACAATGTCGGTGAATGAAATGAAGTCATATTTATCCTTTTCAATCCGGTTTCATCCGTTTTCATCCTGGCGTACTTTGCCAAAAGACACGGAAACTTGAAGCTTTTTTTGCTTCAATTTTACAACATTTTTTTTGTTATATCTAATATTCTTTAATATTTTTATTGGTGATTTTTGTTTTAAATAATGAGGAAAAAATATTTGCAATATTGCATTACAAAGTAATAATGAAAATGGCGGATGAAATCATGTTTTTACCCGACATTTTACATTGCAACGGTTTTTTTGTTAATGTAAAGGTGAAAATGTTGGAGCATTTGGGTTTGGACGATTATCAAAAAATAAAGAAATTATTTCAAAGGCGGTTTAAAAAGAGAAAGTATCTTTCCTTTTAATCAAAGGTCGTGAATATGCCCCTAAGAGCCAAATTATTTTACCCCCAATTTTTAAGAAGCAGAGGAATAATTGTTGACATTTTTTCTTTTCATTTTTGTAAATTTTTGTTTACGAAATTGAAGATATTTCACTGCTATTAATCAACTTAAAAATTGATCATTTCAAAGTCCTCCGTATCAAACAACTCCGCAACAGAACATCCAAGCTATTGAATTGGGTATTAAAGATCTTATTTCAACGTTTGTTTTTTTTATTACAAATTTTAAAAGTTAATTTATAAAGACCTCTATAGAATAAATTTTGGCCAATTTTCTGACGTTTGAATCCGAATTACTCATCTTCAAGCAACAGCTCAACAATTTGAAGCTGATATTGAACGCCTTCCAGACATTAAGAATACTATTAAGGATCACGATAGCTTCATAAAACAATATTGCTGAAGCTTAAATTGAACAATGATTAATCCAAGTGTGTTTTTCATAAGATAATTCCTTTGAAACAAAAATTATTTTTAGTACCCTAAAATTAAAATGACTTCGGAACAACGGATGGATATCGAACGACTTTTTCCTGTTGCTTATACTCAACGGGAAATATCCAGAATTGTTTCTTGCTCATTAATAGGTAGAAGAAAAAAAAAAGACACCAAATTTTATTTCTTTTTTACGCTCAAAGCAATCCGATGCAGTTTTTTTGTCTTTGTTTTTGAATTAAATGTATGCCATAAGATTCATTCATTAACCTTTTTTCCACATGGGTACAGTTGAATTTCTATTTTTAAAAAGTAGTTTTAAACCAATAACACAATAATCCAGTTTAATTATCGTTTGTAAAAAAATATCACCGTCTTGAAATAGTTGCTTTATTTTTTGATAATAATCCACAACCAAATGTTCCAACATTTTCACCTTTACATTAACAAAAAAACCGTTGCAATGTAAAATGTCGGGTAAAAACATGATTTCATCCGCCATTTTCATTATTATTTTGTAATGCAATATTGTATCTATTTTTTCCTAATTATTTAAAACAAAAATCACCAATAAAAATATTAAAGAATATTAGATATAACAAAAAAAATGTTGTAAAATTGAAGCAAAAAAAGCTTCAAGTTTCCGTGTCTTTTGGCAAAGTACGCCAGGATGAAAACGGATGAAACCGGATTGAAAAGGATAAATATGACTTCATTTCATTCACCGACATTGTAGTTTACTTTGAGAAATTTTAAGGATTTTTAGAGAAATAAATTTATCAAAAGTTCCGTTTTCAATGCTTTCAATTTTAGTATTGATGAATTCCAATTTTTCGATATTTTTTTCTTGATCAGGCAAAAGTTCTTCCTAAAAAATAAAAAAATATAAACTTGTTTTCAACAAAAAGTTTTTGATGCAATATGTTTTAAATATTTTGAATGGCGGCGTATTTACATTTTGGATATTTATTTAAAATTGAGTTTACTTTAACCAATGTTTGAATATTAGCGTTAATAAAAGTAGCATTAATAACCGTAAAATTATTTGTAAGAATTTGAATATTTGTATGATTTATCCTTGAATTATAATAATCTTCTCTATACCATTGGTACGAATAACAACGCAACTCTTGATTATCACAACTACAGCCTGATTCTAAAAAAATTTGAAAAGTATTTATTCAAGTTTTAGATTTTTTAACAAAGATTCAAAAAAAAAAGTGATTTTTTTCATTTTGTAATATTTATAAAATATTATATTATTTTACATACCTGTTGAACCTGGTCCACAAACATAAATAATGTGGCTGTCATCTTCGAAGCTATGGTCTTCGGTATCATTTTTACAAAAGTTTCCAGCCAAATTAAAAAATTTAATATCTTTCAATTCCAGAGGAGTTTGGCATTTTAATGCATGGATAATTGTTTGATTTTCATAATTTTGGAAATTATTTTTATATTCTTCGATGTCGTTAATCAACCAAGCCATGGAACAATTGCAAGTGAAAGGGTTTCCTTTAATATCAACATGGGTAACATTTTTCCAATCCAATAAATTTTCTGGCAACGTTGAAACATTAAAATTTTCAATGGAAAAATATTTCAATTCAGGAGTTTTTCCGGTTGTCAAAGCCCCAAAAGCATTTTCATGAATGAACGAAAAATTTTCATTATTTGAAAAATCCAAGACTTTAAGATTTTTATGATTACAAAAAGTGCAATCATCTATCTTCGTCAATTTTGTTGAATAAGCTAAAAGGTTTATAAGTTTTGTATTATTTTTGAAGTCTTCGCTATTCATTATCGTGATATTCGTATGATCAAGGTGTAAAGTTTGTAGGTTAGACAAACTTCCAAAAGCTTTTGGAATTGTTGTTAGTGGATTCGAACTTAATTCCAATATTTGCAAATTTCTAGAAAAAATTTTGCTACTTTATTCATAAAAACCAAATATTTTTTATTTAAACTTACTTAAGATTTTCAAAAATGTTATCAGGCAAAGTTGAGATATTGCAAGCGCTTAAATCCAAATTTTTCAAAGTTGATAAAACTTCAGAAAAAATTGATACATTTTTTCCATTCATTACTGTTTCATATAATTTTATTCCATAATTATTAGCTAAATTCAACGATGTCAAATTTTTCATATTTTTAAATGTATCAAATTTAATTATTTGGAATTTATTTCCCCTCAAATTTAGGTGTTCCAATGTTGTTCCAAGTTCTTTAGTTAATACAAGATCGGTGATATTTTTTAAATTATTGTTGATAATGTTCAATCTTTTTAATGAAGTGAATTTATCAAACGCTCCATTTTCAATATCACTTATTTCATTTCGATCAAAAGATAATACATTTATAGTATTTTCTCTACCAGGTAAAATAAAGCCCTAAAATATTTATTTCCTTTTAAGCTTGATTTTAAAAAATGGGTATTAAACTTTATATTTTATTTTTGCTGTTCCAAAAATATACTTACTTTTTTCAAAGATTTTAAAACAGTTCTTGTAAATGTTGCATCTTTTAAAGTAAAATTATATTTTAAAATTTCAATATTGGTTCTAATTTTTTCCTTTTTTACATATCCATATATATCATAACAAATAACACTTTCATCGTAACAATGACATGAATATCCTTTAAAAAAACGTATTAGTTTGGATAAGATATAAAGAAAGTGAGCAATCAAACCTTTGTCAATATCTTCATCATCATCGGGATCAACATCGCGACAAACAGGAATAATTTTATTTTGGGAATCGTCGGCATTTTCTTGAGGTTGGTTTATTTCTTCTTGAACGCCATCAACATCATCAGCGGTGATGTGGTTTATTAGGAAAATCAGAAGGCAGAAGAAGTAAATTCCTATATTCGGAGGCCTCATCCTCGTCCAGTTTTCAGTTTTTTTACTAATAAAAAATTAGTCCAAAAAAATGGCGAAGAAAAAAAAACTGGAATTATTTTTAAGATGAGTTTTAGAACTAAAAATTTTGCCACAAAATGAAAAACAAGTGAACTCATAAACACTTGAAACCCACAAAAAAAATTTTTAAGGTTCAACTTGATCCAAAAAATGGCTTTGTTTTGTTTTTCGGTTTTTTTTTATGCTGGCAATGGTTTGAAAATATTGAAAAACAAATTAATGAGAAAACATGAATGAGAATTGCCCTTCAATGAATAAAATTTTCTGAGGTGTTTCATTTTTTAAATATTATTTGTTCAAATTATAATTATAAAACTTTTTTGGCCATTTTTTTAAAAATATATCTTTGCAAAACTTAAATAAGTTCAATGTAATAAACAAAAGAAATAAAATAAGGAACAATAACTAAATAACAATAATAAAAAAATACAGCTAAGAAAATACAATTTTTTTGTTGATGGAAAACTTTCAAAAATAAAACTACTAATAATTTTTACATTCAATATCATAGAGATACATGGAATCATCAAAAGCATGCATGGTTTTTGATTCATAATTATCATAATTAAATGCAGTATCATTGTAAAGCATGCATAGGTGGTAGATGTCACCATCAAATGCCCCCAACTTCAAGAAGTTTATTGATTGACATGATTGTGATCCTTTTTGAATATTGCAAGCATCAATACATTCTTCAAGATTATTCGTTTCAAATTCTTTAATGTAACTAATACCTTCAAAATATGTATTGTTTAAAGATTTATAATTGCATATTTTTTGATCATTAATTGCAATTATATTTTGAGATGATTTGACTTTTGCCATTATTTCTTCGATTGTAAACTTATTTGGATTTTGTTTTGGTTCAGCCATAGGAGGAGTAATGGCCGTGGTAGTTGCAATCGAAGGTTTGGGTTTGATACAACCATAATTATAATTTGGATTTACAATCGTTTCAATTGCTTTATCTATAAAATAAAATTAATATTTTTTTCATTTCGAAAAATTAAAGGGTTACTTACTTATGGGACAAGTAATTCCAATATAAGTAACTTTATGTAAAAATTCGTCAAGAAATTCAAATGCTTCTGGATACATTTGACGATTTTCGGTAAAAAACACGCAAACATTTTCCTCATGGGAATAAAGGGCTGAGAGGCATTGAAAACTGTATTTCATTCTTAAATAAATAAAATATTATAAAACTAGAAAATGAAAAGCTTACTTTGAATTAGCGCAAATGCATTGACATTCTTCCATAGTTAGTTCTTCTTCGTATTCTTCAGGCACAGACTTAAGTGTGTACCCATTAAACGTTTCAAAACAGCTGCTTTCATCTGAAGTTTTGCTAATTGGAGAAAGTGGCATTCTTTCGTTTGGTTTCGTTAAAATAACTGTTGGAGGTAACGGAAATTGCAAAGTTTTGACGATCGCTTTAATTTTCATTTTGGCTTCAGATAAAGCTTGAAAAGTTATAAACGAAAGATATAAAACAGGAAATAAGGAGAGAATAGATAAAATATTGAGGATTCGCATTTTTTCTTAAATTTTATTTCACCAAAAATTGGGAAGGAAAGAATTAATTAATGAAGTAAGTTCAAATAATAATAATAAATGATCGAAAAAAAATCTGAAAGCAGAATGGCAAACCGAATAATAAATAAGCTAAAGTGATAAATAATGATAACAAAAAACGAATATGCTTTCATTGGCCAAAAGAGATATATAAAAAAAAAACTGATAAATATGCCCTTAGTTTATTTATTTTTAGTAATGGATGGATTCAATTAGCAAATTATTTAAGGGGTCAATTAACTCATTAATAAAGCTGTTGCCTTTTTTTTTCCTATTTTGATAAGGTACTTCTTAAGGCAAATTGCGTGTATTTGAAAAATCAAAAAATATAATAAATAATTTTTATTGATTTTTTCTTCTAAAAATTTATTCTAAGCCAGACATCTTTTTGAAATTCGAATTTAGAGGCGACATTTTTAACTCTTTTTTCGAGGATTTGTTAATTAATGAATTCTTGAATACCGTCAAACTTTTCTTTAAAAAATAAAATAGTTTTTATTTATTAAATGCATGCATGGAAATGAAAATTTAAAAAACAATATGAGCAAAATTTCCTTTTTTACAAATATAACAAAAAAATTAAAATAAAATCTGAGAAAGACTAGGTCATACATAAAAATACAAAAAACAAACATCGATCGAAAGAATAAAGGCTTTAAAAAATGGAGAAATAAATGCAACAAAAAAATATGTAAAATTTTTAGAGGAGAGATTCATAAATTGTCATTTTCTTATGTTTTTTTGTTTTATTAAAAATTACTGTACATTTTCTTTTTATGAAAATTATTTTTTAAATTTGTTTACATTGAATTGAACCAAAATGAACTGCAGCCGCATCAAAACTAATGACATCGGTCCTTCTAAAGTCAATAATCGAATCTTTGTAAAGTTCGCAATCTTTTAAAACTCCAGACATATGAACCAAATTTGCTGATCGACATCTGGCTGCATAGCATGCATCCAAGCATTGCTCAGGATTAGTGACAGATATTTTATCTATCATTCGATCTCCATTGAAATAAGTTTGATATAACGCCGAATAAGTGCATTTAGCTTTTTGTTGATATTCCCCGGTTGTGGTGGTGGTGGGAATTGGAGTGGTTGGAGATGGTGTATCGGCATCGTCACCTTCTTCCGTGGATTCACTGCTAAGTTCTTCAAATTCAGCTATTCTCGATTTTTTAGTTGGCGTGGGTTTGAAAGTTGTGGTCGGTGGTTTGGTAATTTTTTGAGTGGTCGTCGTTGGCTTTGGTGTTGTCGTCGTAGTTGTGGTTGTTGTTGGAACTGGGGTTGTTGTCGTTGTTGTTGTGGTAGTGGTGGTGGTGGTTGAAGTTGATGTTTTTGGTTCTTCTGTGTCTTTTTCACTTGAATCTTCAGTTTCTTTCTACAAAACATTTGCTTTTATAATATTAAAAAAATGATAAAAAGTTTTTTGAGGTATTGAATCGAAAATAAAAATTCGCAAATTTTTTAAGTAAATGTTTTTCTTGGTTAGAAAAGCCGGTCGTGGTTCGAAGAGAAATATTTTATTTATTTTTTTCATTAATTTCAAAGTTAAAAAATTAACTTTGATTGTGGTTTCGATAGGAAAGTAAGTTGATTATTGACCGAAAAAAATGGCAGGGGAAAGAAACTAATTTCTGGACTTTGTTAAAAAATAAGCTTTTTATAAATTCTTCGAGGAAAAACGAATAAGCACGGAAAAATATGCTTTCAAAAGATATTAAATTTTTTTACCTTTACTTCTTCACTTTGATCATCATTATTTGGCAAAGAATTATCATTATCATCCGGCATAATTCCTGGAGGTCGAATATCAGCTAAACCAATATTTTTTAAGTTTACTTCCACAATGCTATGACAAATTTGCTCCACGTAAACCGATAAAATTATTCCTAAAAACAAACAAAATTTCAAACTATTTTTCCATATTTTTAGCTTACTTTCTGATCGACATGTATAATCAAAATAACTTCTCATTTGTTCGCCATTTGGATCATAAACAAAATTTTCGGGATCTGTGATTTGATTTTCTTTATTTAATAAACATGTTTGAGAATCATAATAATATTGAATGCTTTGACAATCTGAACCATATCGAGCATCCGAATCAATGCAATAACATTTACATTCTTCAACTGATACGTTGCTTACAACTGCGAGAGAAGTGCCTTCAAGAACATATTTTGGATGTTCGTTAAAGCATTCATCGGTGTGAACTATAAAAGATGAGATTTAAGCTTTTAGGTTAGGGAAAAAGGTTTTTTTTGAAAATAATCGGCTTTTAAAAATAAATTATTTTCTGTATCTTAAAATAAAATTTTAGAATTTTTAAAAAGCCTTGGCTGAAGAAAAAGGTTTAGACTAAAAATAAAAATGATGAGCTTATTTACCTGCAGTGGTGGTGGTTCTTATAACTGGCGTGGTGGAAGGTTCAGGATTCATACAACCAAAATCATAATTTGGATTTACATGAGTTTCAATTGTTTTTGCTAAAATAAAAATAGGCTAATTAACAATACTTTAAATTATTATTTTTTATTTCGCTTCGAGAGAAAAGAAATATAATTTACTTACATAATGGACAAATCATTCCAATGTAAGTTACATTTCCATCAGTTTCGGGAGCTTTTGAAAATGCTTCAGGTTTAAGTTGTCGATTATCTAAATAAAGCATGCAATCTCGTTCTTTATGGAAATATAAAGCTGATAAACATTGGAATCCATATCGTTTTGAAGATCTAAAAACTTATTATTTCAATTGCTTGGATTTAAAGAAAATTTACTTTGAATTTGCACAGAAACATTGACATTCCTCCAAAGTTACTTCACTTTCTAATCCACCAGGCATGGACATAAGTTTATAACCATTAAATGTTTCAAAGCATTTTTCGATTTTGTATTTTTTAATATTTTTATTCGATGGTTTTGATAGGCCTTTTCGATCTGACGTCGAAGCTGTTTTAATGGTGGTTGTTGGCGATAAAGGCTCGGTCACTGTAGTTGTTGTTGTAGTTGGAGGTCTTGTCGTAGCTGGGGCTTCAATGGTTGGTGTCCAAGATGAAGAAATTAGCTCTGAAGTGGTTGATACTTCTTGAGTTTTTGAACCACTCAAATTTGATGATTTTGTTGTGATTTCTTTTTCTGCTTCATCTTCCTCGGATTCTGGAATTTCAACCTTCGCCTTTTTGGCTGCTTCGGTGGTGGTTTCTGGGCTGCTTCCTTCTGTTATCAAATTTGGAGCAGCAGTTTTGAGCATTGGTTTTTCTTTAACTGTAGTTCTTTCAACTGATGGCTCAGTTGCAGCAGCTTCAATGGGCTGTTTTTCAACTTCAATTTCTGGAGCGGTAATTAAAGATCCTGGAATTGCTGTTGTTGTTGTTGAAAACATTATATCAACTTTTTCAGTAATATTTACTTCCATTTTCTTTGGCTTTATCGAGGATAATTTATATTTATGTCCATCCATTTCAGCTACGGTTAAAATTGGAGTAAGGACTTCATCTTTAACTATTTGACTTTCATCTCCTTTGTACAAAGATGGCTGAGTAGTTGAGGGCTCGGTTGAAGCTTTCGAGGTGGGAGAGGTTGATGGATGGGTATTTGGTGCTGTGGATGATAATGGAATAGCAGACGATGACTTAGAATTTTCTCCATCCAAATCAATTCGATTTAAATCAACTTCACCATTTTTAGAATTCCCACCGCCCCCGCATTTTTTCTCTTTCGTATCCAGTAACACTCCAAGTTCGCAACTAATATAATGATAATCAAAATTTTTATCAAACACCAAATCATATTTCCCCGTGTGATCATCTCGATTTAGATTGCATTCACCAGTGAGTTCATTAAATTGCAAACTTTTACATTTTGGTTTTGTTGCTTCAATTTCCCAGGTTTTTGCACACGCGCATCGACATTCATTAATTGAAACTCTTCCAGGCAAAGTTTCATAACTGGCATGATATAAAACTTGTTGGGAAAGAATTCGATAACAAACTGTTCCATCAGCAGATGTGGGATCAGTGGAAAGTTCAGGGGAGAGGTGACCTAAAAATTTTTAAGTTTTAGAAAATATCGAAAGAAATTATTTTTTAAAGTTCTTAAATTTACCTTGTCCTTGCTTGAATCTCTCTGCCAAAGCTTCTCTAAACATATCATGAACTCCTGTGAAAACAAAAGTATTCATAAATCCTTCTTCCGTGGTCAATAAAATAGGTCGTGGAGTTGTTGTGGTAGTGGTGGAAGTTCGTTCAAATTCCATTAAATTTCTTGCTGCATCAGGAGACAAAACTTTTCCATTAATTACAATGGGCTCCGTTGTGGTTGTATATGCTAATTTTGTTGTCGATGGAGTAGTAGGTGATAAAATTTCTGCTGAATTTGAATCTTTGGTAGAAATAATTTTTTGGTTTGACTC
Organism: Panagrolaimus kolymaensis; assembly: GCA_028622995.1. Taxonomy (NCBI): domain Eukaryota; kingdom Metazoa; phylum Nematoda; class Chromadorea; order Rhabditida; family Panagrolaimidae; genus Panagrolaimus; species Panagrolaimus kolymaensis. The sequence goes on from JAJQJQ010000063.1 coordinate 577,651, forward strand.
AATATGTTTCTTTACAGCTTCAATAATTTTATCGATATCATTCGCTGTGACTTCAATTTTCCCGGTAGCGTTGATGGTTTTTAAAAGGGCTTCACTTCCAATAACTTTTTCAAATTCTTCTGGTGAAATAGTAACTAATTTACTTTTATTTTTTGTTGTTGTAAATAAACCTCCACCATTTTTCTTTTGAATAACAAAATTTTTTTGTTTTTTTATTATTTCTCCTATGATTTTTCCATTATCGGAAGCCGCCGACGCTTCTTTAGTTTCAACAGTTTCAAATCCCAAAGGTTGTGGAATCATTTTAACTGTTTTTTTGGTATTTGAATTTTTTAAATCTGCTTCGGTAATAACCACGGGTTCAGGAGTAAATGAAGTCGTTTCATCTGATGAAGAAGTAAACAATTTGGCGCCATTGTTATTGTTTTCCTCATGCGATGGAGTTGAAAAATGTGCAGAAAATTTTGGGTTGAAATTTGATTTTTCTAATTTATCAATATTTCCTTCTAATTTTTCATGAGCAAATGATGAAATGTCGATAGCTAAAAAATTAGGATTAAGGCAGAATTTTATTTTTTTTATTGGTCTTTAAGTAATCGCTGGTTCTATCGCGAATCAATTATTTATTATTTTGGATGCATTTAGCGAAATATATTTTTTTTTTTGAAATTATTTTTTTCATGGTAATAATGTATCCTTTTTTGAAAAAAACTTACGACTATGCAATTCTCCATATTTGCATCGATCGATGCAAGCTATAATTGTAAGGGGATCGGATGATGATGATTCAAAGAAATATGAATTATATCTTTTTGATTCTTTTCTAAAAATTTTTTAACTCAGTTTATTATTCTTAAGTAGCAACTTTTAATCCTTACCTGCATCCAATTTTGGTATCATAACTCATGGCACAAGTTTTAGCCATATGATTATAAACCGCGGTTCGACAAAAAGTTTTATTTGAGCAGAAATTTGCACATTCGGCAGAAGACTGTATACTCATTCTAAAAATTTTTGAAATTTAAATTGTTTCAAATCTTGCAACTAAATTTTTTTACAAATTTTTTGTAAAGAAATTAACTCACTGAGTTTTATAAAAACTAAGATCTTGAGTATCCGTAAAATTTATTTGTTTTGCATAAAAAATTGTGGGGCATGCGGCAAAGGTCGTTTGGATTAAACCAAAAAATAATATCAAGATGACCGGCAATATTCGGCTTTGCCGCCTTTGTGTCATTTTTTTTAAACCAAAGTAAAAAGAAAACAAGGAAGTTTTGTAAAAAAAATGTCACAAAATTATCTTTATTTTTTTTTTGTCCTTGGGTGGATTACTAAAAAATGTAAAGAAGATTAAGTAAAAAATTAAAAGTTAAAATCTCATAGCCCAGAAGGTCACGGCACGAAAGTATAAGAATTCAAAAAATCATGTTATTCCATGACGAAAACAGAATTTCAAAAGATCAAAAAACTATTATTTTAATTTTTGGAGATGAAAACAGAAGTAAATTTTATATTTTATGTTTTTGTAAATATATTTAGTTTCAAAAAGATCATGATGTTTTTATTGTTTACGGTTGCTCACTCACTCATTCTCTTCACTCACTTTCCCAGGTGCAAGGTTAATCTGGAGATAAAGAAGAAGAGTCGATGAAATAGAATAGAAAGAAAGAAAAAACCATAAAAACAAAAGTACGCTAAACCATAAAAATATTATTCTCTTTTTTTGGAATTTTAGTGTAAATAAAATTCATTCGAGGAAAGAGGAGTTTGTGGCGAAAGTTGCAGATGATACTAAGAAGCCAGAGAAAGAAAAAAATAAGTTTCATCAATAATCAAAAAAGTCCCAAATCTCCGAGAATTTACAAAAAAAAGTGTAAAATTCTTGAACAAATCTTTTCATCGGTCAATCGTTAAAGAAATAAAAAAATAAATATATAAGTAACCGCGCCCAAAATAAATTCAATAAAAAAAGTCAATCATAAAAAAATGAAAGAAAGAATAGTATTATCCGGAAAACCATGAAATCTCGTAAAAGAAAATCTTATTCTATTTTCTTTTTTTTCCTTCACGATCACTGACTCTCTTCTGACGTATTTATTTTTGAAAAAAGTTAGTTTGATTTCCAAAAGGAAAGAAAATAAATCTTTCAAGAAGAAAAAAACTTGAAATTTCTATAAAAAAAATAACGGAATAGCTTAAGAAAAATATTTTTTCTTCCGTTAAATTAAAAGAAAAAAAGAATTAAAGAAGGAACGACAAAAAAGGATTTCACGTTTTTGATTAACTTTCTCCCGTATTTTTTTTCTCGCTGTTGACGCCGCCGCTGTCGGAGCTACTACGGCTATCGAGGCAGCAGCAGCAGCTGCCGGTTGGAGAAAATCTGACCGGTTTTTTTTTATTGTTGGTTGGTTTTTAAGGGGATTTTAAAAATCTCGAAAATATAAACAAAATCAAAAAATGGAAAGTTAAGCGTGTTAAAGGCGAGCAAGTTTTTTTTTGGTTTGTTGGTTGTTTAATTTAATGTCACTGGGTCGGTCATTGGCGGGTGGTGATTCAAGGATGAAGAAACCGGAGGATTTGGAAGCTTGCTTTTTTGTTGAAAAAAGAAGAGAGATGAATCAGCTATAATTTTTTGATACATATTTATTTATTAGAGCCGCAAAAAAAATATAGAAAGATGGAATTTCGATAAGGATATCAAAGCGCGTGAATAATCTGGCCAATGAGTAAGTTTAGGCAACAACAAAAAAGGCGGTTGAATTTTATGAAAATAAAATTTCATCTTCCATTTTTCTGAAACAAATTCAGCAAAAAAATAAGAATTATTTATATTTTTTTCTTTTTTTGCGATAATAGTAAAAAAGCAGAATTTTTACAGTTTTTTTTTATTTGAAGCTTTAACAAAAATTTGATGAAGGCTCAAATTATTAAAAAAATTCATTCCTTTAATGTCAATTATTTAAAGGTCAAAATAGCAAATCAAAAAAAGAGACACCAGGTGTAAAAAACAAATACATAAAGCAGCTCAAAAGTACGGTAGATAAAAATTACAGTTTTTTGCAATTTGTCAACTTTAAATAAATTTTTGCAAGAAAATAAGGACTTACTTATCTATGTAGTGCACATTTTTTTTCTTCAAACAAAAATAAATCCGAAAAAAAGACACCCAAATAAAAAAATAGTTTCGCGTGTTCTTGACCGTGAACTTAAAAAAAGTATGTATCCATTCTTTTATCCTCTTTTCTTTTCTTTTTCTTTTTTGAGTTCAAACTGTTTAACAACAACGATTCCTCCTTCCTTCATTCATTATTTTTAAATGGAGTTTCTCTCACTTGAAAGTAGTTTAAATCGATCTTTTTTCTTTTTTCCTCTCTACAGAAGAACACATACCAAAACGGAATAATTATAGGGGCTTAAATTGTGTGAAAAACAGAGAAAAATTATGTAACAAAAATGACCAAAATATGTTAAGTTTTTTAAATGTTTTTTTTGCTTTGAATCTTCGAGGTTAATAAAATTCAAATATGTGTTTAAAAATACCTTCTAATTTTTCTTGTCTGAATTGTATAAAAGAAAATTTTAAAAAAATCTAACAACTTTTTGGTTTCACGAAAATTAAAATTTAATTCTTCTAAGACATTACACTTTTTAAACTAATCAAAAAAGTATTCTTTTTTTTCATACTAATGCGTGATTTTTTTTCTTCTTCTAAAAAATTACGCAACCAATGAAGCAAAACAACGACCCAAGAAGGAAGGAAAAAAAATGCAAATTAGAGATACATGGTTATTTTGAAAAAGTTTCCACAAATGTAAATCTCAAAACTGGTAGACAAACATTAAAGAAAAAAAATACGATTGCAAAAAAAGAAAGAAGGGTAGGTTACAGCAACACAAACAATAGGTTTAAACTTGACCAACAAAGAAATAAAAATATATAGGACATTTAAGGATTTGTTGGTTAAACTTTTTTTTTTCAAGGACACATATTTATTTCTCTAACATTCCTAACTTCTTCTTTTTTTATTCTAAGGCAATGGAAAAAAAAGGATAAATGAGGAAAGTGTGTTTTGAATTGTCGGAAAAGTTTTAGAAGGCAATGTATGATTTTTTTTTGGAATGATAGTGGCACTTTTGACATGGAAAGAAATGCTGTCTTATTTTTAAATGGGCAGAGAATTACAAAAAAAAATTTAAACTAAAAAATGGAATTTTCCAGTATTTTTTTTTCGTTTTGAATTTGTAAAACTTTTATTCTTGCAACTCATTCCAAGCATTTATTTTCCGTTTACTATTTGATTAAATTCTAAGCTTAAAAAGCAAGCATATCCATTTTTAGCCCATTTAAAAAAGATCATAACGTCACTTTTTTTATCGTTACTACTGGTTATTTTTTTTTTGTGTACAAAAAAAATGTGAGAATCACAAAAATAAAAAAAGTTTTGATAAAGCTTGTGACAGACTATAGATTGTAGGAGATTAGCTTGAGTAATAAAAAAAGAATAAAAGTGGATTTAGTGAGGGAGAGATGATGACAAAAGAATTTCCAAAAGTGTCGCAAGTACAAAAGAAAAAATAGAATCAAAAGTTTGGAAGTTTAATAAAAATTCGAATTTTTTTGTTTTGATTTTGTTTTGTGAAGTTTAAACTTTCGAGCTAAGAAATATCGTAATTAAATAAAATCAAAAAAATTTATTAAATGAATATTTTTCTATTTTCTTTTCTTTCTTTTTTTTATAAATTGAATCCATCAATCAAGCATGAATAATCAAAATCCATGAAAACGATGAATCACAAAAAAAGTTTAAAAACTCAATCTAAAATCAAACCGCCGCCGCCACCTCAAAAAAAAATAAAGCTCACGAAATCCTTTCATTAAATTTAATCCAATCCATTTATTTTTTTTTAGTTTAAAAAAAACTGTCATAAAACGTTTAAATCACGCAACAACCTTCTTTCTTTTTTTCTAACTTAAGTAAACAAAAGATAAATCGGAATCGCGAATTCATGTTTAAAATTTTTCTTTCTTTTTTTGAACGCAAAAAAATAAAAAAGGATACAACTTTTGACACACATTTTTCACTTTTTATTTTTTTAATGAAAATTAACTGTTAAAAATTGAAAAAACTTTTTTTTAGAAAACTAAAAAATTCTGAAATGGTTAATAATTTTTTTTCTCGCGATGAGACTCAAATAATTTTTATGTTTCGAAAAACAGCAAGCAAAAAAAATGTCTGAGACATAACTAAATAGTTTGCAAAAAAAGGCAGTCGTATTAAAGTTTTAAAAAAAATAAAAAAAAGAAAGAGGGTGTAAATGGCGACAAATTTATGCCACTAAAACCAAATATGTATTAACAAGAAAAAAAAGTTTTATGTTAAATACAAATAAATGATGCGCAAAAATGATGCAAGAAAAAAATGATTATTGAGGTTATGTAAACGATGAGAAATTTTGTTTCATGCATAAATATGGTTTGATGTTGTTATAAACTGACAAAAGGCCTATGAAAATAAAATCAAATAAATAAATTCGAATGAATTTAAAAAAAGGATGTTAAAAGGAGGTCAAAGTGTCAAAATATTAAAACATAAAGATAAAAAAATCGAAACTTTGTACAAAAAATATTACAAAACCAATAATACAATTTTTTAGTACCGAAAAAAATGTTAAAAAAGGTTCAAAATTAAAAAAATTTGAAAAATATATATTTAAAAAACTATTCAAAGATTATAATTTTTTTAAATACCTAATTCAAAAAAAATTCATGAAAAAATTACAAAAATACTTGGATCAATCGAGAAGTTTAAAAATTCAAGAGGAAAATCTATCGATTTTTAAATTCAACGTTTTGCCTTTTTTTTTTTGATTTCTTATTTTTTTGTTTAACCCAATCTCAAAGCTACAGTAAAAACTTATCAAATTCTGAATAAAAGTTCTTCAATTTTCAATTTTTCCAATACTTTATTTTTTGATATGGGTTTTATATATATATTAATATTGTTTCTAAAATTATTCCATTTGCGTATTTATTTATTATTAATTTTAAATGTTTCTCCAAATAAACGAAATGCGTTAAAAGACTAATGTAGCTCATTGCATCAAACAAAGTTTTTACTTTTATTTCTCTAATTTCGTAAGTGAGAAAATTTGCTTACACACATTTTTTTGTGTTTTTCTTGCAACTTTTCTCATTTTTGTGACCTTTTATTAAAAAATAAACATAAAACATAATTTATTTATAACTCTTTTTTTTTAAACTTAAGTGCGCAATTTGAAAAACTGTAACAGCTTTGAGAAAAAGAAAAAAAGAAAATTAAAGATTTCGTAAGATTATGAAAAGCTATAAACACGCCTAATAATAATTTTATTTATATATTTATTTGCTCAAAAATGGCACAAAAAATATCGTCATTTTTTCTTAATTATACGGTAATAAAATAATAATAAAAGTGATGTTGAGGGTGGAGGTAATAATAATCATGTAATTGGTAATTCGGAAAAAATGCAAAAATTATTTTAAGAAAAGTAAAAACATAAGAATTACATAAAAATAGCAGAAAAAAATATAATTTTATTTTGAAATAAATTTTAGAGTTCAGAAAAGTTAAGCAAAACAAAAAACAAACTTAAAGTTATTTTGAAGCGAAAATGAATTTTTTTTGCATGTTCAGAAATTTTTAGAGAAAATGCTTTAAAAATATTAAATTTAAATTCGTTGAAGAACAGATATTCATGAACCAAAAAATACAATTTTTACTTCGACGATTTACAGTTAAAAAATTTAAAACAAAATTGAGAAATGACCATTCCTTATTTTTTTAAATTCAAAAATAAAAAAATTCCAATTTAACTAAAAATATTCATTGAACCAAAAATAAAAACTCATGTGACAAAAATAAAATATATGTTATGTGCCGATATGGATAGTTTCGGAATTTCTCAAACTCAATATTCGCCGAGGCATACATATTTTTTTTAATAAGTGTTTCAAGGTCAAGAAGAAGACCACTAACTTCCCTCATTTTGAAAAAGAAGAAAAAATAGAAAGGCGAAGTTAAGTGGAGTGAAGGAGGGTCGACGGTTAATCGAAAAAAGGAAGAAAGAAAAAAAACTTCCAAAAATTTGTGGAACGAAAGAAGATGAATATGACAAAGTTCCTCAATTTTTGGTTCACTTTTTTTCTTTCTTTTTTGCATTCTTTGACATGTTATGTAATTTTTTCCATTCAAAAAATAACGTTCAAAAATAAAATTTTTCAAAAAACCAATTTTGTTTTTGTTAGTGAAAAGCAAAAAAATATGGAAAATATTTCACTAAAGGTATGATGCACGGATATTGCAATTTTAAATTATATTGAATTTTAGCAATGAAATTCTTTTTTGAATAAAAAATATTATAAAAAAGCTGTTAATGAATTTCTTAAAAAAAGATCAGTGTTATAAATCTGTTAAGGGTGGATCATAATTTTTTTAGAAGGCTTCAACCTTCAAAATGACGATCCATTTTAATAAGCTTTCTTGACTTTTCTCCTTTGCTTAAAAAAACTTAAATTCTATGAAAAAAATTTATTAAAAGTTTTTATTGACAAAAAGAAATACAAAAAATCAAAATTTCCTAAATTATCAAAAAATCATAAAACCAAAAAAACTACAAAAAATCAAAATAATTAAGCTTTAGAAAAATAACACTACAAATATTAAAAATATCATTTTCCATAATAATTACCGTACGTTTTTTTTGATTTTTAATTTAAAATAAAACAGGTTTACGTTTAAGTTGTTTTTCAACTAATTCTGAAGTGGTAAGGAAAGGTTGGATTTTACTTTCAAATGGCGTGGCACCTCGAACAAGTTGAGGCTCTGTATTTTTATAAAGATCCGTGTATAAAGCTTCCATGGGAAGTTCGTCATCATTTCTTGCTTTATCGGTGGCCTTTTCAATTTCTTTATGAACGGCTTTATCGATATTTTTGAATTCGTCTTTGCTTACAAGTTTTGATTCAATGCAATGATCACGGAATGTTACGATGCAATCTCGATGTGAACGAACATCTTGAATTTCTTCTTTCTTGCGATAACTGCAAAAAGAAAAGTTTTAGATCCGAGAAAAAAAAATTATCTTAAAGTTTTTGATTTGGAATTATTTTACACAAGGTTTCAAAGCGAAAACACTTTAGGTAATTTAAAAGCCATTTTTTGTAAGAATCGAGCTTTTTCGATGGATTTTGGGATTTCAAAAAAAAATAAATTTCGCAAATTGACTTTTCTTTGACTACCCTTAGGTTTTCGAGGTCGGTCGCTGATCACGAATCTGACCTTAGTTTAATTGGTTTCGAAGCGAAAAGTTGGGATCCAGAGGTCTCTAAACGAAAACCCAACTTTTTTTTAAGACGCTTTTTTTTAAAAGTGTTTAGACCAAAAAATAGCAAAAAATACGCTGATTATTTTTGTAATAGATGCCAAACATACAAGTATAGGCACAAATGGATCAAAAGTCCATTTTAAGGAAAAATTCATCGTTTCGCTTGGGAAAACTCGAAATCTCTGGCCGCTGTCAATGCTATTGATGGCATATTCGGATTCCCCATGAAATTTTGCCCTAGAAACAGGGAATCTCGAATATAATACGGGTGGCGCCCTGGGAATATTGACTGGCCGAATGAATTACACCAATATGAGGTCACTATAGAAGTAATTCATAAACACATGTAAAAAATACAAACTCTTAGCTAGAAACGTAGAAAAAATTATTTAATGATTTTACAAATCGATAAAACTTCATGTTGTTATGCTTTTTGATTTTTCCCACATTTTTAAAGTTTAATATTAATAAATAATGATCAAAAAAATAAAAATTTACAAAATGAGGTTTTTAATTTTAAAACCCATCATTTCTAGACCTAATTTGGGTCGTAGAAACCGAATTTGACAACAGTTTCTAAGGTTGACAATCTCAAAATTGAGTTATAGCATAGTGAAAAATTTGCATAATTAAAAAATTCATAACTCAATGACCAGCTTATGATATAATTTTTTATTTGTCAAATTCGGTTTCTACGACCCAAATTAGGTCTAGAAATGATGGGTTTTAAAATTAAAAACCTCATTTTGTAAATTTTTATTTTTTTGATCATTATTTATTAATATTAAACTTTAAAAATGTGGGAAAAATCAAAAAGCATAACAACATGAAGTTTTATCGATTTGTAAAATCATTAAATAATTTTTTCTACGTTTTTAGCTAAGAGTTTGTATTTTTTACATGTGTTTATGAATTACTTCTATAGTGACCTCATATTGGTGTAATTCATTCGGCCAGTCAATATTCCCAGGGCGCCACCCGTATTATATTCGAGATTCCCTGTTTCTAGGGCAAAATTTCATGTGGAATCCGAATATGCCATCAATAGCATTGACAGCGGCCAGAGATTTCGAGTTTTCCTAAGCGAAACGATGAATTTTTCGTTAAAAAGGACTTTTGACCCATTTGTGCCTATACTTGTATTATCGGCTTCAATTACAAAAATAATCAGCGTATTTTTTACTATTTTTTGATGTAAACACTTTTTAAAAAAAGCGTCTTAAAAAAAAGTTGACTTTTCGTTTGGAGACCTCTGGATCTAGTGTTTTTCGCTATGAGACCGATTAAACTAAGGTCAGATTCGTGATCAGCGACCTCGAAAACCTAAGGTGCAATGAACAAAAGTCAATTTGCAAAATTTATTTTTTTTTGAAATCCCAAACCATATGCGATTTTTAGAAAAAATGGCTTTTAAACTGCTTTAATGGGATCAAAAAATTGTGATATTGAAAGTCAAATCCTTACCCATGGAATTTTTCAATGGTTGAATGTCCAACATATCGATAAGTGTTTAATTCAATCACCATGGGTCCTTTGCCTTCATTACAGAAATTTTTGGCATATTTAAATGCTTCTCGAACACTAATAACATCCATTCCATCCACCCAAATACCGGGAATATAATCGCCTCGTTTATAATATTCCATTGATGCGGATGCTCGTTTAGCTTGCATACCCATGCCATAACCATTATTTTCACAAACAAAAATAATAGGTAATTTCCAAAGTTCAGCCATATTAAAGGCTTCAGCAACTTGTCCTTGATTTGCTGCTCCATCGCCATAAAGAACAAAGCAAACATTTTTTTGGCCTCGATATTTCATCGCGAATGCTGCTCCAGTGCCAAGTGGAACTTGAGCTCCAACAATTCCATTACCACCAAAAAAGTTTTTAGCATACATATGCATGGAGCCTCCTTTGCCATAAACGTTACCCGAAACGCGACCAGTCATTTCGGAAAGAATTTCAGTCGGGCATTTTCGAAGGAGATAAGCTAAACCATGGCATCGATAAGATGTGATTACGGCATCATTTTTGGGATCCATAGCAGCATGGAGCCCAACCGCGCATGCTTCTTCTCCAGTGTATAAATGACAAAAGCCTCGAATTTTCTTTTCTTTATAAAGTTCTGCAGTTTCAGTTTCGAGTCGGCGAATCGTCTATAAAAAGCAGACGATTAAAGTTATTAAAAATTTTGCTTTGAAACAAAAGTTTACAAACCTGCATATTTTTATAAATTTCTAATGCTTCATCTTTGGTAACGGTAGCTTTTTTAGCAGGGGCTTCAGTAAGATGATGAAGTTTATATTCATGAGTTTCAAAAGTAGCAGAAGATGCAAATCGAGTGGATTGGCTTCCAAGCTTGGAAGCAGCAAATAAACGGAAAGTTACACCAGCGGAATTCATCTAAATTTTCGGGTTTAAGCAATTGAAAGGTTTTAGATAATTGAAAAATTTCTCGAAAAAATCACGAATAAATAAAATTGTCACTGAATTAAAGTTGCTGATTATTAACGGATTTAAAAGCCTCAAACAGGAGAAAATTTTTCATTACATAAAAAACATTCTTTCGAAATCAACTAATTTGTTTGTATTTTTTTTTATTTTTCTCTTGCGCTAACGAAACTTTGAAAATTTTTGGTATCCCTTTCCTTTTTTAAGAAAACGTTTATATAGTTATTTCTTATTAGTGCCAGATTTTAATAATTTTCTAGAATTGAAAATGTAGAGAGTTTTTTTAACTTAAAACTTGGATTTTAGAATTATCATACTTTTGTTTTTCTTTAAAGGAAGAAGCACACATAAAATTTTAAAAGTATGCATAAACTATAAAAAATTTTGGCCTGATCATTGAATACATTTATGTTTTTTTTTGCGAAAAAAATATGTTGATCTCTTTTATTATGCTTCCCAATCAACAATGATTATTTTCAATACCTGCAATCAGAGAGACGTGATTTTTAAGAAAGAGGGTTTTTCGATGGAGATTACAGACGTGAGTTTATGTAAGATACTTTTGTTTTTGTCTTTTGTTAATTAGTCTCTTAATCAAAAGAAAGGAAAAGTTTTTGCTCTCTGGCACGTGAAATTTTTTTCTCTTTTCTTCCCCATTTTTACTCGCTAGTCTGGCAGGCAATGAGTGGATCGACGTATGTCAGTTTTTCCCAAAAACAAAAACAAAGTCCGATGAAATCATTTTTTCGTTTTTTTTTCATTGATCGAATATTCAAATCATTTTAGTCGCTGAAAGCAGCATTTTTCATTTAAAGAGGGTGCAGATGGGTCCAAAGTTTATGTTTACGCTTTTATCATTTTTTGCAACCTTTTGTTTTTAACAAAAACAATAAAAAGCAGCAGGAAAAAAACAAAAAAAATCAATGAAAACAATTGCCTTTTCTTTGGTCTCCGTTTTTTGTTTACCAATAGTTTTTGCATTTGTTTGTGGCTAAATAAAAAAAAATCGCATCCATTAAAAAAATTCTCTTCCGCAAAAAAATACCCAAGTTTTAAGGGTAGTTTTCAAACTTTCTTATTTTTTTAGCGTTGTTTAAAAATGTCAGTTTTAGACATGTCAAAAAAATTTGTTCTCATTTTTGTCTATTAAACTTAAAGAACCTTGAAAAAAATTTTAGTTCATTTTTGAACGAAGACTTTTTTATAACTTGTCCAGACATGTTTATTCGAACAATGAGCGTATGTATTTTTTTTTGTTTTTTTGAAACAAGAAAAAAGGGTTTAAAAGATTAAAGGTTTGGGTGATAAATTTGAGAGGGCAATTAATTAATTCGATTAAGGAAGAGAACTTCAGAATGAAAAAAAAACAGATACTATTTTTAAAATACAATAATATACTTTACTCTTTAACCTTACTTCTTTTTGGTCTTTCAAGGCGGATCAAAAGCTTAAAAAAAGGCACGTGAAAGATAGAAAGAAATATGTAAATTATGAAGGACAAAATGGGGCAATCAAGGCAAAAAAATAAAATAAAAAAGAGGTAATAAAAAAAAAATATATTAAAAAATGCCATAAACCAACCTTTACCATAAATGCCAATAACATAGATAAATAAATTAATTGAGCGAACAGAAATTCAATCATAAAGATATCAAAAGGCATGAATAACCTTTTTTTGCAAAAATTATAACATAACAAAATTCCAAAACAGAACTTTATATTTAAAAATAAACAGTAAATTAAAAGTAAAAAAATTTCTAATAAAAGTGTGAAAAATAAAAAAACAATAAAACTACTAAAGTTTAAATATCTAAAATAAAAGTAACGCAACAAAAATTTTCAAAAAAAATTGTCATCGTTGTTGTTATTGGAAAATCAATAATATTAAAATCAAAAAATAAACTTAATTATTTCATCTCACAAAAAGGGTAAAAACCTAATTAGTTAAATTAAAAAAATATGTTTTAATATTTCATTGATCGTCTTACAGTATCAACAACATTTTTATGTGTTGGGAATGAAGCTCCTTCAATCATTTCTGCATAAGGTGTTGGAACATCAACCCCAGTGACTCGAAGAACGGGTGATTTCAAAGCTTTATAAGTTTCAGGGCATTCAAAAACTTGGGCGGCTATTTCAGCTCCAATTCCAGCAAAAGGCCATCCAGTTTCTACACATACTAAACGACCAGTTTTTTTAACGGATTTAGAAACCGTTTCAAAATCAAATGGACGAAGGGAGCGAAGATTAATTACCTAAAAAAAATTATGGAATAAATAAAACAAGAAAAAAATGTTTAATTTCATGTATGTAGAAACGCAAATTAATAAGCTAAAAATAGTTAAAATAACTTTAGTCTTCTCGAGATCCAAATTTTGCAACTTTTTTGAAAATTTATCTCTCTCTTTCTAAGGCTCTAATGCTTCTATATTAAAAAACTACTCACTTCAGCATTAATTCCTTCCTTTTTTAATTCAGCTTGAGCGTCCATCGAATGTTGCATACCCAATGAAAATGATACGATGGTAATATCCGAGCCTTCAACTTGAACTTTAGCTTTACCAATGGGCAAAACAAAATCAGATTTCAAAACTTTATCAGATACATGGAATTTAGTTTCATAAAGTAATTCATTTTCAAGGAACACTACGGGATTATCATCTCGAACTGCAGCTTTGAGAAGGCCCTTAGCATCTTCAGCATCATATGGAGAAATGACTTTAAGGCCTGGCACGGATGCATACCAAGCTGAAAAATCTTGAGTGTGTTGAGCAGCGAAACCTTTGGCAGCTCCATTAGGGCCACGAAAAACGATAGGGGAATTAATCTAAAAAAATAAATAAGGTTTTATAATTATTTTATTAGTTTATTGGCTAAGTTTCCCATAAATGCCAAAATTGAGATAAATTATTTACCTGACCACCAGACATGTAAAAAGTTTTAGCTGCACTATTAATAATATGATCAATGGATTGTAAAGCAAAATTCCAAGTCATAAATTCCACAACGGGTCGCAACCCGGAAAAAGCCATGCCAACTGCCATCCCAGTAAATCCAGCTTCTTCAATGGGGGTATCCATAACTCGTCGATCTCCATGTTTTTTATTTAATCCAGCCGTGACCTAGAATAAATAAAACTTTTCTTTCGTTTCGAGCCAACTTATTTTAAAAAATAAACTCACGAGATAATTACCACTTGATCGACCAACTTCTTCACCAAGAACTATAACATTTTCATCATGTTGAATTTCTTCATCGAGAGCTTGATTTAAAGCTTCTCGAACGGTCATGGAATTAGATGAACCAGTGGCAAGGGTTCGAATGGATGTTGGCAAGAAACTATTTTTGGATAATAAACGGCTGCTAGCGGAAAGCATAGTTTAGAACTAAAAAAGGAAAGGAACAATAATTTAAAAATTAACGAATGGAAAAATTCATAATAATAAAAATTTCGACGCGTATTGAAAAATAAATTTCTTTTTTATCAAAAAATCACTCTGATTAATACTTAAAAAAGAAAATAAATTAATTATTTAACTTTGATGATTATAAAAGAAAATCTAAGAGAAAAGTTTCCATTATCCAATTTATTTACCCACAATCATTTAACCCCAAACAACTATGCAAGTAAATAATTGCAACTGATATTATTTGTGTCTCCTCTTTTTCTTTCTTTTTTTTGTTACATTCACAATACAATGGTGGCCCCTTATTATTATTATTGAACAACAACAAACAAGTTCCTCTCTATCTCTCCCCTTTTTCTTCCATCCTTTTTTCCAAGGCTTGACCGCCATCGCCGCCACACAACAACCAAAAAATAATCTGTGATCAGTCTTTTTAATATGAAAAAAAAGGAAGAGTTGCTGGCTGCTGCAACAACAAAACAGCCAAACAAACGACGGACGTGTATTTTCATTGGAAAAATAAATGAAAAACAAAGGAAGGGAGGGTTATTGACAAATATCTCGGCTTTTTTTTGGAGAAAAGAAATATGATGTAAACAACTTTTATTGCAGACATTCGCTCATACTTTTTTTAAAGAAGTCTGTGATGCTAAACTTTTTTGGCATTTTTTTTGACAAAATAAAAAGTTAATTAGATTAAATTTTTTTTCATAGCAAAAATAAATCAAAATAAATAGAGATAGATTAAATATTTAATTATTATGTTTTTAGTTCGAAAAAAGAATAAAACAAATTTGCGAATTTTAGCTTTCAAAAAGTTAGGCATTTTTCTTTATTTGTAATTCACGTGAAAGAAGCATGTTTTCATGCCTTCACTGGAACACACGAAAAATAAACCATTTTTGAGCAAAGAATATTCGTATTTTTTTGTTGAAAAAAAAGATTATTAAAAACGTGCATTTTTATAATAATGCAAAAATTATTTTTTTAAACTCTTTTTATCCCTCTCTTTTTTCTGCTTAATTGTTTTTTATTTTGCACGTTCGTGAAGGAAAAAAAGAGACTAGACAACAACAAATGGCAGACATACCAAGTTTGAGTGAAGGAAGAAGTTTTTGGCTGCTTTTTTTGCAGAAATTTTTTTTTAATTTAACGAGTTCATTGACCAGAAATCTAATTTAAAGAGAGATAAAAAAAGAGATTGAAAGAAAACGTTTAATTTTATGTCTCGTCTGGACGATGATTACATATATCATAAACCACTAACAATTGAAAAGAACGCAAACGAATTAACGAAATTTTAAAAAATGAAGGAAAAAAAACAGCCAAAAAAAGAATGGAACAAAAAAATTACCGCATTCGCTCGCTACTACTGAATAATTTTCTGACAAGTTTTCTATGCCAAGAAAGCAAGATAAAAAAAATATAAAAAGCTTTTTCCAAAACAAGACTAACTAAAATTTATTACTCTTTTTTGCATTGAAATACCAAGCTTCAAATCACCCCAAGAACAAATTCTAGTCTGGTGTCTGCTGCAATGCTTTTTTATTGCCTCTAGCTCCATTCTAGACTCGCCTTCGACTTCTAAACAAAAAAAAGCAGACACTTTTTTTTATTATTAAAATAAGTTTCATTCTTCTTTTTTTGCTGCACTAAACTCTTCCTCTCTTTCTTTTTATTAGTTAACGCCGCCCCATTCAATTTTTAGTTGATCAAAAACTTCCTATAAAAAATGCACGTATTTTTTGAAGTTAAAAACGTGAGTTTAAAGACTCTTTGCATCCAAAACAATTGCAGTGAAGAACATTTTTTTTCTTCTTCCTTCTCTTGTTTTTTTATTTAAAGGGAGTGTCCCAAACGATGAGAAAACCCTTACAGCGGGTGTTCCTAGCCCGAAAGTTTTTCTTCACTGTCTCAAAGTCTTACAAAGTTTTACAAAGTTTTTTCAAAAGTTTACGAAATTTTCTCTAAATGCTACAAAAAGCTACAAAAATTCGTAGCACTTTGTAAGATTTTGAGACAATGAAACTTTCGGGCTAGGAACACCCGTCGTAGTAAAATTATTCTCATCGTTTGGGACACTCCCTTTAAAAAAAGGCAAATGTCTAAAAGAAGCACGCTCAAAGGCTGTGTTCAAAAGCAAGAAGGGTTTTTTGAAGCTTTATTGAGTCAAGAACTCAAAGAACGTACATGGAGTGCTTGGTATTGTTTTTTTAAATTTTGAGACAAGCTTGGCATTTTATTATGGTCAGTGGGTTTTCAGTTGATACACCTCTAAATATAAATCTAACAGCTTTAAATACCAATACAGCGGTTAAAATTAAGACATAATTCTTTTATCTTCCGAAAGAAATTTTTGTTTATGGAAATCTCTACTAAAAGAAAATAACCTAAAATATTTACAAAGAAAAAATATGCAAAGTACAGTAACAAATGCATAGACAGAAATGAATCTTAGGAGATGCAATCATTAAAGACTAAAGCTGCATCAAGTACTGTTGAGCTCAGCCGATTCACTCGCCCTAAATGGACCAATACAAGATACCCAAAGGTCCAGTCAGTGGCTGCAGGCTGACGGGTATAACTTTACTGCAGATTTTTACTATGTATCCCTTGCATCTCCCACTACTGCCAACACCCAGTGGACAACATTGGATATCACACATGAACGCACATATCCCATGGGCAATTGTAAAACCCAATGTTCTTGCTCATACATATTCGACTATGCATGTTCTTCAAATACATGAATAATCAAGCCAAGCAAACTATTATAAAAGCAGCCCGATTCCACTCAATATTCATTCGAAGGCAGCTGCCAGCAATCTCACTGGTCGAGCATGAATGGTTACTACGAAACAATTTCTTACTATTTAGTTAATAAGCTCCGTGTTTACTGTATTTAGCCCTTATAAGTCTATAGCTTATGTGTAACCTTTATATATAATATTAGTATGTATTTATCTTTAAGCATGTATAATAATAAATTCTTCTAATATGTAACATCTAACTCTACCACAAAAACTAGGCCGGAGAACGTGCACAGTCTCTTGGGACTGTAAGGTTCCACCATCATCATTGTTAGTTTGCACTTATGGAGGCACTTTGGCCTCCAAAAGAAATATCTGGCCGCATGCCCTGATAAACAATAACTTACATACAAGAAGAAGAAAAACTTTATTTTATTTATTATTAACAAACATACATCAAAAATTACAAGCATATACAAAAAACAACGCAAAAAATATACATAAAACGAATAAAGTAACACGGATTGGGAATTAAAAAAGCAAGAGAAAAGAAAAGTTTATATATTGGGATATTTTTAAATCTTTTTTGAAACATTGGATCCGTACTTGAAAGTATGCATGGAAGCTTTCGGCATGGCGAACTATAACCTAGTAACCTCGCGGTACAACTTTCCCGAAGGATAAGCCGATAACCTCATACATAAATTCTTCCAAAATCCGTTTCAAAAATAAAAGAAGAAGAAATAAAACGAAAGAAAACGCATGGGGAAAAAGGATATTAGTAGCGAAAGAATCTTTATTTTTTTGAAACATTGGATCCGTACTTGAAAGAGGGCAAGGAAGTTTTCAACATCCTATCCAAGGAAAATCGTATTTTAGATCATAGAGAAGCTAAAGAAAAATAAAATAAGCGCAAATCCTATGTTTTGCAGCGGCAGAAATACTATTGTGGATAAAGGAAGAAAGTTATTCTATAGAAATTCAGTATAGAAGCAAGGCATGGCGAACATAACCAATACTCCAACGAATTCGCCGATCCCGAAGGATAAGCATCATCTCATACATCCTTTTTCAAGAAAAACCATAACTCAAAGCACATTAAAAAGCGCGAGAAAAAAAAGCGTTTATACGGAAAAAAATACTGTTGTGAAAGCTATATAGTAGTGAACAACTATAACTTTACTAATGAAACAGGAAAAGATAAATCTTTTCTCAAATAAGAAATCGATGGGAGTAAAAATGTATGGAGGAATGGAATATGTGCTTAACTATACGAATCAACCATATAAAAAATATATATAAAGAAACACGTGAGATTGAGAGGTGATAAAGGATGTCATTTGGTAATTCAACGATATAAGGAAAGGAAAGGTTAAATAACGTCATAAAAATGGAAAAAGCAAAGCTTTGGTGAAGAAAAAAAGCTGCATCATCGTTTTTTTTGTTTCGCAAACAACGCCAAATATATAAAGAGTAAAAAAAAGCGAGAGAGAAAAGCAACAAAAAAAAGTCATTCATGTTTTCCTTTCTTTTTTGTTTGAAAGAAAAATTCTCCCGAAAACGAATCTGATTTTACATTTGTTTTGTTGATATCATAAATACTCTTTTTTCATCCTCAAAATTAATTAATGAAATTGCATAACAATGTTGAAAATAAAAAAGGAAACATAGTCATATCATTTTTTGGGTTTACAGTTCTTTCATATTTGAAAAAGCAAAGGTAAATTATTCGATTCGTTCAAAATATTTTTTAATGGTTTTTTGTAGAATTGTCTTTGGTCATCAAATAATAATGATTGAGTTTTTGTTCGGTGAGAGAAATAAGGAAATGGGATTTGTTTCTTCGATAAAACGTTTGTCATTTTCTTGAAATACCTATATAAAAAAAAAGAAGGGATAACAGATAATTAGTTAGTTAGTTATAGAATTTCATATCGAAACTTTTCCAAGATAAATTTATTTCTTTTTTAATTGACTAATTAGGGAAAAAACGAAACAAAAAAATAAAATGAAAAGATTAACAAATAAAATTATACAAGATTCTTGAGTTTTTTTTTTCGGAATTTGGATATGTTTTATAAATATCGGTAATTTTAGTTATGGTTAAAAATACAATAAAATAATTTTTTTTAATAAGCGGAATATACAAAAAAAATATTTCTAAATTTTTCTTTTCATTTTTTGACATTTGAATTTTTATTTCCTCCAAACGAAGTTTCTTCATCATTTATCTCAGGCGACATTTTTGAATCATCAAATGTCCATGGCCTTGGTTCAGCGTCACATGTTAAATCAAAAGTTATGGTTGAAATCACCAATACCGTGGCAACAGTATAAAATATTAATGCCCACTAGAAACAATTTTATTATTACTTTTAATTTTTTGAGAAAATATAATTTTAAATTTGCGAACCTCTGAATATGTGTTATTTGGTGCCAAAGTTGAAACCAAAATTGGAAGAAATAAAACTATTCCACTGTTGATAAAAGTAATTACTGTCATGGATACATGGGCATATTGACTTGATTGCTAAAATATTAAAGAGCATAAAAAATGAATTTAAAAAATAGTAATATCCATTTTTAAATATAATTGCGCCACAAAAATTTGTTGGGTCCTGATGCAGAAATAAGCCAAAAAGCTATTTTGGGTAAAATGAAAAGACGAAAATTAGCATTTTGTTTTGGTTTATTTCGGATAAC
Source organism: Panagrolaimus kolymaensis (assembly GCA_028622995.1). NCBI lineage: Eukaryota > Metazoa > Nematoda > Chromadorea > Rhabditida > Panagrolaimidae > Panagrolaimus > Panagrolaimus kolymaensis. Next base: position 597,328 of record JAJQJQ010000063.1, read on the forward strand.
CTAATTTTAGTGGTGTAATATTACCATGGTTTTTAAGCTGTATAATTCTAAAAATAAGCCTTACCAACTGGGCAGCTTTGATTACGCCTACAATATTTAGACTTGAGAACATTATAGCAGCGGTAAAAGCAATTTGAGCAAATAATTGTGATTTAATTGGCATCCAACCTAATAACATAATGCATAAAGCCATGAAAAATTGTGAAATGGAACCAAAAATTTGGCATCTTCGTGTATTGGAAATAAATGTTAATCTATCACTTAATGGACCAGAAATCATTTTAACTGCCAATGCTCCAACAAATGGCAAAGCTCCAGCAAATCCAGTTTTTTGAATATTCATATTTAAAACTTTATTTAAAAATGTTGGACCATATTGGAGAAATAACTAAAAAATATATGTGAATCTCGATTAATGGAAAAGCTTTGTTTCTTTATTCAGAGTCATTCTAAATTGTCAAAAATGGGATAGAGACCTACTTGGAATCCCATAAAGCTGCCGATGCTTGCAATCCAAACACCAATAACAGCTTTATCAGTAATCATTTTTCGATATGGAATATTTGCATTTTTGCTTTTCTTTGATTTTTCTTTTCCTTCATCAATTTTTGATAATTCTTTTTCACTAACGTGGCTGAAAATGAAAAACGCTTTAAGGAGGAAATTTAATTTTTGGGTGTTGATTATAAAATAAAAACTTTCACTTTGAGGTCCAAAAATTTCATTCAAGTCTTTTTATTAAAAGGTTTTGGAAAATTTTAAAACGAAACGCTTACGGGTGTTGATTAGGAAAATTTCTAAATAAAAAGAAAAATGCAACAAAAGCTACAAAAGTCGCGATTCCTTGTAAATAATATAATCCTTGCCAACCAAATGATGAATTACAAAATAAACCTGCGATTGGATTTAATAAAATTTCAGCAAACTAAAAACATTTTTTAAAATTAAATAATTTTCACCGTTATAGCCAAACCTGATGGTGACAACTCATAAAAGCTAAAAATAATCCTGATTCATGATTGCTTGCCCATTCACTAACGATGGAACCTTGAGCGGGAAAGGTGGCAGCCACTCCAGCGCCTTGTAACATTCTCATTAAAAATAAAATTGCATAACCCATAGCTGCGGCAGATGGAATAAAAAATGTTGCCAAAGCGGAAGTGAACCCATAAATGGTGAAAATTATCCTAAAATAAATTTAGAAAAAAATTATGCAAATTTTTTCCCAACCCAAGTAGTGTTACTTTTTTTAAAAGGCAAACTTTGCAACAAAAACTTTGGAAGTGTTAAATTTAGAAAAAATAGTTTTAGAAAAGGTTTTAAAATGAAATTTCTTTCTTTTTATTTTTGCGGCAAAAAAAACATTTATATTTTTAAACTGAATTTTGTCCTAATATTTTCAGTAAGACTCTCTTTTACATTTAAAAATATAAGCCTAGTAAAAAATTTACCTTGTTCCAATTTTTGAATTTAAAAATGGCAAAGGCAAAGCTCCAAGAAAGCATCCAATTGCCACAGCTGAAAATAACCATGCTTGCTCATGGGCGGAATATGAATATTCTTTCTTTGGTGTATCAGTTTCATCATGGCTTGATGAATTTGTTGTTTCATTTTTATTTGGATCATCCGACATACAAATAATAGTAAAATTTAATGTTAACGAATTTTCAAAAACCACCGTGCAACAAATAATTGAAATAAATAAAATTATAAATCTCGTAGAATTAAAACATGTTATGGAACTTTGGGATCTTTCTCCATTTTTGGAATGTCTAAAAAATTAAATTTTCCAGTCGAAATAAAGAACTAAGAAAAAAAAGCTAAAACTTACTTTGAAGATTTCGACGAAGATTCATTTTGTCGGTTTTTAGAAAAATCTTTGGATCCATCATGTAAAAATAATTTAGTCATTTCTTTTTCATTATTTATCGAATGAATTGTTGGATTATTTACATCTTCTTCAAATGCAGGGGCACTCATTTTTATTTGTTTTCTTTCACTATTTTATCAGCTGCAAATTTTAGCTTTCCGGCTAAAAAATTCTTTTTATTTAATTCCTGAAATTTTATTATGGATTTACTCGACAAAATAAAACAATTAAGGGAAATGAGAAACAAGAATTTTTTTCTCACTTTTAATAAACATAGTAAATAATGGCCCAAGAGAGAGAGAAAAAAGGCCAAAGAGAAAAATGGAAGGAAATAAAATAAAATTTTAAAAAAGTAACACCAACATGATGGAACATGCATGCTTGTGCATTTTTTAGATGCTATCTTCTTTTTTTAGTCAGTCAACGCGGTCGAGTCGCCTTCCTTGTTTTGTTGTTTTTTAATCCTTATGAGAAAAAAAACAACAAACAACAAAAACAACTTTTTTTTTATGCAAGCGCCAGAGTACTGACTCGCGCTTGTTGGTGGTAGTAGAGTTTTTATTGAATGAAAAAAAGCAATGTCGAAAGATAAAAAAGCTTTTCAATGGTCAAGAAATAACTTGCTGGCAATAAAAATGATGAAGGTATTTATTTTAACAAGAAAAAAAATTAATGTAGCAAAAAATTGCCAACTTTTTTGTTATAAAGCATGCTAAAATAAATTAGAATTATTTGTTTAAAAAAAAAGAAGCTTTTTAGCGCCAAAAAAAGATTTCATAAATAACAAAAGCATATTTATTCAA